>OY744519.1:155531528-155684028 GCA_963556195.1 Sepiola atlantica
GTAACACCTATGATCGAACATGGGATGACAGAAGAAGATATTTATATTTTCAGATTGTTAGACGAGAAGCTAAGAGCTGGCAATTTAGGGCAGCCACTGAACGGGAGGAATAGAATTACAACTCTCACAACCAAAGTGAATGGTGTCTTGCCTTTTTTATTAGTAAATAATATTGATCAATTTAATAGAGTTATTAAAGATGGTGCCAATACTGTATCAAATTTACTCGCAGTAGCAAAACTGAAAAAGTAAAGAAATAGTACTGGTGGAGAAAACGTGTGAATGGCTTGATAGCACAACTAAGAAAGGATTTAAGTAAAGTGCAAGTTGTAGAAAATGCCAAACTCAAAAGTGCAGAGTGCTTGCGAAAGACTAATCCAAAACTTTTACATTCACAGAAAAGGTTTCAAGTGTGCAATTGAAATATTTGAAACAGCGTGCCGTAGCTAAGACTGCCAATGCTACACATCACAGCGACAGAATTGAGCAGTATCGACAAAACAGACTGTTTGAAAACAACCAGAAACACGTTTTGAATAACTAGAAATAATCGAAAGTTATACTTTATTCAGACTAATCAAATGCATTATGGAAAGGGGTTTAAGAAAAGAAGTAAAGCATCAAGATGATGGAGAATTGATCAAATATATTGAAGGAGATGTGTCCTCTAGAGACAAAAAATATAATAGTCACTGTTGAGATGCATAAGGAGAATGTTAAAAGCTTTCAAATTCGAAACCAATTGGACCTGACAGAGTCGGGGGATACCAATTTAGAAACCTACCGGCTCTTCACCAACGTCTCGCAGAAATGATAAATAGCTTTTTGACAGTAGGTACTCCCCTGAATTGCTGACAAAGAGCACCACAGTTTTGATCATAAAATATAAAACAAAATGGAACGAAGTGGCAAACTTTAAACCAATCACTTGCCTCTCAGCTATGTGAAAACCTTTAACTAGCATATTGTCTGAAAGTATTATTGTAATTTCGGCACCAAAAATACTGGCTGAGAAACAGAAAGGCTACCGAAAAAGAGCACATAGCGCCAAAGATTAGCTTCTGATCGATAAAGTAATCCTGAGAAACTGCAAGCGAAGAATATAACGGAGAGCGGCCGATTGACGTAGATGCAGACACTTGTCGGCGCCGTTCAAAGAGGCAGCGTCTTGTATGCTGTATGTGTGGGGCTAAACCGAAAACGCTAGCTGATGACAAAAACGAAAGAGGAGTGGGAGGAGAAAGCCGTCAGAAAGTCAAATAAGTTTTTTTTTATAGTAAGATCCGGGCAGCGGTGTTGAGTGAGAGATTTATGCAAATTAAGTTGGGTTGCATGCGTCGCATTTTTATCAATAAGAGAGGGAAAGTAGAGATTCGGTCAGAGACGTTAGGATCGTTCTGAACGTGGGATTGGAAAGCGAACGAAAGAAAAGAATAGTGCTGGATTTGTTTTATGTTGGACTTAACGACGTTTATTTTTACAGCGTAGAGAGACGTTTTTTTTTCATTTGGACTTGATCTTGGCGACACCTCTGTTTTACGTTTTCGATATTATTTCGTTAGTTTTCTCTACAAGCTATCTCGGCCTTAACATGACCAACAGGCAATTCGACATTCGTCTGATTCCGAAATTTAGGGGAACTACTACTGACCTTCCCATAGTGGAGTGGATCGAACAGGTAGAAGTTGTTTGCGAATAATGTGAATGTTACGAAGTAGCGCGTGGTTATTCCCTTGTGGTTAAGAGGGGGCGCTCTTGCTGTGTATCGACAGCTAGGTAAGGAACAGAGGGAAGATATGAATCAAGTCAAGCAGGCGCTTATAATTGCGTGTGCCACTGATTCATTTGTGGCGTATGAGGACTTCACGACTGCTACTTCCCTATCTTGAAGACAAATTAGGACCCCCAAAGGGCCTAATTCCGCTAATGGCAATCTTCCAGCAGAACAAACTTAAGGTGCGGCCAGTTCTGGATTTTCGCGAACTGAATGAGCACATCGATGCCTACACGGCACATGCAGACATATGTGCACACAAGCTGAGAGAGTTGCGAACGAAAGGCCATAGTGTATTAGTGCTCGATCTGCGGAGCTTACCTACAGGTGCATGTGCATGAATCCCTGTGGCCATACCAGACAGTCATATTGGAGGGGAAGAGGTACTGCTTGACGCGCATAGGTTTTGGGCTCAATGTGGCACCAGCCATTATGCGAGCTATTGTAGACGCTGCATTATCGAGGGACGACTTCATTCAACGGGCAACATCAGCATATATCGATGATTTTTTCAAAAATGAAAACATAGTGTCCGCAGCTAAAGTGAGGCAGCATCTAGCCGACTTTGGAGTGTTGAGTAAGGAACCTGAACGGCTGCAGGACGGTGCGCTAGTACTCGGCTTAAAAGTTTGGCAGAAATGCAATATGCTAAAATGGGAACGAGTAACGAGATCCCGGGTATGCCACACAGCATCACCAGACGTGTCGTGTTTTCTTTGTTTTGAAAACTAGTTCGGCACTTCCCAGTGGGAAGATGAATCAGAGTGGCAGCCGCATTTATCAAAAGGAGAGCAGTGTCAGTTACCGAGGGCTGGGACGATGAGGTGGACGATATTCCGTTGACCATGATCATGAAAGAAATTGTTGCGAGAGTGCACGAAGGAGACACCGTACGAGGCAAGCTCTTTGGACATCGGAGTTTCGCTGGAGCAGGATGAAGCTGTGATAGAAGATGCAAGTTGGATACGCAAAGTAAAGGATACACAGCACATACATTTGGCAGAGCTTGATGCTGTACTAAAAGACATTAATATGGCGTTAATGTGGGAAGCATCCATATTGCATCGTTTTACTGACTCTGCCTGTGTGCACAAATGGATAATGGGTACCCTTACGGGAAAGTCCAGAGTGCATACTAAAGCAGCAAGCGAAATGCTGATAAGATGACGACTGGGTGCGCTCTTAAGCTTGATAGAAGAGGGCAGGTTGTCAGTTGGCATTACCTTAGTAAAGTCAGAATATAACCGAGCGGATAGTCTGATACGCGTACGGCAACGACGATTTAACTTGATTAGAAATGCACCTGAACCCCAGGGCCATGTGTGTGCGTTTATCAACACCCAGTCCAAAATCCGACCAAGTCAGGGATATCCATCGCAAAAGTGGTCACCCTGGCATAAAAAGGACGTGGTACTTTGTTAGCAGGGTCGATCCCACGATTTCTAAGGCATCCATCAGAACAGTAATGAAAGAATGCAAGGAGTGTCAGTCGATCGATCCACCGTCCGTGTGCTGGCCGAAGGGGAACTTGGATGTCAGTGATACTTGATATCGAGTGGGGATAGATATAACGCATTATCAAAGAAAGCACTATCTGTCGATCATCGACTGTGGGCCTACACGGTTTTTTATTTAGCGTTGTCTTAGACGGCAAGACGCAGCAAGCATCATGGACCAATTAGAAAATGTATTTTACGAGCGCGGGCCACCAACTGACATACTCCTGGATAATGACCCAGCATTCAGTAACAGTGTTAGAGACTGTATAAATGAGTGGGGAGTTCGACTGCGATTTCGCTGTGCACATAGGCCATTAGGTAATAGTATTACAGAGCGGTGCCATCGAAGTATGAAGCGGATTGCCGCAAGAAAACTGTGTTCAGTGATGGAAGCAGTTTATTGATACAATACTACCCCGGAGGACGATGTGTCACCCCTGACAGCTCCTGCTAACATGATCCATTGTTACACGGTCAGACTGAAGGGCATCGATATGGTGTCCCCCGATGAGCCCGAACA
The DNA here is from genome assembly GCA_963556195.1 of Sepiola atlantica. Classification (NCBI taxonomy): domain Eukaryota; kingdom Metazoa; phylum Mollusca; class Cephalopoda; order Sepiida; family Sepiolidae; genus Sepiola; species Sepiola atlantica. The sequence continues at coordinate 155,535,322 of OY744519.1, forward strand.
GCAACACTTGTGTTACAGGTTTGGAGATCGTGTTTGGACGAGAAGTCTGAATGGACGATGTACATCCCCTTATGCAGTTGGACGTGTTACAGGTGTGATTAGCCCACAGAATGTCCTCATTGATGGGATACCTCGGCACATAAGGGACCTACGACCCGTTATAGACTCAACTACATCGGAAAGTGGAAGTGACAGTGATTCGTCCACTCAGATTGCACGAGTTATAACTATGAGCGGCGCAATAGCTCCATGCTTAGCACATGTATCGGGTGATTCTTCTGCAGACGAGTCATCAGAGGAGGTAGGTGTGGTCGCATAACCGCGGAGAAGGCCAGACAGTCCAAGGCCTTGTACAAATGCATCGGTACTCCCCCTACGGCGAGTTATCTGAGGAAGAAGTCGCAACTGTATTACCGCGGAAAAGCACCAGACTAAAAAGACCTGCACCAGGTTGCCACATGTGTGATCATGAGATCAGAGGGGGGTCAAACGGTGAACGGCCGATTGACGTAAATGCAGACACTTGTCGGCGCTGTTTAAATAGGCAGCGTCTGGAATGCTGTGTGTGTGGGGCGAACCCGAAAACACTCGCTGACGACAAAAAGGAAAGAGGAGTGGGAGGAGAAAGGCGTCAGAAAGTCAAATAAGGTTTTTATGTGAATATCCGAGCAGCAGTGTCGAGTGAGAGATTTATGCAAATTAAGTTGGGTTGCATGCGTCAAATTTTTTTTCAATAAGTGAGCATTCGGTCAGAGGCGTGGAGATCGTTCTGAACATGGGATTGGAAAGCGAACGAAAGAAGAGAATAGTTCTGGATTTTTTTATGTTGGACTGAACGACGTTTATTTTTACAGTAGAGAGAGACGTTTTTTCTTCATTTGGATTTGATCTTGGCGACACCTCTGTGTAACTGTTTCGATATTATTTCGTTAGTTTTTTTCTACAAAGAACTACTAACCTTGTCATAGGGGTGGGTAGATTATAAGAAAGCATTTGAAATGGTCTCTCATTCATGGGTACACAAATGCCTGGAGATTTTCGGAATAGGCCCCAGCATTCAAACAGCTTTAAAGAATAGCATAAAGAATTAAGAAAGCAATTTAACTTAAGGGTGGGTTGCATAAGGTGAAGTAAAAATCATGAGACGGATTTTCTAGGGCGATAGTATTTCTTCCTTTGTATGTTTTCATTAGTTTGATCCCAATGATACTTCTCTTATATAATGTAGAGGTAAGCTTGGGAAAAAAAACTTCCCACAGTCAACCACTTACTCTTCATGGATGGCTTTAAGGTTTTCTGTAAGAATAAAACCCCACTTTATACCTTAATGAATACAATGAAATTAGGTAGTGAGGACATACGAATGGCATTTGGCATCACTAAATATGGCATTCTTGTTGTAAAACGGGGTTAACTTGTTCACTCAGATGGTCCTGAACTCCAAATAACAGATCTGATAAATAATGTTAACAGTGAGAATGGCCACACATACTTGGGAATACTGGAGGCGAATAAGATTAAAAGCAAGGGAATGAAAAACCAGGTCACAGCTGAGTACAACAAAGAGTAAGGATTATTCTTGAATCACACCTCAACAGTCAGAATACAATCTATGCTATCAATGCCGGAGCAGTAGCTTCTATTCGATATATTGCCGGTATAGTTGACTGGAATGTAGATAAACTAAAATGATTAGATACCAAAACACGGAAAATTCTTACGCTTTATAGAGGTTTTGCCAAGAAAAGACATGCATATCGATTGTATCTACATAGAAAGAAGAGTGGTTGATGTGTACTTAGTGTTGCAGATGCTGTAAATATAAAAAGCAGGTGGTCTTTATAAATATATTTCTGAAAGTAATAATATTCTTCTTAATGAAGTGAAAATTGAGTAAATACTAAGAACTGGGGTAAAAATAAATACAAGGTTACAAGACAGAAGGTTAAAATTATTCGGAAAGAAACTACACAGTGTATTCTTTAAGAATAGTGCAGTTATAGATAATGACAGCTGGAAATGGTTGGTCAGGAATATCTACTGAGAGCACCTTAATAGCAGCCCAGGAAGAAGCTATTCGCACTAGACCCACTAAACATTACATTGACAACACTTCAGAATCACCGATATGCCGATTGTGTAATGAAAGTTAAGAAACTTTAACGAATATTTTGTCTGAATGCCCAATGCAAGCACATCTATATAAGAAATGGATACATAACATGGTCGCTCAGGTACTACACTGGAATATATGCACACTTTATGAATTGAACAACAATGAGAAGTGGTAGGAGCATAAACCAAAAGTAGTACAGGAGAACGACAATGTCACACTTTATTTGATTATGCGCATACAAACTGATAATGTTCTTGGACATTTAAAACCCGACTTGGTCTTTCTAAACGAAAACAAGAGAACTTGCTTAATCATTGACATAGCCTGCCCCTTCAATAAAAGAGTGCATCAGAAAGAACACGAAAAAAATCTCAAGATCTGAAATAGGGAATAGTTAGAATATGGAAATGTAAAAAAGTAAAGGTAATTTCCGTTGTAATTGGAACGTTTGAAACAATAACGAAAATCAACCATTAATGGCTAAGACGATTGACGAGACAATGGATTGGGTAATTCTGCAAAAGACTTGCCAGCAAAGAATAACGAAAGTGTAAAGGTACAGCTTTAATGTCTAAAGTCAAGGGGATTAACTTAATGCTCAAAAGAAAAAAGAACTCCAACTAATAATATCTAAAAGTTGAGACTACTGCAAAATAATAATAATAATAATAATAATAATAATAATAATAATAATAATAATAATAATATTAACAATACTAATAACAGTAATAATAATAATTAGAATAATAATTTCAGTAATCGTGACGATTAATAATATTTACAGTAGCGATGATATTAATTATAATTATAGAATTAATAGCAATGATAAGAGAAATAGAGAATGCAGCATGAATAAAAAGGAATTGACAGGGATATAAATGGCAAAAAAGCAATAATATCAACTATAATCATAATTATAATAATATTATTAATAATAATAAGTAGAATAGCTGTAGTAATAATAAATGTGTTAATAATAGTAGTACTTATAACAAAAATAATAGTAATAGTTAGAATAGTGGCTGCAATGTTTATAAAAATAGTAGTAATAATAATTGATCATAATAGTATTGATAATATTAACAGCGGTGTGGTAGTGGAAGTAATAATAAGAATAGGATGCATAGTGATAATAATAAATAATGAATTGTAATACTAATGGGAAATACAGTTATTTATCTATAGAATCCACTTATCTAGAAGTTTATGACGAAGATTTAAATATTGGGATATTTAAATTGCCTCAGCATTCCGAAGCAAACCAGTAATAACATTTTAAAATTCTTAAAGTAATACAATTTGATCCAGTGCCGTTAATACTCGCGCCCAGAGATTTAACTTGTTACGGGTTTCTTGGTAATAGCGAGTCCGTTCTTTTGGCGTCTTACTGACTTCACGTGCGTCTTTCTCGGCTGCCATTTTAAATTATACTCTTTTCTTTAGCATGTTTTTTTTCATTTGCTTTTAGTCAGCTGAAAATAATTCAACGAAGAATCTAAAACGTTCGTGATACAAGTACAACTATTATTATTATTATTGTTATTGTTTTAACACAGTATAGACCATTATAACATATGAAAAAATGAAAAAAGTCATAATTAAGCAAGAATTATGTTATATGTAACAATTTTTTTTAAATGTAAACATATATATGCATAAAATATGAAACTAGAAGCATACTTTTAGATGATAGAACTTATAGTGAAATGGTTTAAGCTCGATATACGAGGTAGATCAATTATAAATGATAAATGAAAACAGAGAGATAAAGATGTAGGAATGCCAAATCTATTTCAACTTCGATTGTTCAATGCAAGGTCTACTCGGTAAAATATGTTTATTTTTCTTTCCTTAAGCCAAGGCTTTTCAAAGATTAAAATGTTATCATCAGAAGAATCACATAGATGGATAAGTTGGCAGTGGAAAAGCCAAAATTCAAACTGTGAATGGATATAAAGTAATGGAGAGTAAGAGTGTGCGTGTAAAAACATTTTGGCTTTTCAACTGCCAACTTATCCATCTATGTAATTCCTCTGATGATAGGATTTTAATCTTTGAAAAGCCTTGGCTTAAGGATAGAAAATAAACATGTTTTTACTGAGTACACCTTGCATTGAACAATCGAAGTTGAAATAGATTTGTAATTCGTACATCTTTATCTCTCTTCTTTCATGTATCTTTTATATATATGCGCATATGAATATATATATATATATATATATATATATATATATATATATATATAGAGAGAGAGAGAGAGAGAGAGAGAGAGAGAGAGTGAAAGTAAGAGAGGGAAAGAGGGAGAGAGAGAGGTGAATTGCTATATTGATTTAGAATGATATAGATGCGGTCGTCGCGTGTTTTTACAGAATGGTTCTGTTTCGTGCGACATCCTTTCAGTCCGTAAAAGGTGACGAATGCCAACTCTGTTAAAAGCTGGATCCATTTTCTCGGGAATACAATCACGAATATAACGAACTCAAGTAACTGCGTTTGACATAAATTTACTAAAGTCAGAATATGTGACATTTCGTGCAGAAACTTACAGATCTATTTTCATTTGAGTTATGTCTTAAAACGTTTTAAAAAGATGTTGCATGTTTCTTTGCTTATATATATATATATATATATATATATATATATATATATATATATATATATATATATATATATATATATATATATATATATATATATATATAGTAACTGCTCCAGACAAGACGTGATAAACGAAACAAGAACGAAAGATGATTATCGCGAAGACAGTAAATCTTATTGGTCTTGGGCTTGAGCAGTCGAAGTCAACAGGTAGGAGAAAAACAGTCAGCAAAAAAGTGAGCTGTATAAGCCTGCATTCTTGGAAACAAGGCTACTAGGATAAGAAGCTGTATTACAATAAGGTATCAAAACAGCGAATTGATTGAGACCACAAGAACAACGAGTCAAACGAAGCTGGAACAAAATGAGCAGGGAACAGATTAGACAGTTGTCAAGAACACACGCCATGATATCATTTATAGAAAATACTGAGACAAGCACACAACTACTGTGAGATAGAAAGTGCAGAGAAAAATAAATGTTCGGGCAATTAGATGACAAATACGTTTCTGCACATTATCAAGAAACCTCAAAGGTGCCAGAGATTCAATACCGAAAATATGACAATAGTACTCTACACACGCACACACCCACACACACACAAACATATATATATATATATATATATATATATATATATATATATATATGTATATATATATATATTAATTAAATGAAATACTAACATGAGAAATTAATCAGACTTTACTAAAGTTCAAAAACAAGGAGTTATATTGCTCTCTTAACTCATGAGTTCACAAAGAAAATGTTCTCATCAGAAGGCCATTACCGCAATGACATTTTTATTACCTTCAGTAATGTCATTGCGGTCATGGTCTTCTGAGAAGGAGATTTTTTTTGTGAACTCATGAGTTAAGGGCGCAATATAACTCCTTGTTTCTGAACTTTAATAACATTACATTAATTTCCTATTTTATTGTGTCATTCAGTAACATTATTGCTCTATACACTATATTGAGTTTTGTGTTTATCTTGATAGTCTACTGGTAAAATATATCATTTATATAGTTAAGGTATTATCTTACTCTCTCTCTCTCTCTCTCTCTCTCTCTCTCTATATATATATATATATATATATATATATATATATGTGTGTGTGTGTGTGTAAGATCATCTATTGCTCCTCGACAATTGCTGTTGATTCTAACGTTGTGTGCAATTGATTTCTGCTCCTCTTCATCTGTCTATTTCGGTCTCGTGTCATCTAGCTACTGCTGATCACCGAGGGCAGAGGAACAGGTTTTAACAAAATGAAAGCAACAGACATACAATATATATATCACAAATATTGTGGCTAAATCAGTTGTGCTCTGGATGTGTGTGTGTGTGTGTGTGTCAAACTGTTTCTCACTACCATTTTTGTTCAGTTGCCAAATATTTGCGTTGTCGTGCATGCAAATCCGTTCACCTTCGCTCCCCGAGCCGTCAACTACTACCCACTAGTTAACTGCCGAGCTGCAAAGCTGTTAATTGTCGTAAACTAATTATATAGTTGTAAACTGTCGTACACTGTCGTAAACTACCTATATATTTAGTTATGACAAGCAATAATAAACCTGGTCTTTTGTCTGAGCCACTGCCCGTTTCTGATCAATAGAAACTGAATACTTTTTTACCACTCTTAGCTGACTACTGTTGTGGGAGGGGTGTTGCAACTAAGAAAACAGATACCGGCAAATTACGACAATGGCAAAGAAGAGAGGACAAACGCAGGTGTATTTTTTTTTTAAAGAAGAGGCGTTTATTTACCATAAGGGGTAATAACTGGTTGAGAAGGAAAAAGTTAACATAAGACCGGTGATGTGGAAGCAGGAAAGGCTGGGATGGCATCACTGGAAAAGGAGCTGGAGAAAGTGATACTGGAATTAACAGGCATTACTGGAGAGAGTTGTGGCAGGAGCCGGTGGGAGCTGATGCTAGAGTGAGCTGGATCTGCAGGACAGTTTGTGCAGGAGTGACGTCGCTGGGTGGAAGGACGACAGAGTGTGCTGCAGAGCGCCGGGACAGCTGGAGAGTGCTATAGCTGAAGTCGCTGGGAGCTAATGCAGGAGTGAGCTAGAGCTACAGGAGGCTGGTGCAAGAGTGACGTCGCTGGGTTGTAGGACGACGGAGCTGGAGAGTGCTGTACCCGCCGGTGTAATCGTTGAAGCTTGTTGGTAGGAGGTGTCGTGTTGTTGTTTTGTGAATCATTTCCTATCATTGTCCGGTGTCTCTTACGAAATAGCAGATATGACAGACAACCAGGCACAAGGACAACAAAACAAAAAAACACTGGATGATCTGCGAACTAGACTCACAAGGATGCATTTTATCACCATGGCAGGCAAATGTAATATGGGTACTCTTAAAATATAACAAAGCAATTTCTTTCCGAACACGCGACTGCCCACTGGTATATGCTTCCTATATCAGAGATAGGAAATATACCTCTCCCCTCTATCGATGTCGAAAAATATTTTACTAAGATGACTTTCAAATCACCTCTTATATTACCAGGAATTCGGCCATTTTATCCTCCACCCTTTAAAACTCAGATATATTTTTTCTACCTTCTACCATGAGAGCTATAAAATCACCTTTTGATATAAACAGGTATTTCGCTATTTTTATATCTCTAACCCTCCTCAAAAAAGTAAGAGGAATTATTTTCACCTCCTACCAAGAGGAATTTATACAAGCTTCTCATATCACAAGACATTCTGCTGTTTTTTACAAACAATACAATTAACGTCTTTACATAATTTTACACAGAAAAACATGAAGCAGTTTCTCTTTTCAACAACATCTAAGATAGTTGACATAAAATGCAATATCTGTGCATGTTCTATTTTTTGCAACACATAAACAAGAATGTTAGTCAAAACAATCAGACTCACCTCCTGAAGCAAATATAGCTGAATCATATACCATACATACGTCTCTTTTTTATACATTTTGATTGACCCTTTTTATTACACATAAAAACAATGTTTGTAAAGATAATGGGACTGACCCCTTAAGCAAATACAACTGCAACATATTAGTTTTTCTTTTCTAATTATGATTGTCTTTTTCAAGTGAAAAAACACAATTTATAAAATAAATAAACTAGTAACTTTCCTGTAAAAATATAATTTCATTGATTTTTTTTGTCAACAAATAAATTCTCATAAAAATAACATATAGTATATTATTTTTTGACTTAAAAAACGCCTCCTGTTGATTTTCACGCCGGTTTATTTAGATTCAGCTTTTTAAGGCAGTTTACGTATTTCTACGTCAGCAAAAGTCACTGTTGTCTTGTTCAAAAACTGTACCAGTAATACATTTAAATAGAAGATGATACAGTAGCAAACCACCTGTCGATAACCTCTGACATAATAAGTTCATTTAGTTTCATACTGACTGTAAACGTAGGAGTTTCACATGTTGGCCGGTCATAATTCAGGAAGGGGACATTTCGTATTCAGCACCGTCCTCTTCCGGAAGACATGTGCACGGGGTAACTGTCGTACCTCTACACTGCCTGCCTGCCCTAAGGTGGTCTTTTCAAATCAGTCAACATTGGAGACGGACATTTGTTCCGGTTGTGATGGACGTTGGTTCTGTGGCAAGTAGCTTTGCAAAAACAGAAGTAAGCAACGCATAGTTCTTTAAACCTATTTGAATTTTTACTCTTTTATAATTTGTTTGGTTTGTCGTAGAACATGTTTGTAAGACTTGCTTATTTTCATGTATTTTCAGTTTTACGGTGAAACGATATGATAGTTCAGCGTTGGCCACGTGCGCGCAAATAAATACATATTCATCAGTATAATTCGTGTCCGAGATTTTTGCTCCAGTTTGCTTGCTGTTACACTGACCTGTATTTTTAATACACACATATGTTTCATCTTAATCAAGAATCATAAGTGTAGCTATATATAACTGTACCGCCGGTCACATTGTTTAAACCATCGGTCTGAGATCAGCTTTGATTTCTATCCGATGCTTTTTCACCCAGGGCGATTGTAACAGCTGTAAAACGAAAAAAATATATATCTATATAAATTAAATGATACATCCCAGCCTCCGTAGCGTGATCAATCAACCAACGGCTGGGAAATTTACGAAGCGTTTAGGTCCGTCGTGTTCGAGGTATTTTTAGTATAGCAATGTTATTTTCCTTTGTTGCTCGGTGTACACCTTCCATTCCTCGGTGCTCATGGCTTAACGGCCGTAATAACAAAGAGTGTAAAGAAGGGTAAATATATATACTTTTCAATTTTAATCAAATTCAATAAATTTTGCAACAAATAAATCAAGCATGTTGCAGTTGTCATGCAGGATACAGGTTGTAGAATTTACACAGAAAAGGATAAAGTAGACCAGAACCTGTCCAATTCCACCTTGTATTGCTGTGTTGTTTGTGCATTTACAATATCTTCGGTAAGTCTATTACAAAGTCCAAAGTTCCTGTTTGAGAAAACGGCCCTCCTCTGGTTCAATCTATAGCGACGCTGAAACAGTTTATGTTAATGCCAACGTATACCTCTTCTCGTTCAGGAGTCGATATGAGGTTTTGATGGCAGTTGTAATAGCCATTGAGAAAACTGAATCAGCCGTGGGAATCCAGAGTTGTAAATCGTTAGTATCAACTCTGGGTCAGATTCAAAATGGGATGCTCAGAAAAGATCAGACGTAAACGTTAAGTGACAAGCTGGGAAGAATGACGTCACGCCTGTGGCGAGAACAAGGGAAATGGTTTTTAGACAGTCGTCCCTGGGAGTTTGTTCGAGACGGTCGCAATTAAGATGTAATTGTTAAAGAAACTAATAGCGCGTTGGGCGACAAGAAGGAACCCAATATGTATTGTCTGTCTCTTGTAATATAGCCCCATCCGTCCCTTTAGCTAGTATGAAGTAGGATTAACAGTTTTGGTCTCTCTCCGTTGTCATATGAATTATGATAAATCGTATGACGGAATATCTCTCTAAAATACAAACTAATAAAGTTCTCCACCGATCTGGCTTGATTCCTTTCTGCATAAAGAGTCTATTAATACAAGCATAACAAGGAGGGGTCCAGAACCATTAGACGATGAAATACGGCTCTCCGAAACGAAAAAGCAACGCAACACACTAGACGGCGATGCTGATGCTGCTGCTGCTGCTGCTGCTGCTGCTGCTGCTGATGATGATGATGATGATGATGATGATGATGATGATGATGATGATGATGATGATGATGAGAGAAGAACCAGGTATGTGACATACGCACACGCAGATAAAATAAGCAATGGAACAAACCAGAGAGACGGTGCACTAGCCAGTATATGAAAGAGAATGAACAGCTAAGGGGGTCAGTGTTTCAGGTAGTCAATCTAATGATAAAAAAGAATAGATGAACAGATAGACAGACAAACCGATTGCGAAACGTGACACACGAGTTACATAAGAACGTCAAGTCACAAGTTGTCGGAGAATCAAGTGATAGTAAGAACATTTTATTTTAAGTATGTTATTTCAAGAAGATTTGATTTAAGTAAAACTTGGAAATCGTTAATTTGTAGAAAGTGTTTAAGACTTCGGTTTAAAATCACCTCGGTTTTTATGCAACATATCCTTCCTCAAAGAGAGCGCCATTCATTTTAACTGGAGTAAAACAAATGTCTTAAGAGAGAGTTGTTTTAGTCTGGCCAATATAGGTTCTATGCACTTGTTCTGTTTTGGTTGTAGGGAGACATTACTTAAAAGCGCATGACAATATATATATATATATATATATATATATATATATATATATATATATATATATATATATATATATAACGTTTATTTGGCTGAGAGTTGTATTGACTATTTTATTTTGCTCTCAGCGTCTAACTTACCATTTATCCGATACCAGCGCCATCCAAAGTCACCTTACTACACATAACAAAAGACTACAGTCGGCCGATATACGGAAAATACTAACATCTTACACCGAAATAATACACAAAAATAACTACATAAACAGATTTAAGATACTAGAAGCAATATTCATTAAGACTAAACAGCCTAATATTAACAAAATAGCTTTCAACACAGGTATTAATATATTAAAAGTATTCCATAATTAAATGAAAATAAAGTAATAAAAAATAAATAATGGTAGTAATTGTAATAATAGGAATAAATAATCATAAATAAATATATTATAGTAAAAATAAAAATTAATAAAATAATAAATAAACAATAAAACCAAACACAAACGATTGCATAAAATTTACTCAACCACACACTTTCTCTTTTGTTTCGGTCGCACTTAACGATACCTATATAACATTAATTCCAGTCTTCTTATTTTCGAAAGAGGTGATAAAAATAAAACATTCGGGCCTGCATCACGTTTCGACTGGCAAATCCGCATATCTGCCACAACTTAGAAATGGGGGATCCTTATCCTAACACTGAGAATTTTTTCATTGTACATAATTTCAATTTTTTTGTATATAAAATTTTTATTACCATAATCCCCCATCTCATTATATAATTATGGGTTTCAAGTAGGATAGTCATGGTATAAATTATTTTGGTGTATGGTGAATGAATGTAGTATGGATGTGGTATTTTGGTGAATGATGGTCACGAATGAATCTAGACAAGTTAGACAAGTATATATATATAAGAAACTGAATTTTTGTCAGTTTCTGTAAGTCATCAGTAAAAAAGAGTCTGGCGAACCCTCTATATTCCAAAAATACGCACCCATTATTATTGCACACTGCACACGTATACATTTATAGAGAACTATTAAGCGAGTTAGAAACGACAGTTTAAATATATTTTATTATATTAAAAAACCGTAACGTTATATGTACAGTAGACCCACGATTTCTGATGAACTGACTATGTAGACTGTGTTGATATGGAGACGAAACAGTAAACCATATCATAAATAAATTCCGTAGAATTCCTTGGAAAGAAATACAAAAATAGATCAGAGACACGCTTTGAATATGCAGACAAATGGCACTAACCTAAGCCAGTATTGAGAAAAAATAAAAGAGGTTTGACTGCATACTGTTGACGACTCATCTGTATTTAATGATCGAATGGTGTAGAAGTTAAGATGTTATGTTTGCAATTGAATTGCGTATTCTCGTAACGATGCTAATTGGCGTGTGTGGCGTTTCCTCGGGATGTTCAAATACGAGATGCGCAAATTGAATTATCAATAATTACTCTTAGCATTGAGTCGGATCTGAGGTCGAGTCTTATTCCATGGGGACGGCGTTATTTGTCGTCAATACGAAAGATCAGAGAAACCTTCTCGCTCTTACAAGATTCAATTGATCGCGTTTCTTAAACGTTTGAACTTTTACCATTTTTATTCCATTCCCCTGTTTTCATTATATATATATATATATATATATATATATATATATATATATATATATATATTTCCATAATTACTTTCTTATTTTAATTTTATTTATATCTGTATTTATTCTCGAGGAAATAGACACGGCGGCATTGCCCGGGTTTGAATGATGAACCCTATATTTTCTTGGCAACATCCCATAACACAATTATCCCAGGGGTGAAGGGGATTTACTGTTTACTACCTAGTTGATAGTATGTTTTAATTTTTTTAGATGAAGCTTTATCATTTTGTTATGTTGAGTATCTATTATATAAAGTGCAAATGTGTGTTTGTATGTATGTTTATATGTGTGTTTGTATTTCCAGCTAAAAGTCCAAAACTACTAAACAAATGCGCACAAAGTTCGTATTTTTTTGATCGGAGTTGCTCCAGTGAATAACATCTAATTTTTTCTAATTATATATTTCCCTTACACAGACTCATTCCTCGAGTAATCTATGAAAGTGTGGGTGTGGGTGTGTGTGTGTGTGTGTATGTCTAGAGCGAGGAATGGGATAAGCAGAGAATAAACAGGAGGAAGGAGTTGGAGGGGAAAACACGGGTTGTTAACAAAGGAAGATAGAGAGTTTTTATAGGAATATGTTAAACATTTGCCCGGGCAACGCCAGTAAACTACTAGTCCATTATATAAATGGCGGTTGTTGGTGTGTTTAGTTTTATGAAACATGTAAATATACTACAAAACAAACACCCATAAAATTAGTGAATTGGTTAACGGCGTTGCACCTGTAAATAATATCTTATTTGTTTTTTTTAATATCCCTTCTTTAAGGGTTTACCAGGCAAGGATTTGTCAGGGAGCGGATTTTCATCTATTTTATGGTACGTGTGTATGTGCGCGTATGTCAAGATTGATAGGACTAGGCTTGAGGAAGTAGAATCGGGGGTTGGAACGAAGAAGGGAAAAGCGGGTCAGGGAAGAGAAAAAGATAGAAAGAGTGAAAGAAGGATATAAGGGTGTAGAGAGATAGAAATATTTCATAAAAAGTATATTAGTTTTGCCCCGAATAAGACGAGTAGCCCTGCTATATATATATGTATATATATATAGCAGAAAGCTATATATATATATATATATATATATATATATAGCAGAAAGCTATATATATATATATATATATATATATATATATATATATATATATATATATATATATATATATAGCAGGAACTGTTTTATATTTGTCATTTATATATTACCATAAAACAGCCGTTATTTTAATTATAATACAATAGTATTCTTTAAATACGGTATGTATTGTACTAAAACCCACATATAAACATTAAATATCTGTTTATTATTCATAACGTTTTCAACCGTCTATAATTAATAATTGTTTTCTGTTATTCATTAATGATTATATTATTTTATTTTCACTGTGTATCTACAATAGTTTTGTGTAAATTACCAGTCATTAATGTAATTCTATAACAAATGAATAAATTGCGAAAAAATCATCATGAAAATATCTAAGGAGATAATTTAGATGAAAATAAATTTTGACTAGCTAGAAAGATATACCGAGTTTACAGAAATGGGGAGGTGATTGGTTACTTTATCTCTCTTTCTCTCTTTCTCACTCTTCCTGTCTCTTTCTCTTTCTCTCTCTCTCTTTCTCTTTCTCTCTCTTTCTCTTTCTCTCTCTCAAGAAGAAACATAAACAAATAAAATTTAGCATCGTCATCATTACCTGTACTTCTTCTCTCTCATTCTTCCCTTTTCTAGTGAGGATGGATTTTCTTTTTTATGGTTTTTGAAGTACATGATTTATTTACGACATAAAAGAGCAAACATAAATAAATATAAAGTCTGAAATAGAAACGTCTTTTACTTAAAATACAAACCAATAAAATGGGACTTTCTGTTTAAATTGTAAGCTTTTTTCAATTTAAAGTTTTCTTTCATTTCTAAATAAATTTCTTGCCCCACCCAATATTAAATAAATAAAAAACAGACACGCTGACTATTTTAGTTAACCCCTACTCCCTATAGGGTGTTTTCACTTTCATTTGACGATAATTCCAATTTAAGTCACATAATGTTTTTAAGTGAAATAAGTTTCGGCATTACTAATAATGATCTTATTTTCTGTTTACTAAAACCATGTTTTAGTAAAAACAAAACTAAACATTACAAACCCTAAGTTATATCAATTTTTATCGTACACGTGAAATGCCAAAATAAAAATTAGATCAGAAAAATAAAGTCTACATCTAAACAAGTCAACTAAGAGGCAAGCTAAGGAAGAATAATTACAAACATGCATGTTTTAATTAAAAAAAATATGAAAGGAATATCTCGTTCTTTCTTTAGCTTTCATATCTCTGTTTGTTTATAGAAATGGCGACTATATTTTAACCCCACGTTACATTTAGTCATTTTACGTGTACAATAAAACTGACCATACCATACTGACAGTATTACCTTCTCCTTTTATGGAGTGATACTCCCAGGTATTACCTTCTTCATCTTGGAGGGTCTATTTCAGGCCAGGAATACCCACATCCTTAGTTGGTGTGTGTCTGGGGGGGGGGGCAGAATTCTCCGACGCTTTACCGTCTCGTTTGTGAGTTTGTCTAGTATATTTTTATTCCTCATAATACATTCCTTCCCGGCATTATCTTCTCTTTTTGACGAGGTGGCTGTATAATATATGGGCACTTCTTTAGTTTAGCTGTGAATAAGAAGTTATTTGTTTTCAATCATGAAAACAGGGGCAGGCAACCGGAAGTAATATAGAATTAGTAATTTTATCTAAAAATAAAGCGAACAATAATAACAGCGGACAATGTTTTTTTAATTTAATAATGTAACATTCTATAAAACGAATAGTCAACGTTTATTTTATTTTTGTATGATTTAAAACTTTATAAAAACGAATAGGTTTTCAGATTTTTTTATCAAACAAACATTGATTTCTTTTTCTTGTATAATTTAAAACTTTATGAAAAGAAAAGTTATCAGTTGTGCTCCTGCCGTGTTTATTTTTTGTATAATTTATAACTTTATAAAAACGAAGCGTTTGTCTGATAATGTTATCAACCAAACAGTTAATATTGATTGTTTTGAATGATTTAAAACTTTATGAAACGAAAAGTTATCATTAAAAAAATGGTAAAAATAATTTATATTTCCGGTTGATTGGGTTAGGAGTGAATGTAATTTTTACAAATTGATTTATGATTCACAGAAAAACTCAAGAAGTGCCAATGTATGTTCGTTCCTAACTGTATCATCGCCCGAGGATGATTTTCTTCCATTTTAGGGGGGTCGGGGTCGTTTACTATCTATTCTGTTTCATGATATAATCCCCCAGGCATACATTCCTCTTTTGGTATTTGTTCGTCATAATATAATCCTCTTAGTCATTACCTCTTCATGTAGTGGATCAATGTATGCAGTTTTCAATACGATATCATGCTCTTAACCTAGCAAAAATATGCGACCGGGGTGAGCATTTATATATATATATATATATATATATATATATATATATATATATATATATATATATATATATATATACTAGCTAGACTATCCGCCCCCTTGGGCCAAAATTACCGAGGCTGTAGTTTTCTTTACAGAAACGAAAGAAATAATTTCAATTCTTTCATTTGGAAAAAAACAACAAAATGATTATTATCATAGTGGTATTTGATATATTCCAACGTACATACAATTTGCTGTGCATGAACATTGCTAAATTCTATGTTTAAGAAAAGGAACAACTAAAAAGTTGAGTAATAAAGTCATTAAGATATTCACAGTCTAGGAATTTTGTTTTGTGTCAGTATAAAAATGAAAATTAATTATCCATTAAAAACTTGTTATATAATGACGTGAATAAACATTAGGGTGGAAGGTCGATTCGTTAAATGAACCAATGTTATATTACTGAGTACTTCGAAATGGGTATTTCGTACTGTTGCCTTTATTGTACAAAAATAGTAAAACAGTCGAAATTAATATTTTTTTTGTAATTAAGAAAGTTTGGAGGACTTTTTAAAAAGATTTTCTGACAAATGCTAAAGTTATCATCAGTATCATCATCACTGCCAACATGTTTACTCCTTGTTATTTTGGCTAGAGACAAAATGTAGTATATGTTCGTAATCTGCACTTTCTTTTTATTTCCTCGGTCAGTGAAGGAGAAATCTTTCTAAACCAAAGTAATTAAACTTTTTATTTCAATCCAGAGTGCCCCTTTTGAGGGAGGTGGATTGTCCTCACGTTAAATATGTATATTGTTCCTAACTCTGCTCTCGGCAAAGGAAATTAATACGAACAGCAGCAACAACAACAACACATTTAATTTAAAAATAATAAACACATGCATTCAATAATTAACAGAAACCCATTGGTAATGATTGCGTTTAATGCAAACTTTTTTAAGTACATATACGCGTGGGAAAACGTAACAAAAAACAAATAATGAACGGAAATTATGATTTTGAATGTTGATTTTAATTCATTAAATCAATTAAAATAATATTAACAGTAGTTAATAATTTAGCTATAAAGATCAGGAAAAGTATTCCGTATATATAATTAAATAACAGAATCAAATTATAACTAAATAGTATTGAGTATGAATTTATTAAACAATGTTTAACAAAAAATAAGCAAATAATTTATAGCGTTAAGAGTTTTGAGTCAGGTTTTCTTTGTGTATATGTACGATATGTAAGCCTATTTCAGTGTATAATTGAATTAGGTAGAACTTAGCTGTTTAGATATGACTATAGTTCGGATAATTTAAAAAAAAACAACTATATATATATATATATATATATATATATATATATATATATATATATATATATATATATTAAGCACAGTAAAAATCGCAATTTAAAATAAGTTAACATGAAAATAATTTGTATACTTACATATCAAGCAAAAATATATCTACACAAAACATGAGGAATAACTATCGAGTACAATTTCATTTTTTTTATGGAAATCGCTTCAAATATGGCATGAAGCTACTGGGTGTAAGGAGCTAATAATAATGAACTATGCCAATAATAAAGACATGCGATTCCTATTGGCTTCAGTTTGTAAAAGCCCAAGGCTAATCGGTAGTAGGAAAACAGTCAGTAGGAAGAGAGTTCCACAAACCTACTGTTTTGGGAAAGAAGCTACTGCAATCGGAAGCTGTATTACAATGAGGTATGAAAACAGCGAATTGAGTCAAACGAGTAAGCCGAGCTGGAAGAAACGAAGTAGGGACCAGATACGGCACTTATAGAGAACACATCTCATTATAGTATTTGTAGAAATTACTGACAGAAGCAACATCACGTCTGTGAGAGAGAAGGTGCAGAGAAGAAGAATGGGTTTGGCCAATCAAATTACAGATACGTGACCGCACGTTTTCGAGATCCGTCAAATAGGACGGAGATACACCATGCTAATATGACAGCAGTTTAATAAAAATATATAAATCAGTTTTATCTTATTTTTTCGATCACCATTGATAAGAGCGGGGATGCTGTAAAGCAGGGAAAAATCAGGCAGTCTGTCATTTAACCAAGTAATAATGAATGGCGTTGACAAATTATGATAAAACTTATTTTAATTTTTAATAAAAATTCTCCTCTATCATGTTTCCTAATTTCTGGTTTAGATACTTATTTTGCCTAGTACGTAAGTATATAATAGATATTTTATTTGGAAATTCGATGTGTATATGTACTTTTAGACGTATACGAATCACATAGTATTGCATCGTTGATTTTATGTTTTCAAGATTTTTGATGATTATGGATCATTTTCGTGTTTTTGATAATTTCAAATTCCTTGTTATTTCGCTCAAATAAGAAACCAGATATAACTTTATATTATAAATATTATTCGCACTATTGTTCTCATTATAGATGTTATGATCACAACAGTTCGGCCAATTTAATATCCGATCTTCTATAGGTGCATATTGTCGGGCTTGGGAATCTGCATTGTATTTCGAACCGATCTTTTTACTTAATCCATAACGGTAGTTAGTTCTCGTCCCATCAGCGATGACCGGATAAAAGTCTTAATTAATTCCTAATGCTTGGCCTCTGTTAAGTCTTTAGAGGGAATGGATACTCCCTGTGTGTGTAATTGTGTACGAAGGGTTGCGCAGTATCCAACAACACTTCTCCTGAATCGGCACTGATGGATTCCAGTGGTAAGGAGAAATTCATGACGACTGTAAACAATGCTGCGACAAGTGAAGAACACTTAGAGAACCTGCTATTCCCAAATGGTCACCCATTTTAGTACTGACCTGGCTCAACGTCGCTTAACTTCGGTGATTTAACGGAACACGTTTGTTAACGTGATTATGTTGTGTAATTCTTAATTATATTCTTAGTATCACCTATACTGACTATTCACTTTCAACCTCAAGAAGGCTGTCACTTAGAACTGATTATAACTATACGTTTTTTATTTATTTATGTATTCCTTAGAGGGAATACGTGAACGACGTATTCGCTGGCTGAGCATGATGCGCAGGATGGATGATGGGCGCATCTCTAGAGAATTCTCTATGGCGAGCTTGCCTCAGGTTTAAAAAAAGGGGCCGCCGTCATATCCGCTTCAAGGATGTCTGCAAGCGAGATATGAAGGCTTGTTCAATATACATCAATTCATGGGAAGACTCTGCTGCTAACAGACCGGTCTGGAAGAAACAAATATGCCAAGGAATGATCTTTAGTGAAAAAACCCTCCACGATGAAAACGCTGAGGAGAGAGCTATGACAAAAGCCAACAGGCAGACCAACCAGCCGAAGTACCACAACATTCAAAAGCCTTCCTATGGCTAGGCTGTAGTAGAGCATGTGACTCAAGAACTGACTTCTACGGCCACACAAGAAGATTCTCACGAACAAGGTGGTGCAGCTCCATAGTCGTTGCGACTGATGGATTCCAATGCATACAGAAGGAATAAACCGCATTGCCCGATTCTGAATAAGGAATCCTGTATTTTACTACAACCATGGCATGACATTATTATTCCCAGGTTGAAATTGTTCTTAATGGCTACTATCCGGTTGATATAGTTTCGTAATCTTTTAGATGAGGGTTAGTAATTTTCTAGTTCTGGGACAGTTGCTGGACCATGCTAAAACGGATTTCCGTAGACATTTTCCGACTATTTACGTAAACAGACAGAAAAAGCCGAAGTGATACCAATCAAGCTGCGAGACAGCAGGCACCAATATCACATTGTGAATTGGTTAAATTGTAAAATTTTAGAAAATGAAAGAAAACAATTATTGGAAAACCTAACTCCCAAGTCTAACCCTAAAAATTGTAAGAAACTTTTTTGGTACCCGAACCCTAACGCCTAACCGTAAAAACGGTAAATCACTGTTGTTTTCTTTTACCGTAACACTAACCTAACCCTAATCTAATCCTAGCCCTGATATAATACTACCTTAATCAGTCTAGTTTTAAAGTGGTACCAGTAAAAAAACAATTTATTGAAACAAAAAAGATGATAATTAAACAAACTTTAACTTTTTCGTTAAAAAAGGGTCTTGTAAAAAAATTAAAACCTTTGTTTCATTATATTTCCTTCGACAAAAAATAAATATTTTTTAATAAAATGTTACATACGGTGACTGTTTGTTCATTGCTTTAAATGTTGTTTCAATAAGTATTTATTATTTTGTCATTAGCAATGGAAAAAAAAAAATTTAAATAGAAGATCGTTTTGGGAATCGGAAATTAAGCTCAAATTTTCCCGATTCCGATACCGCAAAAAGTGCCCATGTCACCCATAAACGATTCCGATTAATCGTCTCAACACTAATATATATTTGTAAGCAAAGAGGGATAGCAAGGCCTGGGAGCGTGGACTTCCTAGGACTACCCAAGGCATAATACCTCAGTCCGACAGATAAAGGCTACCAAAATTGCCAGTGTCTGTCGGACTGATCGTCGAGAACGTATTAGAGAACATTAGACGACTTTTGCAGGCAAACTAATTTGCTCCACTCAGAGAAGTGGAAGCCAAAAGACCAAGGAAATGGAGGGTGTTATTTGGGCAAATAAAAAAGGGATTAGTTGTACTGGAATAAAATGAGTAAATGCAACAAGAATTGAGCATAGAGCTAGTCATAACAAGTGAATGGAAGTTGCTTTTTTTGTTGTTGTTTTTGGTGTTAAGCGAGTTGTACATCTGCATAGAGCTCACGGAGATTGTGTATCAGGGTTGTATGGTCTGCATAAAGTTCTCCTCGTTGGTTGAATCTATTCGTTAACCTGCAGGATTGCAGATTGCACTACCGACACCGAAAACAACACGGGTCAGCAGTTACATGCAAAGTCGGGGAAAGTTCTCATTAGGACACCCATATGAATGGCGCAGAAGAAACGGTGCCACTTTCATTTCATTTATTTGCAGTTCAGTACATGACAAGTCTTTTATTGCAACACGTAAAGGCGGAGGTGACCAGAGGACGACATCTCCTGATGCCGACTCCTCGTAAATGTTCACCTGAGCTGTGTTAGCCGGATATTTCTAAAACTACCACGTGTCCACG
The DNA here is from genome assembly GCA_963556195.1 of Sepiola atlantica. Lineage (NCBI taxonomy): Eukaryota > Metazoa > Mollusca > Cephalopoda > Sepiida > Sepiolidae > Sepiola > Sepiola atlantica. Next base: position 155,555,981 of record OY744519.1, read on the forward strand.
ATGAGGAAGAGTTTGACTTTTTTAGTTTGGGAGTTGCTGTTGACGTATATATTTTTGTGAAAAGCAGGAGCAGCGTAATGTGCATTTTTGAAACGAGCATCATCCGTAACTCCGGGCTAATATTGTTTTATCAACCAATGACCAAATTAAGAAATTATGGATTTACTTGTTACGTCATCCCTTTTCAACTAACAACATTCCTGTAAGAACATACTCATCAACCAACGGCAACGTTAAGAAATGATATATTAAACAAATACTGACTCAACGGTCTAGGGTTACCTAGTATACTACTAATAGTGGACTTTTACTGTCTGAAATCAGTAATTGCTAACTGCTTAATAGAGGAGGGAGAAAAGGAATAAGAAGAAGAAGAAGAAGAAGAAGAAGAAGAAGAAAAAAAGAAGAAGAAGAAGAAGAAGAACAACAACAACAATAAAAATGGGGAAAATACGTATAATAATAATAATTATTATTGCTATTCAAATCCCAACGAAGACCAATAGTCGTTTCCATCGAGAAATTGCTGGTAAGCGTATGTTGTTATAACGCAAAACCTTTTGCAATAGTTATTGAAAAAGATGGAGAGTACTGGAAACCTAAGGAGACTTGTTCTAACTCAGGCTCCAGGGAACACCACCTGTGATTATCCGTGAGCAATCACCAATGATGACCTGTGTGAGAACTCCTAGTTAATACACATGATGATGATAATAATAATAATAATAATAATAATAATAATAATAATAATAATAATAATAATAATAATAATAATAATAATAATGAGAAAATTGAAGAAGAAAAACAAAAACAACAAAGCTAATAAAAAGAATAAAAAAGAAGAGAATAGGAATAATAATATTAAGAAGAACAAAAAAAGAAGAAGAAGGAGAAGAAGAAGAAGAAAAAGAAAAAGGAGAAGGAGAAGAATACGAACACGAGGAGGAAGGAAGAAGAGGTAGAAGATAAACATTAGAAGAAGAGGATAGAGAAAAAGGGGAAATAAGTAGGTGAGATAAAGAAGGAGACAAAGAAGATGATAAAGAAAGGGAGAATACGAATATAAAGAAGAAGGAAGAAGACTGAAAATAAGAGGGAGGAAAAAGACGGATAAGAAGAAAAAGAAGAAAAAGAAGGATCAAGCGACGTTGAGCCAGGTCAGTACTAAATGGGTGACCATTTGAGTATAACAGGTGCAATATGTGCTCTCCGCTTATCACGTCATTGTTTCCGGTTGTCTTGAATTTCTTCTTGCCACTGGAATCCATTGGTGCCGATTGTTTTTTGCAGATTTGATATTATTTTCCCTAACTCACTCTAAGTTCCTGCACACGTATCTCACGTGTTACTCACACTTCTAACATAACTCTACATTCCCTTACGTGGTATTATTGTTTATAGGCAGCATATCATGTTGAAACAATATGTATTATACTTACCGCTAAAAGAAGAGGTAATGACTGAGAAGATTGTATCATGACGGACGCCCCTCCCCCTCCTTCCGAAGGAAATCATGACATAAAACAGAGAAATTCATTATGGAGGGATTGTATCATAAGGAACACACATATACTATAATGCCTTACAAAGAAGGAGCTAATATTTGAGAGCAAAAGGAGGAGGTAATTATTGGGATCAGTCTCTTCTGACAACAGAACCGATACTACGCTACCAACTCCCATTAACAGATAATACAATAATACATGTAATAATTTGTTCTATTCATTTAAAAATGGCTAGACATAAAAACATTTTTTTTTGCTTTTTGCCTAAGATCAAAGTGTAGTATATTTTCTCAATACCTGTTGTCAATATCCCAGCGGACTGAGACATTTTACTTTCGACAAAATGTTATGTATACATAAGAAAATAAATATGATAAGTCGTGTTGATGTTAATATAGTAAATGTAGATGGAAAAGGTTTCGCAGTTATTCATTTATATTTCACATTTAATCCTGTATGTACACACCAGCATTCAAATATTATTACCGGTGCTACCAGATCAGGCTGTCTGATGATACCGGCTTCTTGACTTGAAATGCACCAAACATTGATGTTATTGTTTTTTTTTTCCTTTGCAAAACCCAATTATTTCTGCAAAGCTAAAAAAAAAAATATCAACAAAACAACCGTACCAAACACCATGAATAAATATTTGATGATATAAAGAACTTGAAGCAAAAATTAGTCTACCAAAATGACTGGATTCGGCAGTAAATTACTCTGAAATGCTTGATATGCCGTAAAACAAAACAACCAAACTCGACTAAATAATATTACACTCGTACGCGATAAAGATGAGTAAATATTTCCTTGTTGATGTGTAGCGTGGCTCCTGGCTTCGATAGGGTATTTAGAGGCCGGGTGCGTCTTTGAAAATTACCAAGACACATGCTGACAATTATTATGTGATACAATGATTTAACTTCTTATATTTTGTTATAGACTATGCAATTCTTACACCTACATACTTAGAAAACGAAGTTCTTAAACCTGATATAATTATTGTAGACATTACGGAGAAAGTAGCACCTTAGTTGACGCTAGTGTCCCTAACGAGGCTGGCTTAAACAGAGCTTAGAGTGAAAGCTAACTAAATAGAACTCACAACGTTTCGGTCGATGTAATATCCAATATTTTTAATGTGCATCTTGTCGAACTAAAGTATTTTTTTGTCGAATTCGGGTAGAAGTCTTAAGTAATTCCTAATTGTATTTTTAGTATCGCCCGGACTTTGGATTGTACCTTCAACCTCTAAAAAATGGTCACTTAGAACTGTGCGGGCGATACTAAGAATACAATTACGAATTACTCAAGATCTATTCCAAGTCATGGTGTGACGGAACGAGAGCAAGCTATTGTCGTGAATTAAATGAAAGGTTCTGTTCGAAATTCCGTACAGATTCCCGAGTTCGACAAAAAGATTGCCGACTTCGATAAGAAGAACGTCGGAATGTAACATCGGCCTAAATGTCGTGAGAATCACAGCCAAGATGCGAACAGAAGTCCGAATAATCCAAATAATACAAATCATCAATCTTCATCTAAAAAATGCGGAAACATAAAACATATACAAGTCATTTTCAGTCATTTAAAAAAAGTTAATGCACTCGTGTTTTGGTAAATAAAGTTCAGTGAATAAATAGGCTTAGAGATGTGTTTGTCAATAGGTCCGTCATGTAAGCAATATGCATGGGTTAGTAGTATACAGTGTGACACTGTGTATGCATCGACTATCCTTTATTCTGTGTTTCATTTTACTTAGGTCGAAGTTCTCAGAAATCGGGGGGGGGGGCCTTCCTGGGGCTAACACTTGATCGCTTCATAAGATACATAGACATTCGAATATATCATTACAGTTCTTGTTACCGGTCAAACGTTGGGTTAGTAAAGAAGTTAAACACATTAATTTCCTCTTCCTAATTGACTAATTAACTATGTTATATTATATCTTTCGTGTGGTCTCTTGGTATTGTCGAATTACAGGACAATAATTTGTTTCGTCTGGTGGAGTATCCAGCTAATTGCTGTTACTTGTGGTAACATTTATTGGAGAAGTTGTACAATTTTTTTATGAGCCTGTGTATGGCCGTTTCGAGTGAATCTTATTAGGGCTTCGATTACTATGTTATTTTGAATAGTTGGACAGGGTTACTTGTAAGGTGAAGTATAGCCATATCATGTCGTCTTGACCAACCCTTGTGCAGAGAAACCGAAGAAACGCTAGGATGATATCTAGTAGTAGGTAATTTAAACTCTCTTCTGTCAGTGTGTGTGTGTGTGTGTGTCTGAGTGTGTGTGTGTGTGTCTGAGTGTATGTATTTTGCTTCTGTGTAATTGACTCGATCAGTAATCTTGTGTGTGGAAGAATTTGTGCGGAATCAAGAATGATGAGTGATCTTTTCTTCTCCCCAAATAGGGGAGGAGCGTATGTCCCTGTTTTGGTGTGATGTCTGCCAGCCTAAATCTGTGTTCTGGAGACTTTGGTCTTAGTTTTACTTTTTTTTCAATATTTGCATCGGCTCGCGAACTCTGTAGTTTAAAAATAGCGGGAATCATTTTCATTGACCGAAAATGATTAGTTGGCGAACATATATAAATAGTCTTACTTGTTTTGGGGAGCGAACAGCAAAGATGGCTTCAAAAAGAGAGTTGCTATTCAAGCCACAAGCTTTCTGCGTTCGCTCGCGTCACATCTCCACTTCACCCAAAATGTATGTTTAAACGTCAATTCAGCCCCCAAGAAGGCAAATTGCTACTAGGACGTAAAGGCGCTACTGTGGATTAGGGCCCATATTTAAAGGGATATCCTAAATCAGAAGTTGTGCAGCGAACTCTTTGTTCACATTATATTGAAATGTTTGCATGTTGGTACATCAGCGAAACAGGGAGAAGAGAAATAATTCCAAAGTCTAGCGGTTCGTGGAAAAAAGGATTTCCGAGTAGAAAGCTTTCCTTCATCTAGGGACCTCTACAGTTATTTGGAGAAATCTTGCGGAGTATAAGGTTAGTTGGGAAGATATATACATATATATATATATATATATATATATATATATATATATATATATATATATATATATATATATACGTCGAAGGGGCACGAGTGTAGCAAGTGCATTGGTGCACACTCTGTTAAAGTACTTATGTAAACAAGCACACATATGCAACATTGCGGGAATGGGACAGAAGCTGGGGTTTTGTAGACAGTGTAAGGACCTATTAGATAATATACTTTTTGGGACCCGGTCTAAGAGGGAGAAAGACTATCGGTTAGTGCCCTGCCCCAAATGTGGCCACCATATTGAATGTATGGGTGAATGGTGGCTTTCTAGAAATATAGGATATTATTGCAGGTGTGAGAGATTTTCTAACTTTTTACAGGGAGCTCACGTTCTTTGTAGTGACTTTGGTAGTATATTCTATGAAATGACTGCAATTCATGTTACCTGTGAATGTTAGACGAAAAAGTTAGAATTTTAGAGTATTGTACTAGCTGTTGCCACCGATCAAACCTGTTTATCTCCAATAGTATATTGTGAATGTTTACTTAAATTATCATTGATCGATATCAATAAATGATCGTGAAATATTAACGCGAGAGACTACGTTACGTTTATGATAAATTATTGCTTTTCGCTTCAGGTTTTTTTTTATTCTGTGACAATTCGTGAAGACTGTCACCAATGACCAAAAGTGTGAGATGCAATTTAGTAACTTTTAAAATATCAACCTTACATACAGGACTTCAGCAAAATAAAATTTGACAATAACAACAGTACATAAGGTTGTTTATTTAATACAAGTAGAGCTGTGCCCGACCGTTGCCCGGGAAAAATTAAGCACATAAAGTTTCTTATATATACATTAATTATTTCGTTGTTTAATCCTCCACTATAATGTGTTTTTATTGTATATATATATATATATATATATATATATATATATATATATATATATATATATATATATATTGTATATATAATGTATATATATATATTTATTGTATATATATATACATATATATATATTTATTGTATATATATATATATATATATATATATATATATAGATGCATATATATTGTATATATATTTAAATATATATATATATACATATATATATATATATATATATATATATATAGAGAGAGAGAGAGAGAGAGAGAGAGAGAGACAGACAGACAGACAGACAGACAGACAGACAGACAGATATTTACTTTCGTTATGTTGACGACACCTTTTGTCTGTTCAACAATGAAACGGAAGCGGACAATATTCATCCAGCTCTTAAATTCACAATTGAAAAGGAAGCAAATTCCGCACTCCCATTTCTTGATGCATTTGTTAATAAAGCTTCATCGGGTTTATTGGCGTCAGTATATCGGAAACCTACCTTTACTGGTCTTTATACTCGTTGGGACTCATTTTGCCCCACAAAAAAAAGTGCAATCTTATTATGACCCTTACCGATATTAGTTTTATATGTGTTCGAAGACCAAGCTGAATAAAAAATTAAATTCATCACTAAGACCCTCTGTAACAATGCCTATCTTTTAGACATAGTACAACCCACCATTAAAACAAAAATATCAATGTTTTACAAAAGCAAATCAGCTTCTGTAGACAGATGTTCTATTTACCTTCGCCTACCTTAGCTTTGTAACATTAGTGATAGATTCGCCAAACCAATCTCTTTGTCTGTACAACAATGATATTTTGCTGCGAATACACGAGTTGTTTTTTCCTCCCGACCGATGTTGACTTCTATTCGAAAAGATGTCCTTCACCCACATCACAATAATTCTGTTATTTATTTATTTAAAGGTAGTTGTAGTATGCACTACGTTGGGATGACGTCACAAAGATTAGGCATCCGGGTCAAACCACACGTGCCCACAAAAATTCGCAATGCAAATTATTCAAAAACGCACATTTTACATAATACTTATGGTTCGTCGATAGCCGAACATCTTATAAATAACCACAGCTGTGCCTCTAATTTCAGTGTCGACTTATTCTCCATTCTTAGTAAGTCGCACTCTCCCATCTATCTCAAGATCTTAGAAACAATCTATATTAAGTCCTGTAGACCTTGTCTTTGCAATCTAAGAGAAAATCTCCTCAGGCTTAATGTTGTTTCTTTTTGATTAAACTTCTTTTTTTTTCGTTTTCTTTTTACCCTTTTCCGTCGCTATAATTCTCATAGCATCTTTATTATATTTTTTACATCGATACCTCGATATTTGGCTCTGTTGAGCGAGGTACAAAACCGGTCAGCTGCCCTTTCATCATGATTAATAAATATGGTCTCTTCCATGCCATTATAAAGTTTTGTACTACAAAGAATATATATATATATATATATATATATATATATATATATATATATATATATATATATATATATATATATATATATATGTATATATATAAGCGAGATGCTTGTTAACATTAGTTTTACATTTCTGCTTGACGGTACAGTCGGCGAAACATAGAGCAGCGAGGGAGTTCCAATGGCGGCAGCTCAAGGAAAGAAACTATTGGAGTAGAAGGCTGTCCAGCATCTGGGTACATACACATTGAATAGATGGAATTTTGCTGAGTGTCAGTTTTATCGAGCGTACTTATGCCGACAGTGGAACGAGAGCAGCAAGTTCATTTGAGCACATTACATTGAAGTTCTTTTAAACAAGCACAAGGATGCAACATTGCGGCAATGAAGAGATATAGGTACTGTAACGTGTGAGAAGTGTCTAGCTCGGTAGAGGGAGTCCTTGCAGCAGCCTTGGCAATGTCTTCTATGTATTTGTTCCAATTCATATTCCATGTGAATGTTAGCCGAAGGAGTTTGAACGTTGGTTTCTTAGATAGGATATGGTTTGCCATGGAAATCGGTGGGTGAACAGGTTTCGTGTAGTTGTTTAAGGAAAGATTGATTGCCTGTAGGATCCTTGATTTTTCAGTGGCGCATGGTGGGCAATTCTCTGAGATTCTGCTATAAGACTTGTATTTATTGATGATCCTGAATTGAATTTCATACGGGGTGTTTGATTCCTTTGGCGTTCGACATAGTTGGTGCTAGTGAGGTGCTATTTCTTTTTCAAATAATTTCACAGGGTATATGCAGGTCTGCTTATAACTGTGCTGTGTCCTTGGAGAGAACAAGTAAGCGTTTACAAAATGATGCGAAGATCGTTTATTTAAGCTGTTAAAAGTTGTATTTGGTTATCAATTTTATTAAATTTACTTTAATTCATTTATTTTCAATTTTATTAACAGAAATATATATACAATTTCATTAAAACGAGTAAATGTTATATGTGAGTCGTTCATATATGTGTTGAATAGCATTAAGCTATTTATTTACCGAACAATATTACACAAAACACAGTTACAGCACTAATACAAATGTGAAGATATTAAGAATTTAGATCATAACATATTTAATAAAAATTGTTAAAAATGGTTTTAACTGTCTCTCATAAACTGTCAAGATTTAGGCAATCCCGTTCTACTGCAGTTATCCTAGCGGTCATCCCTGAACTATTTACGACACACGAGATGAAACGGTGAAATCTAGAGTGGTACATAAACCCAACTGACCTATTCTGTTGAAATGTATATATATATATATATGGAGATATTAATTGGGCCACACACGGCGACGACTGAAGATTATCAGCTGTTAATATATCGAGACTTAACATGAGGTCGACTATTTGGTATGAACATTATTTTGAAAAATCTGAAGTGGGTCATTATCACAGCAAATCCAAGAAGACATTACTAGTTCATATGTGAGCTCATTTCTTGGGGGGGGGGTCTCTGTTCTCTTGAACCCCACTAAAAATGCAGACTAGCACATGTTTACAAAGAAATCTAACAACGAAAATCACAAGGAAGCACACATTAATGTTTAGATATTAAGATCATAAAATATTTAATAAAAATAACTGTAGCTGGTTTTAACTGGGAAATGGTCGATACGCAATAAAAGAAAAAAATACGCATTTCAGTAAAATAGTGGGCTTCTCTAAAAAGGTGGGGGACTTACATCTCTAAGACGTCTTTGGCTGAACTGACCCATACATCTAAAGACTAAGAAGGGTTGTGTGAAACGCGATATAGAGCGCATCTTACAAGCATTATGCTAGAGCGAATCTTGGCTGGTATGGAAAAAATCGAAAACATGATTGAAACAATTAAGAAAAATTGGCATGTGTGTATGTTCCATCCAAAGGTTAACATAAAACTGACGTATACAGACCAATTAAATAAAATAAAGACCGATGAGAATACACACACACACACACATATATATATATATATATATATATATATATATACATATATATATATATATATATATATATATATAAAGTGGTGTACTAAAAGCGAACTTTTAGGAAAAGTGAAACCTATTGTGAAGAGTATATAGCTCAATATCCAGGATAGAGCAGGTAGAATGAAGAAGAATGGAAAGGAATTAGAGAATATGTTCGCTACATTTTTTCCCATTTTAAAGCATTTTCTCTGACACCTTTGCCCAGGAAGTATTGTTAATGGCGAATATTTTCCACCTCACTCTCTTCTGAGCCTGCCTGCCTGCACTTATTGGACATTTTACCCTTTGGGTTTTCTATTTTCGCCGCACCTGAAGTTGTGGCTTCTTGGAATTTAACTTTGATTCCTCTCTCACAACCTTTCGGGCCTTTTAACGACCTACCTATCTACATCTCATTCTCTCCGCTGGACTTTTCGACACCGGACTTTTTAGCAATCGGACATTTGCTTGCATTCGGGCAGAATTTTGCCCTGTGTTTCTTCCCCCTACAACTTTTATTTTATTTTTTCAAATTTTAAATCTTGGCCTTTGCCAACTTATCTATCCCAGCGACTACCTCTGATGATAAGATTTTGATCTTTGAAAAGCCTGGCTTAAGGAAAATTTAACTTGAATAAATTGCCTTTTTTGCGGAATATACCTTGCTCTGAGCAATTGAATTGAATTATGATTTGACTTTTGCTTCTCTAATTCCTTTCCATTCTTCTTCATTATATATATATATATATATATATATATATATATATATATATATATATATATATATATATATACATTATATATATATAAATATTCTTTTTTCCCTCTTATACTGATGATTGCAGGTTTGGTATATAACAGATGTGTATATGGGTCAATTTGAAAATAATATTTATTTATAAATAGTAGTTCTAAGTTCTCGCTAGAGTGAGCACTTTAAGTGGGTTAACAACAAGCAATAATTCATAGCATAATGCAATACTCTAAGTCCGTCTACTAAGTTCTGTTTGACAGCTTGCGAATATGCCCGCTGAATTTATCATTTAGATGTTAATCTACTCTCTTGCTTCAATTGCAATGCGTGTTGGCTGCAACGATTAGCGCCCCGACTACTTAGTCAAAAATCACTTTCGTATAGGGGTTCGAATTGTGCGACCGGCAAATGTTGATTTTTTTCCCATATTGATGATTGCAGGTTTGGCATGAAACACATGTGTATATGGTTCAATTTTAAAATAATATATTTTATGAATAATTATATATATATATATATAAATGTGTGTATTTAAAAAAATTTCAGTATCAATTACTTATAATAGCCTAATAGTTTAAAGCAATAGCTATTCTGTATTTACTATGTTTATGAAGTTCAATGCAACATCATTATCACAAACGACGTCATTTTTTCCAACTATTTTCTTTATTTCGCAGACAATTTCTTCGGCTAACATCTAGCTATTTGTAAAATGCTTCTATGCATTCATTTATTTCTTCATGTGGCTATCCTCAGTGCAAATTTTATATGCTCTCTGTGATAATGATGTGGGATTTAACTACATAAAATACTATATATATATATATATATATATATATATGTATAAATATATATATATATATATATATATATATATATATATATATATATATATATGTGTGTGTGTGTGTGTGTGTGTGTGTGGATGAGTGTGTGTGTAAAAATATTAAGCTGTGACCAAGTTCTTATTCATTTTACTGTTCATTTTTTATAATCACAAAACTTCGTCACATTTTGACGGACCGTTTCGTCCAATCATTATTGATATGTCAATTCCAGAACTTTCCTTTAATCTAATGTTGACCTTCTGCTCTTCAGAAATCCAAAGTACGCATCAGCAAAAAAATTATTATAAGGCAGAAAACAAACAAAAAATACATTGAATAAGCAACCTACATAAAATTCAAGTTGCCTCGCCAAAATACATTGATGTTACTGACCCATACAGACAACAACCATTTTTACTTAACAGAGCCATGATAAAATGTGCATAAGAATGCGAGTAGTTTATAGCTTATAAATTAATAAAACCTTGGTCACGGAAAGTTAGCTTAATATTGTGAATGTATATAAGCTCTGTTGTTAAATGTTAAAAAATTATCGAGTTGTCACCTTGAAATGTTAGGACAATAAAAATAAAAAGTACATGCACAAGCATAAATGTTTTACTACACGTATCTCTCTCTCTGTCCGTCTGTCTGTCTGTCTGTCTCTCTCTCTCCTTCTCTCTCTCTCTCTCTATATATATATATAGATATATATATATATATATATATATAGAGAGAGAGAGAGAGAGAGAGAGGGAGAGAGAGATGAAACGTATACGTATGTAGATAAAAAAATATGTATAATTATTTTTCTTTCTCAATGTAGGCTGCCCACTGTAGTGAGTAATATTAACATAGCCGTCGTCATAGCTTTAATGAATGTTCGTTCAGTAGTTGCCGTTGTTGAATACATCCAATTAGACTATGGTATTATTTAGTAGAGTGTTATGGATTCTAATACAAATAAGAAACAATTAACAAGCCAAGAGTTTTTGAGAAATCAGTATATTATAAGAAACATCATGACACGATTTAAGCTACCTGAGCATGCCGGTAAAATAGGGCGTAGTTAATTCAGTAGATGAGTAGAATTTAAGGTGAAAATCAGAAAAAAGGTGAATAAAATAGAAAAAAAAAAATAAAAAAGACGCTTGCCTCCGTCTCTCGGGTAAGTGTACATTAATTTCAATTACCGTCTGTGGCGATTTCTCGCGTTAGGATCGTGATTCTAATCGGCATTTACGAAATGCGTTCGAGCCCATGCGATTGACTGCAACCGCTACTCTTGCACTGATGAGTTTATTAAATCTGAATTATTAAAAAATATTTATAGTTAATTCCTCCTTAGGATTTAAACGTCTTGGTAAATCCCTGTTTAGAATTACAATATAGTTGGTATTCTAGCAAATATGCTAATAAAAAAGAAAATAAACAAAATATTGCATAATGATCAGAGATAAAAACGAAATATGCAAGAATAGAGAAGATATGAGGTAATGAAAGAAATGTTAAAAATAGAAAAGCAGGGAACGATAGAAACTGGCAATAAAAAAAGTTATACATTTCAGGGCATTCCAACAATATTGTTACAATAACATGGTAATGACACATAGATTTATATATTGGTTTTGGAATGATTCTTGAGAATAGAGAATTTAAAAAAAAACAACTTTGCACCAACAAAATGTAAAACAAATCCCATATAATATGATGTAATCACACCGTAACAATAGTAAGAATAAGAGACAGACTTGCCTTTGGTTTCTCCACCGTTTAGTTAAAAAATGTATCATTCCCATGCCGATTAATATGTTATTCTTTCCTTTTTTCTTTTAATCGACATAATCTATCATGATTATGCCTTTTAACTTCACCGACTGAGACGTTATTTTTTATGAATACTAGTAACTATATGTTATTTCCGGTCGCATATTTTTGAAAACTTGAGAAGATGATATCATTCTGAACAAACATATTCTACACTGAACCCCCAAAGACGAAGGTAATGATTGAGAGCATAGTATCATGACGAACGCCCCTCCATCCTTTTCTAATAAATAAGGAGCTAATTCCTGGGAGGATGATATCATGACAACAGAACATATACAAAATTATCCTCAAACGAAGAAGATCATCATTGGGGGATAGTATCATGAAAAACGAACATATACTATTCTGCCCCCCAAATAAAGAAGTAATACCTGGAATATCGCCCCCAAAAAAGAAAGCAATGCCTGTTAGAATAGTATCATGGAAACAAAACAGATACTACAGTACTTCCTCAGCCTCACCCAAAATATGAGATGGTATTCTCTGTGAGGATAGTCGTATAACACCATAACATATATTACATTACCCATTCCCACAAAGGAGGATGTAATACAATGGAGAATTACCCCACCACTTAAAAAAGGTAATTCTTGGGAGGACACTCTTGTGACAAAAGAACTGATACTACACTATCTACCCGATGAAAAGATAATACAGTAATAGATGAAATAATTGTTTTCATTTAGTAATAATGCCTAGCGAAAGATTATTATTTTGATGGAAACTTGGCCTTTTGGTTGAGATCAAGGTGTACTATCTGTTCTCAATATCTGTTCACGGCATCCCAGCGACCTCAGACGTTTTACTATCGAAGAACACATGACAATAACAACTGTATATTACAGACTATATATTTTATGGAAGTTGTATATATACTAAATATGTAAATAAGGAAGATCTAAATGTGTGTTTGGTATTTACATTTCCTTTATATTCGGTTATTCAATATAATTGAATAAGCGCAACTTGTTTTATATAAATATAGTTAAGATTGATGGATACATCTTACACATTTATTTATTTAGATGAATATTACGCGAACACTATCGAAGTATAGTTAGTTCTGCCATTTTTTCTAGAGATTGTACATTCGTCTTAAGTTATTTTATCAAAATGACTTGATCCACCATTAAAGAATCGTAAAAGGGTTGACTAACCATAAAACCAAGAAAATACTAGCTATCGTCTCTAAATTAAAAATCCCTGAATAGACACACCAGGAAATCCGCATTCGTATGAGTCTTGCAATACACCCAAGCGGCCATTGTAGAAACCCCGTAAAAACCGGCGAATAACATGCAAATACATTCAATTGATTGTGAAAGGCAAGGCCATCCATTGTCTAGACATTGCCTTAATTGAATTAGCCGCAGACAATGGACCACATCAATAACCCATTACAATGGCCGTCATCGTGCGGACAGGGACGCGATTAAATAAACATTATCACATTCGTTTTCACTTATTCGCCAATTGATTTTGTATCAGATCCTGTAAATACCAATTTATTATTCCCAACGGGCTGAACCGGTGTCTACCTTTTCCGTCGATATATATGTCCATATGGACCTGATGTTAAACTTTTGGAGTCTGCTAATTTATCGTCGATGTTTCCGTGTACTGGTCGACAGGGAATTACTTACAAGACAAGTTTATCATCATCATCAAATGTTATCTTCGCAGAATGCGACCTTTCATGTATTAATTTTAGAAGTATAGATGTAATACTATGGAGGCTCTCTCCTCCCAGCCAAGACCCTAGAGAATGATAAGTAATGGAAATGATTCACAATGAGAAAACTAACGAGGAAGTACGATATGTAGGCGACAATGAATGGGTCCACGATTCTATTGAACTCCATAGACAGGGTCGCGCCCTGACAGGTGGTTGCTAGTACCTTGGTGGCCATATAGCGATAAGCTAAAACGTAACATGAGTATAGCCAGTTCCGGTGATTAACTGAGTGTGACTGAGAGAAAGACCGAACATCTGAAAGTGGATATATTTAAGAAAACGGAGAATATTAGACCGATAAAATTGTGGTAGATCCGGGAAGTGAGGTGAGTACTAGTTTGCTTTGGGAGAATCGCCGAGAGAGTCCAAGAATCAACGACTCAGCGTTGGACAATGAATACTGACATTATGGGCGACATGACAACGATCAACCTATTTGGGATCTTTATATATGAGGTATAACACACACAGACACACATCACCTTGTACAACTAAGTTATACCTACAATTTTTATTGTGTTGATTTAACCGTAGCGCGATAACTAGACCGATGGTTTGGTTATATATATATATATATATATATATATATATATATATATATATATATATATATATATATATATATATATATATAATAAACTCTCCCCTCTCATGTCCCATGTCACCGTTATAGACAAAGCCCCAACTCTGTCCCCCTCCCCCTCCAACGTATTTTCAATTTTCAATCTCCCGTTAAGGTGAAGTTAAAACTTATGCCATTTGAATTCCATTTCCAGCCCGATGAGTCGGTCGCTATTTGCACCAATGAAACAAAACTTGTTTTGTCGCAACTAATGGAATAAAATCAATATATATATATATATATATATATATATATATATATATATATATATATATATATATATATATATATATATATATTTATGTGTATATATATATATATATATATATATATATATATATATATATATATATATATATATATATATATATATATATATATGTCTTGACTGAGGAGATATAAAAATGATAACAGACTTCTTCTCTGGGGCGTGCACCAACTTTATTCCGCATAAGATGAATCGGTGCTTACTTTTTTATCAATATATATATATATATATATATATATATATATATATATATATATATATATATGGAGATAGAGAGAGAGAGTGAAAGAGAGACAGAGACACAGAGATAGAAAGACAGATAAATACCTTATGCTAAACTATTAGGGTCTGCGAATATATAGTCAATATTTTCGTGTACTTGTCGACAAGGAATTCCTTACACAATAAGTTTATCATAATCATCAAATGTTATCTTCGCAGAATACATCATTTAATGTATTGACGATTATCAATATACTAAGAGACAGACCCGGCGTTGTTCGAGATTGAATGTGGATCACTACTATCTACTTTTTCTCTATGCTCATAACACAATATTTTTTTTATTACTGTCAACCCTCTCGTTTCGTTTCACCACCTAATATAGTTGGAAGAACCTTAAATGTTTTTAAACTATATTAATTAGTGTCTTATACATATCGGTAAAATTTGATTAAACTTAGCTATGCGTATTTTAAGTTTAAAGAGGAATATTTCGCAATTGGTCACTTAGTTGTGTTAACACGTAGATATTCGACACCTAAAAGGAAACGTAGAGAGTCAAGACAACGTCCATTATCTTCCCTGAAAAATTGTATACATATGATAGAAATTTCAGCCAAATAGAATATATTTAAAGTTTTAAAAGTGGTTCGGCATCTATAGCTCCCAAGAACATGTAATGCATCTGATTTAAGTACGGATTATAATGTATTAAAGTGAAATATTTTGAAAATCAACAATCGTGCAAATTTTAAATTAAAAATTCATTCATTAAATTTTTTTTTCGCGAATTTTCGTTGTAAAATACAACTTTCTCAAGCGAGACTGTCTTATAGTGTTTTTTTTTTCTTCTTTTCTTCCTCCTCGTATTGGTGGTATTAATCCTGAGGGGTCGAAAACACGTCACGATCTTACGACGTTATTTTTTTTCAGTCCTTGCGATGTTGTATAGGAACAAAAAGAGATAAAAGAAAAAAAGAAAGAAAAAAACACACTATAAGACAGTCTCGCTTGAGAAAGTTGTATTTTACAACGAAAATTCGCGAAAAAAATTAAATAAATGAATTTTTCATTTAAAATTTGCACGATTGTTGATTTTCAAAATATTTCACTTTAATATATATATATATATATATATATATATATATATATATATATATATATATATATATATATATATATTAGACTTTAAAGCGTCCCTCTGTGACATATACATTTCACGTCTTGATGTTGTATGGGTTGACAATAATCTATCAAACACTGTTTTAACTGCCCTTGCAAGACATAATATTGTGTATTTGCGGTAATCATATATACATTCGCACATTTGTAATGGCATTTTCAGTATGTGTACCCATTGCTTTATTAAGCGCTATTTTGAAGGTATCCAAGAACCGTTCTGCATTACCATAGCTTCGCGCATGGTACGGCGCGCTCGAGATATTCTCCACTACAAAGGATTGACAAAATAGTTCAAATTTCCAACTATTTTGATAAATTGTCCACTACTATTAGGTAATTGAAACACATGGGTCAACAAAATCTATGTTTTCGGCTAGGGTCTAAATTTTATAACTGGTGTCTGGCTGCTGAAGAACAACTTTGCATAATTTATCGCATTCGCAATGTGTTTCTATAATTGTAAAATATGCATAACTTCTCATAAGACTTTTGATTTCGAAATGCCCAGGTGACCGACATTACATTCTTTTAGTATATTTTATGTAATGATATAGGAATAACAACCCGATAGCCGTACATAAATACTTAATCACAGATGGGATACACTTCCGAGATTTGTCCGTATATTTTTCTATTTTTTTTTTATACTTGTCGTCTAACGCCTTTTATTTTATTTCTTCAAGTGTTATCGGATGATTTTCTAATGGCATTACACAATGTAGTTTTTAAACTTTTTACTCAGTTTGTAAGGAGGCAATCACTGTGCCTTAAAATGATTCAGCATATTTTCGAATAAGTCTAGATAATTTGTCAGCATGATTATAATTGATAATGGAATAAAATCAATTTCATAATTGTAATCTAAGGTAATGGTCGCGCATATGCAGTCGTGTTGCAGTATCCTTTGGTAATCCCTTGATTACCCCATTCATCGTTAGCAGTGACTTATGGTCGGTTTGCAAGACAAAATGTCTTCCATGAACAAATCAATAGAGTTTGAAGAGTGCAAAAATAATACGCAATGCTTCTTTCTCGATTTGTGAATAACTTTTTCTGTATAAAGAAACGTATGAGATGCGTAGACAATACGTTTTAGCAATCTGTCTTCCAGTTTGTGTAACATATACCGTACAAGTTAGCATAAATAGCCACAATGATTTCAATATCTAGATTGTAGTGTGTCAATAATAATTCTAATAAAAGGATATGTTTTATTTTTAAAATGCCTTATTGCATTTAGTCGTCCCGACTCAATCTTTTCTGTAATAGCTCATAAAGTGTAGCTTGCAAATTAAGCATGTTTTGAATACACCCATTATAATAATTTGCTAACCCAAGAAAACTTTGTAGCGACGACACGTTTTTTAGATTCGGCATATTTTTGTCGCACTCGCTTACTCTGGGTCAGATATTCTACCATCTTTGTCTAGTATTTCAATTTTTTCATGAGAAAATCGCATTTCCTCTTTCAAGTCCTGGATTCTCTTGAATATTTTGTGAATATGTCATTCTTATTGCCCGGTTCTTTTCGTGATCACCCGAATGCCCTCTGCACAAACACGGATCTCTTTACTTATTTTACGTTCAGTGTAGGCGATAATAATCGAGTAAAGAGTTTATTGCCATATTCCAGAATTGACATTTCTCAATCCAGTCCGTTAACAGAAGATTGATTGAGTTGTTCAATAAGAACATTCTTAATTTCAAAGAATGTCCTTCTGATGTAACGTTAGAGATTAGCTTGATCTCAAATTTTATTTTCCATCAGTGATGATTGTAGCTGTTTCTCATGTTCTCATCAAATTTTTTTTCCGATTTATTATTGACAGATGTATGTCGCAATAAAGTTACAACTTCATATTTTCATTCAATATTTTTACCTGCATAAACTTCCTGATATTTTCAGATCCATCACTTTTAGCAATTTTAATAAAGCTTTTTGAAATTTTATTTTTAACACTAAAGTGTCTACAATTGTGTCCCATGCGATCGCAATTAAAACTTTTATTCATTATATAAAGACAATATTTGTACCAATGCAATTGGTACAATCAAAACAGAGTTTTGATATCAAATTATTTTTCTTCACTTGAACAAAATTAATTGGCGAATTAATTTTCTTTTCACTACGTATTTGCTATATATATGCGACACCTCGCAGGCGCAATATCTCTTGAATAGTGACGATCATTAATACTACCTTTGCAGTCCATATTCATTATTTAATAGTTTATTTCAGTATCCGTATTTGATAGTAAACAATGTGCGAAGTATTTACACTTAAAATTATTAGCGCTCAACTACGATCAGTTGAACTTATCACAGTGTGTGTTAAGTACGCTAGCGAAAGTGGTGTAGCCTTCATCTTCTTTCATGTGAGATTCATACAATTTCACCTTTTATCAAAACGAGACATTTAATGTCTAAACCTTTCTGTTAATAACATTATCGCCTTAACAAATGTAGCCTTGCTTATTTTTGTGGCAATAATTGACGAATTTGGTATGTTCAACCGCATCCAACTTTCTTGATAGCAAACGACCTCTTTACAAATCGGTCTAATTTTCACAATCTATGTTATAGTGATGTTCGTATCGTCTAAAATACGAAGCAAACATAATTTCGTTTTCAGGGGCGTAAGGAAAATTATCGATACCGCTCAAAACGCACTTTCTCTTTTAGCATTTTTACCCCTATTCGATGATTAAAATATCTGTTATTCTTGTTGGGATCGAAGAATGATTTTCTCAATTGTTTGATTTGCTCTAATATTTGATCTGGAAATGTCTTTTTTTAATTTCTCTTCTAACGAATTTTTTACATTCATATTTTCTTCTAATATTCAATTTGTTCTGTTTGTTTTTATCGGACTTATCTTCTAGTCGATGTTATTGTTCGTGTAAGTATTTAATGATCTTCGTCATCTTTTGTCTATATACACATATATTAAGCTGATATAACGACCAGCCAATGCTTGGTACATTGCTGCCCCTAATGTTGTAGCGTGCTAGGTAATTTGATGTGCAGGGTCCGCCTAACAGAGGGCATCGAAGGAGGTGATCCATAGTCTGTGGTTCTGTACCACAGTCGCATGTGATTTGGGTCTAAGATAGTTCCATCTACTTAAGGCTTCCCTGGAACGGCCGACACCTGAGCGGAGTCGATTACGGCACTTCAATACCGCCTAGTTATTATATTCTGATTGGAGGGTTTCGGCAGGGAGGATAAGCATAGCCAGCTGTGTGGGTAGTTGGACAGCTTTTTCTTCCACATATAAAAGCGGGCTTAACCTTGTGTTGTATCTAAAGGATCAGTGCTGGTCAGGAAACGTCTCAGTGATTTTAGTCGACTGGGAGCAAGTATATGTACATGGAGAAGTGCCCTTTATCTGTGGCCTGCCTGCAGCTCTTCTTAAGAGCAGAGTTCAGTTTTTTTAGCATGGGTGGATCTTTCCCAGACTGGGCTAAAATATTTTGCAGTAGAGAAACTGAGGTCAGGGGCTATCGCATGTAGTGTCTTGGAATATGCACCCCATCTAGTTTTGGTGAGTTTGCGCAGAATGTTGTTGCGGGTGCTCGTTTTAACCTTTGTATTCATGGTGTGGGTGTTGAATGTAAGGCCTCTGTCGAGTTTTACTCCGAGGTAGACAAGGTTTACAGTGTTACATTGGTGTACCACACCAATACTAATTCAGTTCGCGATAGCTTCCTTGCTTCTAAAGTGGAAATACCATACTTGTGTTTTTGCTGTGTTGGCCCGTACTTAATGATGTCAAACATGGTACTGTAATTTTTTTTATTTCGATTCTTTAAAATAGACTACCGAATATTTCATGTGTATTTTTACACGATCGTAACTTTTTCACTGGAAGATAAATTATTCACTTCTAAACACGAGAAAAATAAGCAGGTTTGTTAAAACTTATTTACGTGTTTGTTATTAAACAATGAAAATCGAATACAATCTATAAACTTTTCGTTGAATCTTTCGTACTCAAACAATTAAGATTTTTAAAAAAACTCGTGTAAGGAAATAAGTTGAAATCTTCAAGGACGAAACACTTTTTCAATTTTATTTTCTGACATTGGAGACTTTCTTTTCGCATATTTGGTACACCTTGTGTATTAAAAATCAAGTATGGATTTTAACTTCTCGCTGGAACTGGTGTAATACAACATTTTTTGAGTACACCACATTAGTCATTTTCAAAAATCCAACATCGTAAGTTGTAGTAATAATAGTGTAGCCGACCTAAATTATAAGTTCTCGATGTCAGTGTTGTATGCGACATACGTCCTGGTTTTGTTGTGACTAAATACGTTCGAGACCTCGTCGCCAATATTGTGACCATGAAAAGCCGATACTCCTATTTATCTACGTCCCACAAAGTAGAATGTGACACAAGGTCGGAAAGTGGGAATTTGCACTCTAGAGAAAGAGTACGGTGTTTCTTAAAAAAATGCCTGGGCAGGGCGCCTCAGACAGTAAGCAATACACTTACTCCTCCCCGAATAGGGGAGGCAAAGCCTGAGAGGGGATAACCTCCCAGAACTGCACAAGACAGACCAATTAACAGGCGTAAATCAAAATCCGAAGGCCAAGACAATACCAGTATTGGATGAAGTATCCATCGGAACAGATACTACACTTTGATCTTGGCCAAAAGGCCAAGAAAGCGACCGATACTAAATAAGACAACACGATTATATATTTATAATAGTGTGTATTTACAGAAGTTAGAATAGTATGTTACAGAAAAAAAAACTGCTCTGAGATTTAGTATTAACTTAAAAACGAATACACAGCACGGCAGATAATAAACTACTACAATAGTCGGACGTATTGTCAAGAACGTATCCTCGACTGATATCTTCCGGTCAAGAGTGTCTGAGCAACGGCAGCTGCTCTGAGAATAGGCATTTATTTTTTTCTACACTAGGAAGATGTAGCACAAGGTTGAAAGGTGGGACAAATAAATTCAGTGCTCATAAAGAATGTGCATTCATGTCAATTAAAAATTGCTTGAGCAGTTCCGTCGCCATTCCCCGATCAGGGCGCCTCGTGCAGTTAGCAATAAACTAACTCCTCCCTAAACAAGGGTGGCAAGGCTTAGGAGGGTAGACATCATAGGACTGTCTAGGCTCGATATCTCAGCCCGCCAGATAAAAGACCACCGAAATGGTCAAGTTCTGCCAGATTGATTGTCGAGAACGAATCCTCGAGTGGTGTATTCTAGGAAAAAGGCTCTTAGCAACTGAAGTTGTAGCGAGCCTGCATATTTTGTTCTAGGCTCCCCTATACATAGTCTCTAGAAGAGTCATTTTAGTCACATAATAGGGTTTATTACAATCACTCTACAAAAAAATAGATAGATATATAGATAAAAATGTTAGATCGAGGGTGATAACGTGCGTACGGACATTATATTGCCTTAGCGTATTATTATTTCGTTTATCTCTAAAAACAACAAAAAATATATCGATCGCTAAATTAATAAAAAGATAGATAGAAGTATATATATATATATATATATATATATATATATATATATATATGTGTGTATATATATATATATGTGTGTATATATATAGAGAGAGAGATAGATAGATAGATAGATAGATAGATAGATAGATAAATGAATAAATAGATGGATAGAACATAGATATATAGAAAATAGAAAGACATACAAACATAAATAGGTTAAAAGATACAAATATAGATAGATAGAAAATTGAAAATAAGATAGATAGATAGATAGATAGATAGACAGATAGACAGATTTGAAAATCAGATAGATAGATAGATAGACAGATAGACAGATTTGAAAATCAGATAGATAGATAGATAGATAGACAGATAGACAGATTTGAAAATCAGATAGATAGATAGATAGATAGACAGATAGACAGATTTGAAAATAAAGCAATTGATTAATGTGTTAAATAAAATCTATTTTGCCAAAATATCTCTAGTGCAAAGAGAGATATTAAAACAAGATTTCCATGATTACTCGTGTCCAAAAATATTCCAATGTTCAACTCGGACTGGCATTATTGAATGCCGGATTTCCATTTCTGCAGGCTTAACGTCAAGCGTTGCCTGTCTTGTACATCCATATTCGATGGTGCTTATGCGATTAAGAAAACAATATAGATTTAAATGACACGAACGTTTCCACTGATAGACAAGCAACGGAAAATAAATCGGAACACAAATTCGACGCATTTGCCAAAAAAAACAAACGTTTTTTCTTCTCTCTTGAGAACTGAATTAAAAGAAAGCAAATCGGAACGAGTTTCCCACTCCATTAGCAGAGACTTGAGATTGATATGAAGCAGGGGCAGGCGGGCATAAAAAAGATAGATTGGAGCGAACCAATCCTTCCTCCATTTTGCTATCGTGGATCAACCCGTAAGCAGAGGTGAATTTAACTATTCCAATCCATTTTTTCATCAATCCCTTCGATAACCTTCAATTTCCGTATGGATATGGCTATTTCCGTGGAAATTTGATTCCAAGGAAACAGCTATAGATGCACTCTATATATTAAAATAAAAACTGCGCATATTGTAGATTTTCCATCTTTTGAATTAACTACTAGAAACCACCCTTGAGGGTTTTCGGTTTCTCTGTACAAGGGTTGTTCAGGACAAACTGACATGAAGATACTTCACCCTATAAGTAAACCCTGACCAAATATTTAATAAACCATAGTATTCGAATGAAAAATAAGACCCCTCCACACGGCTATACACTGGCGCATACGAGGAATTGTGCACCTTCTTCAAGTAATGTTACCTAAAAAAGCACTTAGTTGGCTACTTCACCAGACTAGATAAATTCTCACCTTAGAATCCGGTAAGACCAAGAGGCCATAAGAAAGATATAATATAATATATTTGGGAAGAGGAATATTATTGTTTTTATTTACTAACTCAACGTGTGATAGGTGAAAGAGAACTTTAATGGGATATTCGAATATCTATGTATCTCATATAGAGATCAAGTGTTAGCCCTAGAAAAGGGGCCCTTAGATTTCTGAGAACTTCGATTGAAAGTAAATGAAAGATATCATCTCTCTCTCTCTCTCTCCCCATTATATATATATATATATATATATATATATATATATATATATATAATAAAATGTGTTTGTGTGTTATAAAATCGATATCTTAAGAGTACGTTCAAATAAGGTTTCCTGAAGTTTAAAATTTACACATAATCTAATGACAACGGTGACATTTTTCTATAATTCAATCTGGGGTCACTAGGTGCAATTATCGATCATGTTACTAAAATAACTGAAATACATTTACCCGCAAAAACAGAACAACATTTGTTTAATTGATTTGTAAAAATGGATTTTCTACGTTTCATAAAACAAACAAAAAATTAAACAAAGACTCTAATGGTTTAACCTATCAAAAGTTACCCAAAAAGTAACTTAAAGTTCTTAAAAATATGTTCATACATAATGTTGGTTCGCTTTTTTTACGCCGTTTAAGCGTACTTTAAATTATGTATGTGTGTGCGCGTTCATCATTTCATTATATGTATGCGCGTGTACATTCATGAATTCCTTCTCTTCAAACCGAAAGTGACGTGATTTCCTCGACTTCCGCTTTCAGCTCCACTCTTCAACTTTTAGAGCCCTGTCTCTTTGCTTCTCCCTTCGTTATCTATCACGTAGATATAAGTATGAATTTTAAAAAAAACTAAAAACATATACGCATCTTTTCTATTGTTTGGTAGTGGTCTAGGTTTTAAACGAGACATAACCGACTTTTTTCGTCACAAAATTACGTGAACAACCGGAAAAAGCCGAATCAAAACAAACTGGCGTCAAAATCTAAACGAGACGGCGTTCCAAAAGATAAAGAATAATGATAAAAAAATTTAAAGCAAAAAAAACAAACACTAACCCTTTGTTAATTTTAATAAAAAAAACTATTAATTTCTTAATGATAAACATTAACGAAATAACTTTTATAATTTTTTTTTACCAGAAAGTTAAATAAAAAAATAGTACTGGTCCAGATTTTTAGCAAGTAGAAAAGCCAACCGTTTTGTTTTACCCTACTCTATCCCTAAACAAACCATAACTTACTTTTATTGTCTTTGGTAACAGTTATTTGTTGACTGTTTGTTGTTTGTTTGTTTTTTCACACCCATCTTTTTGACTTTGTTAGAAATTCTTGACAATAACCAATTTACGATTTTATTAATTATTTACTTAACGTGTCGTCTACTTTTCACGTTTTATGATCGGATAAGCGTTTCTACTTTTCTCGGCTCTTAACGTTAACAGTCGGAATATGCCGAACTTTTGAAAGCTTTATCAGTTCTCTATTTTTAGTTCTTTATGACGGGCACTCACTTTTGGCAGGAGCAAAGTGTAGTATCTGTTCTGATAATATATTACATCTGTTCTGTCGTCAGTAAATGAAAAAGAATTCCTACTCGACTGAGATAATTTGTATTTGTGTTTCAATCAAGTGCCCATTTTTAGGGATCTGGATTTTCACCCACATTATAGACCGACATTGTGTTTAACTTTGACCTTTGGGTGAAACAAATAAATAATGTTAATTTAAAAGGAAGTACATGTTCACTAAATAGGAATACATGCTATTAGATAATCATTTATTTTTCGCAGAATAACGATAAAAATAAACTTTATTTTTGATGTGTGCTTTCGGATAGGGATTAATATAAAAAAAAGTGGAAGAGGAAGAAAAAAAACTCATGTCAATAAACTTACTAATGTGAAGGGCTGAACATATGGCACGTTGGCTCACCCACTTTTCCTGTCGAGGTGATCGCCGTATGCTTGTTCCTCTGATTCGAAATATCAGTAGCTTTTTGGACTGCAATGAGATTTTTCAATTAAAGATTTAAGAGGGGGGGTGACCTTGAACTTGCTTTGTTTTGTGTCGTGTTCATTTAATCGTTCATACTATTGACCTTTCAAGGAGGTTAAACATAAGGTCAAGTTTGGGTGTCAAAAGCCAGCGCATTACGATTTACGCGCTCTGGCATGATCTCATGGTTTCTGTTTCAATTTCCGGTCATGACATCCGCTTTATTTGCTGTGAATTTATTATTCACTGTTAATGAAATATTTCGCATTTATAAGGGTAGTAAGGGTCTATTATATTTCGAAATGAGACAAATCCTGCAATGTATTTATTACGTTTGAAAAAAGTAGTGACGGACAGACGAACAAAATATATTTTAATATAAGATAAACAGAAACACTTACGTATCTATGACAATACTAAGAAAAGGTAAGTTCGATTGTTTGGATCAGAAAAAAAATGAGTTTACAATACCAGTTTCAAATAAAAAAAATCAAAACTGATATTCAAAAGTACTCTCTTTCTGCTCCCAATATATTCTTCTATTCTCTACTTCTCTGCTCTGTCTATCTCTCTTATTCTGACCATCTACACATTAAATAGCAGCTTTTTATAGAATTTAAATCATAGTCATTAGACACAGATTAAGCAAGAGTCTTTGGAATTCAAATTTTTCTGAAGCTAAGGCCTAAGATCTTATAATTTTCAGAATCAAAATCATGTAACGGATTTTGATTTAAATGAGGTTTTTGTACATCTTTTGAACCAAACAAAAGCGACTTTTTCCAAGGCGTTTTTTCAACAGAAAAAGATAATTATATGATCGTATGTATATTTTCATGACAATTTATTTATT
Source organism: Sepiola atlantica (assembly GCA_963556195.1). Lineage (NCBI taxonomy): Eukaryota > Metazoa > Mollusca > Cephalopoda > Sepiida > Sepiolidae > Sepiola > Sepiola atlantica. The sequence goes on from OY744519.1 coordinate 155,581,966, forward strand.
TTTAGCGAGAAAAATTAATGAAATAATTTTTTTGACTGTTAAATGGTATGGTTCGGGTTCGTTTAGAGTTATGTTAGCGTTAGTTTAGAGTTTGTTTAAGGTTAAAAAAAATGTCCTGTTTTTGTTCGGTTAAAAATGTCTATAACATTTTTTTTTTAGATAATTTTTAAATACGTGTAAAGTTGTATTCTGATTCTCGAGCCTTCTGATTGGCTAAGCGTATCGAAATATTCCAGATGTTTAAATAAACGACCAGTTTGATGCCGAATCAAAAGTCGGTTTTGGTTGGTTCAAAAACTTCACCAGCACCCAATATTAAATTAAGAATCTAGACATAAAATTTAGTATCATAATATATGTACTTTAATCCTTGTAAGGGAAAATAAAATGGTGAACAAAATATATATTTAAATATTTGTTTATCTACATACGTGTACGTTCCATCCTTCTAAAATCCTAAGTGTACAGATACTTATTCAAGCCGGGCGCAGTATTCAGAACACGGGTCATGTTTTATTTTAACTTAAATTGCGACGCCTTAACCTATCCGGCGACCGTGAACAACTACCTAAATCAGAGTTTTAAACCTATTATACCGAGCTGGCGTGATACGTAGCTTACGTCAACAGTGTTCAACTTATGAAGGAACATGCATTAAAGCTATACTTTTTCCCGCTGTATTAATACTACTCACTAGAGTGGTCAGCTTACAATAGGGGGATATATATATATATATATATATATATATATATATATATATATATTTGATTACAACTGCACATATAACTACTACTACTAATACTACTACTACTAATAATAATAATGATAATAATGATAATAACAACAATAATAAGTGTCTCTTCTGACGAAACTTTCTACGAAAGAGCTCAGGAAGACGGTTTTCCGACCCTGTTATTTAAAAGTTGCATATATTTATATATATATATATATATATATATATATATATATATATATATATATATATATATATATATATATATATATATACAAACTATTTCATGTGTCCGCATAAAATGTTATAAGGAGATATTATCTTTTATGTATCAATTTTCAGTATATACTCAAACAAAGGTCAATACGTGAGTAGAGCTAGGTACTAAGTTATTGAAATATATTCATGGCAATTAAGCTACACAGAGGCTTCCGCGTTTCATCCCCCTAGTCTGACAATTTCCTACGGGGGATGAAACGCGGAAGCCTCTGTGTAGATAAATTGCTATAAGTAAATGTTCATAACTAACTAACTAACTAACTAACTAACTATATATATATATATATATATATATATATATATATATATATATGTATGTGTGGGGGTGGGGGTGTTTGCGCGCGCGTGTTTGATGGAATACGTTTTACAGATAGATACACTGACTTAACAATACGCCAGGAGAGTAACTCCGAGTTTTCCAATCTGCTGGTTTAATATTTCTTTGCTACCCATTGTCACTTTTGGTACAAATTGGGGTCTGCGACTGCTGTCTATCCTAAATATACATTTCGGAAATCCGTACATTTCGGATTTCCAATAATGACACATTGTCCGGTTTGCTCTCCCCGTACCATTTGCTGCGATTTTTATAGATTGAGGACACTTTAAAGAATGTCGCGGCCACTTTTCTTTCTCAATGTGAACCAATCAGCGCTTCTCTCTCGAAATATATGAACTAATAATATCCGATGGTTGTACATATTTATAGGCTGCCATTCGTTCGCATATCTTTCGGAAGCTTTGTCGGTCGTGATGACTGTAAGGGTTAAAATAGTTTGAAATGCCACAGAGTTTGGTCGGTGAGGCTTACATTAGAAATGATACATGTATCACTTAACGAGCATATTGAATGAACCAAACAAGAGAGGTTAATGCCTGTGAGAATATACACTACTAGTATACCAACCTCCAGATATGTAAAACAATCATATAGGGTGGACCCAAATGATCTGACAATAATAAATCAAATTACCAGGGAACAACTCTTAAAATTCCCAATGAATGTCTAGAGGTTCCCTGCTTATTTAATTTCTTTACGCGGTCATCTTGATTGCCCCACGAAATCTCCTGATTTGAACCCGTGTGATTATATTCTGTGCGGATATTTAAAATCAAAAGTATTCAGTCATTGCCCTCGGTCTATTGATGAATTAAAACGTGCAATTTGTGTCGAAACGATTCATAGAGTTATCGATAAATTTCATGAATGTTTCCAACAATGTATTGACAATGATGGGAAGCATTTAGCTAATTTAATTTTGTAAACTTACTGAAGTAAAATGGCATTATATCTATATTCAGGAAATAGAATTGCATTAAATGTGAATTCAGAAAATAGCATTGCATTATATGTACATTCAAAAAAAAGAAATGCATCATATGTACATTCAAAAAATAAAATTGCATTATATCTACATTCAGAAAATAGATTTGTATTAATTTAAATTACGAAAATAGAATTGAATTGTATGTACATTCAAAAAATAGAATTGCATTATATGTACATGCAAAAAATAAAATTGCATATCTACATTCAGAAAATAGAATTGTATTATATGTACATTCACGAAATAGAAATGCATTAATTGTAAATTCAGAAAATAGAATTGGATTATATGTACATTCAAAAAAATAAAATTGCATTATATGTACATTCAAAAAATAAAATTGCATTATATCTACATTCAGAAAATAAAATGGCATTATATATACATTCAAAAATAGAATCGCATCGTATGTACATTAAAAAATAGAATTGTATTATATGTGCATTCAGAATATAAAATGGCATTACATGTACATTCAAAAAAATAAAATGGCATTATATGTACATTTAGAAAATAAAATGGCGTCATATGTTCATTCAGAAAATAAAATGGCGTTATATGTAAATTCAAAAATAGAATCGCATCATATGTGGAGTTTCTTTTATGGCTACGGTTACAACAACAAGAAACTAACAGTTACATTATCTTCTCTTTCAACTGACCTCGCAAGAATAGAAATTAAAATTTCATGTGTCCCCAATAAAACAGAAGCACCTAAAACTAATCCAATTATAACCTCTCCCCCTTTTTTCCAATTTCTCGTCCTTACTCTTCCTTCTCCTTCTATTCTCGCCACACTTTTAAGTGGCTATGTTGGCGTGCATACCAACGTGAACTGACGAATCCAGTCGATTCCATAGCTCAACTTTAAATAATTAATGTTGGCAACCTTCACGTGGTCGTGTGGTGAATCGGGTGCGATTCGAGCGAACACCCAAAAGCGAATGGCTTGAATAATCACCCTTTTTTCTTTCGCTGGTTTGTCTGGATACGCTTTCCTTTTTACTTCCAAAAGCAAGTGAGTTTTTTACAGAAACGTGTTAACTCAATATATGTTCAACCAATGAATATCGTTTTAAACCCAAAATCTCGCAAACATATGTCGAATTGGCAAAGATTATCAAACAGCAGTTTGGTCGACAACATCAGAGGTGTCAACAGAAGGGGCGCCTGGTTTTAACTCGGTGCCCCTTCGGAACCACAATAATAAATGCTCAACACCACTCTCGTGCCTTTGGATATGGGGGGGGAGCAGAATAATACTTGAAAAACTAACGTTCACGATGCATTCTTTCGCGCACATCTATATACACACTAACAGAACAAGGTAAACATACGCATACGTACACCGTGCCACATTGTGTAAACTCACACACGAATATTTTTCACACGCGCATATTTACACTAACAAATATATATAGACACATACATCCTTATACCTCGTGTCTCCTTATTCACTAGACATGTTCCTACCAAAACACAGGTGGTATAAAATTTACCAAATGAACATTTCTTCACTAAAACTGAATTTTATATGGTTTTATAGATGTTTTGTTATTTAATAATATTTTAGTTGATTTTATAATCACAACACTCTGTTCATGTTAAGTTAGCACTTGCTAGCCAGTGACCCTAATATTCTCTCAAACTTTATTTCATTTCCATTTAATACGAATGCACGTCCATCGATATCCTTCCCAGGTCATAGTCGTACCTGTAAGTACCTGGTTCTAGAAAATCAGGAGACCAACGCCAACAACAGACTCGAACGGGCCCCAAAATGAATGGACTTTATTCTCTCTTTCTTCCTCACCCCTCTCTCTCTCTTTATCTCCCTCAATATGTTTCTTCCTCTTTCATTCCCCTATTTTTCCCAGTCTATTTTTCTCTCTCCCTTCCCTCCTCACTCTTTTATTAGGCGACAGTAGTGGAATGCACAGCGACGTGAACAGACTAATTGTCGGCTCCATAGAATCATTTTCACTTATATATGTAGGCAACCATAACGTGGCCCTCTTATGAGTGCCTGATTCGGGAAAGATTCGGGGAACCCGATGCCAACAACAGAATTGACTTTATTGGAAGTGTAGTATATGATCTGATACTATACTTTATCTGTTTTGTCCTTGGTTAGGTGATCAGTGGTCAGTGAGGCAATTTACATTTTTGTTCCAATCCAGAGTGCTCCTTTTTGGGGAACTGGATTTTCCTCACATTACAAAAATACTTTGTGTATAACTCTGCCCTCGTGGAGAGGTAAGTAAATAGGAACAGTATTGAGCCGGTCTAAAAATGTCTGATTCATACGAAAAAGCTTTAATTTCTGTGCTTATAAAACCTTTTTGTAATAGAATGGTTCAACCGTGTTATTATTTCATTTCGTTGTAGGCGTTGACTATCAATACACACACATAGAGAAAGAGAGAGAGAGAGAGAGAGAGAAAGAGAGATGGATGGAGGGAGTAAGGAGGAGTGGAGGAGAGAGCAATAGAATAGTCTACGCATGCTGCTTGGAGTAGTTCAGTGTTATATGGATACTAATTCAAGTTTTGTTTTATTTAATTAATATTTCGAACACCCTGTGTTCTTCATCATGAATTATGAATTAGGTTTTGTTGGAACCGCATCATGTTAAAAGTGAAAATATAACCACTTTAGTGCTGAGGAGTTACATGCTTTATTTACCTTTGAATGTCAATAAACAGAGAGACAGAGGAGGGCAGACAGATAGACAGATATACAGACAGTGACGACGTCTAAATAATTAAAGTGTGGGTTAAACAACATTCGCTTCTCTCTTATTTTGTGTCTCTCCTACTGTGTCTTCGTCTATTTATGTATCTATCTGTTCCTCTCTACCGTTTGTTTCTTCATCTCCCCATTTCTCTCTCTCTCTCTCTCTCTCTCTACTACTACTACTACTACTACTACTACTACTACCTTCTTCTCGATCTTTATATATTTGGCTGTTGATATTTGCGTGGACTAACGAATGCAGTCAGATGCAATGACAAGTTACTCTTTGGATGTTGGTTTTGTACTAACGAGTGCATAGGCTACTCGTCAGAAATTCGATTATTTACGAGGATGGCTCAACAAGAATTTGTTAACATTAGATTTGAAAACAACCATGCTATAGTCAGCTGGGAAGCAGCCGCGTGGTATTGTTTTCCAAGGACGGGTATTTCTTGGAAATAAACTTTGCTTATGGAAGTTTCATTTTGTTTTAGGTACATACACGGAGAAAGGGAAATTAGTTCCAGAAGTTGGAACTAGATGAATATTTATTGTGAATGTTATACAGGTGAGGAACTATAGATTGGAGCTCAGTCGAGCAACTACAATTAAAACAACGATAGAGTAGAGAAAAACTACCAACGTCTTTTCCGTGAGAAAGAAGCTGTAGAATAAAGAAGAGGATATTCCCCTACAAGAATTCGAAGTCTGTGTTGTACTCTATAAAACCAGGAAAGTGTGCTCTGATCAGCACCTCCCCAGATGTGACAACATTACTCCATTTTAGGACTATTTGACTTCCATAGAGGTAGAGGATTGTGTCAGGAGTGAGATACTTTCTCGAGCGGTTGAATGACCAAGTCATCTCTCCAACGACTTTATATATATATATATATATATATATATATATATATATATATATATATATATATATATATATATATATATATATATGAGTCTGAGTTAATCAACGTTTTTCCATAAGAGTTTTTCCCTATACATTTTAATCACGACGGAATGCATGCTAAAATATGCTTTGTTTTGGGATTGAGTTATGTTCGATTTTTAAAATTTTTAGTTGTGCTGATAAATTTAAAATCAACTCATCAAGTAATCCGTCATTGACTAGCTTTCTAGCTATCACTTTCACTCTCTCTTCGTGTATGTCATCTATTAGTCTCAATTCCGTCACTCTTTCTCTCTATCTCTATTTCTGTTTATTAACACTCAAAGTTTATAAAGAAAGCAAATAAGTGAAATGTTAGAATAGTATATGTTGTGAAGTTGTCCAACAGTAAATAATAAATAAAGGAAGTCAAGTCGAGGGTTGGTTAACAAGTGTATTAACAAAGTAAGAAAGTGGCTAGCACTTGGCTAGACCGTTACAAGACTGTGATTTGTCTTCACTGTGTCTCTGGTGACTTGCACTATTTATAGTGGCAACCGGTGTTGTTTCTCCTGTGTAAGAACGGCCGGTGTAACAGTATATTAAAATCAAAAGGAAATATAACCACAGGACTAAATCTATTAAATCTGTAGTTGGAGTGAGAAAAATGGTGTGTGTGTGTGAGAGAAGACAGCGAAATAATGCGAAGAAATAGAGAAGGTAAACGCAGAAATATAATCGACAAAAATTTCTAATTTTTTTAATTCACCGACATTGAAAGGGACCAATCACTTAGCTTGTAATAGACTGTTTGGCGATATGGTACGCTCAAGTTGGACATAGCGTTTTCATCGGTTTGTCAGGCTTAAGTTTAAAATAGCATTTTCATCCATATATGACGCTTACATATGCAATAGCATTTTCGGCGGTTTGTCACGCTTTACTTGGAGAGATGATTTTGCAAAATCTGTCAGGCTTGAGTTTGGAATAGCAATTTCGGCGATCTACCAAGCTTAAGCTTAAATATACATTTTACTAGTCTGTCATGCTCAAGCGGTTAGGAGAGTATGTCAAGTTAAAGTTCGAAATAGGTTCGGTCTCTCACGCTTTCTTACGCTTAAATGTGAAATATCATCTTCGTCGGTCCGTCACGCTTTTGTTGGAAATATGATTTTCACTCTGTCACGCTTAAAAATTCACAGTATGTAAAGCTAAAAATTGAAATAGCATTTTCGACGATATGTCGCTTAACCGTTTTAAATAGCATTTTCGGCGATATTTCATGCTTAAATTTGAAATAGAATTTTCGGCGGACTCTCAGAGTTAGATTTGAATAGAATGTCCGTCGTCTGTCAGTGATCAGTTACGCTTTTGTTTAAAATCGAATTACGCTTAAATTTGAAATTGCCTTTTTGGCAGTCTGTTACGCTCAAGGTTTTAATAGCATTTTCGTTGTAAGTAACGATTTAGCTTCAAATAAGATTTCCGTTGTCTGTCAAGAATAAGTATGAAATAGCATTTTAAATAGTATGTCACTCTAAAGTTTGAAATTAGCATTTTCGGTGAAATACCAGGCTTAAGTTTAAAATAGAATTAAGTTCATATTTGTCACGCTTAAGTTTGAAATCTTTTCAGCAGTCTGTCATGCTAAATAAAAGCATTTCCAACAGTCTGTCACAGATTATTTTTTTCATCGCTAAATGCGCAGATTGAAGAGGTGCATCTCTCGAAGAGTCGTTTCCTTTCTATATCGGTTCAACCTTTCCAGAAATGTGCACGTTTTCGATTTGAAACATTCTAAGTGCGTTCAACAAAATGGCCAGCCAATGAATCGGATCCAGCGTCTTACAAAAACACAAAATTGGAAGAAAAAAGAAAATTAAAAATGACTCCATTGGGTCATAATTTATAAGTGGTTAGACTCCGGATGAACAAATTCGGTTTTGTGTGTAATTGTTTGGGAGTGCCAGTGGAATTCGGGTTACTGGGGGCGCTGGGGGGACTACCAAACATTGGTCCGATCTTTTCTTATTTCAAACATTCAATTCCCACTCGCTAATCTACCTCCGTTATCTGAGCCGAGCAGAATATTTCAACATTAAAATTAACATTTATAGAAATAATGTTTTTTAACATTTCAATATTATTTTTTATTAAATAATGTTCACATGTATTTTACACCTAATAATTGCTCCCCCTCGTTTCAACTTTTATAGCGAATATCTGTATGTTTTCAATGGTTTATTTATTTTTAATTTATTATTAATTAATCAATTCGCTGTCCTTTTTCTTCGAAAGTCCTGCCAGTTTGACTGGATTTTTATGCGACAATCTGATGCTTCTTTTCATGAAGATTTTGTACGCGATGGTATAAAAGGCGCTGACTATGTCTCGTTTTGGTATCATCAAATATAACAATAACATGAACAATAACATTCTTCCAAAAAGCTTGGAAACGATGGTACGCCGAACGCTTGTTGGTTTTGAATTCTTGAAACAATGTGCAAGTTATACTGATCTAAACAAACATCATATATATATATATATATATATATATATATATATATATATTAAGAGAGAGAGAGATAGAGAGTGGGAGACAGAGGCATGTATATATATATATATATATATATATATATATATATATATATATATATATATATATACAAGGTGACCCACAAAAAACGGATCCCCGTGTACACTTTATGTGATATCTCCTTTATTTATTCACCGATTGCCCTTATTTTACAGGATATAGTAGAATCAACGACCGTGAGTAGACGAAGACCTCAAGGGTAGCTGGGACAAATAATACACTGTGTTAAATTTTACTACAAGACAGGCCTGTTTAAGAAAACCAAGTTCCAATGTGAAAAGGCTCCATCCAAAAGCAGAATTCAGAACTGGGTGGACCACTTCGAGAAGTATGGGACCGTGGAGAACCTCAAGGCTGCCAGTGAGAACCGTCCAAGCCACTCCGGACGTCTCAAGAAGCAGACAGCCGAGCTGCTCGAAAGTGTGAGAGAGTCTCTCCAGCAGAGTCCGAAACGCTCTGTGCGTAAGCGAAGTCAGTCCCTCGGTATCTCCCGTGAGACTTGCAGGAGAGTGCTGGTGAACGATATCAGAATACAGATGCTGCAGACCCTTATAGCCCTAGACAAGAATCAGAGGAACGCTATGGCAGTCAAGATGCTCGATAAGATCGAGGAGACACCAGGTTTTCTTAACCTCCTTTGGACCTCAGATGAAGCCTATTTCCATCTTGACGGAAAGGCGAACTCCAAGACAAATGTCTTCTGGGGGTCCTCCAGACCCAATGAAGTAGTCACTAAGCCGCTGCACTCTCCTAAGTGCACGGTGTGGGCTGCAATTTCGGTCAGAGGCATCATCGGATCAATCTTCATCGCAGAATCTGGCGCAGCAGTGACAGTCACTAAAGAGCGGTATGTGGAGGTCCTCAAAACCTTCAAGAGTGAGTTCCAGATCCTCTACCCGTCGCTCATGAGCAAGTTCTGGTTCCGGCAAGACGGAGCAAGTTCTCACACTTCAAACCTGTCCCGAGATTGGCTGAAAGAGAACTTCGGAGGCCGAGTGATCAGTCTCAAGACTAATTTTGAGTGGCCACCCCATAGCCCGGACCTAAGCCCCCCCAGATGTTTTCATTTAGGGCTATCTTAATGACAGAGTGTACGCAGGGAAACTCAGAACCATCAGGGAACTCAAGGAAGCCATCAGGGAGGAAATGAGAGCCATTCCCAATTCAGTCTGTAAGAACGTCATGGACAACTTCGTTCTGCGCCTCAAGAAATGCACGGAGTTAAATGGAGGCTCTCTAGAACACATGCTGTAGAACGGAGAAAAAAAAGGCCAAATACCCTAGTGTTCTGATGTGATGTTTTGAATATAATAAACTATTTATGACCAAAAATTCATTTCATTCGGACGAAACACTAAGAAACGGGGCCTAATTAGAGTTGGGGCCCGTTTCTTTTTGGTCACCCTGTATATGTATGTATATATATGTATGTATATATATGTATGTATATATATATATATATATATATATATATATATATATATATATATATATATATATATGTATATGTATGTATATATATATATATATATATATTAGATTTTGAATGTGAGATAATATGAAATATTTATTATATGATATAATGATAATATATATATATATATATATATATATATATATATAATGTTGAAAACATATCAATAATGTCCTCGATAATATTAATGTGAGAGCGTAAATACAATTTATGTATTTAAAACCTATACGCTATATATTCCAGAGACGTACCATAGTTTGATTGACATCAATAGACCGTTTCCGTTAAAAAAGGTAAATACAATCCATCTCAAATCTTTGACTACTTTATATATTTACTGTTGACGATTATTTTTATATTTAACTAGCGTTTAAATCGGATTCGTTTTTATTTTCCCTATTGGGCTATTATTTCTATTGGCAAATAGCCGAACTCACAGACAAAGGCCTGGCTGCCATTTTTTAACACCCTTTTCTTTTGTTTGGGAGCTGGTTTGGTGTCGCTTATTTTCTAGTGAGTCAATTTAATAGGTGACTTGATTTTAACACGTTGAGACTAAAAACTGTTTCTATTCTATGATGTCACACGTTGCACATTAAGAGATTTTTATAGTGTATTTTTTTTAGTTAATTTGTTATTAATTAATTAATTAATTTATTAGCATAGTTATCCTGAAGTGAAGTATAGTATATGTCTTCTATTAGTTGCTATTTTACTTCTAGAATTCAGTAATTGTTGAAGATCTTTGAATATATTCATGTGCTGGTCTATCATGATATTATCGACTCATTTATTGGTGAGCGTCCGACTTTTTAAGCTCGAGTAATAATTCGCTTATGATGATTGAAATCGCTGTTTTTCTTATTGAATATTATTTGTGATTATCATTCTTAATTTTAAATTCAGGCGATGTCTTTCCGACGTAGTATCATTTGTTATTCAGGTTGACATGTGCAAATTGACGATGCTTCTCTTTAAGTTGTTATTTCATGATTTCAGAAGTGCACGAGTTTTACAGTTATAATTTTCCCTGCTTTATAAACTTGTCCATTCTTATAATATGATGGTTTTATACATAAGATAATTGTATATAAAAGCTACAAGATTTATTATTTTACCATCTGATTTACATACGTGTTTCTCGTGTGTACAGACACCCACTTAAATAATTAGATAACTACGCTAATAAAAGAGAGTCAGTTTTTCTCTAAATACTCACAGAGACGTTGGAAAATATCAGACATCACTTAAATTAGAAAGAATGAACAAAAATAGATTTAAAAAACTAAGAGAGATATAGGTGACTTTTCCACCTAATTGTAAATTACAGATAATTAGGAAAACATAATTTAAACCAAAAGTATGTTTTAGCATGTATTCATGGAATAAAGTGATATACACTTGGGGGCTTCCTCATAGTGTGACTCCTTGACCAGGTATCTGAGGAACACGCATACGCACGAAAACGCTCATAGCACACGTGATAGTTATAACGGTTCACTAACATTAACTCACTATCCATGAATTCAGCATTGAACATAACTTACCGCTTGATAACTGGCTGCCTGAAGCCTGCCGACATAAACAACTTCTATCCCCTCACTGGCATTGCCCCGTTAGATGTGAGACGGGAAGTTGCGAGTCAAGTAGAGATCACAAAAGGTATCAGTCATAAACACCATACTCTCCATGTACGTGAACCAACGATTCAACGACGGAAGTCAAGGAGAAGCTCCTTAGAAATGTCGAGCCCCTAATAACATCCCGGGAAGAAACCAGATTAAAGCTGTGCAGAAAATGATCCTCCTTTTACTGACATGAGAATGTTTTCTTCTAACGCCCTCGTTCCCGGCTCACTAGCACCCGGAGTCCAGTAGAAAACTCTGAAATGCCTGATGAATGGGAATGGAGCGATCAAAAATTGCTATGACTAAATGGGGCTACAAAACCGACACCACCATCTACGAATGTGGAAAAGAAGGCGATACGATGAAACACTGCCTTGTCTGCCCTTTACTTCCCAACAAGTGCAGCGTGAATGTCCTTGCAGAGTACAAAAAATCCAAACGGCTTCGTAAAAAATTGCGAGGGCTGCTGCAAATAATGTGGACTTCCTCTACCGTGCCAGGCAACCCCTCACACCTGACATTATCCTACATCCCTACAAAGCCAAGATCGGCCCATTAATGGAGTATTGTTGTCACATCTCGGCTAGAGCATCATCCACTAGTCTCTCCCTCTTAGACAAGGTCCAAAAAAGAGTCGCCAACTTGATAGCTCCTTCACTATCAACCAAGCTCCCTGTCCCATCGTCGCAATGTTGCTTCCTTGTGCCTGTTTTACAAGTACTTCAATAGATTGTTCTCTGATGAGCTTGCTGCCCCGGTGCCCCCACGACGTAGACTCACTAGACCAACCCGGCAATCTGCCAAATCACACCCATTCACTGTGGAGGTCTCCTGATGCCGAAGAGCGTTTTACTCCAAAAGCTTGTTTCCTCGTGTTGCTGGACTCTGGCACTCCCTTCCTGCTCCCTGTTTTCCTGACGTTACGTACATGCAGAAATGTAAGACTAATGCAAACAAAGATCTCGCTGCGTAGCTCCCAATTTAGGTTGACCCCCGAAACCTTCGCCCTTCTTTCTCAGTAGTCCCTTATGTCTACAGTGTCAACCTGCCTTGTTTGGGGTGAACTATGTTTTTAAAACACTCTTGTATGACAAAATGCATCACAGCTACATAAACAATGAAGATAAATCATAAATGTTGTGTTATTATTTATATTGGTAGGGCGTTGGGAAGCTATTTGATTATATGCTTGTTGGGCACTGTTTAAAAAAATGAGACTAGTGGTTGTTTCACCAGCCCAGATGTGACAACAATACTCCATGCATGGGTGTATGGTACCTTTGTAGAAATATATGATACTGGCAGGTGTGAGAAGCTTTCAACAGCGGTAGTAGGAGGCAGACTTGGCAGTATCTTCTATGTTCAAATTCATGTTACCTGTCAATGTTAGGCGAACATGTTTTAATGTTAGATCACTTCCATTTACTTCCCATGGGAATTTTATACATATGACATAAATTTCATCAACATTTTATATATTTAATTGTAAAAGGAGGTTCGGCGTCGATAGCTCCATTCACTTTTTTTATTGTTTTTTTTTTTTTTGCTAACGGGTCACCGCTTATCAACGTCAAGAGTGACTAGGCCACTTAGACTTCTGAGATCACTTTCATATTTTCTCCATAAAGTTTTTGACACGTGATTAAAATCTCATCAAAATTGTATAAACTCTTAGTTTTAAAGGGGTAATGCCCTCATAGCCGACTTAGGGGCAAACTTAAGATATGGGAACACTTTCATTGTCTTCTCTGGTAAATTTTACATAAGAATACACGATTATATTTTTTGAAGATTTCTCAAACAAACAAGCATCAAACACAGAAATTGTTTTTTCCTATATAAATATGTTTAATTTTACTTACTTTTCATGAATATCTGCTTAAAATTGTTCGAACCATACTATTTCCGTTAAAACGTAAAGGCAATCTTGGTTCACGTCAGGTATATTAAATTAACTTATTTTTCGATTACAGTAGACTTTTACCAGTTAGAATGTTGCTGACTTTTTGTTTGTACTCTTATAACAATTTACTATTTTAAGTCTTCGCAAATTAAATGAATTATTTCTTTTAAATAAATACCATATTGTAAAATTATTATAATTTTTTAAACTTACTTCACCACAAACAAGTAAGAGGCTACTAAGAATTAATGTGAACATTTAGGGGTCATCCAAAATTTGAAGTTGCGCAGCGAGATTATTGTTCGCATTAGTTTTACATTTCTGCATGTAGGTACAGTATGAGAAATAGAGAACAAGGAGGGAGTTCCAAAGGCTGGCAGCTGGAGGAAATAAGCTATTAGATTAGAAGGCTCTCCCGCATCTAAGCCCTCAACAGTGAATTAATGGGATTTAGCTGATTTTTGGGTTGATCAAGTATATTTATGTCGAGAGGGCACCAGTGCAGGAAGTTCATCGGAGTAGATTCCATTGAAGTACTTGTAAAACAAGCATAAGGATGCAACATTGCAGCGATGGGACAGGGCCTGGAGCTTGGTTGATAGTGAGAGACCTATTAGATTCGATACTCTTTTTTTCGACATTGTGTAAGAGCAAGAGACTGGTGGATGGTGCACCAGCTCAGATATGCCAACTATATTTCATGCATCGGCAGATTGTGGCTTTGGAGAGATGTAATGTATTGTCAAGTGTAGAAAGTTTTCTAGCTAAGTAGAGGGAGCCGACTTTCTTTGCAGCATCCTTGGCAAAGTCTTCTATGTATTTGTCCAAATTCATGTTACCTGTGAATGTTAGGCCGAGGAGTTTGAACGTTGGATTCTCAGGTAAGGTGCTATTTGCCATGACTATCGGTGGATGAAGAGTTGTCTTGTAGGGGTTGAAGGAAAGGAGCTATTCATCCCAGCTAGTAACATATTCTTTCGGAAGACTGTAAAAATGTTACAGATATTTTATTTTTATTACACGCATGAATATCTACTATCATAAGTCTTCGCAGATTCAATTAATTTTTCTTTTAAAAAATAAAATGTTTGCTGATAATTGTCACACTATGCACAGAGATATTCTGAAAATTTAAAATAAATCCTTTTTTTTATAAAATAGTAATTATATGCATAATATATTTGGTGAAGACTATGGAAGTTTTTCCGAATCTATACATATCCTGCTTACCTAATAGAGCTACGTGAGCCGAAATTCTCTAAAACTTTACATATATCGTATCGCTCTGAAATGTATATCATATGTATAGAATTATTCGCGAAAGACAATGGGAGTGGTTCCGAATCTCTACGTTACCCTCTATGTGAATATTGTGTACGTTCCCCAAAATTTGAGTATGAAAGATCTTGCTTTAATCTTCAAGTACATATATCTGAGTGTAATGAAATTTAAACCATATATATAGACCCCTAATTGAGAGAGTTTTCTCACATTTCATATTCTCCACAACATATTAGGAGACAAAACGAGAGTAGAGAGGCAGTATAAACAAGGAAAGTAATATGATGTTACGAGTATAGTAAAATGCACATAGTAGTGATCGTCATTCAATCCCGAGCAACGTCGGATCCTCTTGTTAGTTTATAATAAGTAAAGTGTGTGTTAAGAAACGATTATGATATTTCGGTAAGTTTTCATTGTCAATCTAGAATATAAAGGACATTCTCTAGAATAGCCAAACGCGCTCAAAAACTAACTCGATTTATCCGCATTTAGGTTGTAAAATATTGATGTAAGTAACTTTTTCACATGGATCCATGTATTTTTTTAAATATTTGCCTTTAGATTTTTAAAGATTTTGATTTTTCGAATCAAGTTCTGGCTTGTATCAATTCCATATCGCCATTGACGTTTCTGATATTTATATCAAAGCATTTAATATGGAATATTACATGCATGTTATGTGGTTTTCATCATGCAGTTATTTCTGCGAACCGGCAATATTCATATGATTACTTGGGGTAATTAAAATGGTCTCTAAATTTTTCTTCAGAAACATGCGTAAGATCTTTTTGGCTCTGTAATTGCCATTAAATCACATTATAATTAAAATCTGATCTGTCATCTCTTTCTTTCTCCATCTCTTTATCTCCCCCTGTCTCTCTGCCTGTCTGTATGTGTCACTCTCTCTTTCTCTCTCTCTCTCTCTCTCTCTCTATATATATATATAACAATATTTATTAAAAATATTAAATTATTTTTACCTACATTCGACGTCATTTCAAGCTTATGATCGCATCAGTGTAGAGCAACGATAATTTCAGAGAGTGACAGAGCGTGATCCCTGTTCACAGAATCAACCTAGACTCCGCTCGTGTTCGCTCTATCCACAATGCCATCATACATTTTCACGTGATACAAGAGGAAATATGTAACATTTATGCTAAAATCCAGCGCGCAATAAACACCAGACAATTTAAAGCGGTCATCGAACTTAATCAGAGCCTTGCTTTATAGCTTAAGTGACATATTTTTTAAATATCTTCGAACAGTGCTCAACTTTATTCTCTTAATATGGGTTTTTATAACAATATTACTAAAATAATATCTAATTATTTTAACCTACACACGACGTCGGTTCAAGCTTATACTCTCATCAGTGTAAGGAAGCGATACTTTCAAACAGTCATAGGGAGCGAACCCGGTTCACAGAGTCAACCACGACTCTGCCCGCTTTTGCTCAATCCCCAAGACAATCGAAACTTATCACGTGATACATAAAAAATTAAGGTATGTTCATGGCTAAATACAGCAGCCAGTGAAAACCTCGCAATCCAAATGGGTTAACGAACTTAATCGGAACTTTGCTTTAAAGTTAAAGTGACAGTCTATTTTAATATTTCCGAACAGTGCTCAAATTAAATCCCCCAAAAGAACTGTTATAGCAATATTTATAAATAAATATTAAATTATTATGCATACAACGTCGTTTAAAGCTTATAATCTCATCAGTGTAGGGAATTATACACAGGCACAGGAAGCGAGCCCAGTTCTACAGAGTAAAACCCGACTTCGTACGCTTTCACTCTATCACTAAGGCTATCGGACATTTTAAACGTGATAAAAGTTAAATGATTTTATATGTATATATATATATATATATATATATATATATATATATATATAGATAGATATAGATATAGATATAGATAGATAGATAGATATGTATATTTTCTTTACCTTCAAATTATTTGCATATTTCTTTATTTGAACATTACTGTATTTCATTTGTTTATTATTTCGTTTTTATTTAATAATTGTTCTATTAGTTTTTTTTTTATTCTACTTTATCTATTCTGATTTTATAAATAGAGTGGTATAAAATCACTTAATAAGAGGTTCTGTTGCCTATGATCACTATATAATTATATAATTATATTTTTAAATGATACGAACACTTTATATAAAGGTAAACAATGCTTCAAGTCAACTACATTGATCTCTTAAAATTGAATGTTTACTAGTTTGACTTGTATTTGTGATGTAATGAGGCGCAGTGAAGGAATGACTTTTTGAAATCATCTTAAATATTCCGATTTTTTAGAAACGATTGTACGCTAGATTTTGTTGCGTTTAAATACGTGAACAATAATAGAGTATATGCTATTTTTATGTATCTACAGATACTAATATATATATATATATATATATATATATATATATATATATATATATATATATATATATCAAACTATATATGTATATATATAAAACTATATATATATATAACTATATATAGATATATATATATATATATATATATATATATATATAAAACTATATATATATATAACTATATATATATATATGGATATTTAAAAAGGAAAGCAACAAATGATATTAGTCATGTGTTTATCAACGTTTCGTTTTCATTTCAAGACTTCCGCAGAGTAATTGTCTGAAGAAAATAAATGTTTTAATAAGAGGTGGTCGTAGTAGTGGACCTAAAGGGCCGCTTCTGAAAAAAAAAATTATAAGTAACACATAGATGGCGGCAGTGGGAAATTGAGTTGAATGTAGAGAGTGTGCGCGGAAAGGGTGGCAGTTAGAGTTATAAAATCATTGGAGTGGGTGCAAGCTAGTGTTATGTAAGCCAAAAAAGTCGCTTGTGAAAGGATCAGTTATGGGATTATTGAGATTGTTAGAGAAATAAAAATATATATAGAAGGTGTGGGGACGAACATTGGAAGCCGTCAGAATTAATTTAAACTATGAAGGATTAGCAGGGGGAGATGAGACATGTTTATTAGATATTTTTTTAATTAGCCTCGAAGTGAGAGAGCGGAAGGTTTAAAACCAGGGTCACATGATAGAACTGTGAACTAATGTATATTACGTCGGACCACTATATCCAATATTTATCATATATATATATATATATATATATATATATATATATATATATATATAATTGTTTCCACTGTATAGAATGCATTTACATTTTGTAATTGTAAACGGTTTTTGAAATCAGTAAAATGCAGAGACTTTTTTTAAATAAACATTATTTATTTAAAATCAAATGTACGTTTCATATAGGTATCTTTATCAGGATAATTGACATTTTTTTCATTTTTTCCTGTTTTTTAAACGATACTGTATCGCTTGATATTTTGCTTCAGATGTTAACAAAGCGCGTTGTGTAATAATGTCCTAAAGGTCTGGTCGCACGTTATAAGTATTAGTAAAATATTTCAGAATGCATTTAAATTTTGTAATTTGCAACGGGTTTTGAAACCAGTAAAATGCAGAGACTTGTTATGGTAAATAAACATATTATTTATTTAAATTCAAATTTTCGATTCACCCAAGAATAGACAATAGTTTTCCTTAATTTGTTACTGTTTTTAAATAACATGGTTTCCCTTGATCTTGTGTTTCAGTTGTAAACGAAGCTGGTAGTGTGTACTCTGGTCGCACGTTATAAGTATTAGTAAGTGTGTTCTATTGTATAGAATGCATTTAAATTTTGTAATTTGAAACTGTTTTTGAAACCAGAAAAATGCAGATTTCTTTTTAAATGAACACATTATTTATTTAAATTCAAATGTTCGATTCACACAGGAAACATTTTATGGTTTCAAAATCTTGTTCTAATTACAAAATTTAAATTAATTTCATACAGTTACTAATACTTATAACGTTCAACACGAGCACACACTATTTGTGGGCATTATTACACAGCGAGCTTCGTTAACAACTGAAGCACAAGATCAAGCGATCATGAATCGAACATTTGAATTTAAATAAAAAACATGTTTATTTAAAAAAAAGTCTCTGTGTACAGTTATCTTAAATTGACACGTGCCTTCCTAATCGTTTTATACATGGTGTATATATATAAAATGAGTTGAGATAAAAAAAAAAAGATTGAATATTGTTTAAAAAATTCAAAAGCAACGAATTATTTTGCGTACGGTCGTTTCCAAGACAAGACATGTCTGTAATATTTTATTATCTCTCTCTCTCTCTTTCTCTCTCTCTCTCTCTCTCTCTCTCTCTCTCTCTCTCTCTCTCATATATATATATATATATATATATATATATATATATATATATATATATATATATATGTATGTATGTGGGTGTGTGTGTGTGTGTGTGTGTGTATCTAAGCAAACTTTGTTGAACGTCACGGAACTTTCTCGTTTGTAAATCTTCTTCGTTGGGTTCTCACACGGTTGAGCTATCCTTCTGGTTTAAGGTGGCAGTCCGTAGAATATTTCACCGATTGTTCTTAATTCGGCCATTTTTTCAGCGCTGTCGACTTTCTTAGTCGTCTTCAGGAGTAGGTATTTTAAAATAAAAATATTGTAGTTTAGGTGTTATAGGTATTGTTAATGGTGAATGAAACAAAAGAGAGGGTGGGTGATTGAGTTAATTTTGTTCTATCTGTTTGCTTATATCGTGTTATTATTTATTTATTTATTTTATTTATTCTTATTATTACCATTATTTATTATTATTTATTCTTATTATTACTATTATTACTATTTTTTAATACTATATTTTCATTTAATTATGGAATAATTTTAATATGTTAGTACCTATGTTAAACGGTATTTTGTAAATATTAGGCTGTTTAGTTTTAATTAATATTGCTTCTATTATTTTAAGTCTGTTTATGCAGTTATTTTTGTGTATCATTTTGGTGTTAGATGTTAAGATTTTCCGTATATTGGCCGACTGTAGTTTTTTGTTTAATACTCTACGGACTGCCACTGGAAACCAGAAAGATTGCTCGACGGTTTGAGAACCACACAAAGAAGATTTACAAACGAGATGGTTCCGTGACGTCCAACAACGCTTGCTAGGATAATGACTTGCTGCCTAAGTATGTATATATATATATATATATATATATATATATATATATATATATATATATATATATATATAATGAGTTAAAATGAAGGAAAATAAAGTTTACTCATATTTGTTTTTCTACCATCCAATCTGTATGTGTCTATACCTATTATTGTTGGCTTTGAGATGATGTTAAAGAAATAAACGTACACTTAAATTGAATCAACATACATAAATGTTCTGATGATATGACTTTTATGATTTTTTTGTGTTTTCATATTTTCTGCTTTTTTGGGGACACGATGTATTTTATACTCATTGTGATAAATTACACTTACAGAAAAATATATAAGTAGATAAGTCAGGAGAATAAAAATTGGATAAACTACAATATTTTTAAAATAATCACTTGTATAAACAATGGTTATATAAAACAATGTTTCTTTTCTTTAATCATCAGAGAAAATTTTACAGATTAGTCAGTAATATTGGCTGTAATGCAAACATTTGAAACTATAAACACATAAAAGACATTAAAATACATACGATTTGAAAAGTTTAAAATGTAAAAAGAAAATAGTCACCATTACAGAAGCATAGAAAACGCATAGTATACTTAGGCTGGTAGTTCAAGTGAAAAAAAACGGTCCGTCAAAAATTCATCTTTTTCAGTAAAAAAATCACGCTTACTGAAATCTATTTTTCTGTTATATATATATATATATATATATATATATATATATAGTATATGTATTGTATTTGTTTTTATAGATGTTTATCCAATGAAAGTCACGTGTTAATAAAAAGTGCGCGCTAATGAGTGGAGTTTTGTTTTACTAAAAATTGTTACTTACACAAACATGTTGGTTACATATGTCCATTTCAGTGGTCTCCTCTTTCGATAGTCAACTGCCTCAGACCTTTAGAGAAAATAAAATGAGTAACTTATGACATACTTATTGAGTATATTGCCCGGGTTGGGGGGGAGGGTGTATAATTAAAGGGTCAAGTTCATACACATTATCTTTCAGTACGTATATTTTTTAGGTGCACCTGACAATTTTCAAAATCCTTATTTACTTTTTTATTACCAACATGATTGGCTTTAAAGTCTTCTCTATACTTCTACTTATGCAAAGCCAAATATTTAAACGGTCAGCGAATATGGCTATTCCTTCTACTGACCTATACATCAATCTTATTCCGATGCTCCTATATATACAAACCCGTATTCAACAACGCCTATATAGACTTATTATTACGTACATACACAGACACACACACATACACACACATATATATATATATATATATATATATATATATATATATATATATATATATACATGCATACATATATATTCACATCTAAGCACCTATTGCCGTAAAGAACATAATCACATCTAAATACAGATACAAACCGTGTTGTCCCATTTATACTTATATAGCCTGATAATAACATAATTACGTAAGACTGGAATAACGCTTCTAAATAAAACTTACAACCTTACACACACACATCTTTAAAAAATAATGTATATATATATATATATATATATATATATATATATATATATATATATATATATACATATATATATATATACTGGTTAATATTTTCATATTTTTATTAAATATTCTAAACGTCAGCGACTTAGTTCTTTCAAAGGCTTGTTGATATATAGATTGTATTCTTATCTTAACACGTATGCACGCATATACGTACATATATATATATATATATATATATATATATATATATATATATATAGATGTATATTAATATATGAACACTCCTATTTATCTACGTCCCACACAGTAGAATGTGACACAAGGTCGGAAAGTGGGAATGCACTCCAGAGGAGGAGTGCTAGGGGCTTTTTTAAAAATTGCCTGGGCAGTTTGCCTCAGACATTAAGCACAAAACTCAATCCTCCCCATATATGAACACTAAATACATATACACACATACACAAACATATATACACCCCCATCTCACATGCACACTCATTGCTATGCGTACACATACACCCATATATATATATATATATATATATATATATATACATATATACATATATATATGTATATAAATATATATATGTGTGTTTATGTGTATATATATATATATATAAATACATACACACATTAACACATACGTACCCACTTACATATATATATATATATATATATATATATATATATATTTGTTAACCTCTAAACACATTTATATCCCTCAACACAATCATCAAACGTAAATACGGATACACTACGCATTCATTCACATTTATACGTACATTGACCACTATTCATATAAATACACCAGCGTAGAGTGATGTTACTAAACACACCCGCAACTTTATATACACCTGTGTGTAATTATAATATATATAATGGTCAATATCAGTCGAAAAAAGCATTTCTATCTAACTTTCTATATTCTTATACATACATTCCTATATAAATATCTACATACATATTGGCACACATATTATACACCCACACACACTGTTGTCCTTCCCTTTTTAAGGGCATCCATCTATTCATCTTCCTTCCGTTTCTACTAAATACAGACCGTTCTTACTAAATACGGAGGCTATGAATTAAGGAATAATTCCAGCGATATTTTTCCTGAAAAATTACCTAAATACCCGTTCATACCTGTCATTCAACTTTCATACTTCTCTGTGTACTGCGATTCTATTATATCCTGGATATATCATACAGCTTATAGGCATATAATGATACATTTTATTTTCTCAGTACCTCACATTATGCATTGTTCCTATTGTATTTGCGTACATTTAGACTGCCTCTATCATTAATTCAAGCACCAACCACAAATCCCACATTACTATGGTAAAGCAACAAAATAGAATAACATAAAACCAATGCATGAGCTTGCTACATAATTACTTAATATAGGGCAAACTAACACAACCTGCCATTAAATAAACTAACATACAGAGTAAATATAAACATAACAATTAATCATAGAGCTAAATAAATACAAATTATGAGATAAATTTAAAATCAGATCTACCTTAGTGTGGTGTATATTGACATAATACTAAAATAAAAATAAAACAAGGAAAAAAAATAAAATTAAAGAACAATAAATAAACATAAAAAACTAAAATAAAACTAAAATAAAATAAAACCGAAGTGTATTGTTAAAAAAAAACGTAATTTCCCGTTTCTTGTCGAACGTTAAGTAATTTTACCCTGTCTTTAAATCTTACAATTTAAAGTTTCTCACCAAGAGACAAGAAACAGTGGATGTTATGCTTATGTTCCGACGAATTATTGTATTTTGTCATCGATTAATTACAAGAAATATACGGAAAAACAATTTGTACTATATTATTTGTGTTTGAATGATAATGTGTGTACGTATTACCTATTTTAAAAACTTCTTGACGCAATTCCTATATATATATATATATATATATATAAATATATATATAACTTATTTCATTGTTAATTTTCTGCTGTGTATACTTTTTGTGCAATATGTTACTGAGGTAGGAATGCAATTGTTCTGTTCGAAGCATGTTATTAAGAATTACGGTTGTTAGTGTCACCATTACTGCAAATACCATTATTTGTGTCTTTTTAAATGATTCTTTCATTGGTTGTCTGTGCAACTATAACTTGATTTAAATATATTTATATTAAATAACCTATGTAATTTGTTACCTGGTGAAAAGTCTATGTTTATAAGCTGCAGGGTAATTAATAGAAATACAGTAAAATTGGAAATATTTTATTCAGTCTTATCTGAAGACTCCAAATCATCGTCTTCGCCATATATATATATATATATATATATATATATATATATATATATATATATATATATATATATATATATATATTAGCAGATATATCTCTTTATATATAGCTATATAGACATTTGGTAGAAATACAGAAATACAAAATAAATTACATATCCGGAGGGAAGATGCACAAACAAAATGTAATAGAAACATAAAACGGAATTGTTTTTCCTAAATGATTTTCTTTCGGTCTAATCGATTGAATTAACGCGGACATTTATGCAAAATACTTAATCGACAATTTCCTTAAAATGGGTGAGAGCAAAAGAGAGAGAGACAGACAGAGACAGAGAAAGAGAGAGACAGAGAGAGAATGAGAGGGGGAATAGTTACTTGAAAATACAATTGAATAAACACACAGAGAAGAAGAGATACCCACTTAATAACGAATAGTGTGTCAGATGATCCTGATCGACCAAGGCAAGATAATATTTTAAATCCTCTTTTTGTTATTGATCGGGCAATAACTCGGTTAGTTAGCGTTTAGTGAGAGTTTATTTTGATTGACATAAACAATAGTTATTTTGAAACTCTTATAATTCTAATAATTATTTCCCTTGCGTTATACTTAAATCTTGAAATATGATGAATATTTTCATATCGAAAACGCAGAAAACGTCAATGAAATTAAAATATCGATGTTTCAAATTTTAACGGTTGCTTTGTACAGCACCGAGTGCTGGTCGTCGATAAAGGACACACAAAAGTATCTCGACCATGATGATGAAGATGTCGCGTGTTACTTCCGATCTGACCAAATAGAACTATGTCCGAGATTTCGCCAATCTCAGAAAAAATCGTTATCACTGGTACCGACATGTAATACACACAAACGACGATAGCATCGCGAAAATGATATTCCATGATTTCTCCACTAACACTTGAACCATCATCTTATATTGCATGTTGTTTAGCAAGTGGGCATCAAGTTACATATTTTTGAGTCTTTGATATGAGATTCAGGATAGAGGCTCCTGTGAAAAGGTCGACTGGATTACCGAAAGTAGTTGGATAAAAATATCCAGCAGTCGAGATGTAAGTTAGGGCGACAGTCCTTTCCAAGAACTACTACACTTACCCTTATTCCTAACTGTATGATGCAGATTGTTCAAACAGTGAGCATCAAGTAACACTTTTAGTGTGTGATATGACTCGAGCGAGGATTGAAACTCGGTTCTCGACCAATGAGCGAACACCCAAACCATTATGCCATTATAAGGAGCGTGGATACCCTACACTAAAATCTCAAGACAGTGGTACTTCATCCTGATGAACCTTTTGATTTCGAGTTAGGGTACGGAAGTAGTCTACTGTGGTACCTCCTGATTGTCGGGATAAACACATGATACAATTGCGATCATTATTTCTAACTTTAAACGTGCATGATTAAGTGTTCTTGCCTCATGACAACACATACACACATATATATATATATATATATATATATGTATATATATATACATATATACACATATATGTGTATATATATATATATATATTATATATATATATACATATATAGACATATACACATATATATATATATATACATGTATACATACACACACACACACACATATATATATATATATATATATATATATATATATATATATATATATATGTATTTTTATGTAATTGTTTTTATTGGTAATTCCAGCATTCTTTGTTTTGCTTACTACTATTATTTTGATGGTGCTAGTCCCTGAGTGATTAAGATGCCGAACATTGCATTATTAGTCGCCCTTAACTTCATACGCCGTATTTTTAGTTAATATATATATATATATATATATATTGATTTCATACGTATGTACGTACGAAATAAATTTTATATATATATATATATGCACTTATATTTTTACAAGCTTTGTTAACGACCACGAATATCTCTTGTTTTGCAATGTTACTTGTTAATCTCTCGACGCGGAGACAACGTTTGTTGTTCTCGGGTTGGTAATTTGTATAATGTGGCACCAGGCGTTGCGCAATGGGCCATGCCTCAAGCGCTTTCTGTCCCTCGACCGTCTTCAGGAGGTTGTGTCTTATCTTTAGTATTAGCCTTCTTATAATTTGTATTTATTCACCTATATAATTATTCATTAATATATATATATATATATATATATATATATATATATATATATATATATATATATATATGTGTGTGGGGGGGGAGGTGTTAGGTTAGTGGCAGAGTGCTCGATTATTAAGAAAAAATCTAAATAAGTGTGTAATATTTATTTACCAATGTTTTACAGAAAATCAGAACAACATCGGCACCGTCGATTTCAAATACTGACAAAGAGACCTCATTTATCAAATCTATCGTTAGTCTCTGTGTGTATTTGAAACCGACGGTACCAATATTGTTCTGCCATTTTGTCAAACATTAATATATATATATATATATATATATATATATATATATATATATATATATATAAAATATGAGACTAAAAGTATTCTTTTAGAGACATGAACCTATAGTAAAATGATTTAAGATAGGGCAATTGTAAAGATAAATGTAGGAAGAGAGAGATAAAGATGTGCGAATGACAAATCTATTTCAACTTCGATTGTTCAATGCAAGATGTACTCAATCAAAACATGTTTATTTGTCTTTCCTTAAGTCAGGCGTTTCAAATATTAAAATCTTATCATAAGAGACAATTACATAGATGGAAAAGTCGGCAGGGGAATATCTAAAATTCAATATTTGAAAAAGATTACGAACCCATATAAAGTAATGAAATACAAAAGTTATCCAAATATAGAGCTTGTCCTGTTTGGTAAATGCCTGTTGAAAAAGTGTCTGGTGAGGAAAAGCCTGGCTTGAGATAAGAAAACTAAACATGTTTTATCGAGTACATTTTGTATTGAAAAATAGATTTGTCATTCGCAGATCACTTCCGTAAAATATATAGCCAGATGATTCCCTAAACGGGTAAAACGAAGATGCCTCTGTGTAGCTTAATTGTTCTATATATATATTTTCAAAACTTACTATATATATATATATATATATATATATATATATATATATATATATATATATAGTGACTGTCTATTCGATTTCGAGTATCACCACTTTTTGAGTATTGAATTGATATTTGAGTAAAACCTCACAGTGAGTGGCACGGCTATGGCTCTTTAGGCCTGCTAGATATTTAAAGACCACACCACAGAAAAGGCAGGTATTGTAATGATATTAACTATTATTGAAGCCACTATTTTTCCGGTCTAGATTTAGCAGCCCATGCATACAGTGGGGATTCGACAAACCGGCACGTGACATAGTTACCAAATTGAAAATTTGGCATGGTCGCTGTTCTTGTGATCTGTTGCTTTGGAAAATGGCGCCCCACGCGTTGTGTGAATTCGTAACGAT
The DNA here is from genome assembly GCA_963556195.1 of Sepiola atlantica. Classification (NCBI taxonomy): domain Eukaryota; kingdom Metazoa; phylum Mollusca; class Cephalopoda; order Sepiida; family Sepiolidae; genus Sepiola; species Sepiola atlantica. The sequence goes on from OY744519.1 coordinate 155,609,122, forward strand.
ATTTCAATCTTTTATCCTATATTTTCTGACTTAAGGTTTATCTGAGGCCGGTTTACAGACAACCACGGGGTCGCAAGAGAGTCCATAAAATACAGTCACGTGGTGTTTTCCCTATTTCGGAGTCGACGCCGACAGTACTACTGTTGTTCAGATTTTCTTGAATACATCTATAAATAAATATTACGCTTTATGTGTGAATGTTTCCTAATAATCGAGCACTTTTAGGGGGTTCTCTCTCACAAATCTTACAAATATATATATATATATATATATATATATATATATATATATATATATATGTATGTGTGTGTGTCTCTGTGTGTCTGTGTGTGGGATTGTTTTTTTAAAAAGGTATGCAATTGTTATACACATACGCATATACTACGTTATAAATTATATAATTAGTATCCACATACTGGAATCATAAGTGTGCAAGTCGGTCGCAGGATTCGAACCCAAGCACAAGTGACCTTTTCACTCCAAACCCCGATACCCGAACAAATGAGGCTGAATAAATATATGAAGTGATGAGTAATACATACTATTATGTTTCGCAGCTGGGCAACGAGAGTTAGGTGTCATAACAATGTTCAACAGTAATGTAGTTGCATTTATAGCTTCACATGTGACGACCCGTTTATCTTTTTTTAGTACATCCGGCGGAAAGGAGCCTACAAATAATCATTAGTAATAAATATTTAATATATATATATATATATATATATATATATATATATATATATATATATATATATGTAAATTAATAGATATATAACTAATAATAATACTATAAATACGGGTATTAGTAACAATAAGACACAGCCTCCTGAAGACGGTTGAGAGACCGAACGAAAGCGCTCCAGAAATGGCCCACGATACAATGTTAGGTGCCATATTCTACCAATAAACACCAGAAAACCGACGAATCGCTCGCCGCGTCGAGAAATTAACAAGCAAGATAGTGAAGAGAGAAAACTCCGTGGTCTTTAACGACGCGTGTATGAGAAATGACTTGCTGCCGAAATATATCTATCTATCTATCTATCTATCTATCTATCTTTCTCTCTCTCTCTCGCTCTCTCTCTCTCTTTCTCTCTCTCTCTCTCTCTCTCTCTATATATATATAATTTTTCAAAGCTCCTGCAAGATAAAGCATATTAGTTAAGTTGACAACAAGCCGTCATTCTGCGTAATGCATAACTTTGGACTCCGCCTATTTGGGTACTCTCGACTGCTTGCTGGATAGCCGCTGTGTTTGCTATTAAGATATTAATGTACTTCCAATTTTTAGACCATCCGTGATAAGGCAGTGGTACGCTGCTCGATTACTGAGTGAAACATGACTTTCATATAGAAGTTAAAACTGTGTGACCGGCAGGGATTGTCTCCTCTCATACTGACAGTTGCCGGTCGTGCGTGAATTTTGAAAAATAATATTTATCTAAAAATAATTATATATATATATATATATATATATATGTTTCGCTTTTTTTATTTTTCTGTTTTTGCTGGAGATGAGGCATCCTACCGGATTCCAGTCAGACACCGGCTATTTCAGACACCCCAGGCTAGAGATCTTTTTAAGATTCTAACCGTCCCTTTAAGTGCAGTTGTTTGTATTTCTCTTGCACTCGGTTCACCGGGTATACTTGCCAGATAGCTTTTGAAATTCTTTTTCATTAGTCCTGTTGCTCCTATAATTTCTGATATGATGGAGATTTTCCTAAGATTCCAGTTTCTTCATGTCGTACATAATACCTTCGTATTTCGTAATCTTTTCCCTTCCTGCTCTGTTCAATCCTGCATCATTAGGGGCACTGACTTCGACTAGGGTTGCTACTTTCTCCCTGTTGTTCCATATTACGATGTCAGGTTTAACAGCTCAGTTTTCTATGGATGCAGCTGTAGGGATTGCATAGTCATAGTGGATGGTGTATAAATTATTTCCAACTGTTCTTTCTGGTATATGCTCCCAGGACTTGCTGCTAGACTGGATATTTAACTTTTTACAAATAGTCCAGTGATGATAGTTACACACTCCGTTGTGTCGCATTGTATAATATCCATCGCCCAGGAGAACCTTACAACTGGATGTCAGGTGGCTCACACTCTCTAATTCTGTGTGGCAGAACCTGCACTTGTTATTGTTGCTGAGACCACTCATCTTTTTAAAGGCATTGGTGATCAAGCCTTGATCTTGAGCAGCCATTATCATTCCCTCCTGATCATAGTGGATAGATACTCTTTTAAGCCAGTCTACAGAGCCGTCATTATCTATAAATTCCTGGGATAATTCACCTAGGAAATACTTAGCACGTTGGTGGTTGGCCAATTCTTCCAGTTTTCTGGAATAAAAGGTCTTGGTGTATTTCTGACGGCTTTTGTGAGCTATTTCTGTGTTGTCTGTTTCTGCCTCATTTGTAAGACAGTCCTGTCCAAAATGTTTGGCCAGTTTTGTGATAGAAGTTGTTCTGCTTGCTCCGGTGTCTTGATGTATGCATACTATCATAAGGTTTGGGTTCTGGGAGCTCATCAGATATTGGCCGGTGCTCACAATAGTGGCTCGATGTTGATGGTCAATTTCTGAAAGACTCATACCCCCTGTTCCACTTGGGAGATACAGCCTTGGTAGACATTGGTGTATGTACATTACCCTGTACATTGTCAACATTGTTCTCGTGTTAGTGTATAATTTATTAATGTCCTTTTGTGGCCAATCAATAATTCCAAAGCTGTATGTTATCACTGGCATAGCTAATTGGTTAATGGCAGTTACTTTGTTTTTGTTTGTTAGCTGTGTTTTGCAAATTTTTCAAACACGCCGTATATATTCTCCGCCAATTTTTTCTCTCATCTTGGCATGTTGAATTTAAGCGTTTTTTTCTTATGCCAAGGTATTTGTATTGTTCCTGTTCTTCAAGGTCTTTGATGTCAGTATCTTCATCAAGATGTATGTTTTCCGTTTGGATCATCTTCCCAGCTCTAAGGGAGCACTTGGCACATTTGTCCAGGCCGAACTTCATTCCAATATATTTGGAGAAGGTATGTACAACCTGTAAGAGTCGGCTTAAGTCAGCATCTCAACTAGCATACAGCTTAAGGTCATCGATGAAGAGCAGGTGGTTGACTCTTTTGTTTAGATCTTGTTTGCGACCCTGGCTCAGATTGTAGGTACTCTGGCTTTTGTTTAGTAATTATCTTAGTTGGTCAATTGCCAGGCAAAAGAGTAGAAGAGATAAGCTATCTTCTTGGAAGATTCCTCTTCGGATCTTGATGTCAGTGATTTTTATTGTTCCATTAGTGTGTCTTAATGCCATAGTTGTTTCCCACATATTTATTTGTACTGCCATGGTTTTCTTGATGACTGGATGGATATTATATAGATCAAGGCAGCGCAGGGGCCATGCGTGAGTACACTATCGTACGCCTTGTGGTAATTGAGCCAAGCCATGCTTAGATTTCTCTGCATCTTCCTACAGTCCTCAAGGATGGTCTTATTGATCAACAATTTGTTCTAGGTGCGTAAACACTCCCTCCTACACCCTGCTTGTTCTTTTTCCAGGTATGCTCCAGAAGAGAGGTGTTCGTAGATGCTGTCTGCAACCAGGCCAGTGAAGAGTTTGTAGGTTCTAATGAGGCAGCAGATCGGTCTGTATTTTGTAGGGTTTTGTGTCCCACTCGTTTTGAGTATGAGGGTCGTATCACTTTTTACTAGCCATGCTGGTGTGGTCTCCTCACCCTTCAAGAGTCTGGTGAAGCAACTACTATAATGGATATGAAGTTTTTTCAGCAAGAAATTCGGTGTATTGTCTATGCCAGTTTTTTTGTGATTCTGAACTTGATTTAGCTTTCGTTTTATCATTCCAGACTTTATCTTTGGCTCTGGCATTTTTGGCTTGCTTTTATTACCTCGAGCTAAATCGTAAATCCACTTGGCCTCTTGGTTGTATGGTCCCTCATTTTCAAACTAAGGTCTCTAGTAGTTGTCTAGCTCCTTCTCTTCTGGTTGCTTTTCCACCGTTATATTCTCTCCAACCAAATGTCGGTGGAATAGTCGTGTATATATATATATATATATATATATATATATATATATATATATATATATATATGTGTGTGTGTGTGTGTGTGTGGGTGTGTGTGTACTCTCTTAATCTCACACTACATGTAAATTGTATTATTTCCTGCGGTGATATGGTTTTGTTTATAATCAACTATTCTGATACTAGTACAGTTTGTGAACCATGCTGAAACTGACATTTCGTCGGCATCTTCCGGCAGTTTACTAAACAGCCTTAAGATGCCGACGTGATTAACCAATCAGATAACAGCAGACGACAGTTTGTATTTGCGAATTGAGTAAATCGTAAAATTTATTGGATTAATTAAAATTATAATAACAATAATGAATTTCAACGTTTTATACATGCGATAGACTCTGTCTAAAGACTAGAAATTGTAAAAATAAATTGTGTTTCTTTTCGCCGTAACACCTAAACCTAACGTCTAATTATAAAAACAATGTAAATTACTGTATTTTTTATACCCTAACCCTGTTTTTTCATAAAATGTTACATACGGTAATTTTTTTTTTTTTTGCATGTTGTTTCATTATTTTGTCCATTTTGATAGCGTCACTTCCTTTTGATTTGGACACCAGGAAGTTTTCATTCGGCATCTTCCTTCTACTTACGTAAATAGCCAGAAGATGTCGACGAGCATCCGGTGTTAGCATTGGTTACAAACTGGGCCAGTACCTAATTATTTTATTCTAATTTTATTACCACTGAGTATTAATAAATACAGATATAATGAAGGGGAAAGAGAGAGCGAGAAATAGAAAAAAGATATATAAGTATGAGTGATAGATAGAGTCTAAAATAAAGGGAAGGATCAAACTAGATATAAGAAATGAAAAAACTTCGAATTTACAAATGGAATGGGTTCTATAAAAGAAGTGAGGACTATTTTAATACGTATTTCGTGCCAATCAAATATATATGGATTAAGGCAACTGAAAATAAACATTGATTAACACATCTTTAGTATAATAGATAGATAGATAGATAGATAGATAGATAGATAGATAGATAGATAGATAGATAGAGAGATGGAAAAGAAATACAAAATTAACTACATATCCGGAGGGAAGTGATGCAAACAAAATTAAATACGAAAATAAAACTAAATTGTTTTACCCAAATGGTTTCTTTCGGACAAATTGATTGAATTTACGCGGACATTTATGCTAAAATACTGAAAGACAATTCCCAAATTGTCCTCTCATTTAATATTTTTATAAGAATTGTTTCTTATTCTTAAAAAGGCAGGAAACCACATTCTTCGACTCTCCTTAAACTTAAATAAAGCACTTGATCTATTATATTTTTCACAGACATGTAGGTGTGTGCACTATTATGCGTTCACACATACATACAAATAAATATATATATATATATATATATATATATATATATATACATACATGTATAGTCTACAGGAAGCTTCCATTCATTTTAAACAACGGAAAAAATTCAGTTTAAACCCCCAGAGATACTAACTAAATTCAAAATATCGCAGACTTAGTACTTGCATAAGCAGACTTACTGCTGGAAAACTCACAAATACAAAGACAATTCAGTATATACCAGTGAAATAAAAAACAGGCGACTTTAATTAAATTGTGAAATATTAAAAGGGGGTCATCAGCTGTTTACCATGTAACTGTTTCGGAGATTTAACAACAGAACGGTTATACAATTCATAGCTCTACAGTGGTACTGATCAAATTGCCACTTCCCGAAACAGCAGATGTAGAAACAATTCCGTTTTTATTTCACTAATATATAAATATATATATATATATATATATATATATATATATATATATATATATATATATATATATACTTCGCGATTCTCTATGGGCGTAACCACGCGGATGCCTCTTTGTAGCTTAATTGCTATAAATATATTTTCATAACTTACTTCCTAGCTCTACTCACGTATTGAGCACTGTTTCAGTAATTACTGAAAAACTGTACATAATATATTATATCCCCTTATAATATTATATGTATATGCATGGGATAATAATAAATAATGTGCTCGTGTTACTCATCGTGTGGCCTAGTCTACCAAGTTTTAGCCATGAATGCCCAACAGCTTTTCTTGAATATCGGTTCCATTTATGCTCCAATTTAGCCGTCTGCGTTTCAGCCACACCTTGATACGACGAGCAACAGTTTCAATGACTCAGACTAACTCCGGTCTTTCCTCAACTTTTTAAAAATCCCTTGTTAATCCCTCACCTTCTACATCTGACAAACTCGTTTTCACGATCACTAAGTAGCGCTTACTATTGACCATGCTTGACTATTATTTAAAACAAGTAATGATGATCAAATTGTTATACATTGACAGTCGATGGGGTTTCAACTCACTGCACTTCAAATAATTCATTGTTCTACTCGGCATTGTTTCGGAGCAATACATTTTCGTAAGAGATATATATTAAATCTTTTCGGAATATTTTCATTATCAGCATAAATTCATTTATATATAAGTGTTGTGAAGTTGTCCAACAGTAAATAATAAATAAAGGAAGTCAAGTCGAGGGTTGGTTTAACAAGTGTATTAACAAAGTAAGAAAGTGACTAGCACTTGGCTAGACAGTTACAAGACTGTGCTTTGTCTTCTCTGTGTCTCTGGTGACCTGCACTATTTATAGTGACAACCGGTGTAGTTTCTCCTGTGTAAGAACGGCCGGTGTAACAATTAGGAAATAAGCGGTACCATTTGTTCTAATCGGCGTTGTCAGGGAGAAGTAAATGTAAGATTACAGTATTACATTTTCGTAATTGGTATATATTTAATGAGTGTGTAGACACTCTGATCGTCGTCTCATTTGTAGCAATTATGATCCTGAATGCGCTTCATGTATGTGGCGCATATGATTGAACAGCAATACAAAGACAAAACTGTTGGGCATTTATAATTAAAACTTGGTCGAAAAGGCAGAAATATACATAAATGTACTTGTAACAAATATTGTTGGATTGCAGACTGAAGTTTGAATTACATTAACGGTTCTATCGATGAGATTTTTAAGATGTCAGCATATAGTTATCATAGTATGAGAAGAAAAAAAGAAAAAGAAACCAACTAAACACTGAAAAACAAACACAAGATTGACCGGTTTCGTTCTGATGAACGAATATTTTACAAAAAAGGGAATATTTTAAATTCATTGAAAAACGACGAAACATAAGAAAAAAAACACGAAACGGGATGTTTGTGGCATGTGGGTAACTATTTGAAAAAAATATTTGTCGCGTACGAAAAAAATATGATACTTATCTTAATATCTAATATTCTATTTAATTAAGCTATTCAATGTTTATTCACAAGGGGGTTTATCTATTCATACTAATCACACAAAATACAGGCTAAAATATTCCTAACTTTTGGGATTTAGTCATGGTTACATTCTTACTAAAATCCCTTGAATTATTTGTACAATTTCGGAGTTTTATTATGTTGTGACGATTACAATTTCCTTGAAAAGCTCGTAAACCTATTTTTTTTTCGGTTCCACGTTTTTCGCGTAATTTAAATTATGTATCCGTGTGTGTGTACATTCTATTATTTCCTCTCACGCGAGTTTCGCGTATTAATTTTAATTTTTTTACGGTAGCACATTAAAATAGTTTAGGCGTGTGTGCGGGTGCACACTTATTCATTATTTATGTTACCCTATTTTTCAAGCGACAAGCTTAAATGCCCATTGTAATATTAGTGTGTACTTTATCTTTGTCTCGCTGTCGTTTTTCTTCCTCTCTTTCATCGCTGACTGCCTGCTTTACCTGCTTTGCCTGGCTTCGTTGTTTCTTTTTCTTGTCGCTATCACATTAGTAGCTGTATTAATTGTTTCGCCCTTTCCTTCTCTGCATGGCCGTGATCGTGATTTGTCTAGTGGCTTCACTGTGCCTCCTGAAATAAACTTTTATTTGACAAGAAAGGAGACTAAGAGTTTCGTTTCAAATTTCAGGTGTTTTATTTTCCTGGATAGAAACATTTACTTATATGAAAGAGAGACTTGATTTTTCATAACGTGTTGGCTTATTTCTAAACTTGCGAAAGGTGGGATATATTGCTTTTCTTATTAGGGGATAACTTGATGAACGCGACTGGCCGACATCTTGGGCGAGCACATTTTCCCCTATACAGCTGGTTTAATTATTAAAAATTTCACAGCATATTATTTGCATCAGCCTAGCTTGGCTCTCATACGGATCTCATCCAAAAAGCCTTTCTTTTTCCCAACGTCAAAAAGTGATGTTACTCGCTATCTTCAGCCTTATCTATTTTTGTGTGACCCAACTCTATCTCATACTTTATGTTTTTACTTCCAGGTAACTTATATGATCATTCTCTAGTTAGAACGGATTCGTTTCCCAAAGTTTGTGTCATTTCGACTTGCACCCAGCTCGACTCTTGTGAGAATTCATACTAGCTGAATTCATGTAGACATCTGGAAAAAGCCCAATAAAAATTCGGTTGCCTGCGTCCAAAAAATAACTAAGATTTAAAGGAAACATACAATAAGTCAAACACAAATTGCTTTTAATCAAATAATGCAATTAGTCAAATTGTATAAAATAAATATTTATTTATTTAACGAAGAAAAAAAACTTGTGTGAAGAGAAATAAAACTAAAAAGATAATAAAATGTTTTTTTACCCGTAAAATTGTTTTTTGTATAAACAGTGTTAGGCTTAAGATTAGGGTAAGGGTTAGGGTTACTAAATAATATTAAAACGGTATTAGGGTTAGGTTCAAGGTAAGATGTAAGGGTGAGAAAATGTATGTTTTCTCCTGACAAATTGAGTAACTCCTGTGGGAGACAAAATAACCTGTGATAACTTGTTAAAATTTATTATCGCTTCGATCAATTTTGATTTCAAATTAGTGAATGTCGCGATTCAATTAATTAAAATATTAGCTTGTCGTCTGCTTTATTTATCGTATTCTGATTGGATAAGCGCTTCGGGATTTTTCGTATTTCTACGTAAACATCGGAAACAACCGACACCAAGTCGATTTTAGTTTGCGTACTAATCTGGACCATTTGCCAGAGAACCATAGACCATCTATAGTTGTGATGCCACACAAGACTTTGTGTGTAACCTCCTTGAGATGGGGCTAAATAAAATACATAATTCATACAAAATGGTCAGACCACTTGCAAACCAGACACAAGAATCAGAATTATCAACAAGCGGATGCGTCAGTAGATAGAACGTGGGAACATCGTTGAAGATCATCCCGGATGTCAACTGGAAGACGCATTGCACTAGTTAGGGGAATACGGTAAGACATATGAAATATATAGGTCTCATTCGCGATTCGTATATATTCAAACGACAGTTCATGAATCTGATGAATTGATTGATTGGTGAATGGCTTATAAAATCCAATAAATGATCAATTGTGTACAATGTTTACGCGTTCACCCTTAATTGATACATGAATTGGAAGTAATGGTACGAAATACTGAATAAAAGGTGGCCTATGGTGTCACACATGGAAGTCGCGTTATATTCTTCAAATAAGGAAACAAGCGACCGAAACAAAACGAACAACACACACAAAGGGAAAGTAATGCATGGGGCATCGACTTCGTATAGACCGAACGAAACCATATTGAATTCATACAAAAGCCTATTACCTCTTGTGAAACAGGTTCTAGACTCAGAATCATCGACAAACGAAGAACATCATCCTGGATGCCAACCGAAATCTCCGTTGCTCCAGTTAGCTGAGAAGCGTAACATATCAATAGTAGAAGCGTACATAGGTGTCATCCGGGATTGGAATATTCAAAGGACGGTTCCTGAAATGGACAAGTCGGGAGAATATACGAAAACAATTCTCGACCAGCTCGATTGATCTTCCTCAGTCAATTACTTTTCTTAAATTGTACGTATTATTCTAAGGGCATAATTTAGAGAAACGCCACAAAGAGGAAGAGCAATGGGCAAGACACGGAATTAAAGGAAAAAGACTTCGGGCAAACCAGAGTTTATAAAAGTAGTTTACTTTAAATTTAATAGTAAAATATTCTAAAATATTCATGGGATTTAAATTTTTATATTTCGTATAATGTCCTGTCGATTGTTTTACAGAATCGATTTTTTTTAAATAGTATTTTCTCGTCATTGAATTATCTTACCCTAAAACGTAAATATGTTCTTAAACAAATTTTGAGAAAAGACAAAGGGGAGGGGTCATAATCAAAATAACAATAACAGTCAAAACACGTCGGGTTTATATAGTTAGAAAATTATAAATGGAAAATAAAAACAAAAACAGTTCAAGAATGTCGATAGGGCTGCTAAGGCATTTATGTTAGGCTTGATTGCGCTGATCTTAGCTCGCCGGAGTTTAAAGCACACTCGTGAGATTGAGATGGGGGTAAATAAAATAGCTAATTGATACAAAATAATCGAACCACTTGCAAACGAGACACTTGCATCAGAATTATGGACAACCGGATGCTTTAGAAAAGAGAACATAGTAGTCTCCTCTTAGAACGAACACACCCCCCCACACACACACATATATATATATATAAAACAAACGATTTTTTAAAATATCATTTTTCTTCATTAAATTATATTGCCCTAAAATGTGAATATGTTCTTAAACAAATTCCGAGAAAAGATAAAGAGGTCATCAATGAGTGAAATCACATTGGAGGTCAAAACACGTCCAAGTAAAGTCAGGTTGATATAGCTAGTAAATTATACCTGGAACAGTTAAAACACAGTTGAAAATATCGATAGGATTTAAATTACAACATGTCGCAAGATTCCCAACAGAGTTTATTGCGAACCCGATTATTTTATTTGCATATACTCCTTCATTAAATAACCTTGCCAAAATTGAAGTATGTTCTTCAACTTTCCCAGCCATGTCGAACTCCTAACAATATCCCAGGAAGCGACCAACTAGAGCTGTGGACAAGAGAGCTAGACACTGCCACCTCCTACTGACATGGGGATTTCCCTTTCTTAGGACCTGCATCCCGGTTCAGAAGCACTTTGGCTTCAGAGGAAAACACTCAACTGTCTAAGAACGGTCATGGGGCAATAAAAAGTTCCCATAGCTAGATGGTGTTGCAAAACTAACACAATCATCTGCGAATGTGAAGACGAGGACCATACGATGCACCACTACCTTGCTTGTCCTCTGCTACCAAACCGATCTTATAAAGTACAAGAATAATGCAGATGACTGGGTAAACACACGGGGAAAATGTTATATAACCACATACTTCAAAGTCACGCAAAGAAAACAATCATAATCATCATCATCACCATCATAATCATCATCATAATTATCAGCATCATCATCATTATCTGTCCCGTGGTCTGGATTATTGTTGGCGCGCCAAAGGTGACCTGGCAACCAGCTTTCTCCCACCTTCTCCCGATCCTTTGCCTCTCTGATCGTACTACTCAGCGCCAATGCCCCACCTCTTTCTTTGTATTTTCTTATTTCTACTTGCACAGTTCATTGTAGGATTGTCTTTGCGAAACATGACGATCAAGTAAAATACATAGTTTAGCAGCAAAATCTGACACTTAACAAAAAGAAAACAAAATAGGCAATAAAAACAAAAGTTGTATATGCAGAGACCCGACAGTTAATTTATCAACAGTTACAGTTACATACTACATTATTTTTATATGTAACTGCCGCCGGCAGAGACGGCCATTTCAGGGCAGGCTCGAGCTGAGTTGCACGCTTTAGCGATCATGTCCATAACTACAGCTGAAATGAAAAGGCTTAAATCAGATCTGTTGCGAAGATCGCTAGAAAAATGGCTTGAGCATTTTACAGCTCAAGAAAGTATCTCATTCTTTACGAAATCCTCTACCTGTATGCCATATACATCTAAAGATGGAGTACTTTTGCGGCATCTGGGGATGTTGTCATCCTACTTTTTTCGTCTGCCCTCTTTTTATCTCCCTCCACAGTTACTTGCAGGATTGCTTGGCGAGACCTGGTAAACGTGTGGCGTGACCACACCACTTATGATTCCTCCTTTTAACGTTGGGGCGTAGATTCTATACATGCCCCGAATGTTTGTATTCTTTACTTCTAATGCGGTGTTTCTATGATATTTTGAGATTCTTTCGGAAACCTTTAATGTTTGTTGCATCTATTCTTCTCTCTATGTATGCAGTTAGAGTCAACGACTGACCCGCATACACAATATAATGAGATATACTATTCAGAAATATTTTATTGCATGGTATTAAGAGAAAATGTAAAAAAAAGTTTAATCAATCAAACAAAAATAAAAATTAACAAAAACTCCCGAGTAATGCCGATTAGGTAAAATTAGTTATTTATAAATATAATTAGTGTACATCCTGCGCCAATGCTCGTATTAATATTCACATAAAATCATTAAACTACGTCAGTAATCAAATTTTTCATATATAAATTATCATGATCATTTCTTATAATCTACAAAAACACCGTCGACGTTTTATTTAGAGTGAGGATTTATTTCCAAATACATTTCAGGCGGCGGGGGTTTCTGTACGTTCACTGATACGTATTAGTTGATAAAAAATTTGCAGTGGGACGTTAACACGTAAACAGAATATCAGTGTCAGAGAGTTAACTTTTAACGTTCTTCACTCGCTAGCTTTTTATGGGATTGGATGGTTTTATATTATATTTATATAAAAATATACAAATAAATGATAATAAAAAGAAACTAGAAACTCGAGAAGATTCATAGGGATTCACATTTTGTAAGTGATTTTTAAAAGGTAATTGGTTGACCGTAGTCAAGGGCCACCCGAAGGCTGCTTTTTCATTAACTACAAAACAGATGTGATAAGGAGAGGCCACTATCTTCCACTGATCACTCCACTTATCTTTTACCCTCACATTGTAATGCTGACTGTTTAGCAAGGGGCATCAAGTTCGTTTAGTCTTTTGTATAACTCAACCGAGCATTGGACTATTTTTTCTCCGCTAATAGTGTACACTCTTACCATTGTGAAAAAAGGCTTGTAAAAGTCGTGTTTGCGAAGACAAAATGAAAATGAAGATACCCCCGGTCCAAGTCAAATAGGGGCAGCTAGGTTTTAGTCGCTATACCCCAGTCGATATTATCTCTTAACATCTTTTTTAGTAACGCGCTTAAAAATATACTGTCAACGACTTTATAAAAATGTTGTTATTCTTGTTAAATCTATATTTTGCACGCCTGTCTCGATCAAAACCTGAAAATAATGACAAAATGACAGAAGAAAAGATAACTTTCAAGTTTAAAATAAACACGGTTGTCTTGGCAGACACGTTGCCGAAACAAAAAACATTCTAAAAACGTTACACTTGTATTCGAAAATAGACACATGCGTGTAGCTTTCAGTTTAGATATCTATTTCTATGTCGGAGTCTAGAATACATGTAATGAAATTACATGTAATTAAAAAGATATGTCTCAAGTCAATATATATATTTTTTTTTCATGGTAAACAACTGATGATCCCTTAAATAATATTAGAAGCAAACTAATATAATAACTGAAAAAGTCAAATTGACTTACATGAGTGATTTTTCACTGAACGACTTTGGGACTAAAGTTTTTTGTTGTTTTTTTAATATAGTTTTAACGGTTGAGAAACTTCCAAGAGTCATAGCGAAGTCGAAGGCAATATCACATGAAGAAAAATATTTATTTTATATATATATATATATATATATATATATATATATATTGTAAATTGAGAATAAAAGCCCTTTTCAATGCAAGATATTTTTTTACATTTATCTTATTAATTTCGAGGATATACCTATCTTCAGAGTTTCTTGTTTTTTTTTATAAAAATAAACAAACTTTTTAGTGTTGTTTATCGATTAAACGTCTTTGTGTTGGGTTTGATGTAATGTCCGCATGTCTTGTAATTTGCGGTACTTGTGTTGAACGGAAATGCGCCGGGCACGCTGGTATTTTAAAATATCGGTCGTTCATATTTTTTATAAGCATCGATAGATAAGTATTATAAATTGAAAATAAAAGCCCTTTTCAATGCAAGATATATATATATTTTTTTTTTTTTGACATTTATTTTATTAATTTCGGAGATATATTCTATCTTCAGAGTTTCTTTTTTTTATAAAAATAACCAAACTTTTTAGTTTTGTTTATCGATAAAACGTCCTTGTGTTGGGTTTGACGTAATGTCCGCATGCGGTGTAATTCGCGGTTCTTGTGTTGAACGAAAATGCGCCGCCCACGTTTGTATTTTAAAATATTGGTCGTTCATTTTTTTTTATAAGCATCGAAGGATAAGTATTATGAATTGAAAATAAAATTGAGAATAAAAGGCGTTTTTCTCAAGTTATATACTTATCCTTCGATGCTTATAAAAAAATGAACGACCAATATTTTAAAATACCAGCGTGAACGGCGCATTTTCGTTCAACACAAGAACCGCGAATTACACCACATGCGGACATTACGTCAAACCCAACGCAAGGTCGTTTTATCGATAAACAAAACTAAAAAGTTTGTTTATAAAAAAAAACAAACTCAGAAGATAGAATATATCTCCGAAATTAATAAGATGAATGTAAATATATATATATAAATATATATATATATATATATATATATATATATATATATATATATATATATCTTGCATTGAAAAGAACTTTTATTCTCAATTTATAATACTTAGCCTTCGATTCTTATAAAAAAAATGAACGACCAATATTTCATATATATATATATATATATATATATATATATATATATATATATTTGAACATATTCTTTTTGGTACAGAATTGTATAAAGCTTTTAAACAGAGTAAACGGGGTCATAGCGAAGTCGAGAACAATATCACATGAAAAAAAAAGAGGAAAACAATGTTTATATCATTAACTGCTAGACGACAGTCGACTAAAAGCCATTAAAATAATAAAAAGTACGACAAAAATTAACAAACTAAATCCCAAGGTACCTTTCGACCGACACAATTTCAAGGGAAACGTTGGCAAATATAGTTTAAAAAGAGCAAGATTGAGAAAAACAAAAAGTGTGTTGAGGGGTGGTGGTGAATATCGCTATAATTTGTAAAAACGAGGACAACCAGATTCCGCAAAGATATAAAGAATAAGCAATATAAATAGATCCAATTTGTGAGAAAACTATTTTTGCCTTCGTGTGTGCGCAGATAACGTGTTGTGAAGAAGTATATGTTGACGGACGTATCCGTGTCTCTACAAAGAACATCCGGGCGTTTACAAAGCACATCCGGGCGCTCACCAGTCCACGAGTAATCCATTGGACAGCAGTAGTTTGATAATAAAAAGTGCAGTGAGGCGTCTTCCGATGGTTGTTTTCGCATTGTACACAATATCCGTTCAAAACACCATCTTAACGTTTTGGAGACTGTGAGTGTTACAATGCGAAAACTATCGCTCTATAGGCAAGAAGAGTTGTCTCAGAAATTGGATCTAAATTTGATCAAAGTACCACTTCCCCAATAATCAAATGTAGATACAATTCAGTTATTATTTCACTAATATATATATATGTATATATATATATATATATATATATATATATATATATATATATATATATATATATATATATATATATATAAGTAAATAACTAAGTAAATGATAATAATGTAATAAGTGTAATAATACTATTAAAACATTATCCTCAAGAATTATTCCGTGATAGCGTTGTTAGCATATAGATATTTATTACAATAAATATGCAGATTAAAGCTTAAGTACGTTTACGACAAGATATGCAATTAATTTATTTGTATCTACATGAAGGTTACTTAATGCAATATACTGCATACTCTTTACCGCTTATAAGTTGAATAATACTAGTAAACAACGCTGTTTCTATCGAGAGTAAACACAATAACAAAGTGCGTGACTTAATATATTTAGGCGATAAAAACTCCTTCATATTCCAAGCAATGTGTTTTGATCTGGTGGAATGACGTCAGACTACAGACAATGTAATCAATGGTTCGATCCTTGTCTACGTAAGCCCGGCTGGAGACGGCTGATAGCCAGAAAAACGTGTTCATAGTTTAAATGTATGTTCGTAAAAATTAATCAATAAATATATATATGAAATAAAAATAATGGCACGCTTTATTAAGGGTGACTCGATGCAATATTCTGCATATGTGTTAATGCTTAGGAAGTACAAAATAGTTAAAATAACAACGCTCTGTCTATTAAAACACATTAACAAACAACATAACTTACATATACGATTAGAAATACTACAATTACTATATATTTCTTACATGAGGATATACGTAAGAGTTCACTGGTTAGGTTCCACTCGGAGCACTGTTTCTTGCCTGGATATCGTACAAAACCAACTTCGCAATCTAGTGGGGATGATCTATTCTCTTTTCTGCATCCCTTTCGCACAGAAGAGATGTTGCTAGCCTCTTTCTACTGTATCAGTATGATCATGGTAAGTGCGCGACTGTGATCACATTCTTCGCCCCTCTCCCCACATGTAGACCATTTACAGCAGGAACCCGCCTGCCTACAACTACAGCATGGGACTGTCCTTTCTCACCCTCCGTACCAAAGACAATACGCAACGTCTACGAGCAAAGTTTCTTTCCTAGAGCGTTCCTTTCTGTGTAACATAATACGACGAAGCGGGTTTACAGTCAACTACAAGATTGTTGTATTCAAGTATAATGTAAACAAATACTTGTTTAGTCATCCAACCAATCTTAAGTAATATGCTGTTTATTACACCTTTTTTTCTAATCCTCGCGTGGTGACCCTCAACGTCGAACCGACGGTTTCTGTAACACTCATAGTCGAGTGAACACCAAACCTTAATCAGCGGTGATCTATTAGAAAATAATTATTTACACTTTTCGACTAATTCAGATGTATCTATTTGTCCGACATACACCAAATATGATGAAAACATGACGCATGTGTATTATATATAAATTTGGTAATTCCTCATCTTCTAATTATAACAACTATATATACTTCCTGATAATCTTATTGAAACATATGTACCAGGTGGTTCGAAAAAATCCCGAAATACATATAATGATGGAAAAAATTGTGTTTATTTGGAATGAAAAGTATTTACATAGGAAATTGCTTCATACCATTGCTGTCTTTCTCTCCTCGCCGATATAACTCAATCCTACCCGTCCACTTTCAATCGCAGCCTCCATACGAGACAAAAACTTCCTACATGTGTCGCTCACCTGCTCCCTGGACAGGGTGTGCCATGGCTTTGATGATGACACTCCTCATTGAGTAAACAGTAGTGTGTGCATGTTTGTAAGACTGCACCTCAAGTACTCCTCATAGGTAATAGTCACAAGGATTGAGGTCTAAACTACTAGGGCTAAGAAATCCTTTTACCAGAACATGTCCAGATTCTCATCAAACCAAGCCTTGAGTAATTGGATTATGACCAGGAGCTCCGTCCTGTTGGAAGGGACATGGCTTTCATGTAGCTACCTTACAAATCCCTGTCTTCACAATACTCTTCATAACATCTACATGACTTTAGCCAAATAAGTGGAGAGGTGTTATATCTCATTCACTTGAGATAATCTCAAGAACATAAAATCCGGCAGGAAACTTTGTTTTGCCAATCACAGAAAATATGGTTCCTTACAAATACATCTATTATTCCGACGATTATTTGTTTTCATCAACACAGAAGATCTTCTCCTCAGTAAAAAGCGGATCCATCCAGCAGTTCTGTACTTCAATGAAATGATCAGCAGTTCACATCTCTAAATTCTCTTTATCTTCTATCGGCTGTAAGAGCATCTGCCACAACTTAAGAACATAGCTGTTGTATCGGAGATCGTTATGGATGGGAAACAATAAAAATTAACAACAAATTGAATACTATTTTAATGTCATGCAAAATTAAAGTAGTCCAGATTACAGCGAACAATCTTTTATATATTGTCATTTTGATTGAAAATAGCCTTGCAGTGACCGTACACAAATCTAAGAGAATATAATTAGAAATGAATAACGCCAAAAATAAATTTATTTTGACCAGTTTTAGAAATAAGTATGAAAATTAGATATTCAAAAAACTGTATAATGATGTGGGTTTTCACACACACACACACACACACACACACACACACACACACATATATATATATATATATATATATATATATATATATATATATAGTATTTTAAAAAATTATGTTGCATAGTTTATAAGATAGACCATTTTAATCATAACACATGCCTGTGATAAACAAATGTGTGTAATAATTAAGATGTATCAGTTTCTGTTTACAGAGAAGTCGTCGTATTTTATGACATATGTCGCTTCTGGTTATTTCTCGTGTTCGGGTTATTTTTTGCAGGTGGAACCCGTGCTTTTTTATGGAAGTTTTTACACATTCAATTTTCTCAAGAATATTTTCCTGTATATTTTGAATATATGGTTATGCGTCAACATCTGGAAAAACATATAAGCCCTCTATCATTTCGACGATTGACTTTTGCATCAACACAGAAGATCTCGTCAGAAAAGAAGCAAATCCGCCCAGCATCTCTGTGCTTCAATGAAATGATGAGTAGTTCACATCTCTCCATTCTCTTAACCTTTATTGGCTCTGAAAGCGTCTACCTTAACTCAAGAACATTGCTGTTGTGTTGGAGATCGTCATGGATAGCACGAAGGACCGTTGTATTATGCACATTCAGCCTTGTCGTCGATCTCTGCATGAACAAGCTAGGGTTTGCATCGATAAAGGACTTAGCTTCTCTAGAAAGTCCTTGTTCCTCTTGCAAACCTCGGAGTTGTCACGTGTTTTTTCTTGGGGACGTCAGTGTCTCACTCGTAGACTAATATATCGTTCGAAGATCTTAGCAATGTCGTGCACGGTCGATTATGGGAAATGAAAAAAAAACAATAATCTATTTGGGCGCGCGGTCACAAAGTAAGGCAACACTAATTTCAGTGCGGCGCTCAAGTTCACTGGACACTATGGTGAATCTGGTCTTAATGTAACAGCTAGTTCTCATACAAATCTGAAACAATAAAAAAAAAATACATTTATAATTGTTTGAATGTAATGCAAAGTTGAAGTTAGTCCGCATTTTAGTGCCCCCCTTGTACTTTCACATGGATTAGAGTTTTGTTTTCCCCCTACTAATCCGAAAAGAGATGAATTTTCTCATCGTTTGAGCTTTGTAATGCCCGCCCTGTTTCAAATGAGCTAAGCCAATTACGTAGCTAAGCTCAATGACATTTTCCGTTCTCACGCCAATACTTCAATTTGTCGTTTGGAGGTTTCGGTGCGTCGTGAGCAGATCTATCTCATTAAGTCGTTCAAACAGAACAATTCTCCCATTCGCACGATACCGATAGTGTGAAAATAAAAGGAAACAAAATTAATAAATAAATAAGGTTGCATTTTGATGTTTCTCCAGCATGAGTGTGGCAACTGTACACTGATGAAGCATTTTCGTAAGTGTTTATGATATTTTGCGTATCATCAAAATATATAGTTTTGTTATTTTTTTACACGATACCTCGATATTTGGCTCTGTTGAGCGAGGTACGAAACCGGTCAGCTGCCCTTTCATTATTTTAATTCTTAATTCATCATGATTAATACATATTGCTTGTTTTATATATATATATATATATATATATATATATATATATATATATATATATATATATATATATATACATACAAACATTGTTAATAGTTAAAGATCTCGTTGGTTTAATTATACTATTTTGCTATTTTTAATTTTTTAAAATTATTCTAAGGTTATTTTTGTTTTCAAATTTAAAAAAGAACAAATGCCCTATAGGTATCACGAACGTTTTCATTTCTTCATCGAATCACCCTGAGACAAATGTACAATAAAGCTGGAGAAAGAAAATAATTTTTTTAAAAGACAGCGGAGAAACGCGTAGAGAACTTTTTCGCATCGTTCTAAAAGATATGTTGCCAATATAAATTTAGCAACGCCGGAGTAGCATCACGAAATAAAATCGCATTACGTTAAGCATTTTAATTTTTGTTGAGTTTAATATAAAAACACCATAAAAAATTTGAATGAATAAAAAGTTATAATTGAACTGACGAATTTTGTTATTTTAAATAATACATACTGAGAAAGTGCTGACTAAATACACATACACACTCTCTCTCTCTCTCTCTCTCTCTCTCTCTCTCTCTATATATATATATATATATATATATATATATATATAGATCATTTTTACGATTTTTTAACATCAGCAAGGTGATGAAAAAAAGGAAATACACTTCGAATATGCCGTTTTACAGTGAATATCTCCGATATATATTTATAAAAAATATTTTATTTATTTAATAAATATATAAAAAACGTTTCTTAGTGTTTCTAAATTGACTCTCTCTCTCTCTCTCTCTGTATATATATGTATATATATATATATATATATATATATATATATATATATATATATATTTGTTGGTGATTTTATTATTCCATTAATTGCGACAAAATATATGCTGTTTCATTAGCATCGATAATGAATGCCAACTTTTCAAGCGTCAATGGAATCCAAATGTTTAAGATTTTAAATTCAACCCCAACCGGAAATTGAAGTGAGTTCATTGATTATGTTTAAATTATGTTTAAATGAAAAACTGGAAATTATCCGTTTTAAAGACAGAAACAAACTCCTAAATAGAAAACAAGAGACGTCTATCTACTGTAAACATAGTACACTCTACCTCCTTAGCAACCCACATACCCCACCTTAACACCACACAAACCCCCCACATATTTAAAAATGAAAAAAAAATTGAAAAATGAATGATTACATTAACCTCCCTCATTATACACTACTTCAAAACACATTACAACCCCCTACCCCCACCTAAATTTACCACCCAACCTCACCCCAAAAAGTCCCGATGAATCTATAGATATATAACCACCCCACTAAACCATCAATAACATCAAATCTCTATGTATTACCTATAATTCTCAGCCTCAATAGCCTCTCAGTCATACTACCAATTCTATCAAAATCATCTCCCACCTAAACCCATAACTGTGATAGCTATTAAATCTTATATCACTTAGATTAATCTAATCTTAATTACTTAATCCTTCGATTACTATCTTGAACATTTAATTATTGACTGGTGCTTTGTCCTTATTATTGGTAATAGAACTATAAAAGCCTACCATCACTTGTAGACTTATTTCGCCCAATGACTTCACAAGTAACAGGATCATAATAATAATCATAATAATACTTATTATTATTATTATTATTATTATTATTATTATTATTATTATTATTATTATTGTTACTGCGAATATCGTAGGTATGATTGGCATTATTATTATTATTATTGTTATTATAATTGTTTTTATTAATACTATAGATAGTAACACCATTAAACTTCTTTTATATAATAATTTCATTAGTATTAATTTTAGTATAATATAATCAGAATTAAAAAATATTATCACAACAAAATTCACTACCGTTACTGAACTCATTATACAAGCCATAAATAATTATATTAGAATAGAATGCAAAAGTAGCAATTAATACCCTAAATTAAAATTATCAAACATTTTTATCTACACGATAATCACCTATTACAACAGAAATGACAGTTATAACTTTATAATTATAATCCTGTTCTCATTATAAAATTAAACCCACCCCGCCCATCGCCCTAGTTAGAATTGAGGTCACGATGGCCCAGACACTAGAGATCACCCCACTCAACTTTCTGAAATATCACTTGTTGGGGTCTCCCCCCTTTCGTGTCCTCGCTATAGGCTGAGCCATATCTTCGTCCCCCGTCCCTCTTATGCATCTTCAATTTCCGGTTGGGGTTGAATTTAAAATCTTAAACATTTGGATTCCATTAACGCTTGAAAAGTTGGAATTCATTATGGATGCTAATGGAACAGCATATATTTTGTCGCAATTGAATAATAAAATCACCAACAAAAAATATATTCCGCTCTGAATTTTCATTGAGCACTCTCATAAACCCGGTTTCAACTTCCTTCGGAGTTATACCCCCTGGATATTTGTAACAAGTTATATATATATATATATATATATATATATATATATATATATATATATATATATATATATATATATATATAATCAAATATGAAACTAAAAGTAAACTTTTAGTAGATAGAACTCATTATGAAATGGTTTAATGGACACCTTATCAACGGACAATTACCATCTGGACAATCCCCATATCTTTTTTCCACGAACGTATTTCCACTCTCCATTTATCTTTTTTTATATAAAATTGAATGTATGTATGTTTGTGTGTGTATGTGTGTGTTCCTTATGGAAACAAATGTTAGAGAATATAGATACAATATAAAAGGGTATTTTTATGTAAAATTCACAGAGTTAGAGGATGAAAGTATTTCCGAATCTATAAACTTACCCCTTAGGGGTCCAGGTGGCATATTTAATCAAGGGGGGGGGTATTTTCAGTTATTTGTCATTATATTTTATAGTAATTTGAAATTGCTGAGTCATATTGTAATTTAATTACGTAATACTTTGAAATTACTTTTTATTTTATTTAATGTTTCTTAGCGTCAATTCTATTCACACTGGGGAGGGTGGTCAGAAACTACGCCAAGGTCCGCCACTAGCCGCCACTGCCCGCCACTCTGTACGTACACAAATACATGTACATTTTATAATATCTTATATAAGAAAAGTATTTAGTGTTGTCCTGCAAATAATACATCAAGTTCAAAAAACAATTCATGGTTTTTAATTAAATTTATTTTTTAGAGGATAGCTAAGGAAGAACGATAACTCACGTTTAAAAACACTATTTAGGTTTTTAAAATAAGGTTAGAGAATATACTTAACATATGAAAGTGTATTCTTATGTAAAATGCACAGAGTAAGATGATGAGAGTATTCCCGAATCTCTACACCTACTCCTTAGAGGTCCATGGGGCATATTTCATGGGGGGGGCTTTTCAGTTATTTTTCATAATATTTTATAGTAATTTGAAATTGCTGAGACATATTGTAATTTAATTACATATACCTCAGTTTCATAAAACAATTCATGGTATTTAATGAAATGCATTTGTTAGAGGATAGCTAAGGAAGAAGGATAACTAATGTTTAAAAACACAATTTAGGTATTTAAAACAAGGTTAGAAAATATACATAACATATACAAGTGCATTCTTATGTAAAATTCACAGAGTAAGATGATGCCGAATCTATAAACTCACCCCTTAGAAATGTATGGGGCATATTTCATCGGGGGGGGGGGCTTTTAAGTTATTTCTCATTATATTTTATAGTAATTTGAAATTGCTGAGTCATGTTGTAATTTAAGTACGTAATACTTTGAAATAACTTTTAATTTTATTCAACGTTTCTTAGCGTCAATTCTATTTACATCAGGAGGGGGGTAAGAAACTAATTCTTGGTCCGCCACTAGCCGCTAGTGCCCGCCACTCTGTACGGACAAAAATACCTGTACATGTTATAATATCTTATATATAAAAAGTATTCAGTGTTGTCCTGCAAGTTATACTTCAAGTTCATAAAACAATTCATGTTTTTAATGAAATTCATTAGTTAGAGGATAAGAACGATAACTCACGTTTAAAAACACCATTTAGATTTTTAAAACAAGGTTAGAGAAAATACATAACATATAAAAGAGTATTCTAATGTAAAATTCACAGAGTAAGATGATGAGAGTATTCTCGAATCTATAAACACACCCCTTTTGATGTCCATGGGAAATATTTCATCGGGGGGGGGGGTATTTACAGTTATTTATAATTATATTTTATAGTAATTTAAAATTGCTGAGTCATATTGTAATTGTATTACGTAATACTTTGAGATAACTTTTAATTTTATTTAACGTTTCTTAGCGTCATTTGTATTTAAATGGGTGGGAGGCAGTTAGAAACTACGCTAAGGTCCGCCACAAGCCGCCACTGCCCGCCACTGTACGTACACAAATACATGTAGATTTTTAATATCTTATATAAGAAAAGTATTCAGTGTTATCCTGCAAAAAATACATCAGGTTCATGAAAAAATGTATGGTTTTTAATTAAATGTATTTGTAAGAGGATAGCTAAGGAAGTACGATAACTTTTAAAAACATAATTTAAGTTTTTAAAACAAGGTTAGAGAATATTCAAAGAGTAAGATCATGAGAGTATTCCCGAATCTACAAACTCACCCTTAGGGGTCCATAGATCATATTCCATTTTCAGTTATTTTTCATTATATTTTATAGTAATTTGAAATTGCTGAGTCATATTGTAATTTAATTACGTAATACTTTGAAATAACTTTTAATTTCATTTAATGTATTTTAGCGTCAATTCTATTTACATATGGGAGGTGTAAGACACTACTCCATTTTCTGGCACTAGCCGGCAGTATCCAACACTCGTTACGTACATAAATACCTGTACATTTAATAACATATTATATAAGAAAAGTATTCAGTGTTGTCTGGCAAATAATACCTCACGTACATAAAACAATTCATAGATTTTAATAAAATTCATTTGTTAGAGGATAGCTACGGAAGAACGATTACTCACGTTTAAAAACACAATTTAAATTTTTAAAACAAGGTTAGAGAATATAAATAACATATACAAGTGTATTCTCATGTAAGATTCACACTGTAAGATTATGAGAGTATTCCCGAATCGATAAACCCACCCTTTTGGGGTTCATGGGGCATATTTCATCAGGGGATGGGGTCTTTTTAGCTATTTTTCATAATATTTTTAGTAATTTGAAATTGCTTAGTCATATTGTAATTTAATTACGTAATACTTTGAAATAACTTTGCATTGTATTTGGCGTTTCTTAGCGTCAATTCTATTTACATGGAGGGGGTAAAACACTACGCCAAGGTCTGCACTAGCCACCACTGCTCGCCACTCTGCACGTACACAAAAGAAAAGTATTTGACGTTGTCGGGCAAATTATATCTCACGTACATAAAACAATTTATGGTGTTTAATGAAAATGATGAGTCATAATTTAATAATTTGAAATAACTTTTAATTTTATTTAACTCTGAGTCACTGGAAATTACGCCATTGTAAGAGGAGGGAGGAGGAGAAAGACACATTGTGAGGCAAGGGTTGCTCAATCCATCTCTATTTTGGTTCGCTTAATGTGATCGCAATTTTTTTTAGTTATCATTCACCCTGACGTCATAGTGATAGGTACGAGACGTCAGAGTGATAGTATTTGATAATATTATAACGCCATCTAGGTTTCTCTTCTTATTGCCACTTGTGCAGTATATGATCCAGGCATTGTACTTGTGCAGTATATGACCAGGGACATGGTACGTGTGCAGTATATGGCCCGGGGCATGCCACTTTTGCAGTATATGGCCCGGGGCATGCTACTTGTGCAGTATATGACCAGGGGCATGGCACTTGTGCAGTGTATGACCCGAGGCATGACACTTGTGCAGTATATTAACCGGGGCATGGTACTTGTACATTACATGACCCGGCCCATGACACTTGTGCAGTATATGAACCAGGCATGGTAATTGTGCAGTATATTCCCGGACATGGTACTTGTGCAGTATATGACCCGGGGCATGACACTTGTGCAGTATATGGCGTAGGCATGGTACTTGTATTTTGTTATGTCCCGGAGTAATAAATATAACATTACACTATTACATTTAAAGCAGATGGCTCCGGGGGGGATGAATTACATTATTATTAGTTTTTAACACATTTAAAGAAGAGAAGAATCATATAGGAAAAAGGGAAATAGAGGGTTTAAGGAGGGAGGGAAATAATGGGGGCCGGGAAAGAGAGAGGACTACAGAAAGGAAGAGAGTTGAAGTTTTTATATAAAGATGTTACACACACTATTTAATTTCTACTACTTTGTGTTTTTATCGCCCAGGGCAACACCGGGTTGCTCTGCTAGTTAATAATATTTTTTGAAATGTTGAATCTTGGTTTTTCTACTGCCAACTTATCTATCTGTATAATTCCTCTGATGATAAGATTTAGATCTTTGAAAAGCCTTGGCTTAAGGAAATAATCATAAACATAATTTTATCACAGAACATACCTTGCATTTAACAATCGAAGTTGTATATAAATTTGGACATTAGTATATGTTTATCACTCTTCTTTCTCCTATCTTTATATATATATATATATATATATATATATATATATATATATATATATATATATATATATATATATATGTGTGTGTGTGTGTGTGGGTATGTGTGTGTGTAATTTGACGATTTAAATCATTTTTCAAACCAACTTCTAAATACAGAGCATACACGAATGTAGTGTATTTGTTCATATCTCTTTCAAGGCAGTTTTACATTTTACATCTTTTTTTTTTATTATTCAAGACTAGCAAAACAACAATGTTTAAAATAAGTTACAAATCCTACGATAAACTAAACAAAACTCTCTTTAGCGTAAGTCTTTGCTCTCTTGGTGTGTGTTTTTAAAATATTTTTGTTTGTTTTATCTTTCATTTTTAAAGGTATTTTTTCCTCGAGGTGCTATCGATTTTTCTGTTGACTGGTCCTTCAAAAATATTCTTTATTTCCATTTCTATTATTTTGGAAATAAATCGATAATTCATGAAACACTTTTTTATTGGCTTCGATTTTGAAACAAACCGAAGCCTCTAGCATCCGTCAGTCATAATTTAAACGATTTCGCCTTCAGCAAAAACTATATTCATACATAAAATTAAGAAAAAATGCAACATTTCAGAATCCATAGAGAGAAAATACTGCTGGATGACCCAAATTAAATGCAACCCACAAACTCATTAATAAAATTCCTTAATATTTTCGGCAATAAAACTTCAGCATTTACCTAACTTTTTCACCAATCAATTCAAAACTGATGAATACAAAAATGGTTACTTGTGCTCTCCTACATTATAATAACATGTTTAATAATCGTGTACGTAACAGATTTTTGTGAAATGTTTTTGTGTAAAAGCCGACAAGATGAGATATACAAACAAAATGTTTATATAAATAGTTTGTGACCACCAAAAAATGCTACCTATCTAAAAGATACATTTGTCTTGTCGGATGTTTCATGTTAAACTTAAATGGCAATAGATCTGACAAATCGATTTCTGATTTGGACTAACAATTTCGCTTTGTTTTACACGTGTAAGTGTAATTCGCTCTAGTTTCTTTCCAAAAATAATTATTCCGGCAAGGTATATTATTACAATAAACACAATTTTACATAGTAACCTAAAAAGCTCAAAATGTAAGGGGGTAATTCATATTTACAAATAGTAAAAATATGAGTTATCTCCCTTACAATTTGAGATTCATTTCCATCAATTTGTGACTTAGACTTTTTTATTTTATTAAATTAATTTTCTTTAACTGAAATGACATTAATAAATCCCGGGTTATGCTGAGTAAGTACAGCTAATTGTCAATAACATTCACAATCCAATCAACAATCGAACCTTTTTAGTACAAATACACTTCAGTCAATTTCTGATTTGCCCACCATGTTTCAATTACGAATGTCGAACAGTCTTTATTTTATCGTATTGTAATGCGTTCCTCCAAATGTACACAACTAAATTATCGATTATATTAATAGTGTCATTCACCTGACATTACCTTATCCTTTAAAAAGTAGTGTAGTATATTTTTGTTCATCATGATACAATTCTCCAAGGGATTACCTCCTTCAGTGAAAAGAAAATATTACCGGATGAACCAAATAAAATGTCGCTGTCGAACTCGTTAATAAAGTTCCCAATCTTTTCCGCAATAAAAATTAAGCCGATACCTGACTTTTCCACTTATTTCATAACCTTCCATCTAACAGAAAGTCTAATGTCTCATAATTCATAAAAAATGAAGTACTTTCACGTTTAAAAACCTAGCTCGTGTCTCCTATA
Source organism: Sepiola atlantica (assembly GCA_963556195.1). Taxonomy (NCBI): domain Eukaryota; kingdom Metazoa; phylum Mollusca; class Cephalopoda; order Sepiida; family Sepiolidae; genus Sepiola; species Sepiola atlantica. The sequence continues at coordinate 155,637,194 of OY744519.1, forward strand.
TTCAACCGCATGAATGTTCTGTGACTAAGGCACCCATTCCACAATCGTCTTCCGGATTGAATTCTCACTGGAATTAAGGTTGAACACAAAAACACTAAAAAGGAGTTCGAAGAAAGAGCCTTTTATTCCGCTGACAATGCCGGGCCTCCATTTTGCCCATTGATCTTTGGGGATGTCGGCCCCTAATTAATCGTTGATGTTTAGACATTTTCTAAGCGTAGTCTTCGTCTCGAAAACTAGCAAACAACTGTTCCGCTTTTATCCTTCATCTTAGAGTCACGTGACGTCGCGTCTGCTTCTGGCCACTAGATTGAGGTACATTTGAGTGCACTCTCGCGTACATAAACCCGGCATCTTGTGTACGATTTAACGCCGCCCTGGGAATCTAAATCATAAGAGATATACTAGCAACGCACCCGGGGAAATTTTTTTGGGGGGGGTCCAATTTTTTTATTTTTACTTAAACTATTTCTAAGAGTTGGGGAGAGTAAAAAATTGTTGGGGGCTGTTGGGGATGGAGGGTAAAAAATTTGGAGGGTCGGGGAAAATTTTTTTTTGGTGATGGGGCCACATTTTTTTATTTTTGAACATAAAATATTTCTTAGGGTTGGGGGATAGTAAAATCTATTTTTGGGGGGGGGGGGGGTAGGGCTGAAAAGTGAACTTTTTTGGGGGGGTCGGGGAATTTTTTTTCATTTTCTTGAACTTAAACAGGGCTCATTATTATGAGTTCTCTTTATGATAGTGACCCAACATAAATGAACTTGATATGTGTTCTTTGATACGACATGGGCGCATTAATATGAGTGGGGCGCATTAATATGAGTTGTTAGGTATGCCAACTGGGCTGGAGATAGGTACATATATAGTATGTGAACCCTTGCAGAGATAGGTAAGTATATAGTATGCACACAGGGGCGGCGATAGGTACAATATAGTATGCCCACTGGGGCGGCGATATGTACAATATAGTATGTGCACCGGGGTGGCAATAGGTACGTGTATAGTAGTGCACAGGGGTGGCGATAGGTACGTATATATCATGTGCACAGTGGCGGCAATAAGTACGTATATAGAATGCGCACCAGGGCGGTGATAGGTATATATTTAGCATGCGCTCCGGGGTGGTGATCAGTACGTATATATCACGCGCACCGGGGCGGCGATAAGTACGTATATAACACGCGCATCGAGGCGGCGATAGATACATATTTAGCATTCGCACCGGGCCTGTGATAGGTACGTATTTAGCATTTGCACCGGGGCGGCGATAGGTACGTATTTAGCATTCGCACCGGGGCAGCGATAAGTACTTATGTAGTATGCATACCGGGGCGGCAATAGGTACTTATGTAGTATCACACCGGGGCGGCAATAGGTACTTATATAGTATCTGCACCGGGCCGGCAATAGGCACGTATATAGTATGCGCACCGGGGCGGCGATAGGTACGTATTTAGTATGAACACCAAGGCGGAGATATGTACCTATATTGTATGCACACCGGGGCGGAGATATGAACCTATATAGAAGGCGCAGACAGAGGTGGTAATTTTATTGAAATATGTCATACTTTTACCCTGGGCAACGTAAGAGGAATGGTGGGGAAGAAACAGCTTTCGCAAAAGGCAAAATGAGTAATTAGCGGTGAAATAGGGCGACCAGGGAAGAGAAAGGTAGACAGATAAAGAGACGGCTATAGAGAGAGGGAGATAAATAGAAGTTTGAATATAAAGAAGTTACACACGCGATTTTTCTTCTATTTAATATTTTTATGACCCCGAGCAACGCCGGGTAGCCCTGCTAGTATCTTTATAAAGCAAACATCCGCCTACGCTTGGGGTACTGTTGTAACATCTCGGCTGGAACACCAGCAAGTAGTTTATTCCTCTTAGACAGAGTACGACAAATACTAATTTATCTAATAGTTCCCGCATTGTCTACCAAGCTACATACCTTGTACCATTCGCCGTAGTGTTGCATCTATGTGATTATTATGGAAGTACGTCAATGGAATGTTCTCTGATAAACTTCTGTTTTGTGTTTTTCGAATCTTCATTGTAAACCAGTCTCACGAACTTTCGCATGTGCCCCCGCAAAGAATTGTTGCATAATATGTTACATAAATACAGGAAAAACAGAAGTGCACATAAATATCGTCAAAGAAAGTGACAGCTTGAAAGAAAAAGAAGTCCTGATGTTCAGAGTAACAAAGAGATAGAACTAATAGAAAAATGGAGTTACAATATCAAACATATGGAGAATTCGAGACGTGTGATTAAATTATAAATTGACGTTTAAATCACATTACTTTTTTAATTCTTTATTTTTACTTTTATTGGTATTATTCTTTATTGATTTTATTAAAGTAAACAAAACAAAAAAAAGATTGATTATTTTAACGTTTTCTCTTGCTTAACAGATAGCCATACGAGTGCCTATTGTACATAAAATAGACAAACGTGTCAATAGCGTAACATAAAAAAGCGATGGAAATGCCTTTTGCATTTTTTGAGTCTTCTTTAATAAACGTACCTTTCGGACGTTCGTAAATCTCCCTTCTGCATGGCATTTTGTGTTTTTAGACTCTTACTTTGTAAACAAGCCTTATGGATGTTCACATGTTTGACGACCACGGAGAAGTGGCATGGTTGGGAGATAAAGAGTCAACATGACAGAGAGAGTGAGAGAGAGAAAGAAAAAGAGAGAGGGGGAGAGATGGTGAAACGCTTGAATAAATTCTCAATGGACGTTTAAATCTAATTACTTTTTAAAAAAGTAGTTTTTATTATTATTGTTGTTTGTTTTATTACAATAAAAAAGAATTTATTATTTTCCTTAAAACAAGATAAAACTGATCCTATTTCAGTTTAACACCGAGCGTTTTTCGAAATTATTTTTTATAGTCGTCTCATAAAACGATCATTCCGCCAAACTTAAAAAATCATTCATTGTTCGCAGTGTTCGTAAAATTTGGTATTTCCAAAGCCGCTGTTAATTTATTTCAAAACAACCTTTATAAAAAAAGAATGTTTTTTTTATTATCTCCTTGGCTATTCCCAGATGGGCACTGCATTTTAATTATTTACGAGGTAAAATTTAAAAAAAAAATATATCATTTAAAACCACACTATTATCCGTTATTTCGCATCGAACTGAAAATAGGATTATAGTGCTTCAAACGTTGACTTCATTTAACGGCCAACTTGAACTGCTAATTAACCAATGCATTAAAGCATTTGGCTATTCTTTGACTCTTAAACCTGATATTCTTTAGATGGTTATGTTACAACTATATATTACTATTACTTTAACCGAATGTTTAATCAACGCTTATTTCAAATCTATTTAAATAACCTTTTTTCGCGTATGTCAGCTAGCTCTACGTTTAATTTTATGCTTTATTTTTTTGTTTTGTTTTTACAACTATCACCGTTTATCAAGGCCCAAAGGCCACTCGAGAATAAGAGTTTACTAAGTTTGACAGGTGGACGGTAAAACGTTAGTAACGATGGCTGAAAACAGTAAAGAATTTATTATTTAAGATGGCGGCTCAACAAGAATGTGTTTTACATTGGATTTGAAAATGGCAATGTCGTTGCCATCTGGGAAGCAGTCCTGCGGAATAGAGTTCCACAGACGAGTAGTTTTTAGGAAATACACTTTTCACATGGAAGTTTCAAATAAGGAAATGGAAATTATCGGCAGTGGTTGTAGCTAGACAAGTTTTTGTTGTGAATGTTTTACAAGGGAGGGTGTCTAGACTGAAGCTCAGTTGAGCATCGGCCATGGAAATAACGATTAGAAAAGTTGATCTTCAATCGATCTGCGATACAAAATCTTTAAACAAACAGTCAAAACAAGTTACAAAACTGAAACATTACACATATCCGTTTGGTAAGAGTTATTTGTGGTCATTTTTACCTCTTTTTTGTGTGAACTATACTGAAGAATTGGCAAGATTTATGGTTTTGCTACGTACGCGCATCTTCCATTAAACATAAATGATTCATGAGAAAATTTGATCGTTTGCAGTTATTAAAATATTTTGATTTATAAAAATCAGTACTTGTACAGCTTTTGAACTAGATAAAATCGACTTTTTGTTCAGGATCTTTTGCCCGTCTAAAAAAACCGCCGGGAGATGCCGATTCGCTTAGCCAATCAGACGGCGCGAGACGCAAACGCAAATCTGGGTCTTCAGAGCATATGCCCCTGCAGAAATAATGGGTTTCCTAGTGACAGTACGCAGCGGGAACGCCTAAACCCTCCTTCTTACGTCTACCAGTCAAAGGAATATTTGTAACATTTTCGAAAATTACTAAAAGAAATACTCGAAAAAAACAAACAACATCACACATCTTGTGAACTAGACAAAAACCGAAAAAAATAAAGCCTAACTTTAACCCTAACGTTAGCCTAACCTAGTACTAAAAAAATCTGTAAAAATAGTTAATTTATTTTATGATACTAAGATTAATAAAATCTTTTTTTTTTCTTACGTATCCGTCAATTGTATTTTCCGCTAAAACATACAATTTCACGCGTAGCTGCCGATTGTAAACTAGATGTCTGCTTTATAATCTCACCAAACTAATATCCATGCATAACCTATAACTCTTGCTTCCCACTAGGTTGCCCTCACATAATATGAACCATATTTCAGACAGAGAAATAAGAATTGCAATTTTCTGGGTCGCCTGCAGTTTCTACTGGGTGCTACGTGGAGACTTTCAATCCTCTAATAGTATTCGGCATCATTCAACTGTTAATCAATCTATCTCATTCATCTTTATCGAAAAAAAAGTCATCCTTTCCTTCGTAGCGTCAGGCGAAATTTCCATGAACATAGATTCATCGAAAGAACTTCATGACTGTGGAACCCGTAGCCGCGGGACTGCTTGCCCGCAGATTACAACTTGCTCGTTTTCAAAGCAAATGTCAACAGATTCCTGTCTACACCCGTCCCCAAAAGTTTTTGGACTTTGTCTTGATGATCATTCTCATCCATTATCTTTAATCCTCGAGTTGCATCGGGCCTTGATAGGTGGTAACCCCTCAATAAAAAAAATTTTAAACTGCCTGGAAACCGCATCTACTGATTTTACAAAAAAACTATTTCTTTTTATTAATGACGCACTACTTAGAATTGCCAAAAGATGATCTTATTTATTGTTGAATGATGCTGAATACTAGGAGGGGATTGAAAATATTCGCATACCACTTACTAAAAACGACAATCCACCCAGAAACAGCAATTATTCCTACTTTGTCTAGAAATTTTGTTCGAGGAATGTGAAGAGTAAAGAACAAAATAGGGTACTCTTATGGAGAACGCACCGCTTTTTCCGTGACTTCGCGTCGTAAACGTTCGGGCAGATCTCGAAAGCACCAGACTGTTGACGAAACTATTAACCAATAATGTTGTAACAAGCATTAGACAATCAGCTTCCAGCAAGCAGACGATAACTATTGGACAAAATTCATTTCTACAATATGCAGCGCATAAAAAAATAATTTCTACGATCTGTGTGTGTGTTGAATCTGTCGGAGGACTTATTGAGTTCTGTGAGCAACGGTAACTTCAAGCGAAAAAACTAACCCTAACCCTAAACCAGAAAATGTTAAAAAGAAAAAAAATGGGGAAAAAATGAAACGAAAACAAACAATATATTTATAAAAAAAACAGTGTTTCTTATTAATAACAGTTGTTTTGCTATAGGTTTATTTTAATATATGTAATTTACATTGATTTTAATCGTCTGAATTTATCGTCTACCAGTATTTAATTTATCGTTTGACAGTTTACTCCTCGTCAACCCTCGGACGCTTATGAAACTTGCTCGAACATTTACGACGCGATGTCAAGGAAACACAGTACGTTCTCTATAAGCGTACCCAAAATAGAGTAAATATAAAGATACGTGTGTATAGGTGGACAATGGTATACCCTTGCTGAGGTTATATCGTGGACTTTGGATTTACTTTAGGCAGCTCCGTGTGAAATTGTTTGTTTTAACGGTAAAAAAGTAATGCTCAAACCGCAGATATAATATTCTTTTTTACTAATGAGTCCCTTTTTATTAAGGCCAAAAGCCAATCATAAGGCTAAGGCAGTTGGCTTATGATCAATACTATGAGTGTGCTGAAAATTTTTTTTAACATTCGACTTGAAGGCGTGACGACAACCATGTAGTTGGTTTGGCACGGTTTGGTAAGTTTTTAACAATGCCTATTTTATAGCGATGGAGGCATTCTTTCTAATTTAAGAAACTACTATTTAAGGTAGTTTTTTTTTTATCTGTAGAAGTGTTATTAAAGGTGTCGATGAAAACATCGAACCATGGAATGTAATGTTTACGTTTAGTTCTCCAATAAATTTTCCAACGGAGTCTTTTTTAAAGGACTTGTAGTTTGCATATTTAGTCCTGATTATTAGCTTAAATGACCATATCATCGACATAGTATTCGCAAATAGAAAGTTTTATAATGTTATTATAGATTTTGTTCTTGGCTTTGCTATATAAAATATATATTAGATATTAGCCGATCACTGAATTTTATAACGTATCTTCGTCGATAATGAGTATTTGTTGTAGGGAACATTTTAAACGATTAAGTGAGTCGGTATGCGACATGACGCCCATATATCCATTAACATGTACAATGTGCATGTGAGCATAATGGATGTAGTTCTGTGTCTGTAGATGTTCCTTAACAAAGAGCTTATGACACAGAACTACATCTATTATGCTCACATGCAAATTGTACATGTGGATACACTTATATTTAAGGTACACTCCCATTTTTAGGGAGAGACATGCATACAGACGGAGATGTGTTCATTCTGTATCATATATATATATATATATATAGAGAGAGAGAGAGAGAGAGATAGAGAGAGATAGTGAGAGAGATGTTGGTATTAAATAAGCGATAAAGAAAGATAGAGAGAAATAAGGGCCAACAGACAGACGAAGCGGTGTTGAATAGTAAATATACTAATATTATTTACTCATATTTTCATATATTAAAAATGGACAACATTTGATTACTTAAAATGACATTTCGACAAGAGACAACCATGGTGTAGTCTGCAGGGAATAAATCTCGATTCAATAGATGATCTTTTAGGGATTACTAAACCATTGCATTACCATAATTACCTGTGTCTGTATGGTTGTGCTATATGTTATATTAACCGATCAGTAAATTTTAAAACCTATCTGTTTTGATATTGGGTATTTGTTGTAGGGATATTTTGAAAGGTTAAGCAAGTTAGTATGTAAAGTTACGCCAATCTCTCCATTTTCCCTTAACCGATCAACTTTTAAGATAAGATAAATAACAAGTTTATCCTCTTTAGTCTATGTAGAAACGTAAGATAACTATGTTCGTATATAACTGTTATAAGGAACTTGGCAAATGGGATACCCAAGTCTATCAAACAAATAAATGTATATGTCTATATTTCTTAAATTGTATACGAAACTATAATTATAAAAGCATAAAACGTTTCTAGAATAAATTTAATTACAGTTTGTCAGTTTGATGATCAACACTAATATTAAAGGATTGAATACTATGAAGAAAATGGGTGGAATTTGATTACTTAAAGAAATGGCTCGAAAAGGATTAGTCTGTGGTAGTCTATAGTGAAACAAGCACGTTCAAAAGATGAAAAGTTCTTAGAAAGAAACTCTATTCAAATAAATTAAACCTGGTACACAGAAAAATCAAATACAGTGTTTGAAGTGATATACAAAATACGAATTCTTTGTTATGTACTATATCAAGGTCGACAGGCAACTTGAGGATAAGTGTTAATGAGATGTCAGGTGGACGGTGAGACAACATCGTATGGTTGGTTGAAACTGGGCAGAACTTGATTGTTTAAACGCAACCTTCATTCTTGTGAATGTTTTCCACTGACCTGACTAAAAATGTTAAACTTTACTATCGGTATAGTTGTCAGTCTATAAACACTTTTAAAAAAATTACATATGGTTCGTGTTCACTTAAATGTTTTAAAAATTAGGAAGCAAAATAAATTTAATATTCGAGTGTTCTAGATGGCTAGTGTATATAGTAACTAGTACATAGAGTCACAGTTAGGTTAGGAGAAAGAAAATGTAATAGACAAAAGCTCAAGAGATCAATGAAAATTAACAATTAATGAACATAGATGATCGTGGGCATGGAAGTATTGTAAACATACAGGCGGATATAACGTCAGGTATGAGCGACAGCGGTTTCTAGGGAGAAGACTTTCGAACGGTCTTTGAGAGAGGCGGCACATGTAGATGTGTTAAGATGAATAAACGACAGTGTCAGAATCTAAATAGCAGTTACTCGGCCATAGAAAGAAATAAGTTGATTTACATGGGAACACACTTAAGCCATTTATTTCCCGTTCCTGGCTCGCAACAATCCAGCTTGCCGATGCATACCAATGATCGATTGTTCTCGAAAAACAAAGATTTGAAGACACCGAGGAGAAGTTACTTTGCAAATGGTCACCGGCATAAAACGAAGGTTCTCGCGAGGACGAAAATACCCAGCGGGTTGTTGGACAAAACGAATCAACTATTTATTAATTGTTTTATTTATCTGTTTAGACTTTTATTCTTGCGACTTTGTACGGATATTCGGAACTTGTGTCCGTTAGATTAACGCGTTTAGCGATTAAACTGTAATTTGGAATTAAAAGGTTGGAGACTGACGACCCGACCTACAAATCCTCTGATAAAGATCAACAGATCTATCAAAATATATTATTGGAACGTTAAGTCAGACAAATAAGCAACTGAAAAATCTCGCATCTTGTGCTGAAGGACCCCGCCAAAATGCACTTTCGCCTGTATTTTGTCAAGGAAATATTCCCCTTAATCAAATTGCAGATTACCTCCTAAATCGCGTCTGATAGGTTCCTCACCAAAACCCAGACTGCTAAAACTAGCTTCTCACGAAGAACGAGTGACGTCACAGATCGCTCTGTTTCCCACGCAAAGGCCCGTGACGTCACAGAGCCTCTCGCAGGTGCACATTGACCCTTGATCTGAGGTCTCGTCACGCGGTGACCCTGTCACGTCTGTGATTTCCGACTGTGAGAACAGCCCCTCTTCTGCATTCGACTGCACGGGTCCACCCACGTTAATTCGCGCAAGTCAAACAAACGATTTCCAGCAGATACGTCCATCCCCATAGGGCCATTATCCAACACGCGCACCGCTCATAAATGATAGAACTTTTTTCAAACAATAGTAGTATCCTCCTCAGAAAATGATTTTTATTTCAAAACTAAATTAAAGGTTTTAACTTTTTTCTGTGGTGTGTTATTGAAGAGACGATGATATGTTATTTGAACGATGTACGATGAAGCAGCATCTCTTTATATGAACTTTTAGTAGCCCATGCTGGCCCTAGGAAGATATAAACCTTTAATTTTGTTGTGAAATAAACATTCTTTTCTCTGAGGATGTACATGCTATTGTCCGAAGTTAATGAGAAAAAGTCAAGATAAAAGAAATAAAATGATTGTTTCATAAAAAATATTCGCATCTTCAACGTGGTTTACAAAGGCATTAAGTTTTTTTTTATTTTCAATGTTTGAAATTAGGAAATAATAACATACAATTAAGAAATGAAGACGTAATAATAAAACTAAACTTAGATTTCAAGATACTAAAAAATAATTACCGGAGTTATCTCCCTTTTATCAATAAGATTAAAATTATTGTTAACCTAGTTAATCGTTAAATAAGGCGCCATAGTCTCTCTTGGCACCAGCCTTAGTTAATCTGCCTAATAACTTACCTCGTTTTTTTCTATTTTCCAAACAGAGAAGCATGGGCGTCTGGAGTTAATTTGAACAGGTATCAAAATAATATAATAATGCTAGTCATTATAGATGTACACATCGATAACTATGCTAGGACTCTATTTTTTTTATACAACACTTTTTTTTTAGATAAAAATCAGTTTCAACTACATTTGAGAAAAATAAGTATTTTTATCTGTTTGTCCTGACCCTGAGATGTGTTTAATTATTTAAATATGTTTAGGTTATCGTTATTATTGACTCAAAGAAAGAAGAAAGAAAAACTAAAAAACAAAAACAAAAACAAAATTAAGAGAGACACCTTCGGATTTTTAATCTGAAAAGTGTAATAAGTAATGTTTCCTATTAATTTCAGGTCACTAGTTGTGTGGTGCTATCAAATTTTTGCCGAAGCATATTATATTGATGGACATACTAAACGCGTCTTTAGGTCTGGATAATAATAATCATCAGAACATGTACACATTACACTTTTACAGCATCTTCTTCACTTCAGCATTGCACGTGCTCGTTGTCAAGTATTGTATTTCACAAAACTTAGATGTTCTCTTGCCGAAGCATCCATTTGTCGAGGTCGTAACAGAGAACTATTATTACCCGTAAAGATAAGAAGTATTTTTATCACCGTTTTATTCATCTAGATCCGCGTGTTCTGTATATCCCCGGGACAAGACCCCTATGAATGATGTGTTTGCACACCACCTATTGACAATAATTCACCATGAGGAAGCAGTATTTTGCGCAGCACGTAGTGTTGGAAACACTTTGAAGACCAGTCAAGTGTGCCACGAATTATTAAATCTACTAAACACCTTTTATCTTTAACTATAGGAAAGATAACATTAAATATGTTTTTCTTACTAAAATCAACTTTTTGTTCAAGAGTTATTCATCGAGATCCGCCGTGTTGTGTTTATCCCAACGAGGATACCCATGTGAATGATGCCGCTTACACCACCAATTGACTCTAGATATGCCCTGTTAAATAATGGAGATGAATTGTTTTGTTGTATCATCAAAATCATATTATACAAAAGTACTTGTCAAACGGAGAAATTAAGAAGGGGGTTGAAAGTTTATCTAGGAAGCGGTTTCACTCTCACTTCAATAGGATCGTTAAGGATAAATTTCACGGAATTGGATGAAAATGTTCGACTTGTTGCCGCACTAAAAAATGTAACCCTACTCACAGCTCACTCGACATTTTCTCTCTGTAATCTTCGTTCTCTTCTCTGCGTTCTGCTCTTCACATCAAGTTCAGATTAATACAAATCCCGATCGAAAATGCAAACTATGTTCTTTCTATTATTCACTTTAATCCGACGTATGCACACCAACTTGATTTGCATAACTAAATCTCTCGGTTCGTTGCCCCAAATATAAAAATAAAGACAGCGATAAAAGAGGTCGTCTCTTCTAACGACGATATTCTTAATCAATGGTGCGATGTTCGAAAACGAGCTTTTTTATGGCGGGGTTGAGGCAATTCGGCACCACTTTCACCGCTCAATCCTGGTTCAGGATTATCACGTTCGCCACAGGAAGCACGAATAAGGCACTTGGTAAAGCTACTAAAAGCTCTCCAGCTTAAAACTCTATAAACAATAACATTAAATTATTTTGTCGAACTAAAATAGGATGTTATATTCTAAAAATCGATTAAAAGCGATTTTAAACTTAAGCGAAACAGATTTACGAAAATGCTATTAAAAATGTAAGCGTAACAAACTGAAGAACATGTTATTTTAAATTTAAGCGTAACAGGTGCACAAAAATGGTATTTAAAATGTAACTAACTGCTGTGGCCCTGTTAAAGGGGCCGAAAGGAAGACACGAACAAGGTATAAAGTAGAAACAAGTGTATTAAATAAAATAGAGTACAGAGGGAAGAAATATGCGCCTGGTAAGTAGAGTTCGACCAACTTACTGGATTCCGGCGAGAGTTAATTGCCGTTGGCATTTATTGAGCAAAGAGGAAGAGTCCATGTTGTACATAGGTAAGTAACCATAACACCCCTCCCAAGTATTATCTCCGCAGGAGAACTAATAGCGTTTCCTTTTCGGGTCTATTACGATCAGATCCGTTAGTCTTCGCTTCGTTTTTGATTGTCTTGGTTCCGGAGCTGCATGGGGGATCTCAATGTCAAAGGTTTCATATATGGTGTCTATAATTTTTCTTCTTCCTGTGGAGCGCTGTCAGTGTCGTCCGATAGTCGTTTTCTAAACTGATTTAGACGTCTCTTATGAGAAAACTTAGAGCCTTGAATTATGTATACCATATTTCCAATCCGCTTCTCGATTGTCCCCAGTTCCCAGAACGATTTATTATTTTTAAACATTTAAAATAAAAATTCGCCTGGGACGTAATGTTTTCTTGGTACTGCATTTGTTCGTCCCAGTTTTGTATGTTTTGGCAGCAGTTTGTCAAAAACGGATCTTATCTTGCGCGCACACATTATCTCATCAGGGATAATGCAGATGGTGTATTCGTGTTTGGCGTGATCCTGTACACCTGAAGGAACTGTTGTAGGGCTTTTTTTCCGTAGAGGTGCCTCTATGCTTCTTCAGGGCTCTTTTCAGTGTATCGACAAAACGCTTTGCTTGGCCATTTGATATCGGGGGGTATGCTGCGGTCGTAATATGTTCTATTTGTAACGTATCACAGAATTCCTTGAATTCAGCGGACGTGTACTGTGTTCCATTGTCGCTGACTAAACAATCCACCACCCCGAAACGGGCGAACAATTCGTGGAGGAAGTTTATGGTTACTTCCGTCGTTGGACTTTTGCATCGGCACACTTCGGGCCATTTTGTAAAACTATCTACCACAATTAAATAGTTGAAACCGTCTAATGGACCTGCGAAATCTATATGGATCCTGGACCATGGTCAGTCCGTTTTTGGCCAAGGACTGTATTTGATCGGAGGTGCCATTGCTGCAAATGCACAGCCTTTGCACGTCTTTACGATTTTCTCGATATCCTGGTCCATGTTAGTCCAGTACACGTAGCTCCTCATCAAGCTCTTCATTCTTGTAGTCCCTAGGTGGCCAACATCGAAATTCTTCAGAATTCTCCTTTGAAGTGTTTTGGGAATGACTACTCTCTCACTATACAAGAGAACCTCAGCGCATAGGGAGAACATGTCTGAAGTTTGTTGGTCCTTTACAGTTAATTTAGTCTTTGTCATCTTAATAAACTCGTCACCGAGGGCTTCCATTTTTATTTCGTGCAGTGACACGGGGAGTTCCCTTACTATGTTCCGTAATGTCGAGTTAATTTCTCCTCCCGTTCGAAGGGAGGCAATCACAGTGTTTTCCAGGGGTTCACTACGTTTTGGGATGAGTCTTGACAATCTGTCAGCGTGACAGATTTTTTTCGAGGGGAGGTATTCCATCTTCAAATCATGATTTAAAAGGATTGTTCCCCACCTCTGCAGTCTGTTAGCTGTGTGTACGGGCAGACTATTTTTTGACCTAAAAATTGTGAGTAAAGGTGTATCTTTCGTTTGTAAAGTGAAAAATCTACCGTGTATGTTACAGTGGAATTTCGAGACTGCAAATATGAACCCTAAATACTCCTTTTCTATTTGGGAGTAGTTCTTTTCTGCTGGTAGCAGTGTCCTCGATGCGTGAGCTATTGTTTTGCGAGTCCCGTCTGGTATTTTGTATAAAATGCATGCCACGATGCCATATGAGCTAGCGACAATAATCTTTAAGTCTGGATTATAGTGAGTTAGAAAAAGATCGGATGTTAGGACTTTTTTCGTTTTCTCGAATGCCTCCTAGCATTCAGCTGTCCATTCCCACACTTTGTCTTTTTTCAGAAGTTCATTTATTGGAGAACGGAGGTTATGCATATTAGGTATGAACACTTGGTAGTAGTGTGCCAGTCCGAGAAAACTTTGTTAAGATGCGATATTTTCAGGAGCCAGTATGTCCTTAATTGCAGTAGCCCGTTCTGGGTCTGGTCTTTTGCCATCTTTGTCAATAATGTGGCCCACATATTTGAATTTCTTCATAAAAAAATCACATTTGGCTTCTTTATGTTTGAAACCGTACTCTTGGATTCCCGAGACAACTTTGTGCACGTGTTCCCAGTGTTGTTCTCTGGTATAACTAGTCATTAGAATGTCGTCTAGGTATGCTATCGCGAATTGCAGTCCGTTTAACATAGTATCCATTACTTGCTGGAATATGGCATGTGCGACCTTGACACCGAAAGCGAGTCTCTCGAATTTGTATAACCCGCGATGGGTGTTAATACATAGTAGATTCGAGCTTTTTTCTTCCACGGGTATCTGTAAATATGCGTCACTTAAGTCTATTTTGAAGAAAAATCTTCCTCCATTTAATTTAGTAAATATTTTGTCTGGGCACGGAAGAGGATAATGGTAATCCTTTAGTGATGCATTCAATCCAGTCGAAAAATCGGCGCAGACGCGGATTTCTTTAGTTTTCTTTTTAACATAGAGAGTCGGAGCAGCCCATTGGCTATATTCAATTTTAGAAAGAATGCCAGTCTTAACTAGTCTGTCTAGTTCTTCATTTATTTTCTCGAGTGAGGCGAAAAGTACATTCCTTTTCTTTTTAAATACGGGTTGGATGTTTTCCTTTAATTCAAATTTAGCCGCCATCTTTTTGCATCGATCCAGACCATTTGAAAAAACATCTGGGAAGTTTTTTTTTCAAATCTTCTTTTAATTTATCTGCTTCGGTTGTCAGGCTTTCTATTTTATGGCAAAAAGCGTTAATGGGTAAATCCCATGAAATAAAATGGGTCATCCACTCTGTCCCAAATAAATTGCAAGTGTTTCTTAACACGAACATTTTTAATTTGTTGGTTTTTCCGTTAAACTTAACGTTAGTTATAATCTCACCTTCGAATTTAATTTTTCCCCAGTCACCGACCTGGCTACTTTGTTTTATTTTAACATGGTTGGTTTACCCAATCTTGTCCATGTCTGCAGGTTGATGATAGTTAAATCAGACCCGGAGTCTAATTGTAACTTTATTCTTTCGTTAAGGATTTGTACTTTAACGTACTTCCTTATGTTTATGCTATCCTGTTCGTCTGATCTTGCGATTTTATCCGACTTTTAAATGCTTTATTTGCTTTACAATGTGAGCTCTTGTGTCCGATTTTGTTACAAATTAAACAAGTTTAAAACCGGTAGGGGCAATCCATATACCAATGAAGAGCACCACAGCGCGAACAGGGGCTAGGTGGTAATTTGTTTTGTTTTTTCTTGCCGAAATTTGTTTTGGACGAAAAGTGAGAATAGTCACTCTTTTTGGATTGACTTGATTTTGAAGGAAAGTTAGGATATGATTTTTCTCGTACCTTTCTTATGTGTGCTATGCCCGATTCTTTTATATCTTTCGAGTCTTGCTTCACGCTTACAAATCTCTCGCAGTTTTCTGCGACTTTTTGTAAGGTTATATTCGGCTCATTTTCTAACTTATTCAGAACTCTGCGTCTTACTTCGGCGTCTTTAGCTAGTATCACTCCTTGCACAAAAATTAACCATTTGAAATCATCTTCGCTTAGTTCTGCAAGCTTGCAATCGTCACAGTGTTTATTTACAACTGATGCAAAAGTCGTGTAGTCCTCGCTATCTTTTCTCGTTTTATTTATGCACTTCCATCTTTTGTGAAAAAGGGAAATTTGGGGGCTAAATAACTCCGTCAATAACCGCTTCCGAGAAAGTTACATCGCTGGTCTTACGGGGTAATATGTAGTCAACGAACTTTGTATGTTCGATGGTCCCTAATTTGCGAAGGAGTTATCGAACTTTTTTAGCGTCTGCCCAATTTTCGCAATCTATGTTGTATAGATCTTTATACCTTCTAAAATATGACGCGAATATTCTATCGTTGTCTGTAGAATAAGAAAAATTGTCAATTATACTCCAAACAGTATTTTGGGTAAATGCGTATTGGTTCTCGGTATTTTGACCCCTATTCGATATTGTTTGCAGCAATAGTAGTTCAAACTTTTGCTGTTTTTCATCAGATTTTCGTCGTTGTTCGTCGGCTTTTTGTTGTTGGACAAGCAGTTTTTCTTAAACCCTAGCTTCCATTTGAGCCTGTTGTTCGGTTTGGAATTTAACGAGTTCTAACATCATAGCTCTGAAATCTTCTATGTTTACCGTTGTGTCTTTATACAATGCAGCTTCTTTTTTTTTCATATTACGCTGCTAACGTAATAAGTTCTTCAACCAGAAAAAAATAAAAGTCAGCCCTTTTTTTTTTCTTTTTCGCTGGTAAAAAAAAAAGACGGTTCTTAATTTCGACGGTAGTATTGTTCTTTTTTCTCTTTTTTTCCTTTGTTAAAAATCTTAACTCAGTACCGGAATAAAATAATGACTACCGAGTGTCCTTCTAGAAAAAATAACTTAGTTGATATTTTTTCGTAAGAGACAAAGAACAAAAAAAAATTTACTTGCCTAAAAAATCCGATTTACGAGATTTCTTTTGCTTTGTCCGCCGGATAAGCTTGTTTTAAAACTTTGGTGCTTGTGTAGCTTTCTCCACGTTCGTCTATACTTTCCTCGTACATTTGCCAGTGTTTATCTTCCGCTGGATTTTGTTTCATTCGAAAAACTTTTCGTTTGTTCAAAGATGAGTACGTAAGAAAAATTTGATGTAATTCCAGATTGCCAGTGGTTGTCTGGTGGTTAGAAAATGGAGAGACAGTAGATCTTCGAATCCTTCGTCGCCAAGTTGTTGTGGCTCTGTTAAAGGGACCGAAAAGAAGACACACACACACCGTATGAAGTAGAAACAAGTGTATTAAATAAAATAGAGTACAGAGGGAAGAAATATGCGCCTGGTAAGTAGAGTTTGACTATCTTACTGGATTTAAGCGAGAGTTAATTGCCGTTGGCATTTATTGAGCGAAGATAACAATGTTAATTAGGATTTAAGCGTAACATACTGGCGATATTTTTATTTAAAATTTAAGCGTGACAGACTCACGGATTTTTAAAAAAATTAACCGTCAAAGACTAACGAAAATGTTATTTAAAATGTAAGCGTAATATTTAAATGAAAATGCTATTTCGATCTTAAGTGTGACAGTACCGACAACAATTCTATGTTAAACTAAAGCGTCACATATAGACGAACATGTTATTTCAAAGTTAAGTTTAACTAGACTGTATGTAGTAAAATGTAAAATGAATTGAAATAGAGAGAGTCTTAAACATTTACGGATTACGGCATGTCCAGCCACATCATCGACTTCCGGTTCACATGACTTGGAAGAGACAATATCTTGATTACCCCATGATTTTTACCTATTTTCCTATATATATCTCAGCAATAGGAATTAACTAATATCTGGTTGATGGCCGATGCAATTATGTATGTGTGTGTTGTTTACCTTCATGGATCGATAAATTGTTCCTGAGTTGGCAACCGTATCCATCTGGCATGTTGTCTTAATATAATAATTACATTAAATTCAAGCAAAACACTCTTCAGAAAAAATAAAGTTATTTTTGTCTGTTATAACTCTTATTTACCCCATAAAGGTACACTATCACTCGGACGTAAGGAATTACTATACGAGCCCATGCCTACAGGGATACTTCACATAGAACGCTGATCAGCGACATATCCGCCCGCATTACACCAAAATCTATTCATGCCTGTACAGTCAGGGAGGCATGAAACAGTTAGGGAACTCCAAAGTTTCGAGGAAACAAACTATTAGAGTAGAAAGCTCACCAGCATCCGGAGACCTGTACTATAAAAAAGTTGGGGCCCTGCTGACTGTCGGGCTAGTCAAGGTCACCCATGCCGAAAGAGATCAAGTGCTGCGAATTCGTCAGAGCACATAACATTAAAGTACTGTAAAACGAGCACAAGGATGAAACACTAAAGCGACGGGACAGGTTGACAGTGCGCGATATATTAGATTGGAGACTCTTTTTGATTCGTGACGCTAGTTTCGTACTTTTAATGTCATAAAAAAAGAAAGTAAAAGAGAGAGAGTTACTTATGGGGTAGGTACATTGCTAGATTATTTACCGTTTTGTAATGCCATCTTCAAAACGCGTTTTCTCAGTCTAGTTCTTTCTTTTAAATATCTAACTACTCCCAGAATAATCCTATTCTACGGTTCCCGTGTCTCAGAATGATCATTCCATTGATTTTTATGAAATTTGAATTGTGTGTATAAATGTTTTAGAGAATAACAATAGAAGTGGTCCAGACTCTCAAATCTAAGGATGATATGTAGGCCGGACTTTTTTTTACAACTTAGAGTATTTTCTTATTTTTATGAAATGTATGTCCAGGGAAGACACTAGAATTTGTTTCGAATCTTTATGTTACGCCTTATGTGCAGAATGTTTACGCACTCCCACCTCTACAATGTGACCCCAAAAGATTTACCCATGGAAAAAAATGTTATTTAAAGAAAACGACAATGATAATGAGAAAATACATCGATGGAATGTTTTAGAAGTATATTCAGAACTATAGTAACATTTCAAGGTTCGAAATTGTCACCTATTTGCTTTGATCATTTTCTGACCACGGGTTGTCACCGAAGCACAGAAACGCCACACCATGGCTTTGTCAAACTTGCCCCAAGCACGATAAAAAGCTGCCTTCAATGTGTCCTGATTGGGGTAAGAACAATTTTAAACTTCGTTTATCAAGATAGACCATATTGCGAAGTTTAAATTATTGATGCTAGAACTTTCAAGCGACACATTGTTTTGTCCCAAAAGTTTTGAAAGCTTTGGGTCACATTCGTTATGTGGGATGGCGCTCCTTCCTGAGTGAATATGAAATTGCTCTCAAATTATTCCCAAGAAAATACTTTTTCTGCAACATATTCAGATAAATTGACTGTTGATTTCACCCCTTCATCGTTGACAGTCAAAGAGAATTTGGTCCCATCCGATGAAACAGAAGCCCAGACAACAACGGGAGCATGCTTCTAGCCTCGTAAAGGGTTCTTAATATTTACATACAAGTTTCCGGAGCTACGTGTGTAAGCTCTATTTTTCTGCTTGTTGGTCACATCCACCATTGTAAAATCTTCTCGTCGGACCAAACCAAGACCTTGCCTTGGAAATGATTGATCTCCTGCAACATCAGCTTGCTTCTGTTCAGATGTTTCTTCATTAAGACCTAGCTGTCAAGGCTGCTTTTTATATATAGTCAACTTTAGCTAATCTTTCATTTGCCTTAGCATTGAGTGCTTTGTGTTAGCCATTTATTTCGACATTTTATAGTGGCACTTCTTCAATCCGCTTCTTCACTGCAAAAATAAAACTTTGTGTATGCATTCACCGGTTTCATCGTGGAATAAGTTTACTGAAGGTTGTGCCTGACTGTTCATGTTTTTTTCGAAGCGTTGTAACCCGTTTTGCGACACACCTTGAACTGTTTCGCCATATCCTTGTTGTCAACGCCAGCGCTTTTGAGGGCAACAATCTATTCATTTTAGTAGCCATAACTTCTCAAATACCTGAAATAAATGCATAAAAAATTAGGTCAACATTGTTATGTATATGGGTTCAAAGGGTTCAAATATTAAAGCAAGACAACATAGCATTAAGTTAATAATGCATTTCTGAAATTATAGGTAAAACTTTTTAGTCACGTGGTAAAGCTGCTTGATTATATATAAAGGTTTAATACATTTCAGTTTTTTTCGCCTGTATAAAGGTGTGAAACTGGATGATGGGAAAGTAAAAACAGTTGTTATGAGCTAAGTGAAAAAGTAAAAAGTAGTGATCGTTATTCAATCTCGAGAAATCGTCAGGTCTTCCTGCTAGTATTTTAATAAACCAATTGGTTTTATTTACTCATCCCGCGGAGTTAGGCACAATGCCAGTTTTATCTTACTCCCACAAGTAAGATGTGACCCAAGGTCGGGTCGGGAAAGTGGGGTTTGAAAAGCCAGCGCCCGAGAAAGTGAGCACTTTAGCCATTAAAAATTGCCTGAGCAGCCCCGTCGGCATTCCCCGGTAGGGGCGCTTCAGGCAGTAAGCGATACACTTACTCCTCCCCAAAGAGGGGAGGCACAGCCTGGGAGGGTGATCCTCTTTGAACTGCACAGGACAGACCCACAGACCGGCGGAATCGTGCCATGAAGGTCAATACAACACCGGTCTATAGGGTATAGTATCATTCGGAATAAATACTACACTTTAATCTTGGCCAAAAGAATTGGTTGCCGCACAGTTTTCCGCGTCTATTTAACTACGCAATATACTGAGAGATTGTACAGTACAGTACCCATCGGAACAGATACTACACTTTTATCTTGGCCAAAAGGCCTAGAAAAGCTAATTGTTTTTTTTTAGTAATGTACCTCCCACAAGCTAAGATGTGACACAAGGTCGAGAAAGTGGGATTAGATAAGCCAGCGCTCGAGAAGTGAGCACTCTGGCTATTTAAAAATTGCCTGGGCAGCCCAGTCGACATTCCCCGGTAGGGGCGCCTCAGACAGTAATCAATATACTTACTCCTCCCCAAAGAGGGGAGGCAAAGCCTGGGAGGGTGCACCTCCTAGAACTGCACAGGACAGACCCACAGACCGGCGGAATCGTGCCATGAAGGTCAATACAACACCGGTCTATAGGGTATAGTATCCATCGGAATAAATACTACACTTTAATCTTGACCAAAAGAATTGGTTGACGCACAGTTTTCCGCGTCTATTTAACTACGCAATATACTGAGAGATTGGTACAGTCTTCGATTTGCGGAAAAAATAATGGTGTAATAACTTTCTGACATAGATGGCGATTTACTTAGTAGTTGATGATCGGTACATAATAACGACCTACATTTTAAGAATTGAGGTCAGTAAGTTCATAATGTTTGATATGAATTCTGGTGACTTATTTTAGGCGAAATGATTTAACGGAGAAACATGAACATTATAGGAATGAAATCGAAAACACAAATGAGAAGAAATTATAACTGTCATAACGAAATAGAAAAAGTTAACTTTGTCGTAAATTGGAAAATTTCTGAGTCATTTTCCTTTCAGAAAATATAATTGAGAATTCAGAGTAATTCTGGTTCAATTGTTAGAAACGGATAAGAAATTAGGTTAAATAGTGTGACGACCCCAATTGAGGCGACAATTTATGCTAGAATTTGCAGATGAAAAGACGGTATGTAAAACAAAATGATTGAAGACGCGGAAGACAAGAATTTTAAAATCGAATAATTTATTTTGTAATTATACATCATTTCCAGACATTATTGATACATAATGTATACCTTACTAGCGGTGTTAACCCAACCTGTCCCGGATGGAGATATGTTAGATTATTTCAGGCCTACTACATTTATTTAGGTACACATATTTTATGTTTGAGGTTACTAATATTTTCATTTAAGAGAATCTGTCTTGTATCCAGATCATTTCAACATCAATTTGTGTGTATATATAGCCTGAATAAACAGTCACCGCTTATGTAGGCATATACACCACTCGAGTATAAGGGTTGATAAGTTTGTGAGGAGGACAGTAAAACAACAACGAAACTTTTGGAAAAAATGTGTGAGGCTGGTCGAAATTAGATGATTTAACAACAGCTCCACAAGAATTTGATAACATTTGACAAGAAAACGACAATTTTATTGTCAGCTGAGAAGCAGTACCGCGATATTGTGTTCCACAAACTGATAGTGCTTGAAAATAAACTTTACTCCAATTTTTCTTTTAAAATTTCAAAGCGTCACGGAGTAAGTAATTTTTGTAAACTATTGACAAAATATTAAAATGGTTAACTTGTTATCGAATTAAATAAAATTTCGTAATTAGAGTTATGTTTCAAATCACAGTTTAACATTTTCGCCCTACGGTATTGTATTCAGGCAACAATATGTAAAACAAAATGATCGAAGACACGGTAAAAAATTAAAATCTAAGAAATATTCTATTTTTTAAATAATTAATTTGTGTATGTATGTATTGTGTTAATAAACAGTAACTGCTTATCAAGACATATAAGCCACTCGAGGATAAGGATTAATGAGTTCGTCAGGTTAGCGGTGAGACGACACTGTGAGCATTGGCTATATAACAAGTTGTTTACATTGCGCCAGCAAGCAACCACGTTGTAGTAAGCTAGGAAGTAGTCCGCTGTATTTCGATCCACAGATGGATCGTCCTTGGAAAGAATCTTAAATAGGTTATTATCAAAATTACGTTGGCACGAAAAATACAGAGACATAGAAGTGCTTACATACTTTCATTAATATAGTGAAATGGGTGTTATTGTAGATAGTTTTTGTCAGGAGGACAATGAAACAATAATGTCAGGATTTGTAACATATGTTTAAAATTGTCAGAAATAAGATTATTTAAGAAAACGGATCAACGAGTATTTGTTAACATTGGATTTGAAAACGACCATATTATATTAGGCTGGGAAGTAGTCCTGTGGTATTATGTTGCAGATACCTCGGGATTAAAAATAATGGTTGAGACTGGTAATAAATTAGATTATTTTAGACAATTGAGCACAACGTAAATTTAAGCACACCATTTTCTTCACCTCCAAAGAAGACAATAATCACTTGCTCAACTTCCTTGATATCACTGTGCACAAACGGCCTAAACTTCTCAATTTGTAAAAAAATACGAATAAAAATGATCTTATACACCACAACAACAGAATGACACCCTGAATGAGCATAGGCTCGTTCCTCAGAGCTCTTAGAATGTTCAGCTCCGCTTACCTGTGCAACCTAGAAACATATGTCCAGAACATTTACCAAGCCTAAAAAATATCCTCAATGTTTGTATCTAAAATGCTAAACGCAAAGCCAAAACAGACTAACACTACGAAAAATACTCCTCATAACATGAACAGCACAAATAACACCGACATGACTGAGAAAAATAAATCTTACATATTCATCCCCAATAACCCCATATCTATTTCCTTACAAAAACAATTCAAATCTGACATACAAATAATACTATCAACCTCTAATACAATTAAGGATTTACTCAACACCAAAATCTGTCCTAAAGTTTCTCCTAGGGACACTTTTTCTTTAACCGGCATTTACAAAATAGAATGTGCCGCATGTCCGATGATTTATATTGGTGAAACGGCCACAAATAAAAAATCCCGCATTTACAAAAACTAACTGGACCTAAAACACAACAATCTCGCTAACGCACTAGTTATACACAGAAACACGTTTACTCACAATTTTAATTTTTAAAACTGAATCCTCGTCAAGATCGAATACTCTATCCCAAGTCGCAAGTGCATCAAACGCGCCATAATACATCTCTCATCACCATCTAACATAAACATCAGACCTGGATCTTATTCCTTAAGCAAACATATTGCAAGAACCGAACTGCAACAATGCAATATATTGCACCACTGCGATCCCGATTAAAATAACTCTTCTTTATTACTGCACTTCATATAGATTTTTTAAAATTTCTTTATCCTGTTATTTGTTTATACTTCTCCCCTTTGTCCTATTTTAACGTCTCCCTGCACGCGTTTCATTATTCTTTCTTTGTTTACAAGAGTTAAACACGTGCAAATAACATCTCGTTGTGCGTTTTTCTTTTTTTATATGTTTTAACCGTTATCGAATGAATTTAAAATCTTCACTTTTTATAAACTTGATCCGAACGAAACGAGCAAACTCTTTCATTTCATGATGATTTTTTCATGTATTTAATTTGTTTATTCCGTTTGTGTTTTTAGCACACACACACACCCACACACCCACACACACACACATATATATATATATATATATATATATATATATATATATATATATATATATATATATATATATATAATACGCCGGGACGTCGAAATACCTAGGTTAGTGTCTAGGAATGGGGCTTAACTACTGATATAGATGTTCACTCAGTCTTTAAGAGAGCCAACTCGGAGAAGGAAAACTGTCATGCAAAACCTGAGGTCAGATATTCATGCTATAGGTGACAAACTTTTGCATGGACGGTGTGTTATCAGCAGTTTCATGGATGTTGGATGGTGTTACACAAACCTTCACCACTGAAAACAATGTATTGTTTGGCAATCTAACGGCAATACTCAATTCGATCAGTCTTTCACACAGTTGCCACAGGACTGCTGGCGAGAGAGCGAGGGGGACAGAAACAAGGTGAGGCTATTAGTATCAGTCTCGAGCTGGAGCTCTACACATAGGCTACTACTTGGTGATGACCGTTCAATCGCTAACCCAATGAGGAGTTGTCCGTGCCCTCCAGTTGTAACAAAGCAGATCATTTTTAGATAAAGCACTGCTTTTCCCAATCCGGATGGGGGGGGGAGGAGCGCTACATACTGCTTTCTCATTAGACATCTCTGACAGCCTGCTTCAGCGGTCTGATTATCTAGTATTGCGGTCCAAATAAAGAAGCAACACATTAAATTCAATCTTGGCGCTTGGAATGACGCACACTCCGAGACAAAGATAGGCCTTTGAACGAAAACCAGCACTCGTTGATCTTTTTCGTAAAAGGCACAATATATCAGTTTCTGCTCTGAACGAAACTTATCTTGCACACTTTACACAGCTAGAAGTTGAGGAGTTATACGTTTTTTTCTGTTTTTGTAACAGCCGAAGAAGAAGGCCGTTAATCAGGTGCTGGCTTTGCCATAAAATCAGATCTAACGGGATCCTTGTCTTTTTTCCGAAAGGTATCTTAGACCACATCATGAACCTGAGATTGATGTTAGAGGCAACGCACATGCTACTTTAGTCAGTTGCTATGCTTTAACAATAACAACCTCAGAACAGGAAATAGATACTTTTTTCGATTGTCTTCGTAATGTTATTTCTATAGCCAAACAGAAGCACACGTTTATCCTCATGAGAAATTTCAATGCTCGAATTGGTGCTGAACACGTGGCCTGGGAGAAGGTTTAAGAACATTATGATTTAGGGCGAAGGGATTTAAACAGTCTTCGTCTTCTCTCTATCTGCAGTGAGTTTAACTTTATCATTATCAATAATTTCTTTTAGGCAGAAGAATCACTGTAAGCCATCTAAAATGCACCCAGATTGAAGGATTGGCCCATGATAGACTACATGATTACTCGGAGGCGAAACGTAAATAACATTTCTATCAATCGTTCTTGTCATGAACCTGCTTTCTCTCGATACTGCACTCTTCTGTAGAAGGGCTTCTTTTGATTTGGTGTGCAGGAAGCTTCGAAAGTCAGCACTACCGAAATGAATCAATGTGTTGCCATTGAAAGGGATAAACTGTGGAGAAATCTCTCGACGCAATTCAGATAAATGATGACATTGAGACGTCTTGGAAGAGTCTCAGAGATGTAGTTTATTCTTCCTCATTTTAAATACTAAGGCTTCCTGTTCGTAAACAACAAGATTGGTTTGACGATAATAAGAAATCGTTTGTCAAACATCAAACATACAGGTAGTGCAAAAGCGAGGTTCGAGCTGCTCTCCGCAATATGAAAGATTATTGGTGGTCCTCTAGAGCAGCGGAACTCTAACAGGCAGCGAAATATACGAAAACGTCATATTGTGGTTTAAGAGTGGTGGGGGGTTATTATCCAAGTGAAAGTGGGGGCCCTCTAGTTCTGTCTGTTGATAGCAGAACATTCCAAACGGAATAAATTATGTTTTATGGCGATAAAGGAAACAGTTTACACCAGGACTTAATTTCAATTCTCTTGTTGATGAAGACGTTATCGCTTTAAATTGCTGCAGCGTTCTTATATTCCCAACTTTGAGAAAATCTAAGATTTTACTCACAAAATGTTGTCAGGTTAAGGTTAGGGTTAGGGTAAGTGATATATATATATATATATATATATATATATATATATATATATATAAGTATGGTGGCACAAAACTGATAAAAACGCTCTTGAATCTCTTGATTGTTATCTGAAAGCATAAGCATGCATCACAAGATTTCAAGGACGCCCTTATAAAATGTATTTCTAAAAACAAAAGTAGTCGAAGCAGACGCGAATTCAGGATGTAATCTAAAAAAAGAAAGGAATTTAATTTCTTAAAATGTTGATAGCTCCACTTGCATGACAACCCTCCATCTTTCCCTTTAACTAATTGGTTAAGTACAGAAGAACATTTTGGTCTCTCTATCCATTAAATATTAATGTGTGACTTTTATTCGTATGACGAGATTTTCTCTCCATTGAAACTCTCCGTCTATCTCGCACTTTGCTTACTGTGCATGGGAAGTTCTTTATTACATACACGATGATGATGATGATGATGATGATGATGATGATGATGATGATGATGATGATGATGATGAGGAGGAGGAAGAGGAGGAGGAGGAGGAGGAGGGCGGCGGCCACATGCAGCTTACTATACGATGATGACGACGGGAACAGCGTCTGCGCGTAAGTATACAGAAAGAGAAAGACTTCTGGATTGTGTGTCCCACGGAAAAAGTAAAATTGATTAAGAGAACGTGTTTTAATAAAGCAAGACGTAACACAAATAGTTAACAGTTAATAATAATAATAATAATAATAATAATAATAATAATAATAATAATAATAATAATAATAATAATGATAACTAGCGGGACCCTGTGGAAATTTCACAGTGTTTTCTACATCAATCTGTATAATTTACTGTTAATAATATTATCTGGTGTCTAGAAATATGCTCATATTTTACTCACCAAAATTTTGCAAGACGGGATGGAAGTATATATATTTATTTATATTACTCTGTTGCCGGGGCAAAAGCTCTCTCTTCAGAACTCACCATCGGTCGCAACTCCCATCTAACTCGCACCCTCCCTACCCTATCTCTACCCCCTCCCGCCGTTGTCAGGGGCAAATCTTAAATAGGAGTGCCAGATCGTGACACACAAAATTAATAACACACACTCTATCGTATTAATATATAAATAATAATTAGAAGAAGAAGAAGAAAAAGAAGAAAAAGAAGAAATTTTAAATATTAAAAAAATTAAATAATAAATAAATATCGTAAGCCTGAAACCGGCCCATTTGGTAAGCGTTTCCGCGTCTCCTCCGCCTTCCACAATGCCCTCCTCCTTCGACACTGAAGCGACAGAGTAGGGTCAGTTAATAGTTTAATTAAGTAAATGTTTCTCTATTTAATAACTCCATTTAGTTAGGTCAGTGGTGAAGTCACCGCTTTAAAGCTAGATGTTACGGTTTCGATTCCAAGTCTCTCTATCCAATTTATTTGTTGTTTATTTATTGCATTTCTTTAGGAGCGTAACACACGAACACACACGCGATCGTATTAATATATAGATAATAATAATAATAGGATCACATTTGTATGAAAAAGAGTAAGATTAAGCGCGTCAATGAATAATTCTGATGACAAGCCCATTTGATTTCGACAGGGAAATCATAGACATATTAATATGTAAGAGTTTTGACAAGAAGATTGCCGGAATGATAATGAAGAAATCTTAAAATGACTGACAATAACGAAAATAATTCCTTTGTGTATTTATGTCTTGCCACAGACTAAATCTCACGACCCTTAAAGAAGTGGTATTCCACGAAAGAGAATGACAGAAACGAAACTCATAAAGCATTGTTTTGGCGCACTTGGCACTCGTCCAAAATAGTAAACACCTTAGGAGGAGTACAGGAAGCTTTACGATTTAGGCTAGTAATGAATGCTTAATCTATTAAAAAATACGTGACTCTATATCTTCATTTATGCGCGACGTAATTTTACCGAGGCAAAGCTATAAATAAAAGATGTAGTAAGTCAAAATAAAACGTAGTCTTCAGCGAACGAATGCTCTTACTTTCTTTTTGTACAGCACCTCACGAGTAAATACCTTTACAGACATCATCCTCGGATATCATTCTTGATCAGAAAGAGAGAGAGAGAGAGAGAGAGAGAGAGAGAGAGAGAGAGAGAAAGAGAGAGAGAGAGATAGAGAGAGAAAGAGAGAGAGATAGAGAGAGAGAGAGAGAGAACCAGATTTACTGGTTACTGTTGGATGAACTCTTCAGCGACGTACTTTTGTGGATGTAAAAAAAGCGATTTAGCAAACAGAACCTGCATGAATTAACTAGCGGAAAACTGACAAGGATCCCATAAAAGCCTACCAGGTGTGATGGAGCATTAAACGAGATGCCTTGAGAATGTCGGAACGATCCGTGACACTAGCATGACTAGATGGTGATGGCAATAATGAATTGTTAATTGTATAGTGTTTATGTTTATAGAGGATCCGTGTTCGCGTACATCTTTCCCGAACAGTGACACCTTGAATCTGTAGGCGTTCACTTATTCCCATTGGGCCACGAGAGATTGTCACCTGATAACGGAGATATTAAGTAGTGTTTACACTGGAAGCGGCGAGCATAAATATCTAAACATTCTATAGTACTTAACAACAGATTAAGGGAAATGCACTGAGACTTTTAGTTTAATGTTTATTTTTAAACTTTCCGAGAGTGCTCTACTTTCAATTTTACTTAAAAGGGGCTTCTAATAATATTACATTTTTTTATATATTTTACTTACGTACGACGTTGTTTCGAGCCTGCGGCTCTCATCAGCGCGTAGAACTAACAATCTTAGACGGCCATAATGCGCGAATCATGTTCATAGAGACACCTTGAATCTGTAAGCGTTCATTCATTCCCATTAGCTCACGAGAGATGGTCACGTGATAATCGTGAAATTAAGTGATCTTTACACTGGAAGCGGCGAACATAAATATCTAAACACATTCTCTGTCGCTGTCTCTCCTTCTTTCTTTCTCTCTCTCTCTCTCTCTCTCTCTCTCTCTCTCTCTCTCTATATATATATATATATATATATATATATATATATATATATATATATATATATATATATATATATATATATATATATATACCCTGAGACGAAGTCTGCACATCACTCCGAGAACATCGATGAGGTAAGCTACCATCACAAAATACTAACGTATTGAATTTATTTTGACTAGGACTATTTTTCTTTGAATATAAATGTTTTATCATTCGAAATTAATAAGAAAACAGTAAAAAAAAACATTTAATGATTTTAAATAAAATATTGTATCTATTAACGTGGTCTCCAAATACAATTAATTGTCTATTTGTATTACTTTAATTTCTTAAGACGCTTCTACATATTTTATTTGATTACCCGCATAAGCGGCCACGCGCGTTGAAGTTCAAAATTAAAAAATAAAGAACGTTGCCATGTCACCACCCTGCGACGAAGTTTTAACGTCACTTTGAAAACATCGAGAAAATAAACTACCATCACAGAATACAAAGGTATTGCTTTTATATTTACTCAGACTCTCTTTCTCCGTAGAAGAATGTGTTATCATCGGAAATTAATAAGAAAAATGTTTTAAAAAACATTTAATTGAATTTTAATGAAACATTGAATCACTAAACGTGGTCTCCAATGACATTTGTTTTTCTATTTACATAACGTATATATATATATATATATATATATATATATATATATATATATATATACCTTTGTCAGGATCTCATTGTAAATCTATCTGTCATTTTTTTCTGTTGGTAATTAATTTTTCTGATGTGCAATAGAGTTGTGAGGAAGACTACATATTCCTCTTAATTTAAGCTGCGAAATTTGCGTAGGAAATGATAAAAACATTTAATTTTGAAAAAAATAAACATATAAAATAAAATAATATAAAATATAATGTAAACATATTAAACATACATCTTTAAGAAAAAGGCAAAATACCTTAAAAAACTATGTGTTTGATGCAGATATTTTTATTAAAATCAAAATCATGTATTTTCATGTTGACCTTGTTTCTAATCATTTCGCTCGGTACAACGAGCCTCAGACGAGCTTTACCGGAAGTCCACATAACATCGGACGTCGCTTTAACAAGACCAATAAGGATTCTTACGAAAAATTAGATTAATACCATTTTTATTTGTTTAAACGAAATTATTAGAAAAAAGGTCAATATGAAAAATAAAATTATTTAGATTTTAATAACTATATCTGCATTTAACGCATGTATTCTTTAAAGAATTTTCTTTCTTTAAGTTTTAAATTTTAAAGATGCTTTAAAATGAATTTTCTCAATTCATACTAAAACATATTTGTGCTTGTCGGCGTCACAAAGAGGAATTATAGGTATTCGCTGATATACGAATTTGAAAAGATTGAAACTACATAGGTAAGTGTAATTGTGGTCGTTCGACGACATATTAGGATGAAAAAATATGTAGATCAGATGAAAGGTACGACTATGGATTGATTTTTGGGGGATCATTGGAATGCAACTATAATTTATATGAAATTATTTAAAAATAATATTTTCAATTTGTTTATATTTTCAAGTTGTTCAATATTTGTAAGTTGGCAACTTAGTAAACTGCAAAATCAAGCGATATTTTTGAATATTTTTTATAAAAAATATCTTCAAATTAACCCATATGAACACGTGTTTACTGCTAAACCCGCAATCATAAATATGTGAGGAAGCAATCTCTGCCAGTCACACGGTTCGAACTCGAATACGAATTTGACTTAGTAGTCGTAGCACGTACCGATGTGACCACCACGCATTGTCTGGAAATGGGAGAGTGAAGCAACGTTTAAATGGCAAGTTAAGATGTATTTACAAAATGAACTTAAAACCATTACTTTTCAGTTTGATGAGCTTTATGAATAAGTATTACATAAATATTTGTGTGGCTAACGAAACTGCAGTCATGTCTCCGTAATATCACCTATTCGAAGCTCAAGATGATGACTAGCTTACGGGCAACTAATATCATTGTATCATATAATTTTATATAGATGAATATGTTTTGCAACACGCCAATAAAAAAGCTTAATCCGATTCGGCAGTTTTCTAATGTACAGACTTGTTAAAGCGACCTAAAAAGAAAAAGCCAGTATAGAAAATAAAGTTATTTTTTTAGTAAGGATTATCCTACATTACATGATATTTTGCATTCTTAAAAGAAAAATCAGCGTGTGTGTTGTTTGTTTATGTACGTATTGCTTAAGTTTTATTTCATTATAACCAGGTGTGTTTTCATGTAAGATACTGATCATCACTATATAAAAAAATACAAAAGACATTTTGACATAATAGATCCTGAGCAGCTGTTAAGTGGCAAACATAATTGATCCCAGGAAACTCTGGGTCGGTAAACCTAGTCTACGTTCGGTAACTCTTATTAGTATAGAATAGAGCACTACTTTCTTTGTTCTTTATTGTTCTTTATTTATGACTAGCAGGGCTACCTAGAGTTGCCCAGGGGCATAAAATCAAAACAGATGATATTAGAAATGTGTGTAACATATTTGTATTTACACTTTTGCCTACCTCTCCCAATCCGTCTCTCTATATTTCTCTCTTTTCTCCAATTTCCTCTCCCACCTCATTTTCCAATTTGATCAGCTAATTCCTATCGATTGTTTAATATATTGAAAATAATAATAATGTAATGACTTACATTACCTCTGTTTATGCAATAGATATAATTAGAAATAGCTGAAACTACTTGACGGAACCTGGGCGAAGTTGACACCCAAAGAATGAATACTTTTTGTAGACATTATTCAAGCAGGACAACGCCAATCAAGATTATACCAACTTTGTTAGTGTTTGTTTTTTTGTTTTTTTAACTTTTTATATTTAGCTCGACATATACATACATATACAAACATATACTCCCTTTTATATAATAGACAAGTAGGGCAACCTTGCGTTGCCCAGGAGCAAAATGTAACATATTTCTACCCATCTCTCTATTTTCTCTTCCAACTTCACACGTTTTCATTTCACTCTCCCTAACCCTCTCTTTTTCCTCAGCACAGACTATTCCTTATTGAACATATACACACCCGAAATACTTTTCTTTATATAGTAGATTTTGGCGGGGAATAAGTTGGCATTGTTATTTCCAGATTAATAAATAATAACATTGAAATGCCTAAAAACCGACCCACTACAGAACCTTGCTCAGTTGACCTTCAAAGAGTGTATATATATATATATTTTAATTTTATATATTTAACCGGTGCAACGCCGATCAAGAAAATAACGACTTGTGTGTATTTGCTTTTTGATTTTTTTTATTATTTTTAACTGGGCATAACCACACAGACAACTGCTCTTCATATAATAGACTAGCAAGGCATTCTGTCAGTTCCCGGAGAACATCTGTAACATATATCTCTTTATCTCTACCTTTCCGTCCTTCTATCTTTCTCTCTTTCATCCTCCATTATTTCCCTCATTCCTCTCCTGACCATCTCTTTGTTCTCCGTCCAGATCATTCCTCTCTGAATATACACACACGTATACACACTGACTATTTTCTATTTTTATATATATATATATATATATATATATATATATATATATTCTTCTATAATTAGTCGGTATAACGAAATTTACTCCTTGATCAAAATTTAGAGTTAATTTCTGTTAGTTAGTGCATGTTATTGCTGGAAGCATACCCCTCCTGATTTGTTAGTGCTTGTTAAGAGTCAAAGAATGAATATACTTTTCTAAATTTTAGATATTACTCAACTGAGCAACGCCGATTTAGAATATACTAAGTTTATATGGGGTTTGTTTTGTGTTTTCTTTTAGTTTTAACCGGGCATACATGCAAACATACATACTTACATACACACACAGAAAACTCCCTTTTATATTTTGATATTAGCAGTATTACCCGGCGTTGCCCGTGGCAAAAGTATAACATATTTCATATACAACTTCTTTCTTTAAACACTCCCCGCCCCCGTCCCAATCTTTCTTCTCTGCCCAGCACATCTCTCTCCCTGTACATACTTATATACACTCAGTTTCATAGATTGCTCGGGGAATGGTTTAGTATAAAGGAATTAACTCTTTGATTAAAGAATCAGAGTTATTTCCCTTAAGTTAGTAGATAATCTTGCTTGAAAACCAACAAAACTGACGAAATCTGCGCCAGTATTGGTTCAAAGAATTAATCATTGTATTCTAAATTCTAGATATTTTAAAACGCCGATAAAGAAAATACCAACTTTGGTAGAATTATTTTAATTGTTATTTAGTTATATGCATACATACATACATACATACAGAATACATGTGTAAAATAATCAACAGTGGCAAAAATGAATCGTGAACGAATCCATTGAGGGTTTGACGTCGAGAAAGAAAGAAAGCGACTTTATAACTGTCAAAAAATGAAGGTTCCGCAGGGTAAGCGAGAATTGAAAGGCGGCCGTTTCAGAAACGCGAAGAGCCGGAGCACTTAGTAATCGGAGTAGCGAGGTACCAGAAAAATGAGACTTTACTGGTGTTCATGGCACCGATGAAGCGTTATTGGCTGTGGTACCCAACTCGTCTTGTTGTTAGGCTTTCGTGTCCGCTGACTAAAAATGCGACTGATAAGCAGTGAGGAAATCCCCCGACTTGTATTTCATCAAACAGACATTTGGAAGTGCTTGTAGAACAATTACTTCAGTTCACGCTCGGAGAGACAATAAAGAGCAAATTCCTTTCCAATCGGATGTATATATGAACGAGTTTCTTACGGACACCAAGTCTGTGAGCTCAGCAAGAAAAAAGACTTTCATGAGATCAAAAGATGTTTTTTATATATGTGTGCGTAACCGGCGTAAAACATCCGGTGATGGGAAATAAAGAAAACCAAAGTTCTTTTTCCATATACGTTCTGTTCTTTGTCATTCTTGTTGGATCTTACCGGATGCCCCGAAAGAACGGATAATGCAACACCTACATACATACATACATACATACATACATACATATATGTATATGCAAAAACAGTTCGTAATAGATAAACAATAACAGCGGGTTCGTTATTTATAAACTACATTATATGAATATAAATATGCAATAGTTTCTGACAAGATGATTGCTGAAATAATAACTAAAAATTACCTAAACCGATAGAATATAAGCGAAAATAATTCCATTGTGTAATCTTCTCTTGTCAGAAAATTGAATCTCGGGACAATTTAGGGACAGAATTTTCCAGAAAATAGAAAGCGAAAAAAAAAACAGTATTAAGAAATGTTGTTGTATCGGAGTTGGCCCTCTTTCAAAATTGTTGTTGTTCTGAAACTTGACAGAAATTGTCTATCTTTTTATCACCTTACTCGACGTCATCCGGTAGTATAATTACTTGCATTTTTTGTTGCTTTCCATTTATTGAACTATGTCTTTTTTTCTATAGTTTTATTTTTTGTTTCCAATCAAATTTGACTAACGCTGTACGGACGAATGCAGAGTAACATACAATTGTTTACGATGGCAGCCACTAACTAATAATTTCGATTCGAACAAATTATTTTCTGGAAGTAATTCAATCAAATGACATTTTATTTTCTGAACAACACGCTGCAGATGTCTACAAGAAAAACTGACAGAAAAGACTCAAATATTGATATTGTAGGAAGAAAACTATCGGTGACAAAGAAATGATGTACAAACTGAAGTTATCTGTATATTATTCTAGCAGGGCTACCCGGCGATGCCTATGGCAAAATTGTAACATATTTCTCTTAAAACTTCTATATCAGTCTTTTCGTCGTTCAGCTTGTACCCTTTCTTGAATACACACACACTCCCTTATATAGATTATCCGAGTAATTAGTCGGCACAAGGGAATACACTCCGTGAAAAGTAAAAATGACTTCCTTTCAGTTAGTGGAGTGAAAACAGGCCCCTGCTGACGAAATCTGCGCCAATTTAGGGTAAAAAAATGAATAGTTTAAATAAAGTTTAGATAGTATTTATTCCGGACCATTCTGAATTAGAATATATCAATATTTCAGGATTTTGTTTTGTATTTTCCGACTGGGCAACATACTTACACACATACACACGCAGACAACTGTGCTTAATATACTGAACTAGCTTTTTAAAGTTCTTACTTTGTTCAAGTTCAAATATTTCAAGGGAATTTTTCTATTATCCGCATAATAAAATCTCGGTTGTCATTTTAAAAATATGTTGGTCAGTATAAACAGCGATCTTCTCCAGTAGGGTTGATATATTTGGGCTTTTGAATCAGTGTATCATTTGAGGGTTCTTTGTCAGGTGCAGCAACGTATCTCTTATTTGATTGGCTCTACCTTTACTTTTATCTCTGCACCCTGTTTCTCACAGACGTGATGTTGCTACTCTCAGTATTTTCTTTAAATACTAGTATGGCACGTGTTCTTCACAATTATGTGATCTAGTTCCTGCTTCTTTTGTTCCAGCTCGTTTGACTCGTTGGCCTAGTAGTCTCAACAAATTCCCTGATTTGATATATTATTGTAATATCACTTCCAATTCCAGTAGCTAATTTCCAAGAAATTGGAACTCTTGTGGAACTTTTTTCCTGCTGACTGTTTCCTCCTACCTAAAGCATTAGTCTTGAAAATACTAAGGCTAATAGGCATCTTCCTTCTTTACGATAATCCTATTTGTTCTTGTTAGTTCCTTACATCAAGTGGGTGTATGCTTTGTCTAGAGCGATTTCCATGAAAAAAGAGTATCTATTTACTAAGGGAAGTAGCTGCATACACACCGAGGTGTATGGCATTGGATTCGTCGTATTTAACTCCGGAGTATGCGTATACTATTGGGGAGAAAACACATGTCAATCAACTAGATATATGTCACTGAGTTTTATAAAACTCAAACATCAGATCTGTTCCACTGTGATCAGACACCAATGTATCTACGAATAATACTTCAGTTGAGTAATCATATATTCTTGATGAAGCCTGCCTCAGAGCGAAATATTAACCCAACTGATAACTCTATGTTAATCTGTCTCACCTTTCTGCATCTTCTTCACTTAAGAAGTAAGACACTTATTTAGGTGATTAAAATCGTACACATTTCTTAGTAGATCGTCTTGGTCCAGTGGTAAATACTCTACACTATAGAAATCAATATCGAAGGTTCGACCTTGTCTAAGTTAGCCATGCGGATGACAGTTGTGAGCTAGAAACACGTGTCCATGGATTACTTTTATGAACATATAAAATTAATAAATATATATATTAACGACAAATACGTCCTATGATATTAATGGCAACTAATAATGCAATTTTATTGATCTTAATCACTTAAAAAGTGCAATTTTCTCTCTTACTTTCTCTCTCTCTCTCTCTCCTTCTCTCTCTCTCTCTCTCTATATATATATATATATATATATATATTTGAATATATATAGAGAGAGATATATAAATAAATATATAGATATATAGATAGATAGATCACTAATACAATGATCTTATATATATATATATATATATATATATATATATGATTGAATTTATAGAAATACTATTCTAACATAAAAACAAATTGTCTATATACATCAACGTGTCATCTTCATTTCAAGACATTTTCAAGATTATTGATTTGAGGAAATATCATACAAGTACAATATTTATATGCATAGTATCTACACACACATCTTTAGAATTTTAGAGTCTAACGACTTTGTTTTATTTTAAAATATAAATAACATGCTTTTCACGTCAACTATTGTATTTGTATGGTATCTCTTTAAATATGTCATCTTAGTGAAATCTTGAAATAAAGGTGAAGCGTTGATGAATATATAAATAATTTTGCCTTTGCCTTTTTTATTTTCCATATATATATATATATATATATATATATATATATATATATATACATAATTGTATATGGTTCAGATCGATTACTATGAATGAAGATCAGTATTATTTGAAAATTCAAAATCAAAAGCAATAGATAAATAAATTGGCATGTCAAAGTGATGTCATAGTTTGAGATAGTTTTAGTTTCGAGGCAAAGTAAAGCAAGCACGTGTTTCCAGAACAATAAAACACATACTTGAAACAGATTCAGTACTTAATAGAAGAGAAAATAAGTTTGCGAATGCCAAATATAACCGTTTATTTTTTTTCTCATTTTTTCTCACTGAAGCTTTTATTGATTTTCAATTTTCGACCTATGCACAAAAATACATTTATCTGAACACTAGTGTATAAATCCTTACAGTTGGTCGACTCCTAATTCACTATTTTGAATGAGTATTTCTTTATAAACGAGTCATTGCTTATCAAGGACGAAAGGCCGGTCCATGATAAGCGTTAATTAGTTTGTCAGGTTGTCGGTGAAAGATCAAAGAGATTAGTAGCGAGTATGGTCACTGGATAGAAAATTACTATTTTAGATAACGGTTTAACAAGTATTTGTTTACATTGGACTTGCAAACAGCAATGTTGTAGTCAGTCGGGAACCAGCTCTGTTGTATTGTGTTGAACATACAGACAATTCTATGAAAGCAACTTTGCTCATGGTAGTTATGTTAAATGTTACGTACGCAGAAGGAGAAAGGGAAACTATTGACAGTTGTTGTAACGAGACGAGTCTTTGTTCTAAATGAGAACCATAGATTAAAGCTCAGTGGAGACGACCATACAAATAACGATAGAGTAGAGAAAGTCTAGCAACATCTCTTTTGTGTGAAAGAAGCTGTAAGGAAGAGTAGGCGACATCGCTCAATAGATTTCGAAGTCGGTTATGTACTCTGTAATGACAGGAAAAGTTACTCTGTGCAGACCCTCTCCAGATGTTGCGACAGTACTCCATA
This sequence comes from Sepiola atlantica, assembly GCA_963556195.1. Classification (NCBI taxonomy): domain Eukaryota; kingdom Metazoa; phylum Mollusca; class Cephalopoda; order Sepiida; family Sepiolidae; genus Sepiola; species Sepiola atlantica. The sequence goes on from OY744519.1 coordinate 155,674,671, forward strand.
TCGGAACGTAATTAACTTATACAGGTAGAGGATTACCCCAACAGTGAAACTATTTTATTGACCAGTAGAATGATGAAATAATTTTTAGCGACCTTAGCAACGGATTTGATTTAAGTCTTCTATTTCAAGTTTGGAGTGAAGGTCATTTTTATAAGCTTATTAAAGCAGGGGGATTCGTCAAAGAGAAAGCCATTCACTTCAATTGGGCAAAGTAATGATCTAGATGTTAATGGTGAAATGAGAGAAACTTGGGTTTAAAGGTATTACAAGAAACTAACCCCCTTCTTTTTTCACCACATGTTTAAGGTCGGACGCGGGAGAATAGAACTCCTTCGGTTATTTGAAGGCCGTGAGATATGGGCTTGAGAACTGCGCCGGAAATGTTCATAGCAGGCGCTTGCGTGTTTCCGCATACCGAAATTGGGCGATAATCAGCAACAAAAGCTGCAGCAAGTGCCAGCCAACGGGAGGAGTAACGTGAACATATTAATCCTTTGTAAACATTACTTTTTAGGAGGGTGCAACCGAAACCGTACCATGCCCCAACAAAGTAAGAAAAATCATTCAATTTTAAAACTAATGCTATATGTATTGCTTGTACTTGTACTGGAACGGTAATTCTACTAGTATATATGAATGAGCCAATTCTAAACGTTTTAAATATTTTTATCCTCATACCTTACAGTTATTTTGCCTATGAAGAGAAAAATGGGAGATCAATTTTCAAATTATGCATTTCTCCAGGACTCGTGAGAGTTAATAAAAAAAGTCAGTCAGAGGTCATATTATATGCATTTTCGAGTCTTCTTTATATGCGGACCTTGGTGAAAGATATGGGAGACTGAGTAGTAACTATGCAGAAAGCACTACACATAAATCGCAAGGACCAACTATTTAATACCAGTACCCGAGAGGACCTTAGTATTTGTCAACAAGATGACGCTATTTCCAAAAACTATACACAAATTATATTTACTTATGTTTATAATTGCTATTATATTACCATTTAAAAATTCAACTGATGTTTTACAAGTCTATTTCATGTTCCTCCGTGTTTGGGTTTAATATATCCAAATTGAACCAGACACAAATAACTTTTGCCGACGCATAATTACGTAAACAGCTGGAAAAAAGGTGAATGAAAACGAACCGACGACAAAATCACGAGCTGGCGTTTCCAACTATGACAAAATTTAATGCCAAATAAGACTCACTTTATCTTTATTTTTATGAAACAGTTGTTATTTTTTGATGAAAAGAAATTAATGAAACTACTTTTATAATTTTTCTCACGAGAGTTAAATTAAAAAACACACTTTTTTCGATACTCGTCCAGCTTTAGAACCAGATAAATCCGAATTATTTTTTTACCCTAACATTAACCTAAGCCAAAACCTACCTCACCAAACTGTAAACCAACCTTAACCTTAACTAAACCTAATTGTATTGCCTTTGTTTACAGTTTGTTTTTGACTATTTGTTTTGTTTTATTTTCACCCTTTTTCTCTGTTTGAAATTAAATTTACGATTTAATCAATTAACAATTTAACTTGTCGTCTGCTTTTCTCGCCTTCTGATTAGATACGCGCTTCGACATCTTCCGGCTGTTACGTTAAGACTAAGAAAAAGCTGGACGAAAAGTCGGTTTGGTCTGGTTAATAAGTTGTATCAGTATTAAAGGAAATTCGATGAATTTTAAAATTCGCCACCATCATTTAAACAACACATCTTATCTATATACACTCATGAAATACATGCGCCAGTGTAGAATCACGACGAATCGATGCGGACTTATATACATAGTCGTATCAATGTAAGTACAAATACACCCTCCAAAACATAGTTCATACCCAAAAGGATCCCAATTTAAGCAACACTAATGTATTTCCTATTCTTTTTTCCCTAATGTATTCATAGTTCTTACTATTAGGTAGAGCTATATGGTAGTGGAAATAATGGGTTCCACTTAGCGTGAAATCAATACTTTTCTATAAAAAAATAAAGTTCACTTAGGTTATCAGTCGCATAAAAAATATGTAAAAAAGAAAAATACTTAAGCACTATAATTTCATCTACTGTCAGTTGAGACAGTTTGTGCACATGGGTTAAGGCATTTGACACTGCTGATTACAGTTGAATATGATATGTCGTTCAAGGTTCGAATCTCGACGTCCAAATACTCGTTAATTCTGACTACAATAATATGTCGAAACGGATTTTGGTATTTCGTCCTTACAATTCTGTAACATGATTCTCAATCCTTGGTGCAGATTCGAACAAAAATATCCATTAATATTTAGCACCGTTGAATGCAATGAATTCCATTCACTCGTCTACACCGATCCGTTCATTTATTCTTTTGCGAATTTATTATTTCATTAAAGCTCATGTTTAGAAATTCACACATCAATATTTTATAAAGCAACAAAGGAAATAAAGAACTATTTAAGATAAAGAGAAATAAATAACTTTAACCAAAAAGAATATTAGGAAATACGATCTATTCACACAAATATCACCCCATCAGACACACGTATATTCAGAGGATTATAACAGAATGTATAGGTAGAAAAAATAGAAATAAGGAACAAGCAAATAGACGAGTTAGAACAAAACATATTAACACAAAGACATTATCTGGTTCAATATTTCGTCCAAAATAGAGACTTTATCAAGAATATATAATAAATTGACAGAATCATCTAAAATATAAAATTGAGTTTCCTGGACTTAAGAAGTTGTACCAAAATAAATGCTATGCTGACAAATAAGCCTTGGTTCTCGCTTGTCGACTTTATTTGTTATTGTTGTACAATATTATTGGCCATATAATAACGTACTTTGTTATAATTTATTTAAAAAAATATTCAGTCTGGAGTAGAAGGACTGATAATTGTAAGCATCTTTTCGAAATTCTCCGAAAAATTAAGGGGAATAATTTATATAATTTTATAGAACTACAAAGGAACTGTCAATATATTAATTTTCTTACGAATAAATAAGTAAAGTATAAGCACATTAGGTACATAGAAATGTTAAAATTACTTTAATGAATAGGAATAATTAAAAGTGATGGAATAGTTTATATAATATTCGAAACATCAAGAGGTATATCTCATATTTTAATTGAATAATATATAAGAGTTGTCTACGTCACAGCAAAAATTTAAGAAATACACACATAAATAAAACATATTAATACACGTATATGAGTGCAGATGATACTTCGACAAAATGTAACATTAATAAGTAACTCCTTTTTTTAGTATTAAACATCTACTGAATAATTTCCCATTAATTTTGGTGTACGGTAATGTTTTTCAATGTAAGTAAGTATTTCATAAAATTATTCTATTAATTTATTTATGAGTGCAATATTTTAGACGGAGAAACATCGAATACGAAACTAAAACAAAAAAACACAGAACAATTTAAAATTAAGAAAAATAAATAACAAAAATCGCAAGAACATTATTGACGGTTAGGTACTTCTGTAGATTACGGACCGTGCACTTTTTTTTAGATAGAGCGATCAAGTTACATAAAAATTACACGGTATTTTTTGTTTATTAAATTGTAAGATGAAAGTACAAAATATTTAACAACCCCCTTCGTCATGTTAAAAATAGTTTGTTTTTATATAATAACGTTTTTTTTTATTTCAGCTTGGTCCGTAAACTGCAGAAGTTCCGAAGTGTGATCTGTTAACACTCATATCACACACACGCGCGTGCGCGAATATGAATGAGGAATAGTTAAAGGATGATAACCCTACAGAATGTATAGGTCAAAAAATGGAATGTGAACACAAGAAAAAAAAACATATACATGATCTTTTTCAATATTCCCCCAAAAGCGGCTATCATCAATGATTAGCAACAAAATCCGACGTTGTTTTGGATTAAATAAGGATCACGGAATGTATTTTTTTTACTACGCTCATAGAACAATATTATTTTCTTTGTTTTTACTGCCCCCTATTCTCGTTTCGCCACCAGAAAAACTGAAATGTAGGAAAACTCTCTGAATAAGTTGTTTTTACATATGGTTCAAATTTCATTAAGATCAGATATACGTATTTCGATTTTTAAGTTAGTTCTCTCCCCATGGACCACTTAGAAGTGAGGGCACATATATATATTCGACATATAGAGGATGTCATAGCTTCGGACTACTTCCATTGTCTTTCCTTGAGATGTTTATAGATATTATATAAATGTCATCAACATAAGATACATTTGAATTGTTAAAATACATTCGGTCTCCATAGCTTCCGTTTATTAAGAGTGTACATACTAATTCGAGACCACTTCCATACTAATTCACATAAAATTGTAGACATATAGTTTGATTTTCATGAATACATACACTTATAATAATTAATAACGAAAACTGCTGTCAGAGGAACCTGATCGACCGGAGGCGAAACCATAATGATTAGTTACCCTCTCTGATGAATTGCGTAATATTTTGTATACAAATAGAAAGTGGAATCCTGCGGTTTGCGGTGATTTGATTCTGATTAAGTCCACGTTCAAATTGACTTATAAAGTATTTCTTGTGAAACTCGGACAATTCTCATATTTCTTTGGCGCAAGTCATACTCACATCGTTAGATATATATATATATATATATATATATATATATATATATATATATATTGATATCTGAAGACACTGAAGACACAATATGTTAACTAGTATAAAATATCGATGTTTCAAACTGTTTCTACTACTCCACAGTTGAAAGTGGGCTGGAGTTCAGGCGTCAAATCCTGGCGTGGAAATACATGCAATCTCTAGCTACAAAAAAGAGCCGTGATACAGCGAACCAAATCCAACCATTTCACTGTCTAAATTCATTAACATGTCACCCGATTGTTAGGACCAATTTAAACTAAAATTGGCATTAGTATTTACGATACTCTTATAGAGAACGCACCGCGTTTCCGTGACTTCACGTCGTCAACTTTCGAGCAGGTGTCGGAAGCGCCCGAGAGTTGACGAGACGAAAACTGTCAGACGATAAATTGAAGACTGGCAGACGATAAATTCAGACAAAGAAAATTAAAGTAAAATACATATATAAAAAATAAAGAACGATAATACCATTGCTAAACAACTGTAATTTATTAGATGTATTTTTTTTCAAAGAAATTACTGCTAATCAAATGTTTTAAAAAAATAAAATGCTGTTCTTTGTGCACCGAAAAGTTTTGAAAAATGATGTTTTTTATATAACAAACTACAAAACCACTGTTTTTAAACAATCTCTTGTTTGTCTTTTTTTTTTTTTTTTTTCAAGTTTTTTTTCTTTTGTGGGTTAGGGGTTATGGTTAAGGTTTAGTGTTAGGGTGAGTCTTTCGCTAGCAGCAACCTTTTCTGATAAAACTCAATATGTCCTTCCGAAGGTTCAACGCGCTGACACAGATCGTAGAAATTAATTTTTTTTTTAAGTTATCGCCTGCTTGCTTGGAACCTGATTGTCTAATTCCTGCTGAAACCTGCCTGGTGTATAGTTTCGTCAACTCGGGCAGGTCGCAGACGCGCCCGAACGTTGACGACGCAGAGTCACGAAAACGCGGTCCGTTCTTTATAAGAGTACCGTATTTACCTCCGTTCAATTCAATGACTTCCATTTACTCATTCGCAAGTAGCATAAGTTGTAGTAGAAATATTTCAATATATTTTAGGTGTCTCTTAAAACGGCTAGAGTGATAGGAACTGGTCATTTTTTTATCAAAAGATTTTTGGGAAGGTTTTACTTTTTTTCTATGTGCTGCTCCTGCAATTGGTGACATATCTGGTGCCCTCGGAGACGGCGTGTTTGGCCAATTCACTACGCAAGAGGAGACGGACGGCTGTCTCGACGCAGTCGACACCGATTCCATTGTTTATTAATTTGCGAATATGGTATTACATTAAATCGCATGTTTAGAAATTCACACATCATTTTTTTTATAAAGAAACAAAAGTAAAATACAGAACTAATATTAATTGGGTTAAGAATGAATAACAATTAGCAAATACGTAAATAAGGATGTATATTCAGGGGATGATAATCTGACCGGATGTATAGCCAGAATAGACAAACAGGATAGTTAGGAGAAAAAAAAACAGATTGGCACAGACTTATGATTCTGTTCAATATTTCGCCCAGAGACAGGCTTCATCAAAAATATATGATGAATTAACTGAACTATTATTCGTATATAGATACGTGTGTGATCACAGTTTGAAATGATCTGGCGTTTGAGTTGTTAATCCAGACGTTGAAACTCTTGCGGAATATAGCCAGAAAAAAATAACAACTGTGATACGGCGAAATTGATTCCACAATTTCTCGTTTTGGATTTGTGAAAATTCCTCTCGATCTCGAGCAAATTGTAGCTGCAACAGTTATTTGTGTTTACCACCATTGAACGCAATTAATTTAATTTAGTTTTTCGCTTTTAGTCGACGCTGATTCTTTAGCTTATTCATTTTGTGAATCTGTTGTTCGATTAAATCGTGTTTAGAAATCTGTTATTCGATTAAATCGTGTTTAGCATCTTGACTTGACTTAACTTGGTCCCTTAATCTCCTCCTGGGTCGTAGGGGCGCTGCACTAATGAATTCCACACCAGCTGTCTCCACTTCTGACGGTCATGGGCAATGGACTGGGTTGTAGCGAAGCTGTAACCCGTCCACTCTTTGATGTTGTCCGTCCATCTTTTGTGTTGTCTACCTCTCCTTCTGTTGCCTTGCACTGCTCCCTGAAGGATGGTTTTGGAGAGACCACTGCCCCTTGTACGTGACCATACCATCCAAGCTTTCTTTTTCTTACAGTTGTCAGTAAATCTTCGTAGTTGTTCAGATTTGCGTTGATGAGCGCGCGAACTTCTTCATTTGTGACACGGTCTGAGTAAGAGATGCCAAGCACTCTTCTGTAGCATCTCATTTCTACCGTTTGGATCTTTCTTTGGAGCTCAGCTGTCAAGGTCCATGACTCGCATGCATACAAAAAGATGGATAATACTAGTGTATGCAGCAGCTTCAGTTTGCAACGGAGACTAATGTTTCCGTCTTTCCAGATTGATTTCAGTTTTGCAAGTTCTGCTGCCGTTTGTGCTGCTCTTGCCAGGATTTCAGTCTTGGATCCTTTGTTGCTGAGTATAGCGCCAAGGTATTTAGAACTGGTTTACGGTTTCCAGTTCCTGGCCATTGGCTGTTATCGTTGTTGATAAGGGTTGTCCACTATTCGTCATCAGCTTCGTTTTTTCAGCATTAATCTCCATTCCGTACCTTGTGGATGTTCTGTCGAGGCGTCTCACTAGATTAGAAAGTTCTGTTTGATTTCCGGCAAGTCCATCAATGTCATCGGCGAATCTGATGTTTGTGATGGTTCGTCCACCAATGCTGACTGTGCCCATGTGATCATCAAGGGCATCTGACATGATTCGTTCAAGGAGGATGTTGAAGAGTGTTGGCGACAACAGACAGCCCTGGCGAACCCCAACTGCAGTGTGAAACCACTCCCCCATTGAACCCTGAACGAGAACTGCACTCGTGGCTTTAGTATACAACTCCTGTATTATTTTGATCATTTTTTGACCCATGTTGTATTTCTTCATTGTTGACAACAGTGCGTCCTGCCAAACCTTGTCGAAGGCTTTCCTGAAATCAACAAACACATGGTATATTTCTTGTTGTTCTTGTCTGTACTTTTCGCTCAGAACTCGTAGATTGAAGATTTGTTCTGTGGTGCTTCTACCCTACGGAATCTAGCTTGTTCTTCAGCGATGATCTCTTCTGCTTGTGGTCTAAGTCTGTCTAAAATGACCCTCAGCATTACCTTGCTGGCATGGCTGATAAGACTAATGGTCCTGTAATTTTGACACAGCTGTAGGTTACCTTTCTTGGGAAGCGTGATGATGAGTGACTGTGTCCACGTTGACGGCCACTCTCCAGTCTGCCAGATTTTGTTGCAGATTTGTGTTAGGATATCGGTTACTGTTGTTCCTCCCTTCTTAATCATTTCGGCTGGGGTGTTGTCTACTCCTGCTGCTTTTCCCGTCTTCAACGATTTAATAGCATGAACTACTTCTTCCCGTATGAGTGGGTGGTCATCACTGTTCGTTGACTCCTGACTGGTTAGAACACTGATCCCTCTGTTGTTCTGGTGGTTATACAGATCTGAGCAGTATTCTGTCCACCTGTTCAGGATGCATTGATTTTCTGTTAGGCATCGACCCTCTTTGTCGTGGATAGTGTTGGCTCTTGATGGTTTCTGCTTCGTCAGGCCTTACACTATTTAGAAAGCCTTCTTTCTATTGTTGTTGTTTAGGTTCTCTTCGACTGAAATGCATTGTTTGTCTATCCAGTCTTCCTTTACCTCTCTCATTACTTTTCGGAATTGCTTGTTGATTTTTCTGTACGCTATCACTACTTCTTCAGAGTTCTTTGTTTTCTTGAGTTGTCTCCTAGAGTCGCACATATCAAGGATTTCGTCTGTGACCCATGGTTGAGTTTTCCGGCGCTGTTTCCCCAAGACTTCGTTCGCTGTTTCGGTCATCACTTTGTTGAATTTGGTGGTCAGTGCTTGCGTATCTTCTTCAAGTTTGAGGAGAGCAGCAAATTTACCGCCAATTGTTGCTTGAAAGGTGTCGAGTATGTTGGGATCTTTCAGTCGTCTAAATTGAACTTTTTACTCTAGTGTTCTTTGGCCTATTGAGCTTCTTTAGCCGTACCCTGAAGTTCAGTATCACTAGGTCATGATCACTTCCCATATCCGCTCCTGAAAATGCTCTTGACCTGGCTCTGTTGATTTCCAATCTAAACCGTTTCTGTACCATGATATAATCAAGCTGGAGATGTGATCCGTTGGGGGCATGCCACGTCCATCGTCTTGAAGCCTTGTGTTCATCAAGAGTGTTTGCCAGCACCATGTCGTTGTAGCTAGCGGATTCCAGTAGGCGCAAACCGCGCTCGTTGGTTGTTGCGTTGCAGGAGGGGCCGCAGTAGTTTTTCCAATCTTCGAGTGCATCTGCACCCACTTTGGCGTTCCAGTCTCCCTGGATGATGGGAATGTCATTCTTATCCACCTTGTCGATGGTTTCCTGTAGTTGGGCGTAGAATTCCCCCACCTGGTAGTCGCTGTACTCAGTTGTCGGTGCGTAGGCTTGTACTATTGTGATGTTGAATGGTGTTGCTCCAAGGCGAATGGCGATGAGTCTGCTAGATATTGGATGACACCCGAGTACTGAGTCTTTGACGGCTTTATTGACGAGAAAGTCTACACCGTTCATGTGCTTATTCACTTCACCGCTGTAGTACAGCATGTAGGGGTCATCTGTAAGGTGTTCACCGATATTCTTCC
>OY744519.1:155689028-155774028 GCA_963556195.1 Sepiola atlantica
CATATATGTAATGTAGTAATCTGCTATTTCGTATTAGGGTCACCAAATAGGCACATGTAATGGGGCCCCTTATTTCTTCTCAAAGGAGGTCACATACGATTGAAACATAACATATATTTACTTGTTCGTAATATAATGTAGATTGAACTCTTTATATGTGACATTGTTCTTATATTCTTAAGGGAGTTTCTAAATATAAATGTATGTAATATTTCTTCCGATGGTATGTGTAACGAAACCATTACATTTGTTAAGGTGGTTAGCTTGTAATTTTTCAAGATGCCATGAATCAAAATATAGTGAACATCGATACTTTTATTATTGGAATGTGTCAGGTTTTGAATTCCAGGTTGGTTTTGACATACGTTTGAAACATTATATATATTTACTTGTTCGTAGTATTGTCGTTTGAACTCTTTATATGTGACATTGTTCTTATATTCGTAAGGGAGTCTAAACAGAAATGTATGTAATGTTTCCTCAGATGTGTATGTGCAAGGAAACCATTACATTTGTTGAGGTGGTTTGCTTGCCATGAATCAAATCATAGTGAACATCGGGACTTTTATTATTGGAACGTGTCAGGTTTTGAATTCAAGGCATATTTTGACAGATTGTGTTTTGCGAAAGAATGTATGCAAACTATCAAAATATTTGTTCTTTTTGTTTTAAAAATATCTAAAAATAAAACCAGATGTTGATAAATATGACGAACCGATCGGATATTTTTTAAGCTCAGTTTCAATCCAAAAGGTATATGGAAGAGGGCATAAGTTCTTGAATAAATAGATCGTTATACCTTTTGGGCAACGATTCGCATGTGCGCCTGATCCTTATTCCTCTCCCAAGGTACAGTTAACTCTATAAGGAGAAAACCTTTCTCCCATTCTTTCGTTAACGTAGCAGCACTTCATTTCTTCTTTAAGGCCACCAAATACACATATCTAACCTGACCCCTTTTTTCCTATCTATTCCAATGGCTGCATTACTCGGATCGCTTGCCATTCAAATGCCTTCCCTGCTATCTCATCTCTGTTTCACCAGAAATGTGTACGAAATGTAAACAAAATGCTGTTGCACAATCTCCTACTAAGGTGGCCCCGGATAAATCTGGTCCATAACCACACGTCTTACGTCTTAGTGGCGATATTCCTTGTTTTAGGTAAATAAACGTTTTAAAAACAAAGTTTTAAAATATTGCCTGCACATAGGCGTTCCTCATAAGTGTTTAACTTTATGTACATTTAACTAGTTTACGTACATTTAACTCCTTGTAGTGTAATGTCAATTTAAATATTTATATGGTAGGTGATTCTTATGTTTTAAGGAAGTTCCAAATATGCATCTCTGTCATGTCTGTAATGTAGACGAACATGTGTGATGCTGTTCTTATGGTTATGTGTAACGTATCCATTATCTTCGCTGGCGATATTTGCTTGTAACTTGTCAAGCTGTCATGTATATAAAAAATGAAATTGGCACTTACTTGGTTTCTTCCTTCGGTAGTCGATCATCTAGCATTACGTTGTTTCTTTCGGCAGGTGAGAACACACAGAAAACTAGGCACAAAAAATAGTTCTTGAGATGATGATTCATTATTTGTATTATTTGACTAAGTTTGTTGTTCTAATCTTGATTTTTAGATGAATGTTGTTTTTCTTTACTAGAGAGTCGCCACTTATCAAGGCTCAAAAGCGACTTAAGGATAAGGGTTTATGAGTGCCACGTGGACAGTGAGACAACCCCGTGATGATTGGTAATGATGATTAAAATTGGGCAGAATTTTATTATTTATAAAGACGACATTTCAAGAATTTGTTTACATTGGACTTGAAAACGACAATATTTGAGTCAGCTAGGAAGCAGCCTCGCAGTATTGTGTTCCACAGTCGAGTAGTTTTAGGAAATAAACTTTGCTCATTGAAGTCTCGTCTAGTTACAGCCACATAGAAAGAGAAAGGGAAATTATTGACAGTGGTTGTTGTCAGACGAGATTTTGCTTGGGACCTTTTACACCATCGCAACAGCCGCTTACCATTGTTTACTCGCTGACTACGCCCATTGGTCTTCTTTGGATTTAGCTAGCAATAAGCCTTCCCAAGGTCCCAGGATTCTCTCCACTATTTTAGCGGAGGTCTGATTAGTGCTCTCCCTCAGCGGTTTTGCAATCCTCCTTGACCCTTCACGACTATTTGATGTTGTATCAGCCAGGGCTGGTGCTATCATTTTTTCGGGGGGGGGGGGCACTTTATTACATTTATTGGAGTTTCAGTTTCTTTTGTGTTCACGTAGTGGTGTTCTTTCTATGCTTTTTATCTCTCTCCATTGCAGCTTTCATGTGACTAGTTAACGTTCATAGTTTATGCGCGTTGGTTTCCGTATTCGAGGATTTTCTTTAAGATTTCAGATTCTCTCATCATTGCCTTTTGTTCTATAGTCTCAGTCGTTCCTTTGATTCAAATTTCTCTCAGTCTTTTTCTGGACTGTTCCTATTATTAGTAGTATTAGTAGTATTAGTAGTAGTATTAGTAGTAGTGTTTTTTTTTCACTTTTTAAATATCAATTATCAATCATGAGTTTATATGAATGAAGATTTTGTCCGTCAATCCGTCACAATTTTTCCGTCGGGAAAAGCTTTGTTAAACGTTATAAATACATTGTAGAATTTGTTTAATTTCGAAATATCATAGATTCGAACTACTTTTAGAAATTGAAAATATTGCACTAATAGTACATACTAAATTCTCAACAAATAAAGCGGATGACATGACCGGAAATCGAAACTAAAACCTTGAGATCTTAAGTTCCAGGTTCTACTAACCGAACTATATGGACTTTCTTGTAAATAAGGCTAAAAACATTATATGTACAAAATAATTATAGCTTTGACGTGACGTCATAGATTTATGAGTTACGTCATGTTTCAAAACGTGAATCAACACATAAGCGATAATTAAAAAAAAAATGAATACGTAAACAGTATCAATAGCGTTTGAAATTATTTCAATAGTTGAAAACAATTTTATTTTGCTTGAAGTACGTTTCGGCATTAAAACAATCAAGGGAGGCGCGATAGCGCTCTACCCCTTAATAGACTTCAAAAACGACCTATGCTAGTAATCTCGTTTCTTTGATCAGTCATAACTCAAAAACCAATAAACCAAATTAGTTAAAACTTTGCTCAAAATTTTTATTTGTTTAGGTTCTATAAGTGTGTAGAATTCCAGCATCATTAGTCAAGGCAACACAGAGATCCAGAAAGGTCAGGAGTGATTTTGTGGTATCCGTGTGTACGTACGTACGTGTGTGCCACCCTGTATCTCATCAACTATTTGATGGATTTAGCTGATTTTTGGCAGAGATAGTGGTTCTAAAGTCTAGTTGAGTGCATTTTAATTTCAGTTTACCATATACCTTAGTTTTCCAGAAAATTAAAAAAAACTTAAAAATTACCATTGTCTTGAGGCATAGCCTTTACAAAAGTAGTGACATTCTATGATAAATGCCAGTATACTGAAATCATATGCCCTTAATAGGGTTAAGATGAAACTTCATATACACTAAATGTACAAAAGCAAGGAAATTCCAAAATGTTTACACTGTTATTGTCATTAAGGGTATGACTACATATCAACCAAACCATTTTATTATCACATCACTACAGTATAAATATCTATGCATGAGTGGATGAAGTGTGTGAGGTGCGTTGAAGAAAATTCCTACAAGTAAAATACATAGCCCTGTTGTGCTCGCATACCCTTAATGACAATAAAAGTGTAAAAATTTGGGAATTTCCTCGCTTTTGTACATTTAGTGTATATGAATTTTAATTTTTACCCTATTAAGGGCATATGATTTCAGTATACTGGCACTTATCATGGAATTTAATATATACAACGATTTGGGCCTATATTTCTTGACTTAAAATTTCCGAGATATAATTAAAGAAATAGTTTGGCAATAATGTTAATGTGATCCTCACTGTGTTTCAAAAAGCTGCGGGTGCTTCTCCAGTCTTACACCTAGATGAAATATGACTGTAAGAAAATAGCAAGAAACGGATATGATGTACTTACTTGTGAGGAAAAATAAATGGTGTTCACCAACATTTACGTAAATTCATCCAGTAGTTTTGTTTTGATAACAGAAATTAAACTGTTAGTAGTGCGCAGCAAATCGCCGCCATTATAATAATATTCACGGAAGATTAGTTCGCGTTTGGCTCCATTTTAAATCTCTATTAATTAAGAGATGTATTAAAGGGAGTCAATGACGAAATTGATTTTGATGCCGACAATGGTGGCTATTTTCTGCGTACTACTAAAAGGTGAATTTATTTCATCAAAACAAAACTACTGTATTAATTAATGTAAATTTTGGTGAACGGTATTTATTTTCCCTGACAAGAAAGTCTATGATAAAGGTTTCTTGCTATTTACTTTTTACCAACCATATTCGATCTAGGTGTAAAACTATAGAATCACTAAGTTCGGCTATTTGTTGATGAGCTCTTCGTTTTTCGCAACGGTGTGTAATATGTGAAAGTGGTTTGACTTTGTGGTCTTCTTCCTTTAACAAATCCAGCATTTTTATTAACGAATTCTTTGATAGGCGAGCAGCTCCTTTTTTCATCACCCACATCCATTGCGAGAAAATAGCCCCATTTTCTTTATCAACAAAAAAAACCCTACTTCACGATATATATACGTCTTTGTAATATAGTAGGAAAAATCCCAGCAGAGTGCTCGATTAATTAAGAATTAAAGTTAAAAGTTAAGAGCATGGTATTTATTTATTTTGGTACATAAAACGGTACATTTTTTTTTTTTGTTTTTTGATATTTTTTTTTCATGTATTATTTTTATTTTTATTTTTATTTTTATTTTTATTCTCTTTAATTTTATATTTTTATATCTCTCCAAATCTCCTCCGGTTTTAAATCCCTACAGTTTCATTACACTAAATTTAAATTCAAACAAACATACACAACACGCTTAGCAAATAACGCGTCCCAACGAGAGTGTCATGTGACTTCAAATTTCCAAAACAGATGACAACAGAAGCTGAAGAGAGCCGGATGGCTAAGACTTTCCGTGCTTGAAACCGACGGTACGAATGTTGTATTAATTTGTCTGTACCAAACTATATATATATATATATATATATATATATATATATATATATATATATATATATATATATGTGTGTGTGTGTGTGTGTGTGTGTGTGTGTGTGTTTGTGTCTGTGTCTGTGTGTGTATGAGTTCATTTAAACATATAATATAATTTGCTTGTATTTTGACTCACCCTGGATATATATATATATATATATATATATATATATATATATATATATATATATATATATATAGTAAGCTATGAAAATGTATTTATGGCAATTAAGCTACACAGCGGCTCCCGCGTTTCATCCCCGGGCGGAATCTTCAAGCTAAAATGCGGGGATAAAACGCAGGAGTCACTTTGTAGCTTGATTGCCATACATATATTTTCATAGCTTACTACTTAGCTCTACATACGTATCGAAAACTTTGAAAGTAAATACTGAAAATTGATACATAAAAATTATATATCCTTATAAAAGTTTATGTGGATACATGAAATACTAATATATATATATATATATATATATATATATATATATATATATATATATATATATATATATATATATATATATATATATATATATATATGGGAAATGAAAAAGAATAACCAAAAAGGATGTTTTTTTAAAATTTATTTCTCAACGTTTCGTATTTATTTGTAAGACTACCCGAGGATGATAATTTTATTTTAAGAAAAATGTCATGCAAGTACGTAAAAATATTGGGTGGATATGATGGGTTGAAAAGAAAAAATAGTAGCCACTACTGGGTGCTCAGGACCGAGGCCCGGGCTTAGTGAAGTCAGTAGCATGGAATGAAAATGATGAGGATGGTTCTGAGTGAAAAAGTGGGGGCGTGGGGGTGAACGGAAATAATGTGGATGGCTGTTTGTGAAGAAGTGGAGGGTGGGGAAAGAGGAGGGAAGGGGAAGGCTCTCTGGTGTTGGTGTGTGGGTAAAGATTTGAAATATGAGGGTGGTTTGAAAGTGGGAGGAGTAGGTGGATAAGAGTGTGAGAGAAGTAGTCGAAAGGGTGAAATGGGTGAGGGGGCTTAATAGGAGATTTTGTTGTGGTTAGGTGTGACATTTTTGGAGAGTAGTAGTGTTTGACTAGCTGGTTATGTCAAGAATGTGGGGAATGAGTAAGTTAGAAGGTTTGGATTCGTGGTAAATGAAAATGTGGGTGTGTGGGGGTTTTTGGGTGTATATGGGGAGACTTGTATCTGAGTATAACTGAGAGCGAAGAGAAAAATAGAGGTTAGCCATAATCTAGGTTAGGTTTTTGGTCAGTGAGGATAATTTTGCTTATTAAGGGGGATAGATTATAGAAAGCCATTTGGTTGTCTGATGGTGTTGGAGGCTGTGATCAGTGCGGTTTGAGCACGGTCATGCTTTCAAATTTTTAACAAGCCAAAATCACCAGATACATCCACAACAAAGCTCGGCGAAGACTACTAGAAACCGCATCATCAGACAACGAAATGGCTTGTATAATCTATCTTACTTAATAAGCTAAATTATCCTCACTGAACAAAAACTCAACCTAGATGATGGCTAACCTCTATTTTTTTCTTCGGTCTCAGTTATACTCACATACAAGTCTCTACATACACCCCCACACACACATTCAGTCTGGGGTTGGGAGGCAAACCGATGAGACGTGATTGTTAAAATGAAATTTACAACAGATAAGGGAAATATTTCCCTAAGAAAATACAAGCGAGATATATTTCCCCCCTCTCTATGAATGGTTAAGAAAATAATTGTTAACTAACTACGATAAAGTAGTGATTGCTCTGTCTATCTCTCTTGACGTAGTACATATCTCTAATTTGATTTGATAACTAACGCTTGAAATAAAAACTGAAGTTGTAAGTTAAAGGGATTGTTTGTCTTCGGAGTCCGACCCGATCATGGGTTTTATTTGCAGACAACGGACAGCGTGGTTCACGGCAGGAAGGAAAGACGAAAGAATTCATCCACTAGACGACACGACCCTCTACACGACGAGGGAGAAAACTAAAGGTATGCAAACAATATGTGAACTATGTGATTTATGATGTTTTAAAGGTAACGAGTATTACATGTGAACTGCCACGGCCCTTTCAGGGACGAGTATACTAAACGAGTAAAGCCACGAACCGTAGTGGGACTAGATACGAAACGCGTACTGCCGCGGTCAAAGCAGGAGTGGAGCTATGCAACATCTCAGCTATGTAGCTCATCAGGGCCAAATTTCAATTTAGTAGCAATAAGAAAACCTCCAATCTAAAGATAAAAGAAAAGGGGATAGGAAAGTTCAAAAGTAGATTTAGACAAAGGTAACCTAACCCAAACACAAGAAAATATACATGAAAAAACTCCCTTTAGAAATGGTCTCAACATTTTTAAACGTGTATCCATATTTTCATTCTTCATTCTTTTTCCTCTTTTTTTCTTGGATATTTTATTCTTTATCTTCTCCTTTTTCTTTGCCTTTTCTTCTGCTTGTTTTGTTATTTTATTATTATTATTTTCTTCTCATTCATATTCTTTGTCTTTTATTTTTATGTTTCTTTCATTTCTTTACGTTTCTTACTTTCTTTTCGTCCTTCTTCCTTTGTGTGTTCCTTTCCCGTCTTACTCTTTCTTAATTTTCACCCGTCCTGCTTTTTTGCATTTTCTTCTTCCTCTTCTTCTTCTTCTTCTTCTTCTTCTTCTTCTTCTTCTTCTTCTTCTTCTTCTTCTTCTTCTTCTTCTTTTTCTTCTTTTCTCAACATTCCTCCCAAACACCTCGCTTTTTTATTCTAAAAAACATGATGCGAATAAGTCATTTTTCATTCATTATTTCATCTCCCTTCCTCTTCTGATACACATCTAATCGATAAAGTCACCAACACAAAAACATCAAACTATAAATACACATTAAAAAAGTCATCTATCCCCTTTTTCTCTTTCAATAACCTAAAAAAACTTCATCGATTTTCTCCAACACAATCAGCACTTAATTTTATATTTCATTTCTCGCATTTACATACCGAAAGAAAAAAAGAAACAATAGCATTACAATACTATAAAGAATAGCGACCATGTATTCGACATATTTATGCGTGTTCGTTGTCCGCTTCACAATGACCGTCATTAAAAAATGGCTTTCAAACATTCATTTGACATGCAACGTCACTTCCGCAATTACTTGCCAACTTGTCGCAGGTAAACATTGTCATTACCAAGACTTGCATATCAATAAGTTAAAGCGGTAGCAAGGTGCCTGAGCGATATATTCTCATATATATATATATATATATATATATATATATATATATATATATATATATATATATATATATATATATAGCCATCAACATACATACTGTTTCACTGTATCACAGCTCTTCACTGCGGCTAGACCAGTTAGTTCCTCAAACTGGGATTGAAACTCAACCGTTGAGCTACCAGTCAGCGCATCTTCCCCTGCGCTACCATACGACACTGACGGAATGTAAGTTACATCTCAATGCAAACATTGTCAAGTGCCGGGGGCTTGAATTAGTTTTACTCAATGAGATATGCCTTAAAGCAAATGGCAGTGGGCGATATCCTAACAAAGGGAGCTTATTATAGTGATCCACAATATATATATATATATATATATATATATATATATATGAGAATGTATAAATGGAGAGTAAAAAATAAGCCCCTATAAATCCTTAGACTTCTACTGTAGATTATGTAGAGAAGAGGCTCTTATTATCATAAAATACAAAGTTATGTTGCTTAATAAAAATATGAGATACTGTCCCATTGCTTGCACAAAAGAAAATACAGGGACTCAAACTTTAAGGTACCTCACCTTGAACTAACCCGTACCCCTAAACCCCATAACCCTCACTCTGTCCATCTTAACTAAAGTGTTATAATCGGATATCTTTCTTAGCCGTTTGTTGATTGTGTACTCTGGGATTCTTCATCATTCCTTGGATGGATCGCCTATTGTCTGCTACCCACGTTCAGAAATGCTTGACTGACTTTTCACCGTTATTCTTACCTTGAGTTTCTCATCCACTGTTTTATTCCAGCAACAATGTGTTAGTGGGTTGACGCTGGGTTTGTTGGGTATGTGTGTAGTCGAGGGGAGGGGTGATGTTTCGGCGGGGGACGATGTGTATGAGGGGTGTTTTTGGAGTACACATATCTATTTATATTTGGTTATGCACACTGATTATTTATACGATATATATATATATATATATATATATATATATATATATATATATATATATAGCTATTTACTATAGAATATAATTTAAGTTTATTTTTAATTTGTTAGTGGTATTTTAGAAACATATGTGTGTGAATATGTCAATGTATGGACGACTATGCGCCATTTTAAATATATATAGTAACGAAACGTAAGTAGACTTCACCCTTGTCTTCTAATAACCTGCTTATACTCGAGATAATATTGTTAGTAAATATATTACAAGAATGCATCTGTCAATCGAACTATAGGGGATGGTCTCGACTTTTAAATTATCTTACTTTTAATTAATAATAATATGATAATAAGTGGATAGATATTGATGAGTCGACTTTATAGGAGTTGTTTTAATTCTCAATATTACATCTAAATACTTTTATCTGGCCTTCGTAATGTCTACATTACGCTAAGCTTAATGCAGAAATAAAAACTGGGTCAGATCTTTTCACCATAATACACTAACCCACCAGCCGGGTGTTTAGTTACTATCTGAAATAAGTTCTGCATAACTTCACTTTCACCCTCTAACCGTTTTGTGCCTGAAAACAACGTACTCAACTCCTCTCCTTCGCTTTCCATAATTTTAATGCGGTCCGACTGATACTTGTTCTTCGAGTGCAAAGGTCGTACCGTATATTTCAATCCAAGGTCATTTATTGATAAATCAAATTCTATGGTTGGATTTTGTAATACGTTTTCTGTGACTCTATTGACTCTAACTAATAATTCTGGCTAATAATTTTATTTCTTCTGGTATTTGAACTATGATCCATGGAGAAGCTCTTTATTTAACTTTCAATTACCAGAATTATTACCACGACGGAACTGTCTTTTAACGGTTAGTCGTGTTTAAGATTACATACTCTTCCCCAAGAACCCCATACCTACACTCTGTAAATGACCTCATTTGAAACTTAACTTAAAATCATGTTATCCATTCATATTTGTATGTTTCAGGCTCACCTTTGTCGAGCTGTATCTCGTCTCATATGTGATACATTCGACTATGTAATTTGCTTTGAGAAATTGCATTTCGTTTTCTTTCATATGTGTAAACCCTCGGGTCACTTCAATCTTTATGTGAATAACATAGAAAATGTTGTCTAAGTTTTGACTGACTAGATTTTTTTTTACTAAAATAAATTTTTACAGCTTTACTAACGACAGAAGCTTTATTATCTATGCTGTGGTCATTATTATTGTGATGTGTTCTTGGATCGCTATTGTTAATATTGTTTTCTTATTCCTTAATATTCTATTGGAGATTCATATCCAATATTGACCCTATCGATTTGATTATCTTAATCATTAGTTTCATTGTAATAATTAGTACTATCATCTTATTATGGAGGGTAGAAGGATTATGATTAATATTAATATAATTAATATTATCCTTTTTTTATATAATTTTTATAAAGAAGATAAAGAAAGAGAAGGATGGGAGGTTTCAAGGTGGTCGTGTCTGCTTCCTGTATATCGTGTTGTCTCAATTTATTTCAATGCAGACATATAACAATTACATGACAAACAGCCTTCTCTTTCTTTATCTTCTCTTTCTCTCTTGCTTCATCTCCCCCGAAACCCCTCCTTTTTACCCAGCCTAGCGCTGGATAAAAATAAATATGAATTAAACTCGAATCTTACATTTACCATTCTCGCAACAAATCCTAAATGGCTATAGACATCCACCCTTAACATCCCTCTACCACTCTCCCCTGCCCCTTTGTTTTCCTTTTCCTTCAACCCCCTACCCTAGCTAAGCGTCGGATCAAAAATAAAATATAAAAATATAAATAGCTGTAAATTTAACTTTTCTCACGGCAATTGTATCTTTCTTCCTTTGCCTTCTCTTCTCTTTTTATTTTCCTCGCCCCACCCCCTTTCTACCCAGCTCAGGTTGGATATATAAAATATATAAAAAATAAAAAATAAAAAAACGAAAATATTAATTTCTAACGGCAATCATATTTTAAATCGGTCACATGACTTTTATTTCTTTCTCCTCTTCTTTTTTGCTTGACTTCATTCTTCCTGGAATTCAGCAACCAGGTTGGATCAAAAAATAATTCTCTTCCTGATGAGACCTCAGCTCTTGAGAGCTGTAGATCGATAACATTGGCATGCCAGTGTAGCAGACCTTGTACATGTTTGAATAAAAGCATTCACAATACAGCTCTACATTTTTTATTGAGCACTCTTTTATAAACTCGGTTTGATTCCCTTTGGGTTTTGATCCTGTGGATTTTATCCTACCTGGATTACTATACATATATATATATATATATATATATATATATATATATATATATATATATATATATATATATATATATATATATATGTATATATATATAAAGAGTTACATTTGTTTGACTGGAATAATGTTATATTCAATAGCTGCGCCTTGAAAACTGTTTCGTTTACGATGTTCGCACTAAGTTGGCTCGTGTCAGTAGTAAATTAGATTTCGTTTTCATTTGATTTTATTGATATTTATATTTTGTTCGATCAACCGATTTTGCTTTGATTACGGAGTCGGAAACGAGAAATATATCTCTCTGATACACTAATACTTTTCCTGTAACCCATTACACCGTAAAAAAATACGGAACAAATCTCATTACATCATTACTGCTCGGTTTACACTGTGCGTGCACATACTCCTCTTTCATAATTCTTATTTGTATACGTATGTATACACACACCACACACACAAACACACTCATATATATATATATATATATATATATATATATATATATATATATATATGTATATATATATTGACATTTTTAAAGGTGAATAAAAAATATTATTTATGTATTCATCAACGGTTTGTCTTTATTATAAGACTTTTTTTTAATTTACTAAAAAGAATAAACAAAATACAAGTACCAAATATTTGAAACACGATATGTGAGATTAAAATGTTTATAAAGACAACACGTTAAATAAATAACATATTTTTGGTATTCCTATTTCAATTTCGATTACGTCCGAAACACTTTTTACCATCTTTTATCATATATATATATATATATATACATATATATATATATATATATATATATATATATATATATATATATATATATATATGTGTGTGTGTGTGGGTGTGTGTGTGTGTGTGTGTGTACATACGTCTGTTTTCAGTTCTTTTATATAAAAAAAAAATTTTAAATAATAATTCCGTAAAAGAAAACAAAATTAAAGTTTAAAACTCCTGAGTGACGCCGATTGCAAAACATATATTGTTGATAAATACAAGTTTTAATTCAATTACAGGGCGCTATGAACAACTTTATTTTACTTACATGTGATTGCTACAAACTGGACCTGTTTTTGGAGGCTTCATCTCTCAGCATCAACCCATGTAAAAAGACACTATTTTATACCAAGGATAAATACAATTCTGAGTGACCAAAATTCGCGATCAGACATATTTATTATTTTCCTTTGTTAAATATTTCTCACTTGATGCAAGTCTGTTATTAGCATGAAGTTCACCTATGCAACCCACAAGACATGCAATCTAGTGCATGTTTGCATGCCTTAAATAAATAAAAAGAAGTGAACACATGTCAAACCACATTATTTCTCAAAGTAGGATGTCTAATAAAAAAAACTTATACAAAGCGAAACTTAATTAACCAAGACATAAATTAATGATAAATAAAACATTTATTTTCTTTATAATCCCACGTTTTATACAAAAGTCTACAACGTATCCCTGCTGACTCGAGGTATTAAAGTAGAGGATTTAGAAAAACAGTATTGAAAACATAGGCATATTAACAATTTATTTTTATAGGATTTCAATAATTCGTTTCAGCTTACCCTCATTTTATTGTTCGTTTCACTAAGAATTGGCTTGATCTAATATATCATGAGAAGTCAATCTAAGCTATTTTTAATTATTTATGCTTGTATCATAACAGTAAGACAGACAAGTGGTTGTTCTAAAATTTAAAAAGTGTTACCTCCTATTATGATATTAAAATAACTTACACTAATCAATAAGTAAATACTTTTTTAAATAGAATAGTTTATCTGATTGTTAGAATAGCATTTGATGTTTACTAAACATGAATTGCAACGATGCAAACCAATAAAGTTAACGTTTACACATGTATATAATTTAAAGAATTCAATTGTTATATAATAATGTAAACAATTCGGTGTGTGTGTGTCTACGTCAGTGTATGTATAGTATTAAATACTTTCAGTTGTTTTATTAGTTTATTTGGCTTCCGGTTATAAAATCGGATATTGACTTGCTGCGTTTATGATAAAACTGTTACCCATCATATTTTACGACGAATGATTCTTCAGGGGGCGAGAGTAAGAAATTGATAGAAGGTTTTCACAATTATTTTATTAGTAATATATATATATATATATATATATATATATATATATATATATATAACTACTTTTTCTAATTATAATTGTTTAATTAGCAATAATAAAATAAAACTTTTCAATCATTTGAAGCTTTTTGGGGGCGGGGGGCTTGAAATATTTTTTAAATAGTTACATAGTTTAATAGTTTACTATTTTCAATAATTATGATGTTTTCTACAAGTTTGAAAACATATTAAAATAGTTTATTTACTACTTCTGACTTGTTAAAAACAACTGGAATATTGTGTGCTTGTTTTACAAGTAGTGCGGTTTAAAGTGTTCAAATATACCTGCTGCTATGGTGCTTTCTATACGTATATAAACCCTAACAATCCGACAATCAGCTAAATCTTATACATTCACTGTGAGGGTCTCTAGATGCCAGAGGGTCTTCTACTTTAATATCTTTTTCTGCTTCAACGATTGTTCCTGCATGCAGAAATTTAAAACTAATGAGAACAGGCATATCGCTGCACAACTCTCAATTTAGGATTACCCTCTAAACGTGCACCCTAATTCTCAATAGCGCCTTACGACTACAGTGGTCGATTGCTTGGTCTGCAGAGAGCCATGTTAAAACAAAGCGGATGGCAATGATTAGTGCATTTGTTGTTAATTTCCGAATTCAAAACGTGTAGCTGTCATCAAGTATATTGTTTCATTTTAAAATTTATTTTTGTTTTTTTATTAAAAATATAATTTAATTCAAGAAAACATGCGAATGAAAGTTATAAGACTCATGGGCAACGACGGCACGGGACAGCTAGCAAGAAATATGAAAGATTCCCTACTCCCGATTCAAAAGTTGTGTTATGGTTTTTGATTCTAATTTCAAAGTAGACACTGTTTATTATTCAATGGCGATGCAAATAAATCATGTCTCATACATGACATCTCGTTTTTTCAGTGTTGTTTTAAGTTGTGTGTGCTTTGTTCTGTATAGCACGGAATATGTCCCTGTGATGTGATTGGGCAGATATTCCCTAAAGAACTTATGTCATTTAAATGAGTAGAAGGGAAAGTGAACGTCCCAAGGTTCAGAAACGAATCCAATGCCATCCCGAAAAACGCTCGCTCTTCCGTTTGAAAATAAAATAGAGGTTTCATGGAATCTACAATTCGATATCAATGTCATGATTTGGCAGAAATCACATAAACGCACACACGTAAACAAACACACACACACACACACACATATATATATATATATATATATATATATATATATATATATATATATATATATAATGCTGGCCCACATTCTACTACCACACCTCTTTCTTACTATACATCTCAATAATGCGGATGTCCTACACTTACCAACACTATGTTTGCTTGTTATGTAATCCGACCGTTTGTCGGGTAGTATGACTTACCTTGTGTGCACCTTGGAGACGTCTTTGGAATGACTATTACGTTTTGGACACGTTACAATACAAGCTTACCGAACCAACCAATTGTGACATGCCCTTTAACATAAAAGGGGTAATACTTGGCGTGGTATTGTTCCTGCTTTCATGCTTCGTTAATCGGCGTCAGTAATTTTCTCCAGAGAATTAATTATCTGCTGGCTGGGACTATAAGTTGTTGTGTTGCAATATAAGGCTTTCTGTACTATTTTACTTTTTATATGAAACTAAAATGTATTATATGTTGAAACGGAACATAATTAAAACCCGAAAATGTGACAGTCGTGCTCACACGACTGCCTTCAGGCGTGTCTAACAGCCGACTGTGTAATTTCCAAACTGAGCGAGAGAAAAGTGAGAGGGTGAGAGAGGAAGAGAGAAAGAGAGAAAGAGAGAAAGAGAGAAAAAGAGTGAGAGAGGGCAAAATATACAACACATATATTGTTCTGAGTTTTGATGAATGTTTTGTTTTTTTGTTGATAGGTCAACTAGTTGACCTTTTAATTGCTGACCCCGGAATACAATGGTTGTACTTAAAATCGTTCAGATGTCAGCCTACAGTCTGATTGACGGCAATCCTTTCCGTAGTCACATTATGGGTGTGAAAACACAATTGTCGATTTTTTATTCTCTCCTCGAAGAAAACCGACACTAAGTATAACACGGTGATTGTTGATTGTGAAGAGCGCATAAGCTCCACGGACAGGGCCACTCATCGATCGTACCACAACTACACTTAATATTTATTGCACAAATTGTGATCAATTTCACTTTCCTCAACCTACTTTTTACTGGGACTTTATTTAATTTACTATCTACACTATCTCAGTATACCATCTGTCACAGTAGAAGTAACTAACCTCTTACGATGAGAAAAGTGTTATTTATTTTATTTTACTACTATTGTCCGATTACAGCAACCCCTACTCCTCTGTATTAATTGGTTAATCAATTAATCCTCATTAATATACACAAACAATTAAAATTAAACAAATATTAAAGTTAAAATTAAATTGTTTACTTACTTTTACCTTTACCCACTTGCCTTTTTAAGTGTGTGCTAAGCGGGATGGTATTGGCTTCCTAACTAAGAATGCACCAAGCATCGATGTTGTTGTTTTTGCCCATTCGTTTTGAAAAACTCAACTATGTTCTGCAGGGCCCGACACAACGACTACAATTTTCTTCAACCAAACCAGCATACCGAACACCATTAATAAATACATAAACATATAACGAACTTGTAGCATTAACACTAGTACTCACAATGGCCAGATTTGGTATTAAATAACTTGATTTGCAACAAATAAACCAAACGAAACACCAAAACTGAAATTAAAATAAATAAAGATAAAAAAGTATATTAAAATACATAAGAAATAACAACTAACGTTTCGGCATCACATGACTCACAAGACGTATATATGCCGTAAATAAAAAAAATTAAAAAATAAATCAGTGGGGTACCAAAATGTGTTGAGTTTTTGAGACTATATCTAAATAATTTATTTTCAAGCATTTGTCCACCAATCCACAAACCTCTTTTTCAAGTCTGACATGATCTTAAATTAATTTAAAAGTAAAGATTTGAAATCAGATATTCTGAGATGTTAAATAAAGTCTAATTCAGAGTTACTTCCCCTGCACCTTTCATTATTTTACGGTAGACATTTCGATTTTGCATTAAATCCGATTCTATTCACTTCGATGAAATTAGATATAGACTACAAATGCATTTTATTTGGTAGACCTATATACATCATCAAGCTGTAATTAGTAACATAATTCATTAATTCAATAATCAAATTTACGACAACCTACAAACAATAAAACTTACTTGAACATACGATGATAAAATAAAGTTACAAAAAAAAAATTGAATTAATGACTTATAATATAATACCCAGTTAATTAATTTGATGTTACACATAATTATGTTAGCACTATATCCATGGGTAAGATAGGATATTACAAGTTATTGATGTATTATTTTCTGCAGCACTAGCCTCTACATATGCGAGGCTAGTCCTTTTGTCATTTCTACTTTCTGCGATCTATCTTGCTGGATTGCCGATAGTTGAACTTTTCTTTTGTGTTTATTTTTTACAAGTGGGGCACTCTTCCGAAATATCAAATGACTTCCCATCATCCTGACACTACAAGCAGTTAATATCATACTTTCTGTGTATTATGTAAGATTGAAAATAAACAAAAAATAAATATATAATTGTACGATCAACCCTTCGCTTGTTTGTTTTTGTTCTTCCCACCTACTCATAATCCGGCTCTCTGCAATGTATTATTTTTTTTTGAAACCTTTATATATATATATATATATATATATATATATATATATATATATATATATATATATATATATATATATATATATATATATATATATAAGAGAGGAAATTGTAGTTTGCTTGAAGCATTGCTGGACATATAAGTGTAGGTTTGTAATCCGAGGCAGGAGCAATGTGATATAGATACCGGAAGCTGGAACAGATGAACAAAAATAAATGAGAAGATAAAACAAGAATGAAATCTCAAATCAATTAATATTTCACGTAAAACAAATTAAATACCAGAACAGTAAATAAAAAGAGGTTACTGCTTGGCAAATAAACGTTTCGGAATAAGGTTAACTTGAATTTTCG
Source organism: Sepiola atlantica (assembly GCA_963556195.1). NCBI lineage: Eukaryota > Metazoa > Mollusca > Cephalopoda > Sepiida > Sepiolidae > Sepiola > Sepiola atlantica. The sequence goes on from OY744519.1 coordinate 155,706,868, forward strand.
AGAGAGATACCTCTCATTATCAAAAGTCCAAAAAATATGATCGAGTGGGCGAAAAAAAATGGACTGACAGGATCAACTGTTGAAGAAATACCGCAGAAAATTGAAAGTAGATATGCAGAAAAAAAATCAATAATTATTAAACCTATCGTAATTTATCTTATTAATTAATTTGAGATTTCATTCTTGTCTTCTCTTCTCATTTACTTTTGTACATCTGTTCTACCTTCCGGTACCTATATAACATTGCTTCTGCCTTGGATTACAAACTTACACACACACACACACACACACATATATATATATATATATATATATATATATATATATATATATATATATATATATATATTGCTTTATATGCATCATTCCTTCACTTATAGAAGTTGAATGCCTGTATGTCTCGCCGCCTTTAAAAGTGTTAAAATTATCATTGTTTATAAGCTGTTCAGAACTGGCCTATCGGTTAGCGACGCTGGATTGGAGTTGAAAAATACTTGTAATCCAGGGTTTCGAATCGTGGGACCGGTAGTGAATAGTCGTACTTCTATGCTGATGAGTTTTTATTGAAAAGAGACGAAACGTATACGTCCATAGATAAATAAACAATAACGAATAGTAATATACATATATATATATATATATATATGTGTGTGTGTGTGTATATATATATAAAGTGAAGTCGTGTGTCTCCTGTACCTTTAGTTAAGATGACAAAATAGTCACATACATCATCGGCTACGAAAGTTACCACTGATTCACTCGAGCGTGTTTCAAGAAACGTATTACTATTTTCACCATCTAACAGTAAATGTTACTTTTAGACCGCGATCACAAAAACATACTCTGTACAGATGGCAGCCAAACCTTTTCCCTCAAATATTTATATACTTCTACTCTCCTACTTAACACCATTAAATCGATTACATTCGATAATTTTTACAATCATCACCGTAAATATTTCATGTCATACTTCTAATAATTTTATACATGATATACAAGATTCATAAATCAGTTAATAACCGTTCCCTGACGTTGTTTGATAATTCCAGAATATTGGATTACATATATGATTTATCGTTCGTCGTTACTTATAACTACTAATGCCTCTAACATATTTAGGAATTTAATAATAACATTAATTAACTAAATTAGTACTATTGCACATTGATCTAAAATGTCGTCACGTACATTTCAATCTGATTAATTAAATTTATTTCAGTTACAACGTTACACGTATAATTTTTTATTCGACTTACACATTTATGCCATAAACACTTGGGCAATTTACTAATAACACTTCCAAGGCTCATAACTCACAAACAAATCACAGGGTAAAACGAACAGAGGCGATCGCTTAAAATATCCAATTGCTTAAAAAATCTCATGGTGGCCTGTACTACCTTTTTACACAACGATGTTAGTACACATTTAAACACAACACAGGTAAATTATTTCAATTTTGACCATCCATACAAATCGAACATTATTTAAACAATCGCTTTATTTTACAATTATCAAACAAATTGCAGATGTTACCAATCATATTGTTTGTGTATTTTCTTTTATTAAGTGTTATGATAATATACTTATTATATTCTATCCTCAGTAAGTGAAGAAGACACTACTTTTAGATCGAACTAAAAAACGCTTTAAAATAAGTTAACACACAAATAAACCTATCAAGGTAGGTAAAAGAGTAACTTATTTTGCCTTTGCTAACATTTATTTTTTGCATATTTTTTTTACCTCTTTTTCGTTCCGTTCGTTGTCGTTAGAAATACTTAGAAATCCTTCGATACTGCTACAATTTTTATTTCATTTATTTTCGTTTTGTTTTAATGTTTACTAAGTGTTATGATGCAGTACTTATTCTTTACTCTCTTCGGTCACTGAAAGAACACTCCTTCTAGACTGCGGCAAATTTTATTTTTACCCATGGAAATTGATCTGGGACACCCCCTAACCCGTCTCGTTATAACTTTATTCACTTAATACAATCAAAAAGAGTTAATTTAATTCGGTTTATTTTCATTAATTAATTTTTACTTTTCAAAATATACTTAACCTTAAAGTGTAATATCTGTTAATTTATCTCTACTCTTCTCGGTCAATGAAGGATAAATCTTTCTAGACTAGCAGTTTTCATTTTTCTGATTATTTTTCCTCTATTCAGCTATATGTCGAGTTTAGAAGAAATAGTTTTACAATGCGGCAATTTTAATTTTTTCCCAGTATATGGATTGTCAACACATTAAACACCACAATTGTATAACTCTCCCCTACTGGGAGACAACTAAAGAGAATCAACATAGTCAATGCTATAAAAGCATCTTAAATAACAGTCGAGAAACCGAAACAAGATAACAATAACACATATCTTACATCAATCTCCATATATTTAAATCAAAGCGACAGTTAGACGAAGAGTGGGCCCTTAACGTTAGTAAGTTCAATCTCCAACCAAAATGGGCACTACAGATTGAGATAAAAATTGCCTCGATCTTTCCTTTTGATTTTTCCATCACTGACTTTGGAAAGCTTCACGCATATTTTCTGATCACATCTATTTACATTTTTTAGGGGGAAGCAGTGGTTTTGAATTTTACGAATAACCCTTTACATATAATCGTTGGAGGAGTGGGGGAAGTCACCCAAAACACAAATGAATATAGTTTGTTTGATTCAAAATATAGATAAATCCTATTTTAATCAAATAAATTACTTACATAGTTCTTTTAAACTTCTTTTTTACGAATGTATACTCTACTACCTATATATCGCTCCCCCACAACGCCGGGGCACGGAGCTTGCTAGTATACAGTATTGATTGAATAAAATATTAAATTATTTTTACCTATATACGACGGCGTTTCAAGCTCTCGCTGTCATCAGTGTAGGGAATGATAATCTTAGACGGTCGCAAGATTCGAACCTGGTTACAGAATTACCATAGACTCTATTTATTCGAAGCAATCACCTATAGAAAAGCTGTCTAGAGGCTTCGGCGAACGTTGTCGGAACATAAATAAATGTATGTCTCTTATCTCAGCTTTAGATAACAGTATGGCTGCCTTATCTAAGCAGTAGTTTTAGATACCCTCTAGATGAAGTTGTATTTCGTTTGGATCGAAAAACGTCTTTAGAAAAAGTGACCCGAACGAAACCGGTAAATCTCTCGATTTTGATAATTTCTTCCTGTGTTTCATTTGTTTTTCCTATTGTATTTCCCACACATCTTGTCTCCACGGCATTTCATTTAATAATGTATCGTGTATTTTATTCTCTCACACACACGCATATATATATATATATATATATATATATATATAAATATATATATATATATATATATATATATATGATGTGAAGAATGCTATCGTTAACATTAAACGAAGAACATACACTAAATGCTTGCCAGTAATTATTTTTGATATCTTCGTGGTCTTTTTAATCATAGCGCACGTATACGCCCCTCATCAGTGCACACGTGGCATAAATTATACAGTGCAATCGACATGCTAAAGCGAAACGCCAACATCTAAAGTGGAGAAGAGGGGTAGAACGTGCATTCTATGCCGCATCTTCACGTTTCCCCGGATGGCAGAAACATGGAATGAAAAAGAATTCTGGTTAATTAAATGCCACTTGAGCTGCGCTTCTCTCGTGCTGGGTGGCGATGTGATAATTGCCACATTGCACATCTTACATTTAGCTAATTGAATACGTCTATTCTTTATTTATGTGTTGTGTCATTAATGCAATTCAAAATAAAGCTCTATCCCAAGATCAAACAAAACTTTTCTGGAGCCGAATTTATAAAGAATTCTTATGGTGGTACTAATATTTCGGTTTATCCGTTCGCACCTGATATCCATGATACGGAAAGACGACATTTGACTTCTATCTGTCTCTGTCTGTCTATCTAATAAACTATAGTCCTATCTATCTATCCATCTATCTATCTATCTATCTATCTATCTATCTATCTCCCGCTCTCTCTCTCTCTCTCTCTCTCTCTCTCTCTCTCTCTCTCTCTCTCTCTATATATATATATATATATATATATATATATATATATATATATATATATATATATATATATATACATATATTAATTTTTAAATAAATATTTTCTTAAGTACAAACGCCAGCGTTTCAAACTTTCGCTTTCATCAGTGTAGGGAATGATACTCTCAGACGGTTCAAACCCAGTTACTGAATCATCGTAGACTCTGCAAGCAAGCGTCATAACCAAATGGCCACGAGACATTACCACGTCAAGTAAGTGAATTTAAGTCATATTTCTGCGAAATGAGGCACACATAGAACAACTGTCTGGATAGTATTCAACGAACGTTTTCGGAAAATGCCATATAGGTACCTAAAAGTCTATTTTTAACTTCCGCAAGCAAGCATCGTAATGAAATGGCCACGAGACATTGCCACGTCAAGAAATGGAATTTAATTTCTATTCATGCGTGTACACACACACATGTATACATATATATATGTATATATATATATATATATATATATATATATATATATATATATATATATATATAGTAGAGAATGGTAGTTTGCTTACGCTTACAAATCTGCCAATCTATCGATCTATGTCTTACTATATGTACATATATATATATATATATATATATATATATATATATATATATATATATATATATATATATATATATATATCCATCCATCTATCTCTCTTTCTGTCTCTCCATGTCTCCCTCTATCTATCGCTCTTTCGTCTTATTTCTATAAAATTGCTGTGTTATTATCATTTTGAATAACACTTCTTATTAAAAAGAAGATCACCAAACTATCCCCATATTATCGACTGGCGGTAAAAAGAAAGACTGTTGGACTTTCATGACTGAGATTTTGCCGACATGCAGGCATAGACTGACTTATTGTTGTAGAAAATATTCTTGAATCTCGAAAAGAATTGTGAATTTATTAATATAATATTAATGATTCTATTTTAATGAGTATGCATAAGGATATGGCAGTGCTACCATCAAGGCGAACAATCTGGGGCAAGTAGTTATGCACACACGATAAGTACTGTTGTCATTCCACACAAACGTCAGGGTTATTGAATTACTGGTTAGGTTCTTGACATTATTAGGTATTTTCTTTCTGATCGAAGCTTACGAGTAACTTCGGACAGTGTATTTTCATTCTATTTTCCTATCAATGCTGCTGTTCCTCGGAGTTCAATTCTAGACCCAACACTGTTTCTTCTCTATATAAATGACCTTCCAGAGAATATTATTCAGAAAATTAACATCTATGCCGATGTTACTACTCTCTATTTTGGCGTAGCTTCTCGCCAATCTCCCTCAAGACAGTTGAAAAATGCAGGTGATCTGGAAGTTGATATGGGTTCAGTTGTGAATTGGGGTACGAAATAGCTTGCTTCGTCTAATTATTTTAAGACTCAGCTCGTTATCAATCGTAGGCGTGTCTCTTTTCTTCCTGAGATTATCATGGACGGATCTTCTCTTGGGAAGAGATCGACCCTGACATTTCTTGGTAGTTCTCTCTCATCAAATCTTTCTTGGAGTTAATACATTAGATCCATTGCTCTTTCTGCTTCTCGTAAAGTCGGGTTTCTCTATTGCTACAAACACTTTCTCACACCTGAGATTACCATCTAGATCTACACATATTTTTGCTGGAGAATCTCCGTCTCGTTTGAGGGTTATTGATAAGGTGAAGAAACGTATCTGTAATTTGATTGGCCCTACGATTTATTATTCTCTATACACCCTCTCTTATAGACGTGATGTTGCTAACCTTTATTTTTTCTATAAGTACTATTATTCTTCGGAATTGTCTGATCTATTCCTTAATTGTTTTGTTTCAGCTTGTTTGACATTTTTAGCTCATGGTCTCTATAAATTCGCTGTTTTGATACGTCATTGTAATACAGCTTCCATGTCTAGTAGCTTCTTTCCAAAGAACCGTAGCTTGTGAAACTCTCTTCCTGTTGATATTTTCCTCATACCTATAGCCTTGTTATTTTTTAGACTAACGTCAATAGGTAGCTCTTGTATTTGCGATAATCACATGTGGCTCTAGATAGCTCCTGACATACAGTAGCTTGATGCCTTGTCTAGAGCGATGTCCATGAAATAATTAATACAGGTTTATCTTTATTAGTATTAACCTAGTATTATGCATTTTAGAACACAGATTTTAGGCGTACGAAGTCAAAATATTCGCTTCATACTATTTTAATTTCACACAAAACGCCGTCGAGGTGACGAAAACCCTTCGTTTATAATAATAAATATTCGCCAATTTCAGTTTCTTTAGAGTATTTTAAAGCGTATTTAGGGGACATAAAATATACATAAAAACATTTGAAAATTTAGATTTTTCAGATTGGCATAGAATTTAATTCATGGTCATTGGATACCAATTACGCAAGGTTCCATGAATTACAAGTCCTTATATATATATATATATATATATATATATATATATATATATATATATATATATATATATATATATATATATACAGGGTGTTTCAAAAGTCTTGGGAACATTACAAATGCGTATATCTCATGAACTATTCCAGGTAGAAAAATGAAACTGGTGCCATTTTAAAGCTTGCTTAATCAAGTTTTTGGTCATACTAATGATTTTCGTGTTATCTTTCCAGGTGCAGTAATGGCGTTCTCTAAACAAGACAAGGCATTTTGCGTCCTCCAATTTGCAAAGATTGAATCGTGGACATGTGTTCAGCGTGCATTTCGCAGGAAATTTAAAAAAGAAGCCCCTGAAAGGAAATCCATTGTCAGATGGCATGCTAAATTTGTGAAAGATGGGTGTTTGTGCCCAAGTAAGCGAACAGGTCGCCCTTCAACTTCAGAAGATGCAGTTGAGCAAGTTCGGACAGCCTTTCAGCGGAGCCCCCGTAAATCAGTGAGAAGAGCCAGCAGGGAACTTCAGCTTGCTCCAGCAACTGTCTGGCGTGTCTTAAGGAAACGACTGCAAATGGTACCTTACAAGCTCAAGTTGGTCCAAAAGTTGAAGGACACTGATAAGCCACTTCGCCATGACTTTTGCATTGCAATGCAAGAGAAGTTGGAAGATAACGGCTTTGATGACCGGCTTGTTTTTAGCGATGAGGCGACCTTCCATCTGAATGGCAAAGTTAACAAGCATAACACTCGCATATGGGGTACTGAGAATCCTCATGAACTTCTTGAGCACGAGCGAGATTCACCAAAAGTGAACGTGTTTTGTGCAATTTCCAAGAAAGGTGTCTATGGACCGTTCTTCTTTGAAGAGGCAACTATCACTGGTGAATCCTATCTCAACATGCTGGAAGACTGGTTAATGGCTCAGTTGGAACAAGCAGAATCTGATGACTTCATTTTTCAACAAGATGGTGCACCACCACACTGGAGTCTTAGAGTAAGGCAGTTTCTTAACACAAGGCTGCCTGGTAGATGGATTGGGAGATCTGGGCGAGGTGATGACGTTCTCATGCCCTGGCCTCCTAGGTCTCCAGATCTTACCCCGTGTGACTTTTTCCTTTGAGGCTTTGTCAAGCAACAAGTCTATGTGCCGCCCCTTCCAAGAGATATTGACGAACTAAAGGCTCGAGTAACGGCAGTTGTGGGAACCATTGACGTCAAGATGCTGGAACGCGTTTGGCAGGAAATGGACTATCGACTAGATGTCTGCTGTGTGACGAATGGTGCTCATATTAAGCAACTTTGAAGATTTCCCACAAAACTTGAAACTTCAACCTTTTCAACGGTACCAATTGCATTTTTCAACTCCTAATAGTTTTTGAGTTATTAAAAATCGTTATGTTCCCAAGACTTTTGAAACACCCTGTATATTCACAGAGTCAGTCTAGAATCTGAAAACAGTTTCCATATCCATTCGGCTACGGGAAACTGTCACGTCATTAAGGGAAAGAACTATATATACCTACGACCAGGCACACATAACAGAATAGTCGAGAGAGTATTTGACTAACGTATTCGGAACTTTGAATTAGAGCGTTTTGGGATTCAATTTCTAGCAATATATATGTGTATTTATATATTTTCCCACTTGTGCGCTTATGATTTTTCACTGACTGATTACACCTATATATATATATATATATATATATATATATATATATATATATATATATATATATATTGAATATAAAACTATTCCAGTCAAACAAATGTAACTCTTCATATATATATATATATATATATATATATATATATATATATATATATATATATATATATATATATATATATATATATGGGCGGGGCGTGTGTGTAAAGTTAGTGAGAGAACCCCAGCAATGTGCGCGATTATTCAGAAATATTAAAAAAGACTGTAATATTAATTTATATATGTATAACAGAATATTTAGATAACGTACGTATGTCTATTCGGGCGAGACATACATAAATCGAGACTAAGAGAGTCCGGCAAAATAAGCCAACTATAGTCCCACTTTATTTGGATTTTTAACCGGCGATGTTGTCGTATCTTCTGTAATGGTATATATATATATATATATATATATATATATATATATATATATATATATATATATATATATATATATTGTGTGTGTGCATTTAGACAGCATTTTCTTATTTGCGCTAACATGGTTAAAATGTATATATATATATATATATATATATATATATATATATATATATATATATATATATGGAGGAATTTTTTTACCTGCGGGGGCACCGAAATACCCGACAAGTAGACGGGCGCAGGCTATTCTCTTTCGGAGTGTTGGACACGTAGACCTTATCAGGTCATCCATCTAAGAGAAGGAAAACTCTGACAATAAAACTATGCTACTAAGCATTTACGTCTTGGCAGCAACTGTTGAGGTGGAAGGCCTCCTTAGTCTTGATCGACAACCTTCCTATGGCTAGAATCTCGAACTAAGTATCCCGTTTGCAAACCTATTATTGCTTAAGGAGTAGATAGGCTCTGCTTATCACCCATGCATTGAGTAGTGTTGCCACATCTGGGCTGGTGTATCATCCGCTAGTCTCTCCCTCTTAGACAAAATCCCAAAAAGAGTCGCCAATTTGATAGGTCCTTCACTATCCACCAAGCTCTAGACCCTGTCCCATCGCCACAATGTTGCTTCCTTGTGCCTGTTTTACAAATACTTAAATGGATCGTGCTCTGATGAGCTTGCTGCTCTGGTACTCCCACGACGTAGAATAACTGGACCAACCCGACAATCGGCCAAATCCCATCGATACACTGTGGAGGTACCCAGATGCCGAAGAGCTTTCTACTCCAAAAGCTTTTTTCCTCGTGCTGCTGGACTCTGGAACTCCCTCTATGCTCCCGGCTTTCCTGACGTTACTGACATGCAGAAATGTAAAACTAATGTAAACAGATAACTCGCTGCGCAGCCCCGAAATTATGTTATCCCCCCAAACCTTCACCCTTTGTTTTTTCAGTAGCCCGTTACAGTGGAGGCCTGCCTTGTTTGGGGTGAACTATTTTAACAAAAACAAGTGTACAATTTTAAGCCATCCGCTATTTTGAATCCGCCATGTTTACCTAGGTATTACCCGGATGCTATTTTGTCTACGATATTGAAACCCGGTTTATAGAAATGATATTAATACATTCATCGGAATTTTCTTGCGAATGTCAACAAACTCGAGAACAAATCATCAGCCGCTCTTGAGACTCAAGAGGTTGAAGTAAACAAACCATTACACAGGCTAACGTAGATCAAAGTGGCGGTTACAAAGAGTTTCCCCTTGGCTATTTGTTAAATTAAAACTAGGTGTCCAATCAGTAGAGGATGATTAAAATTCATTCACAAAAGACTCGCCTTGTTATTTGACCTCGAGAAAATAACCCAACGGAACAGATGGATTGCTGTGTTGTTAGAGATCTGGCAATACTTATTGTATGAATGAAGCATTGATTTTATTTTCATGTAGCAGACATTTCCCTCTATGATAAATACCAATGTGTGTATGAATATGAAATAACACTGATGAGTTGTAGATGATAAAACAGCTCTCGGTTTATGACAAATATATTAAGATAAAATGCACGATATATCATAAAATGAAATACTGTGAATAATAAGATGTGTGAAAAAAAAAACAACAAATTTAAATACAGGAAATCATCAAAAAACAAAAGATTTTACCAGTGTCGTTCCAATCAACGAGCGTCTTCAGAAATAGTGTTTTTGTTTTTTTTCTGAATACATTCGTTTATTCGAACGAAACCAACATATCTGCTGTTGCTTGACGACTTGTTCCTGTATTTAACTTTCTCTTGTTTCGTGTGTCTTTTCCACGCATGACTATATATATATATATATATATATATATATATATATATATATATATATATATATATATATATATATATATATATATATAGAGAGTCTCGGAAGTTTCTCAACCATTAAAACTATATAAAAAATAAAAAAAAAAAAATAAAAAAAACTTATAGTCTCAAGTCTTCCAGTGGAAAATCACTCATGTAAGTCAATTTATTTTTTACAGTTATTATATTAGTTAGTTTCTAACACTATTTTAAGGGATCATCAGTTGTTTACCATGAAAAACTGTTTCGGGAATTTAAAAACAAGACAGTATTTAATTTCATGGCTTCCCAGCAGAGTTGATCAGACCCCACTTCCCTTAAAAGACAAAAACATAAACGTTCCTTATACTAAATCTACGTTTTGTTCCATATAAATGTTTTGCTTACTTATATTAGTTATTTAAGAATTAAAAAAAAATATATATATATATATAAATAAATAAAATAAAAAATAAATTTTTTTTACCTGCGCTGTTCGTCTGTCTAATAAAATTTATCCGTTACTCACAAAAATGTTGTTGCATTTTAAAGTGTTTGGACGAATCCATGACACTATTATTTAAGTGATTAATGTATTATTTTTAGTTTTATATTATAAATATAAAAAACATCAACACATCAAAAAATAAAAGATAAATAAATAAATATGTATATACATATATATATATATATATATATATATATATATATATATTACATACACACATACACATATATACCTTTAGTTCCTATTTTTCTTCCTCGTCCTACTTTGTTGTCCATCTCCCCGTTGTTGTCAGCCGCAAATAAATATTAATTTTCCTTGTTCACTATAGTTTTTCTAATCTGCGTTCACAACTGTCGGCTTTTTTCTTTTCTCATTGTTTCAAATCTGCGTCTGTAAGTTAACCGTTAATTTGTTCTCTTTTTCTTCTTCTTATTTACCAACTCCCGGTGTTTAAAAATCAGCGTTCATAGTTATGAACGGTTTTCTTCTTCTTCTTCTTCTTCTTCTTTTTTAACATTTCTTTCTTTCTTTCTACTGTATTTTTATTGTTTTTCTTATTATAATTAGCAGATGTGTTATATATACGTTTATTCATATTATATAATTTCTATTTATATATACTATGATTTGTTCTATCAGTTTATTTTGATTAATTTGATAAGATTTAAAAGCATCAGGATGGCGAGTAATTGCCTTATTTAATTGTCCAAATATTTTATTTTGATCGCCACCTTGGTTAATCATTCTTATTATTAGATCAGAAATTGGGGGCATGAAATCTACTAATTTTAAGGTAACACGAGCAATTCTCAGAAATTCAGACATAATACTCCCGTAAAATATATACACAGGGCTAGTACTATTTTTATATGGCATTCGCACGATACGAAAAGGGAATGAATTTCTTTTATCAAACAGTTTATAGATAAATATTTTATCTTCAATTTTTATATCCAAATCAAGAAAAGTAGCTTGTGTTCCCTTATGTTCACAGTTTAATTTTAACTCTTGGGGATATATTAAATGTTTAGTATTTGCAAACTCTTCGCTATCATTAATGCAAACAAGGTCGTCAATATATCGCCTACATCCATGATAACTATACGCTCTAGATATATCATTTTTTATTAGTGATGACATATATATATATTCCAGTCTATGTAAATATAGATCTGCCCAAAATGGAGACGGATCCAAACCCATTGGAATACCTATTGTTTGGATAAATAATTTATTCCCTATTTGAAAGTAACTCTCTTTTATAAGGTGACTTATAAGCATTATCAGACCAGTTTTGGATACACTCGTCTTACCATTTTTATTTTTACACCAAAAGGCTTTAGATTTTGCAAAGTCTATGTATTTACTTTTTCCTCCTGCAAAAGCTAAATCTACAGTATTACCTAATTCTTTAATAAGTTCTTTATGGGGTATTTTTGTATATAATGTACTAAAATCGTATGTCGAGATTGATTTAGCCTGTTTACGAGAATTAATACGATCTAATTTTTCTTTTACTAGATCGGAATTATTTACCACCCAAAATAGGTTTATATTACTATAGAATTTACTTTTTTTATGGAAATTATTTATTTGGTTTATAATTAATTTAAAGATTTTAGACACACCCTTACTTAAAGGTTTAGTGATGCACATTTTTGAGGCAACAATGAAACGGGCGCCAACTGGTGTTTTATGCATTTTAGGTATCCAATACATAGATGGAAGTTTTTTGTATTTTTCTTCTAATTTTAATCCTAATTTTTCACAAATAACAGTATTGTTTATAATAATGTTATCGCTTTTATTATTACTTAATTTATAAGTATCTGAAACTTCACCTATTATTCCTACTTCTAGCAATAAGCGTTGTATATAATACTTTTTACAGATAAAAGCTATGTTATTTGTCGCCTTATCAATAGGAACTATTACAAACCTATTTTGAAGCATTTCAAGCTCCGTCGTTATTTGTGGATTTCTAAGTAGGGGATTCGTTCTTGTATGGTGTTTAAATTCTTTTAAACGTTCTACTTTTTTATTTACGAATCTAAGTACATTATTTTTCCATGCGTCAAATGTAGAGTGTAATAGTTTATGTTTTTTAGACATGGATGCAGTGAAATTATCTAACGCTTTATTTATTTCCTTAACACATTTCGCATAATTTAAACATTTAGGTTCTCTATAGTTTGGGCCTTTACTTAAGAGTTTTCTTAATTTAGAATGTTTAACTATCGCTAGATTACCGGTAATTATATGCCCTATGTCAGTATTACATAAAGGGGAGGATTCACATTCACATGATGGTATATACATTTCATCATTATCATTAATATTTAAATTCTCTACAGTTTGTTTATAGTTAAAAACCTTGGTTTCTGTTCCTCTTTTTTAAGTTCATTGGGCAGTGACTGAATGATTTCTGGATTATTAAATATTTTAGGCAGATTTATATCATCAAATCCTTTATTTTCATATAGGACTACACAAACATTTCGAGGTTTATTTTTTATGCACTCAGCAGTTGGCTTGTATAATTTTGTATCGATTATATCCATGATATACTCATACCATTGAGGAAGTTCTTCTATCCTATATATCATATCCGGGTTTAATAATATCTTAGATGCTATGTCTTTTAATACCTTTTTCTTGGTTTTATTAAGAAGTTTTCTAATGTAATTAAAAGACTCGGAAATATTATTCATGATAATCTCTTTAGTTTTCTTAAAAAATTCTTCGCAGGAAACGGCAGATACTCTATTGTTCCTATTTACATGTGTTCTATCTCTAGTACCGTAGCGAGGCAAAGCTGGATACAATCGCCCTACATTTTCTGATTCGTCTTGTAAATTATCTTTTTTTATTTTTACATTTAGACCATATGGATAAATTACTCGCATTTTCTTAATTATTGCATCTTCTTTATTTAGACGCATTTTAAGCGTATTATTATCTACCTTACCAGAACTATCATATCCATTATCTGTAAATTTTTCAATAATCTGTATTGAAAAAGACGATTTTCCACAGGTTTTTTCTTTAAAGTGGTTTACTACATGGACACAGCCTTTATTACTAGTTCTATGCAAATTCATCCGTCTATTTAAAGGTAGTACTGTTTCGCCTACATATTGTAAATTACAATTTTTACAAGATAATAAGTAAACTAAATTTTGTGACCTACACGACAAATCTTCCCCCGAATATATATATATATATGTGTGTGTCTGTATACTACATAAATATATATATATTAATTTATATATATATATATAAATATATGTATATATATAAATATAAATATATATATATATATATATATATATATATATATATATATATATATATATATGTCAGTGTGTGTACAACAATATACTACTTATAATATCCGAAATCTTTCAAATTGCTAGCTAGATGAAGTTGTATTACAAGATTCCTAGCATATATATGTTATAGTGTCATTCTAATGACCACGGAATAACCATTCCAAAATAATAATTTTCATATTCACTTCACGTTCATTTATGTTCATATTTCAGCAAATACTTCTACTTGTTCTTTATTCTTCCGATAAACAATATATATATATATATATATATATATATATATATATATATATATATGTGTGTGTGTGTGTGTGTGTAGATATATATATATATATATATATATATATATATATATATATATGTATATATATATATATATAAATATATATATATATATAAATAGTTAGAAGAATTTATAAAAGAAAATCTGAATTCAAAGAGCTCAATGTAAAAACAGAGCAATAAAAGAAGTTCGCTAGAAATAATACAGGCTTACAATCCTGTCATTTCACGTTACAATCTTGTTCTTAGAGGTGCTGCTAAGACGTGTGGTTTCTGAATTCGTCTTTGCGAAAAAGCAAGAAATTATAACGTGAACTGACTTGTTTGCATGTTATATTGTTTCCTGCATCTACCCCACCCCTCTGCGCTGGTTGAGACGATGTGATGACGTCACCGGTCTGGCCGTGCCCGAGATCGATCGGTATACGTAAGGGGCTACTGTTAATATGGGTTAAAGTTCTGGGGTCATCCTCAATGTAGAGCTGTGCAGCAGTATGCGTGTTAACATTAGATTTAAGTTTCTGCATGTCAGTACAGTTGGGTAAACAGAGAGACGGGATGGAGTTCCAAAGGCCGGAAGTTCGTGGAAAGAAGCTATTGAAGTAGGTTATCTGAGAACTTCCACAGTGAATGGATGGGATTTATCTGATTTTCCGCTAGCTCGAGTGCATTTATCTCGAGAGGGGTACTAGAGCAGCAAGTTCATTGGAGCACATTCCACTGAAGTACTTGTAAAACAAACATAAGGATGCAACATTGCGGCGATAAGAGAATGGCTGGAGATTGGTGGATAGTGTGGAACCTATTAGATAAGGTACTCTTTTTTGGACCTTGTCTTAGCGGGAGAGCCTGGTGGATAGTTCTCCACCCCAGATGTGACAACAATACTCCATGCATGGGTGGATGGTGGCATTGTAGAGATACAGGATACTGTCAAATGTGAGAAATTTTCTAGCTCAGTAGAGGAAGCCCACTTTCCTTGCAGCAGCCTTGACTATGAATTCTATGTATTTGTTCCAATTCATGTTACCTGTGAATGTTAGGACGAGGAGTTTTAACGTTGGACTCTCAGATAGGGTGTTATTTAACATGGCAATCGATCAATTTACTTACTCCAATTACCTGATTTTTAGTATACAATATTTTCTTTCCGTCACGGGTGCGTACATCATAAAACATTTTCTATTTTTTCCGTAACGGTAGAGTTATTGATAAGCACCTAGTTGCGCTTACATCAAGTCTGTTATTTGCATGCATTACAAACATGCAACGCACTAAACAGTTATCCTAGTTAACGTTTATAAGTGTAATCCAGTTATCTAACAAAACAGGCATGATAACAATATTAAAATTTAAAAAATGGCAATACTTTTTAAGCTCTCTGACATATCGATGTATTTGCTTGGAATGTTCTTCCCTTTGATCTGTATCTTCTGAACTGTTGGGTCGTCGAAATGTACACTTGGCAGAAGTGTCCTTCCTGTCGATTATTATTGTTTTCCATATTTGAGACTCTCTGTGTGTATTTCGATGTTCCAAAACCCTAACCATATCCCTAACCCAAAATAGATCATGTTTTTCAGATTACTATATTGGCTTCGGTTTCTATCTTTACTATTTCACTGTATGCTCGAATTGAATACTTTCCGCGTTTTTTGTGGTATACATAACATACCCTGTCATGTATGTTATTATATTATTAGGACTAGTTTGCTGCATCTACGTATAATGTGATTTATATTTCGACTCTTTCTCTACGGAATATTACTACATTTTCTCCGTTCATGTGTCTGCGTATCTGAGCTTTTAACATAAAATTCGTTTCGGTTCCGTTATTAATATTGTGATCAGTTGTTATTTCGTTTTTGTTTGTTTGTTTTCAGTTGCCCTTTCTGTAACGATGCCTATGTGTTTCCGGGACCGATTTGGTTGGCCAGTTTGATATATGTAGTTGCTTTTTCCCCATTTTTGTTTTCTCGTTTTTTGTTGCCTTTTTCGATGCGTCCTGTATTGTTCAACTTGGCACTGATTTTGTCAGCGATCATTTGTGTTATATATCTTTTTAAATCTTTTTTATTACAGAGTCGTCACCAGTTTCCTTTTTTTCTCCGAGTAAAACAAGACCGTTTTATCTCTATCCATATAAAGTTAGGTATGTTTATATGTTTATATAGTCATATGTACATGATTCACTCCTAAACGAATTAACCTATGATTATTCACTGTTGAACACAGCTGCTAGGCGTAAACGTCGTAATGTGGTTTATATTTTGTTTAATTTAGTCTAACTCTTTCCGACTTTTAATCCATACTAGACCACCCGTGACCCGTTGGGTCAGTTTGTTATATTAGCTATGGAATTAATGTATGTGCGTGACACTTGTGAAGAAAACAAAAAAACTATTTGATGAAATTAAATGTAATTGTTTAAAAAAGAATATAGATAGATTTCTATGCGTCGTTCTGTTTATTATAATTGTTTTTTTTTTAATTATAGTTACTGAATTATAAGTGGTTGGCCATACTTATAGGTAAATATGCACTGAACAGGTGAGAAAGGAAGGGGGTACAACCGGCTGTCTCGCGTACGTAACGAAAACAGAGGGAGTAGGAGTGGTGAAATCTGTGAGAGGAAAAGTGGGAGGTGGTTTCGTTCACCGCCGCTATTGATATTAATAATGATTGTTGTTGTTTTGTTTGTTTGTTTTTGTTTTTTAAAAGGGTGGAGCTTTTTTGAAACTGCGACAGACTTTACAAAGTCCTGCCGTTGAATGTTTTTAGCCGTGGAGAAAACAAAAAAAACTATTTGATGAAATTAAATGTAATTGTTTTATATTTAAAGCGATATAAACATTTCCAGAATGAAAAATTTCATGCGTTCGTTAATAATAAGAGTTCAACGGAATTGGAATAACAGATTGGAAGACGCTGCTATTTACGCATGCGCAACCGGATGTTGAAAACCGGAAAGCTGAAAGCTGATTGCAAACATACAAGACAATAGAGTTTTAGTAGTATATAGATTTACAAATTAATTTTGATAACCCACTCATTATCAAACTATTATGTCGAAACGTTGTATGGATAACACTCAAGATGAAAACAGTATAGACTACTGTTTTCATCTTGAGTATAATCCAAGTGTAATCTAAATTACACAACTCATCAATCCTCACTTATTAATTCAGAAACATGTTCCAAATATAGGCTTTTCAAATTTAGTGTCTGAAAATGATTTGCGTGAACTTTTAAAATGTAGCTTAACATCCAAAGGAGAATATAGACAGTAGAAATTTGAGTTTACTTTCGGCAGCCTCGTAACTTCCGTTTCCCTTATTTTGTCCTTTAGTCCTAACATTCCATGAACGATGTTTCTGACAAAGGGGGAATTATTACTCTTTCCTTGGTCGGATTCCTTCCATCTGATACTTATCGTTGGCTAGTTTTTGACCTTGAAGTAGATGCCTTGTGTGATACTATAGACCGGGGTAGGGGGCGAAGCTCCGGACGATGGGGGTGGGTGTAAATGATTCACTAACTCATATAAAGACGATCGGAAATGGGATGGACGATTAACAAGGAGTGGTCTGTTTCTATTCTATTGCTTGCCGGTGACTAAGAGAAAAAGACCGGAGATTAGATATTTTGGAGTACTTGGGTTTTACGACAATTTTGATGATATTTATTTTGAAATTATATATTAATACAATTATATTTACTTACACAATTATTACATTGACAATTTAATTTGATTGTAAACAATAATACAAATATCCTTCAAGTTTATCAACGTAAGTGCTCAAACTTTTTTCCATCCCAATTTACGCAGCTTTTAAGTACGCATCTTACGCTGCGACAAACATTTTTGCACAAGTCTATATAGGTATTTCTTGAAATGCATGTCTTATATTATTTTTCAAATCACCAACACTTCTTTGCTTTCGACTATAAACTTTGTCTTAGGTACTATGTGGAAGAAAAATCCACCGGAATCATGTCCGGTGAACGTTCCGAATAATTAATTGGATCTCTTTGCCTAATCCATTTCTCAGGAAATGTTTGATTGAGATAATCAAGGACTGCTCTTGAATATTTGTGGAGTTGCTCCATCTTGTTGAAAAAGTAGTCATTATGAATACAATTGTAATAATATAATTGATACATACACCTATTAAAACATTTTCTGACCAAAAAATGCACCAAAAATTGATGTTATTGTTTTTCCTTTATATCTGCAAAACTCAACCATGTCCTGCAAAGCCGAAAACAAAAACAATTTTCTTCTACAAAACAACCAAACGATACACAATATATAAATACTTGAAGATATGTAGAACTTGAAGCATAAACACTTTTACCCAAATGACCGTATTCGCCATTAAATTGGGCGAAAAGAGTTGATATGCCGTAAAACAAAAGAACCAAAACAAGCGAAACTATTAAAACATTCTGCTCACGTATTTTTTGACCACACTGTATACACGGTAATGTGGGATACCGATTTCATATGTTTACTGTGTATATAACATTCATGTCTGTCATTGTATGAAGTATAGTTTATGTATCTGCCTTTAATCGATAAAATATTGTTTATTAATCTCGCACGAATCGATTAATGTTCGGTTTAATGTTATGCATTCTTCGCAATGAGGAAAACCCGAAGAAGATCCGTGGCGTCATTTTAACATAATTGCATGTATTTGTCATTCTGCGCAAGAGAAAATGATTGGCCCGTTTGTAAATTATGTATTTCCAGCTCTGGGGAAAATGATTTAAATTCCAGGCATAAATCTATTTTATTATTTTAATATTACGCAGTTTTTTATTAGAAAATAAAACGGTATTTGCTTTATCTTTAGGGTTCATATCACTAACTCTAGTGAATCAATTTGCCTCGGTTGTTGGGCTGAAAGGATAGCTATGGACATTTTCCGGCATGTCGCTATATCACAAAATAAATATGTGACAAAATAAAAATAAAAACTCGCAAAAAGCAAAGATCATCAGCCATTCCAGAACTCTTTAACATATTAATATGTTGTAAAACTAAAACAAGAACAAAAAAATTGTAAAAAAAGCATTATCTACATGCATTACAACTGCGAATTAAAAAAAGAAAGAGACGGACAGATCAACTCTACACACTGCCACTTCTATTTCTACTACGACTGTCATTTTATGAAAGTGTTATCGCTAGTGTAAATAATTAGTTACATTCCATCAAATATTAATACAAGTTAATACATGACTTCAGTTACTTAGGATGTCTTCAATTGTCTGTCTCGGATTTCAACAAAAGCTGTTGTTTGTTGCTGGATCCCACTTGTGGAGATTGCTTGGTGCCCTTGCAACCTATGTTCTTGCTCGGTTCAGTGCACTCATTCCCTCAATTTTGAGATCTATAACATGTGAAGATGTTCTCTTGGTTCTCGGTTAGCTTCATTCAAGTAATTATTTCAAACTTTACAAAAATTGTATAGCAAGCATAATCTAACCACATTACAACTGCGACTAGATACAAACTAATACTCTAATATTAATGAAAGTGTATCACCAAACACTATAGTTTATTGATCTCTGTAGGATCGATGATATTTGGTTTCATATCATGCATTCCCCGCAATGAGGAAAAACCGAAGCAATTCCTTGCCGTATTTTAACGTAAGTGCGTGTAATTTTATTCTGCTAGCAAATAACTGTGAATTGTGTATCCTCAGGCTTTGGTGGAAAGGATTTTAATTTTAGGTATTTATTCATTTTAATAAAAAAAATAAATAAATGACTCACATCTAAATTATATCTTCTAAGTTTATGTTAGTATGCAGTTTCTATTAGAAACTGAAATGGTTATGGTTTTACTTGTAGGCTTCACATCATTAATTGCCGCGAAGGTTTCGACTTACGGGTCGGGATGACAGTATAGATCAATATATATTTGCTATAAAAACTCAAAATATAAACAATCATCATAATATCTTACTATGCAATACTAGAGCCATCATTCGATGTAACAATGACAACAACTGTCATCATCGCCATCGCTATGCTCACTTTATTATCGTGATGATTAGTAGTAGTGTTACTATCATTTTTTATACGAGATCTCGTTACATTATTATCACATAAGATATTGTAACAAACCAATTTACTTCCATTATTTTGTTTAGAAAGAAAATAAAGAGCAAAGCCGATCAACTTTACACACCGTCATCACTAGTTATACAACTACTGTAATTTTAAGGACAGTTTGTATGTTACAAAATGGCTATTTTTTATTAATCGCAAGAATCGATTAATAGTATGTGTGATTGCATGCAATCTTTACAATGAGGTAAAACACATGCATATATTTGACGTATTTATAACATAATTGCATGCATTTTTATTTGTAATTGCGGCTCTGGGGAAAAATTATCTTAATGTAAGGCATATATTTATTTTATTATCTTAATATTACGAAGTTTCTATTATTAAATTACACGGACTGGGTTTTACATGTACGGTTCATATAACCAACTCTCGTTAATTATTTACCAGAGGTGTTTTGAGATATCGCTATATCGCAGAATTAATCGGGAAAAAATTACAAACCTCAAAAAATCCAAAGTTAACTACAATTTAAAAAAAACTCATTAAAATATTCATATGTTTTAAAACTAAAAACTAATAAAACATTTTTTTTAATAAAAGCAAGGACAATCTCTACACATTACAACTGCTACTCCTGACAAAGAAAAGCAGATAAACTCTACACACCGTCGTCATTATTTCTACTACTGCTGTCATTTTATGGAATGTGTATCGTGGTAGTTGATCTCTCTGGGATTGATTAACATTCATCTTAAGAAGCTATAGCAAAATATCAAAACATGAAAAAGTCACAATCATTATGATACCAAAACTAGCTCTATTGTTGGGCATCAGATATTTGTACAAGTAAACACAGCCTCCTTTTGGAGATTTGTTTTATGTTGAAGATGCTTTCTGGGTTTTTGGCTAGCTTCATTTAAATTTATTTTTAAAGTTTAAAACTTGCAAAGCAACTAATCTCTATACACATTTAACTGCGAATAGTTGCAAACCAAAAGAAAAAGAGAGGAAGATCAACTCTACACACTATCGTCACTATTGTTACTACTACTATATGGTTATTGTAACCCACTTGCGATAGTTAATTCATCTCTCTGGAATCGATAAATATTTACTTTTATATTATGTATTAATCGCAATGAGAAAACCGTCGGCGTCTTTTAAAGATTATTGCATGTAATTTTATTTCGTGCTAGATAAAATATGGTTCCGTTTTTGAGTTGTGTATTCTGAGTTTTCGAGGAATAGATTAAATTCAAGGCATAAATTAATATTGTTTTTATAACATCACGCAGGTTTTAGTTGAAAATAAAATAGCTAGGTATTACTTCTAGGGTTCATGTCATTTATTCTCGACAACCGTGCTCCATTGTTATTGCACTTACAGGATAGATACAGAGATGTCATGATATTTTATTAATTTGATCAAAATGTTTGGACCAGATCTAGTTGGATTGATACAGCGGCATTCACGCCTATTTAACATAATAACATATCTTTCTGAATTATTTGTATTATTCGGATTATTATTCTAATCTTGAGTGTTATCTTCAAAACGTTCTGACCAGTGTAACATTCGACCTTCTTCAAGTGTATATTTACGAACTCTGGAATATTACTGTCAAACCTGGGAATCCTGGGCGAAATTTCGAACGGAACACTTTATTTTATCTACAGGCGTAGCATTTTCTCGTTCCGTCAGCCATGACTGTCTTCACAAATTCGCAATTCTTCGTATCGCCCGCACTGAGGATTGAACCTTCAAGCTTAAGAAGACTATCAATTGAAACTGAATTTTACTTTGTACTTTACCCACAGCACAACGAGTTCTTGCTGACAATACTAGTATGAATTTTGCGAGCCTTAAACTTATTCTTGTTTTATGTGCAGTCTAACTAGTTATGATTATATATCACTACATGTTATTACTACATATCACTGTATATATATATATATATATATATATATATATATATATATATATATATATATATATATATATATATATATATATACTGAAGAGGTTGAATTACCTACTAGACACTATCATCGACTGTCTACGGTATCTCTGCTTAAGAGTTTGTCAGGACAACCTTACATGAGGAATTTTCACGCTACAAGAGAACCTAAATACATAGTATTCACAGCACAAATAAGATCCCCTGAGCACAGTTATACACTTTCTCATACGAGAAATAGTGCTTTTTTCCCCAGTGATGCTACCTCGTGTAACATCACTTAGCTCGATACTCCACCGGACTAGATTAATTCTTGTCCTTGAATCCGGTAAGACGAAGAGACCACAAGAAATATATATTGTAAAAGAGTTAACTGATCAGTTTGGAAGAGGAATATTAATGCTTTTAACTTCTTTGCTAACTCATCGTTTGAGAAATAAGAGAAAACTTTAATAGAATATTCTAATATCTATGTATCTCATATAGAGAGTAAGTGTTAGTCCCAGGAAAGGGCGACTTGATTTCTGAGAACTTCGACAGAAGTGAAATGAAACAAAAAGATATATATATATATATATATAACCTTATCTTGTATTTATAATTAATATAACCATATTGCATTAAATTCTATACTAGGTTTACATAGTTAGTCATTGTCGTCCAGATCCTAAGTTCGACAGAAATATCCCCGAATTCGTAAAGATAACCTGAAATAGGCCGGAGGTTACAGCGACCGAAACGTTGTTAAGATAACAATCAAGATGAGAATAGTATACCGAATGATCCAAAAAATCCAAATCATCAATCTTCATCTCAAAGATGCAGATACATATCTTTTTATTTCATAAAATCAAAATCGGAAGAAATAAAAATTTAAAATTTACAAAAAAGCAATTAACAGAATGTCTAACTCTTTAAAAGTTGTAAGTATAAAAATGTCAAAGAAAATGTAAAAATTATAAAACATAAACAAATATAAAAAGATGCAGAGGTTCTCGTACCTGCCATTACTTTATATCTCTCCAAAGTTACCATTCACCCATGCATGGAGTATTGTAGCCACACATGGGCTGGTGCATAAAACACTAGACCCACCCTCTCTTGGACAGGGTGGGAAAATAGTTTCTAACCTAATGGCTCCCTCACTGTCTGCAAATCTCCAGCTCCTGTCACATCGCCGCAATGTCGCATTCCTATGTTTGTTTTACTAGCACTTCCACGGAATGTGCCCTGATCAACTTACTGCACTTGCATCTCCTCCACTTAAATACCCTTGACCAAAACAACTTGCAGTAAAATCCCACATATTCACTGTAGATTCTTTTACCGGGTCGCTTACCTTTAGTATGCCCACCCTGCTTCCTATTCCCCGGACTGTACAAACATGCAAAAATAAAAATAAAATGTAAACAAGCACCTCGATGCAAAACTTTTAGCATATGAAAGGCTTCCACCACTGAAATACTTCTTAGTTTTAGTTCTTGTTATCTTACTTAATCTAAATAATATCGAGTCGTTGTAGTTTTAAATAGTTTATAACCGTCAAAACACAGTAACCTCTTATTTTAAACATACAACGTCATTACACATGGCCGTCAAGCTACGAATGCACCCAGTAAAAGCATGCAGAAAAAATAGAGACATCCACGATTTTTTTTTATCAAAATATAAATTTAATTTACAGTCTTAAATTCAATAACGGTTTTAAACAACATATTTTGCTAAACAACTAATTCTGTTTACAATCAATACTTTTAAGATCCTATTTGTGAATTAGGTGTTTGCGAAACATATCGCATATATAATTGTATTAAGCCTGATTGAAACCGAGACGCAAGAAGCGACTATCAATATGAACCATATTTAAAGGTGGTTGTTAGGAGTGAGAAGTTGTACTGCAATATATTTGTTCACATTACATTTACATTTCTGCATGTTGTTATAGTCGGCGAATGGAGAGCAGGGAAGGAATTCCGGGATAAGAAGCTGCTAGAATAGATAGTATGTCTCCATTATCATCTTGCGTGTGTCTTTTTAGACCTTCAGCTCAGTTGCAGCAAGCCAGTTCAGAGGCAATGGATATACCTACTCCGTGTAACTAAAAGGTATATGTAAATGTGCATGCTCTTAAGTAACACAAATGACTTCAAAACGTCTAGACGCCCCAGCTCATGCGTTAGCGCTATTCTAACTCAACGCGGAAGGTGCCACTATCGCCAAGATCGACATACTTGAGTAAATAGCCAACACTAAAGATGTGACTGTGATTGTTCTGTACGGGATCCACATGGAACACAAGAACATTCTGAGGGTTCCTGATGAAAGACTGTATTTCCCCTCGGTTATGTTTCGAAACGCGCGGAGGTTGTATAGAAATCATTAATTTAGAAAACATAGAAATAAAAAATAGAATATAAACAAAGAATGGGTGAATTATACATTCCCCAATTGATATTGTCCACATTCGGCGCCAAAAAAAGGGTTATTTCACAGTTTCCATGGCTACTGCAGTACTCCCTCTCCTGGCGTTACCGGCAGTTTTGGCCACCGGTCAGAATATTATTTTGTTTTTTTTATTGTTTCCTCTTTTCTGTTCCATTGATGAAAGAGTTGTGTTGTTGATGATCGCGTTTTATGCAGATCGTTTCGTTCGTATGACATCATCTCAACGACATTTCATAATATTTTATTTATTTGATAAAAATATCGCTATTGTAAAATAAGTACACATTTTTCTATTTCGCAAAATAAAACTATGAAAAATGTGTTTTTAAACACAAAAAATCAACAATTAACAGAATTCAAAACCTTACAAAAATTGTAAGCATAAAAATGTCAAAGAAAATGGAAAAACTACAAAATAAAAACACCGGTAAAAAAGTAAAAGATATTGTTAAGTCTGCTGCAAAGATGGTGGATTTCGTTTACTAGGTTAGAAGACACGTTACATCAACTAATATCCAATATCCCTACAAAGTCATCATTTACCCATAAATGGAGTATTGTAGCCACATCTAAGCTGGTGCACACCCCACTCGTCTCTTCTTCTTAGACGGAGTACAAACACAGTATTTAATCTAATAGGTCTCGCACTGTCTGCAAAGCCATTATCTCGGTCACTTCAACGGAATGTGCTTCGAGTACCTTACTGCACTTACACACCCTCAATGTAAATACCCCGACAAACAGAACTAGCAAAAAAATCCATCACTTTTAGTGTAGCGATCCGCTGATGAAAGAAAACTTTGTATTTTAATAGCTGATTTCAGCGAATCTATTGAAATTGGAATTTCCTTACTGCCCCCTATTTATTGATTATACCAACTTGCAGACAATGAATGGTAATGTAAAAAACTTTAAACTTCTGAATCACTTTAATTCTTGCTCATAATCGCCTTCGCCTCTTACGTTTCAGTTGCAATATTCCTTATTTTAGGGCAATAAAAGTATGTATATATATATATATATATATATATATATATATATATATATATATATATATATATATATATATTGTGTGTGTGTATTTAAACGACATTTTCTCATTTATGCAAACATTTTTTAAGTTGCTAATGGTCTTTTTGTGAAAAAATAAAAATAAATGTCTCATAGCTATCACGAACGTTTTCGATTTTTCGTAGAATCATCTTCAAGTGTAAAAAGCAAATGAACGAAAAAGCTGGAGAAAGAAGAGAATTTTTATTAAAAAAGCGTTAATCATTTTAAAACCTGTGCACTGGTTTCATATTTTCAAACTGACAATGTTTGAATATATATATATATATATATATATATATATATATATATATATATATATATATATATATGATAGTGCAATTCTTAGATCATCCAGCAGCGAACAATATTTTACTGCTGTGATTGCTTGATTAAGCTCTAGTAACTCATAATGAATCAGTCCTCTCATGTCCCACCATAAAGAGAGTATAACCTTCTTTGGGTGTAGTCCTTGTTTTGGACAGGCTGTGGACTTTGGTTTCGGTCTAACCATTGTCTTTTGCGTTGAGTATTCTTGTAAAGAACCCATTTTTCATCTCAAATCACACTTCTTTGCAAAAGTGGTTTTCGATGATTTCTGGAAAGATGTGCAAACAGTAAATGTTTGATTTCGTTTAGCGTCGGTCAAATCGTGGGGAACTCAAGTTTTGAAACTTTTACTAACGGCATGAAATAATTGCGGTATGGGTTGTATTGAATTATTGAGCTAATTCTATGCTGGTTAACCTTGGATAAGCTTCAACAGCGTCTTTTTAGCGTGTTTATCAATTGATTTTGGCCTTCCCGAATGCTGTCGATCTGACAGGTAAATGTCTACAATTTATTTTTGCAAACCACCTTGACATCTCTGATTATTCAGAACATGTATCCTATAGACAGTTCCAATATTCCTTGTAGCTTCTGCAGCTTAGTTTCCTTTTTTGAATTCATAGAGCATGCTATCTCTCATATGCTCTTCACTAATACCTGTTTTTTGACGGTTGAAACCGTAAAACTTAATATTTCCCAACTAATTACTATATCTGAAAGGCAAAGCAAGATAGTAAGACACCAATTCACTAAAAAATCTAGAACCGTGTACTACTTCGGAGGCTGCAATGGATGAAGTAAACAAATACAACATTACTTTCTTTTAACCTGATATATATATATATATATATATATATATGTATATATATATTTATATTTTATATATATATATATATATATATATATATATATATATATATACTTAATCATATTTTCTATAGAACCTTTGTTGTTTCCCTCTTCTCCTTTCTTTTTCTCCTTTCTACATTTCTACCGGAAAAGAAACACGTCCACACATAAGAGATAGCTTGCACGCATTTCTGAATTGTGTATTTCCAACAGTTTCTGCACAATTTAATGTCCCTTTACGAAGATAAAAATCAAAATAAAATCATACTAATCCTTATGTTTAGAATATGTATTCTAATTCTGCTCAAAATACATTACCTGGTTTTGTATTCTTTAATTAAGGAGTATATATATAAACACACACACACACACACATATATATATATATATATATATATATATATATATATATATATATATATATATATATATTCATTAATGTCTTATAAAAATTGTTAATATTTTCGAATAGATCCATGTTTGTCCCTTGTGCATGAAACTAAATAAAACTGAATATTGTTCATATGTTGACTCTTTTCGGTTTACTAGCTAAATATTCAATTCTGTACATGAAAATATATAAACATATAAATATTTCAATATTATTATTTTCAATCCAGTCGATAAAAAAATGTATTCAAACCGCTTGAAAAAAAGATACCCCCTCCCGTCAAATTTCTTCCTCAAAAAAGTGACTATCCTCCTTATGCAGTCATTCGAGGCAAAGCGGCCGACCGACCCGATACTTCTCAATGTATATCCGATGGAAAGATAACCACTTTTTATGTTATTCTTTATTATTTTGTTCTATACTGTTTGGCTGCTTACATACTATGATCTCCAAATTCGAATGTGTCTCATATGAATGTACTTAATTCTTTGTTTGATTTAAATGTGTTTAGTTATTTATATATACTGTCTTATTGCCTGTCTGTTGATTTCCCACTGAAGAAATTCTTGAAATCCCACGCTGGCCTGAAGTTTTGACTCTCTTTCTTATTTCTCTTATTTGTACTTACTTGCGAGAGGGAAACCTATCTTTAATCTTCTGTTCCCTCTGTAGTATACAATGAACTTATGGAAGTATTTTTTTTTCTTTTTTTTTGTTAAACCTGCTGGGGCTAGGAAATCCATGACTAGTACACAGGAGCAGGCTATTTTACCCCTCTCGGTGTGTTGGGCCCGTAATGTCATCCATCTAAGAGAAGGAAATCTGTGAAAATAAAACTTTGCTACGAACTATTTACGCCGTGGCAGTAAACCGTTGGGGAGGGGGGCCTCCTTAGTTCTGATCGACAACCTTCCTAGGGTTGGAATCTCGAACAAAATATCCGGTTTGCAAACCTACAATTGCTTTAAGAGTTGATATGTTCTGCCTATCGCCAGCTCATGCACTCCTTCTGTGTTTATTAGCCAGAGTACCAGCGCTGGGACGCCTCTAAACACTCAGTGCCTGGCCTTGTTTTCTTACTAGAGCAATGAACGCCGTATCTCTTTCTCTCGATTTGGGCAACTTGGAGAAAGTATTTTCGTCACCAAGTCTTACTTGACCAATCTGGTCTCTCTTGTTTCGACAGGTTGAGGGTACATGTTAGAGAGCTTATCTGGCTGCTGTTTTCGACAAACAGGACAGGAGCCCAAACTCTTGGGTAGCGCTAAGAACGGCTGCTCTATCATCAGTTGTATAATAGCGTGGGTAGTTGTATGTGTCGCGCATGGAAAGGGACCCTGCAATTATCTCCGGGGGCCTTTCCCGACGCCACAACGCCCATGGACCAGGTCGCGACTAATGGTCTGGTTGTGTGAGCTTATAGGCACCAAACAAGGACCCACATTGGCCAACTCTATCATCAAAACAAACATGTCATTACAAAAGAATCAAATCAAACATAAACCAGACACACAACAAAAAACACTTTCGCCTCCGCCCTTGAGGCTCGCATTCAAAATATCCGATGTTGAAACCTTTCTCCTTACAAACTCCCCGGATATCCTAGCTCTAAGTGAAGCTAAACTTCAATCCTGAATCTCCTCTCACCACTTTGACATTACTAACTACCTCCCACTCTACCATAAAGACTCTGACAAACATATGCACGGGCTAGGAGTTTATGTTCGGAACACCCTCCCCCTGACTAGTGAATATAGGTAAGAATCAGATGTGCAAGGTTACATGTGATTTAGATTGACTTTACATCACAGCGTCAGTTACTTATATTTCTTATACCGTTCCCCTTCGACCCAGGACTGTACTCTGCTAAACACTGTCTCTGAAAGCATAGATAGAGCACTCTCAATTGACTCGAATGTCCATATGCATGTATTTGGGGAAATTAATGCCCACCACCGTGACTGGTTTGGATTCTCCAGCCTTACTTACGTAGCCAGCAACCCTACGTATAATTTCTCTTAGCTCACTCCCTCTCTCAGACTGGCAATTTTCCGATCCGCATCCCCGATCGAGTAGACCAACAAGCCTCACTTCTAGACCTTTTCCTGACCTCAATTCCGAGGCTTCTGTGACGAAAGCTTATAGCCCACTCGAGAATGCTGATCACATTGTGCTAATGATACACATCACCTGTGCCTGTGGACGGTGGTTATAGCACTTGTGTTCGATCCCACTCACGGCATGCGAATTTTCGGGTCTGAAAACTCCCTCTGTCCACCCAGCAGTAAATGAGTACCTGACTAAAACTCAGGGAAGGTTCAAGGCAGCGGAAGGAGAGGGATCGGCTCCGCCTTCCATATGTTGTTCCCTAGACACGGTGATTCTTAACAAATCGCCGCCGCTACGGCAATGGGCAGTGTGCGATGTCGGCAACGACACTCGTCCGCGTCCAGGCTATGCGACCTTTATTTTGTTTTACATATCACCCTAAAAAGTCGTCCAAAAGCTGATGAACCGTTGCTCAAAATAACGAGATAATACGAGCAGGCTGATATTGAGTCAATCAGAGATCACATCAGCGACGTCACATGGAGGAAAACCGTCCCACTCCTTGCTGACTAGTGTACAAATGAATTAACTGAATAGGTTAAAGCAGTCATTGAAGCCTATGTCCCCATAAGAAAATTCTTTAGCAAGCCTCACTCTCCCCAATGGTTCACCTTGGAATGTGCAGCTGCCATTGCTGAGAGGCAATAAGCATTCCGTAAATTCGGCCGCCATAAGTCAGCTACTAATAGACAGAAATTTATAGAGTCAAGAAATAATTGTAACACCGTGATAGGCGAAGCAAGGAGAAGGTATAATGTTTAAGAAAAAAAAACGCATTCAGTCACAGAAACTAGGTACTCGTGATTTCTGGAAAATCTACAATAGTGTAGTGAACAATGGTCAATCAACGATTCCCCCACTATCAAAGCACAATGATGTCGTTTGCACGGCCACTGATAAGGCTGAACTACTGTCCCAGCGTTTCGCTTCTAACTTTGAACTCAGATAGCCACCCCTCCCCAAATACCCATTGCAGACCTAAGCCACACTTGATAACCTGGTCATCACCCCATCTCAGGTCAGAGACATCATAAAAACCCTTGACACCTCCAAAGCTTGTGGGCCTGATCTTATACCTGTAATAATAATAAAGGAATGATCTGCTGAACTGGCCCCTGTCGTCTCTAAACTCTACAATAAATGCCTAGCTGAATCATATCCAAGGCAGTGTCTGAATCCTTAGAAAATGAACTCCAGGCGGTAGTGGATTGGGGTCATGAATGGTTGGTAACTTTTAATGCCGCAAAGACAAAGCTCCTTTCCTTCAATAACTACAAGAAACCTCTCCAACCACCGATTATCATGGCAAATAACACCCTACCTGAGAGTTCAGCATTCAAACTCCTCGGCCTAACCTTCACAGGTAACATGAATTGGAACAAATACATTGAAGACATTGGTAAAGCTGCCGCAAAGAAGATGGGCTCCCTCTACCGTGCTAGTAAACTCCTCACACCTGAAATTATCCTGTATCTCTACAAAGCCACCATCCGGTCATGCATGGAGTATTGTTGGCACATTTGGGCTGGTGCATCATCTACTAGTCTCTCCCTTCTTGACAAGGTACAAAAAAGAGTTGCCAACCTAATAGGTTGCTCACTGTCAACCAAGCTCAAGTCCCTGCCCCATCGCCGCAATGTAGCATCCTTCTGCTTGTTTTACAAATACTTCCATCGATTATGCTCCGATGAATTAGGTACTCTGGTGCCCCCTCGACATAAATTCACTAGCCCAACTCGAAAATCAACTAAATCCCATCCATTCACTGTGGAGGTCCCCAGATTCTGGAGAGCTTTTTACTCAAATATCGTCTTTCCCCCGGCTGCTGGCCCATGGAACTCCCTCCCTGCCCCCTGTTTCCCCGACAATACTGACATGCACAAATGTAAAACTAATGCAAACAGACATCTCGCTGCGCAGATCTCAATTAAGGTTAACCCCCTTCCTTCTCCCCTCTTTTTTCTCAGTAGCCCCTTTTGTCTACAGTGGTGGCCTGCCTCGTTTGGGGTGAAATTTGTTTTAAAAAATGTTTTAAAATAAATTTTAAACAAATACGCTTGACCATAGAAACATGAATTAGTTTATGTTGACTTTTTTAATGTCTTAATAAAGTTTATGTACAATGTACTTTGTATTGAGTACTTTTGAAAAAAAGGTATACGTTTTTAAGTCATTTTATCAATATATTAGAACTTGCTTAATTTATGTATGTATATATATATATATATATATATATATATATATATATATATATATATATATATATATATATATATATAAATGTATATACTCGTGCTGGTCAAAAAAATAGAACATATGTATAAAACTGTAAAAATCATTCCGTTTGAGATAATTTTCGGCTTTTAAATTGTGTAGGCGAAATATTCTATATGTAAATAACAATTACAACTATTTTTAATCATTTGTCATATTTGCATGTATCAGACTTGATTGTCACAGAGTAGTTTATTGTCACATTAGGAAATTCAACGTTTCAATTTAATAGAACATTATTCGTTGAGTAATCTCAAACTCAAAAAATGTATGTGTTTAAAAAGATTTTGCAAGTAATTTAATCATAATCTCTCATTCTTATTGAGGACAATCTGTGGGATGTAATTGGTGCTAAAATATTCCTATAATGCTAAACTAACTGAAATAATTGGTTTACGATAGAAACTTTTTTTCATATCAATTGCAATGTCAGTTTTTCAATATTTCGCGTTTCAAAATAATAGAACAAGACAGCTAAGAAAACAAAATAGTTTTTTTTATTAACTTAAATACAGATAAAAATTAATCAATATTTAGTAGCAGCACCTTTTGCCTTGATAACAGCATCAATTCGCCGGGTATGGAATCAACAAGCTTCTAGCAAATCTGTTTAGACACCGAATCCCATGTGTTCTGTATTGCAATCTTCATGGCTGCAAAGGTAGTAGGTTTTTCTTTGCGAAGCTTCCTCTTCATCTGATCCCACAAAGCTTCAATAACGTTAAAATCTGGCGAGTTCGCCGGCCATTCAAGAACAGGGATCGATTGTTCTCGGAGCCAGGAAGTTGTGGACTTGGCAGAGTGTGTCGGTGCCAAGTCATGTTGAAAAATGATGTATGTGGCGTTACTGTCAAACTGATCATCCAGCACGTACAGTAAATTAGCTTCCATGATATCTTGGTACACTGTTGCGTTTACATTTCCTTTGATGAAGCAGAAATTACCAACACCCTTAGCACTCATACGCCGAAGGAAATACAAAATCGAGACTCATCTGAAAAGATCACACGCCGCCATTCGTCTGTAGTCCAGGTTTGATGAGGAGTTGCCCATCGTAGCCTCTTCAACATCTGATTTTTGTTAAGGAGCGGTTTGGTGGCAGCTATACGATTTTGGTATCCCAATTGCTGGAGCCTTCGGTAGGTAGTGCTTCGTGAAACGTCGGCATCAGAAGCCTGTTTCCACTTTTAGTAATGTGGCTTGTTGACTGGAATCGACTTTTCTTTGCCACCTTGTCCAGTGCCCGGTCTTGTCTTTCAGTGGTGCTTTTCTTTCGTCCGCATTTCTTGCAATTGCTGTTGGAAACAACCTTAACATCTTTCTGGAGCACTTTGGTCACTACCGATTTTGAACATGCGCCTTGGTTGCGATTTCCATGTGCGTCTCTCCTACTTCCCGCTAATCGAACATTCGCTGCTTCTCAAACAAAGATATGTCTTTAAAGCGACCCATAATGAGAGATTATGATTAAATTACTTGCAAAATCTTTTTAAACACATAATTTTTTTGAGTTTAAGATTACTCAACGAATAATGTTCTATTAAATTGAAACGCTGAATTTCCCAATGTGACAATAAACTACTCTGTGACAATAAAGTCTGACATATGCAAATATTACAAATGATTAACAATAGTTGTAATTGTTATTTACATATAGAATATTTCGCCTACACAATTTAAAAGCCGAACATTATCTCAAACGGAATGATTTTTACAGTTTTATACATATGTTCTATTTTTTTGACCAGCACGTGTATATATATATAACACTATAATAAAATAATAATTTTATAAATATATTTTCAATGTATTTTCAATGGTATCATAAAAGTATACTACTCTGATATAATAATTATGCTAGTCAACGGATATATTGAAAGATATTGTGAAATATTGGGGAACATTTTTGTATTAATCCTAATTGTTTTATTCATCAGTTAAGTAGTGGGCGCTTAACAAAAGTATAACGTTTTATTTTTACTTCTTTAATACATTTTTTACAGATTCCCATTTTCCGTTGAATGTTTTGACACAATCGTTATATTTTCATTAAGAGAGATTCCGTTTTTTTCTACATCAATAACTCTATCTCAAATAATGTATGCCATTTTCAAAATGTTTCTGACTACAAAACTATATTTCACTGGTCCATAAATTATTCTGTTTATGACTTAAATATGCACTAATATATTTTAACTACTATATCTATTATCCAACAATAATAGAAATGCGAGACGGTGTAATATTTCATAGTTACTGACTAAAATTATATCTGTGTATTTCTGAATATTTGTTTTAAAAAGTTTAGTAGTTAATTGATTAAATTGTTAATGCTGTTTCCAAAATGATAATTTTAGGCCAATTATGAATCACTCAGAATTTAAAATGAACTACACATTCACAATATTTTCCTTGCATATTTTGCTTACATGTTTTATTGTTTCTATATTTGAAAGCGAGTTCTCCATCGTTTTCGCCAAAATAATAATTATTATTATGTCCTGGTAATTGAATATGTAATTATCTTTCAGTTGTTCTTTCTTTTATTTTGTGCACTCGTAAAATCATTTAAGTCGTGTTATAGCGTTGGGTATTTGATGATGAATGCAATCGATAACTACCAGGTAATACCATAAGCTATGTCCGGAGTGTAATTCTGCAAAATTGAATAGTAAGTAAGAATGTATAATGGACCTAATATATATATATATATATATATATATATATATATATATATATATATATATATATATATATATATATATTAAGGTACTACTCCAGAGTAAGCGCCTAATTTCCGTGACTGCTCGGCGGCAACGATCGGGCAGGTCGCGGAAGCGCCCGAGAGCTGCTGAGACGAAAACGAGGCTGAAGCAGAGCTGACCGATCAGGTTGCTGCCAATCATCTGCGCTCAGCACAACAAAACAACGGTAGGAAGACCTTTAGAACCGACCGCAAACGTATCCGTAAACCCTGGACCTCGACGAGAAAATATATAAAATCCCCCCACCCCAAACAAAAAATATACAAAAGTACTTACCTAAATATCATAAGAAAAATAACATAATTCTTTGTTTTATGTAAAAGAAAAGGCGAAAAAAAAATGCCTAAATATTGTAAAATAAAAAGCATTTACTTCTTTGACTTATGTAAAAAAAAGATTTAAAAAAAATTAAATGGTTCATTTAGCCCACGAAAGAAATTAAAAAAAGGTTTATTTATAGTTCTTCAGCTATTGTGTGTTCATTTTTTTTTCTTTCAAATATATGTATTTTTGGTTTTGTATTCTTCATCTTATATCTTCGTCTGCCACTCTTCTATTTTACGACTTTCAGTTTTGCTTCAGCCTCGTTTTCGTCTCAGCAGTTCTCAGTATCGTTGCCGCCGATCAGTCACGGAAATTAGGAGCTTCATCTGGAGTAGTACCTATATATATATATATATATATATATATATATATATATATATACTGGTCTAGCCGCACTTATGAGCTGTGAAACAGCGAAACAGGCTGTATGTGGATGACTATATATATATATATATATATAGTCATCCACATACAGACTGTTTCGCTGTTTCACAGCTCATCATTGCGGCTAGACCAGTTAGTGCCCCAAGCCGGGATCGAAACTCAACCGACACTGACTGAATGTAAAAAATATCTCAATGTAACGAAATGTAAACATTGCAATTGCCTGAGCTCGAATCAGTTTTACCTAATGAGCATTGCCTTAAAGCTAATGGCAGTTGACGATACCCTTACAAAATAAGCTTTACCCTGAGGGAGCTTTTATAGTCATCCACATACAGACTGTTTCGCTGTTTCACAGCTCATCAGTGCGGCTATATATATATATATATATATATATGTATATATACATATATGAGAGAGAAAGAGAGAGAGTTAGAGAGAGAGAGAGAGAGAGAGAGAGCAATGGTATTTTACATTCCAATGACCAAGTCTTCATTCATATGTTTACTTTCCGAAATAAAAAAAAATCAATGTAATCATTACAATTTTTTTCGCACAGAAACGAACAACCAGGCATAAACCTATAGTTACCGGCATCTTTCGCTACTGCAGCTCATCAGAATATCACCATAAAATTTTTGGAGAAATGTTTAAGCATTTCCTACGGAAAAAACATCGTTACCAAAGGGAGCATAAGATTAATTCATAGACGGCCAGTAATTTCGTATTTTAAATACAGAGCTACGAAAAATACGATCAGTTCCATTAACAATGAAGCCAGACAAACAAAATCCTAATAAAATTTAATAAAAATATATTGTTAAATTTGAAGTGAAATATTTTGAAAATCAACAATCGTGGAAATTTTAAATGAAAAATTCATTTATTTAATTTTTTTTCGCGAATTTTCGTTGTAAAATACAACCTTGTCAAGCAAGAATGTCTTATAGTGTGTTTTGTTCTTTTTTTGTCCTCCTCATATTGGTGGTATTAACCCTGAGGGGTCGAAAACACGTCACGATCTTACGACGTTATTTTTTTATTTTTTAGTCCTGGCGATGTTGTATACGCTGATTTGGCGTTTTTTTAAGTAAGGAAAGGAAGTCAACATCTTAGAAGCACGGATTATAATGTATTAAAGTGAAATATTTTGAAAATCAACAATCGTGCACATTTTAAATGAAAAATTCATTTATTTAATTTTTTTCGCGAATTTTCGTTGTAAAACACGTCACGATCTAACGACGTTATTTTTTTTTAGTCCTGGCGATGTTGTATACGCTGATTTGACAGTCTCGCTTGACAAGGTTTTATTTTACAACGAAAATTCGCGACAAAAAATTAAATAAATGAATTTTTCATTTAAAATTTGCACGATTGTTGATTTTCAAAATATTTCACTTTAATACATTATAATCCGTGCTTCTAAGATGTTGACTTCCTTTCCTTACCACATTGTTAAATTTTGTTGTTAACTGTTTACAGTCATCGAGATTTTACATTAAACTGGTCTGGTAAAATGTCTCATAATATAGAAAACAAATATATATTTCCATATACACACTTTAGAATTGACTTATTAGCGATCGTCAGTCGCGCCTACTCTATTTTCAGTCTTAAAATTCTGGAGACTATCCACGTACGTCTCAAACGACCCTCCCTCTGTAAACAGAGAAAGTGACTATCAGGGTGTAGTGTGATTAGTCTCAAAGACACATTCCCCATTGTTAATAACGTAACGCTCTCTTTGTGTTAAATATATACTTTTCTTGTTTTCAATTTACATTCTCCCCATTTAAAATCTCACGATATAGCTCTTGTTAATTGTGGGCGAAACCGATTGGCCGGCCCTTTTCTTTCCTTCGTATCTTTTAAACATGAAAAATAAAACATGTATTCGCTTCGTAATTGCCCTTATAGAATTCTATCCACCAAAGCAAACTATGAAATATATATATATATATATATATATATATATATATATGTGTGTGTGTGTGTGTGTGCGTGTGTGTGTGTGTGTGTGTGTGTGTGTATTTGCAATTGGTATGAATTAAGAACCAACATATGAAATATAGTTTATCTTAAAACAATGAATAATTTATGCTTCTTTTCTTTAAAAGTTATTACAATTCTGTCATCATAGAATTGGTATCCTAAGAGTAACATTTTAGGCAATGGCTTCTTGATTTCTCATTTATCCTAAAGAACCTGATACCATAACAAATAAATTTGCTTTACAATCACTATATAATCTCAAGTTTATTATATAGATATCAGAAACAAAAAGTATAATTTCTTCACAAATAATTTGAATGATTCATAAAAAGTCGACATCATATCATGTTAAAATGAGATATGGAACTAAGATTACATGTGAATCACAGCATAACTATCCTATACATAAGTCCACACTTACTAACTCCTCACATATAATATCTATGGCTGACTCTTGCGAACATGCACCATGACATGCACAAAGTTCTGTACGAGGTAAGTTGGCTGATTTGCACTTACATTAACGTATGCATCCATCCATGTATTTACAGTGAATGAGTTCAGTGCAGTGCTTTGAGGCTTCTGGGAGATCCAACCAGTGGAGTGACCAGTCATCTCAATTCTTTTTTCCAGCCCACTTTGTCAAGATGCGGACGATCTGGTCTGATAACTAAGCATTCAGACCAGACCTGTTCTGCTTTGGTAGGTAGCGAGATTAATGTGTTGTTGCAGTGCAGCTTTTGTAGGATGGATACGGTCAATATTTCTCTGTCCCTGTGCAAAAGCTGCTTTCTAGCTTGGTCAATATCCTCTAATTGACTTGTATATATATATATATATATATATATATATATAATGTAATTGCATTTCAATGTTATAAAGGAAAGATTCACGGCATTTCATGAAACTTATTTTTTATTCAGCATACAATTCTTTCAGCAAACACTACTATATGTATAAAATGCTCCTATGAATTTATTTATTCATGTGGCTACAGCGCTAATTTTAGAAAACAAAGAAAAACCGCAAAGAAACCGTGGTCCCTTCTGTAAGAATGCCGACAACAGAATTAAACTGGTCAACAAAGGTATACCATTCTGATTTATACTATTTCTAATCATGCATCATCCTCTATAATTATTAATCTAAATATTCATGCATTAAAATATATATTTCCACTGACCGTCCTTTGTTGTTTCCCCCATTTATTTCTTTTTTTCCTTGGGGTTTTTAGTCACCGTATTCCTTTTTTTTCTTTGTTACATTATATTTTTATATCTGTAAATTTAGAATTACTTCCTAAGAATTAGACATACAAATAGATAAAAGGATAAGTTACCACATGATTATAACGAGACCATAGTTCTATGTAATCAAGGGAGGCGCGATAGCGCTCTACCCCTTAATAGACTTCAAAAACGACCTATGTTAGAAATCTCATTTCTTTGATCAGTCATAACTCAAAAACCAATAAACTAAATTATATAAAACTTTGCACAAAATTTTCAGTTGATAGGTTCTATAAGTGTGTAGAATTTCAGCATCATTAGTCAAGGCAACCCAGAGGTCCAGAAAGGTCAGAAGTGAGTTTGTGTCATCCGTGTGTACGTACGTACGTACGTACGTGTGTGCCACTATGTATCTCATCAACTATTTTATGGATTCAGCTGATTTTTGGCAGAGATAGAGGTTCTAGGGTCTAGTTGATGGCATTTTAATTTCAGTTTACCATATACCTTAGTTTTCCAGAAAATTCAAAAAAACCTTTAAAATTACCATTGTCTTGAGGCATAGCCTTTACAAAAGTAGTGACATTCCATGATAAATGTAAGTATACTGAAATCATGTGCCATTAATAGGGTTAAGATGAAAATTCATGTACACTAAATGTACAAAAGCAAGGAAATTCCCAAACTTTTACACTTTTATTGTCATTAAGGGTATGACTACATATCAATCAAGCCATTTCATTATGACATCACTACAGTATAAATCTCTATGCATGAGTGGATGAAGTGTGTAAGGTGCGCTGAAGAAAAATTCCTACCAGTTAAATACATAGCCCTGTTGTGCTCGCATACCCTTAATGACAATAAAAGTGTAAAAAATTGGAAATTTCCTTGCTTTTGTACATTTAGTGTATATGAATTTTCATCTTAACCCTATTAAGGGCACATGATTTCAGTATACTGACATTTATCATGGAATATATATGTATATATAGTTCTATGTCAGTTATAATGTTTATAATGGGTAGTGATTATAATTTAGTTTTGTATCGCCTATTTTTTTATGTTTCTTTGCGTTTTAGCTTGGTTTTGTAAAATTATCACTGAAGATGGCACACCAAGAAATAAATGTTGTTGAAATTAGCGATAAATTTATGGTTTAAAATACTAACTAGTTTTGACTGTTTCAATTATTTATTGATGGCGGCTATTATGAGTTCATCACCATACGCTTAAGTTATCCCCCTTTCATTTCAAGCGTTTTTCAGAATGATAACGTCCAGTGATTCGTGATCAAAATAATGTCTTCTTTTTTATAGGCAAAACAATAACAATATTTGAAAGGAAATACTTTTAGTAATAATATTGAACTGGATTTTAGGAGAAATGTTTACTTTTAATCTCGGTTATCAAAAAATCATTCTTAATGTTGTGTTCCTCTGCGTCGTATGTACAATAAAACGAAAAAAAATTATTTAGCTGAAAAATAGTTACATTTTTAGATAGAATCATGAATTGAAAAAATACAAACATCTTTTTAAATTATTTCATTTATTTCTTTAAATTTTAATTCACTTGTAACAAGTGACTTTGCCACTGGGACGTAAGAGGCATGAGTGTAATATTCTGTAGTAACTTAAACGATGCGTGTGTATTGTTTAATATTTAACAATTCTTTGTAATTTTTAATAATTATTTTTTCATTATTTAACATACATTTTTATGTAAGAATTAATAGAAATTGAAATATATCAAAAGTATATATATATATATATATATATATATATATATATATATATATATATATATATATATATATATATATATATATAATAAAAGGGGAAATGTACAACGTCAATAACATTTCGTTGTAACAGCAAATATTAAATAATACTTAACTAATAAAAAATCAAGGAGGAACATTGGGAGGCAAACAATAGAGAATTAATAACATATCCCTGTTTGTAATGCACATGCAACGATCAGGAAGTGTAAACGGATGTCCAGCTAGCTTTCTAGGCCGAGAGCAAACGTATTGTTTAATATTAAAAACAACGTTCTTTTTAATTTTTATTCATTATACTAACTTTCTTATATTAAAGAGAGTAAAAAGTTGGCCATGGGTTTACTTTCAGCACCCCCTTACCCTTGCTTAGATTATTTTATCCGTGAGCGATGTTTCTATCAAAGGCGGAATAATTTCTGTGTTCTGGGTTGGATTCTATCCGTCTAACACATGTCGTTGGCTAGTTTTTACCTTGAAGTATTAGTATTAGATTATAACATAAAGTATCTTCATGACTTGTCTGGATAAATTTTCTATAAAAAAACAACAAAAACAAAACATACAAAGCACATTGCCACTTAAGATAACCTGACAAATCCTATGCATAATCCCGAGAAGTTATTTAGAATTCACCGGCCTAAATAACTTCTCGGGATTATGCATAGGATTACTCAGGGTATCTTAAGTGGAGTGTAAACAGCGAGATGTTTGTTCAGATTACAGTTAAATTTCTACATGGTGTAACGTCAGGGAAGCAGGGTGCAGATAGGCAAAATTCCAAATGCTAGGAGTTCTAAAAGAAAAAACAACTATTAGAGTTGATAGCCTACCGGCATCTGTGCATCTTAACAATGGAGGGGTAGGATTTAGTAGATTGTCTTGTTGGTCTAGTTTATTTACGCAGAGGGGTGCATCAGACCAACAAGTTTATCAGAGCACATTTCATTGAAGTGTTTGTAAAACAAGCACAGGGGTGCATCATTACAGTGGTGGGACAAGGGATTGAGCGTGATAAACAGTGAGGGCTATATTAGATTAGATACTCTTGTTTCGAGCCCTGTATAAGAGGGAAAACCTACTGGCAATTGTGTACGTGCACTATTCTTTGATGATACTTGAAGAACCAACAGAATAAAAATAGCCTCATAATAAAATGAAAACAGAAAGGCTCAGAGATAGCGAGTGTTCTAGTATCAGCTTATACAGGAATAACATGAATAAATAAATAAAAGCTTAAGTGGCTTAAGTTTCAGATAGCACTTCTTTTGTTCTGTCACTTTTAAGTTTTGAGATCGAGAAGCGAAGGCGTTCTTAGCTTTTCTCCTCCAGTGAAACATTGGCAGTGACCGACTGCACTTAGATAAATGCGTATTAAATACATCAATGAAATGTAACTCCTTGCAAGATACTT
Source organism: Sepiola atlantica (assembly GCA_963556195.1). Classification (NCBI taxonomy): domain Eukaryota; kingdom Metazoa; phylum Mollusca; class Cephalopoda; order Sepiida; family Sepiolidae; genus Sepiola; species Sepiola atlantica. Next base: position 155,748,745 of record OY744519.1, read on the forward strand.
GAAGTGCCAATATAAATGGAAATAACCTAATAATAAAATAAGAACAGAAAGGCACAATCATTGCTAGTGATCTGGTACACGCTTATATTGTTTGATGATATTACAATCTACAGTGACTGAAGACATTATTTTGATAAAAAATGAATGCGCATTGTCATCTTGAGCAACCCTCAAAATCAGTGCTCTTCAAACTTTTTTTGTCGCGACCCCTTTTTGGAAAATTTTTTTTTTCGTGACCCACCAAAATTATTTATAAATAAAAAATAAGTTTGAATATTATTTTTAAAATTCCATAGTTATAATTTTGGCGACCCCCTTTCTATGGTTACGCGACTCCCCTGGGGGTCGCGACCCCCACTTTAAAGACCTCTGCTCTAAATCAAAGGAGTATACCTCATGCGTACGGAATAGTCGCTATCAAATAGATTGTTTGTCGTTCACCTAAAAGTTATTATAATTGTAGAGAGGAAGTGGGTCCTTATAAGTAAACGATGTTAACCTGTATTCTTCATATCCAGCAAGGCGAGAAGGATGGATACCTGCTCAACAACACTTTCCTTCATACGACAAGCTTCTAACCATTCCAGACAGTGATCGAGCGTGATACGAATGAATATATTGAAGAAACACTAAGGAAAATTAATCAGTGGATTTATAAAGTTTAGAGGAAGATGTGAGAATAACTGAATTGAAGAGGATTTAGTATACAGAATTGGATGTATAAAAGTCGATAAAGAAAAAGAACAAAAAACAGCAACAAAGACAGGGAAAGAAGAAAGAAGAGAGAGGAGAATAACAAGACACATAAGAAGGAAAACAGATGGGGAGAAGAAGAAGAAGAAGAAGAAGAAGAAGAAGAAGAAGAAGAAGAAGACGTAAAAAAATATATAATGAAAAAGAAAAAGGTGGCAGAGGAGAAGAACAAATAGAGAAAAAGGAAAGCAGACGGAGAGAATAAGAATAAGAAGCAAAAAATAATAATAAGATTATTAATAAACAGAGGGAGAAGAAGAAAAACAACAACAAATGTAATGGAAAAAAAAGGATGCGCGGGGGGGGGGGAGTGAAGAAGACAACACAACAAAAGAACAAGAAAAAAGATCGGGAGAAAAAGAAAAAAGTGGATGAATAAAAAGGACACGAATTATAATAATATGAAAACAATAAAAGTTTGGCTGCATTGAAGATCTAACTAGTTGTATGAAGGCATGTTGACGGACATTTTTTATCTTTTTCATTTGAAAATAAATAATTTACAAATGTTTGTCTGATCTGTTAGAGAACAAGTAAACAGTTGATGACTGTTATGACGTACCATGGCAGTCACCAACTGGTGTTTGTGAATTAGAGGGAGGGGGTGATGCAGACAGACGAAGTAGGTGTAGGGTGCGTGCTGAAAGGACACCCGAGACTGACAGTCACATTTGTATTCTCTTCTTCTTCTCCGTTTCCTACCCATCCCTTTCTTTTCTATTTTTTATTGCTGTTGTTGTTCTTCTTCTTATTATTATTGTTGTTGTTGTTGTTCTTCTTCTTCTTCTTCTTCTTCTTCATCATCTTCTTTTTCTTCTTATTTTTCTTCTTCTCATTTTTCGTCTTATTCTCCACCTACGCATCCTTCTTTTTTCCAGTCTTTTTATTGTTGTTCTTTTCTTCTATTATTTTTCTTCTTCTTCTTCTTCTTCTTCTTCTTCTTCTTCTTCTTCTTCTTCTTCTTCTTCTTCTTCTCTTCCTACATTGCCTTCTTCTTTCTATTCTTTTTTGTTGTTCTTCTTTTTCTTGTATTATTTCTTCTTCTTCTTCTTCTTCTTCTTCTTCTTCTTCTTCTTCTCTTCTTCGTCCCCACTTCCGATCTTCTTTACTTTTTTGTTGATTTCATTGTTTTATTTTCGCCTCTTACTAATTATTCTTCTTTGTCTGTCTTCTTCTTCTTTTTCTTCTTCTTCTTCTTCATATACTTCTTCTTTATCTTCTTCTTCTTCTTCTTCATATACTTCTTCTTTATCTTCTTCTTCTTCTTCTTTGTCTTCTTCTTGTTTCCATTATTGTTGTTGTTGTTATTGTTGTTGTTGTTCTTCTTCTTCTTCTTTGTCTTCTTCTCCGGATCTTTCTTTTATTTTATTGTTGTTTGTGTTCTTGTTTTTTCTTCTCATCCGACTTCTCTTTCTCATTCTTTTTTACTTCTACCCTTCTTCTTTTTTCATCTACTTCATTTATCTTGTTTTTCTTTTCTTTCTTTTTATTCTTCTTTTTTTCTTTTTCTTATTTTTTCTTTTCCTTATTCTTTAGCTTGTTTTTGTTGTTGTTGTTGTTGTAGTTGTCTTCTACTTTTTATACTTCTCCTCCTCCCTTCCTTCTTCGCCTATTTCTCCTCTTCCTTGTTTCCTCTTTCTTCCTTTTCTTTTTACGTCTTCTTCTCCTCCCTCTTTTTCTTTCTTTTTCTTCTTCTTCTTCCTCTTTTTATTCCTCTCCTATTTCACTTTCTTTTTCCATTTTCCGTTTCTGACATATCTTCTCTTCTGCTTGTTCATCTCCTCCTCCATATTTCCTTTCTTCATCATCCCACTTTCCTCGAATTCTTCCCGCTATTTCCAATACCAATCAACACATGTTATATAAAAAAGCATCCATTTTAACAGCCTCGAAAATTGGTTAATAGAATTTTGCTTGTGATGAATACATTTTATCAGAAAAATAGAAAAACATTAAACATAATAAAATATTTGGCCTATTATCTCCCGTTGCGTGACAATCAAGTTTTGTGCATCTATGTTTAAATGACTACTTCCTAATAATGACATATACAACAAAGGGTCGATTTCAAAAATGGAGTATTCACGCATATTATTTATTTACGAAAAAATGAACACGAATGAAGTTGTTATTGACTTCGAAATAAGAATTGAGTAAAAGAGAAACAGTCTACTTGATGATGGCTTCCCGTTTTGAAATCGGAAATAAACAAGCGGTATTAACTTTTTTTTAAATGTTACCCATTATGTTTTAGGTAAGATGCGTTTTTATGAGGGAGGGGGGGGCAATTGATACTTTGTTTTTACTATTTTTTTATCAGAAGAAAATCAAACTGTTTTTTATAAGTATTAGTTTGTTATTGCAAATAGTCAAATCAAACATTTTGGCTCTTCTGTATTAGTGGGGGGCAGATGGAATATTCATCTTTAATTTACAAGAATCAAGTGAAAAGCGAGATAATTCATACTGTTTTTTGTTGTAACAATAACTCATAAAGAAAATCCAGAGAATTTGTCTATGTATAATCTATATATTAATACGATACCGTGTGTGTTCGCGTGTCACGCTTCCGGCAAAAGCTCTGCGCATGCGTGCCGCACCTAGATTTTGAAAAACATTCAACTCGCCTAATTTACGAAACAAGTATTTCCCTTTGGCGCAACGGTTATCGACGTAGTATTGTTGACTTTGGCCCGACTGGTTTATAGTTCAATCCCAACCAACCTCTAAGATTTTTTTTCTACATTTCGAGGGGAAGAGAAAGAGAGGTAGGGAGGGGATGACCGGGAAGACACATATTAATACAATAGCGTGTGTGATTTTGTCTGTCATGCTTACATCAAAAGCAACGACCTTCCGAATCTTTGTATGCTACTCATGAATTGGCTTGGTCTTTTGGCTAGGATCAAAGTGTAGTATCTTTTCCGATGGATACTGCACTCCATAGACTGGTATTGTCTTGTCCTTCGGGGCTTGATTTACGCCGGTCTATGGGTCAGTCCTGTGCAGTTCTAGGAGGTCCACCCTCCCAGGCTTTGCCTCCCCTCTTTGGGGAGGACTAAGTTTATTTCTTACTGCCTGGGGCGCCCCTACCGGGGAATGCCGACGGGGCTGCCAAGGCAATTTTTAATGGCCAGAGTGCTCACCTTCTCGAGCGCTGGCTTTTCAAACCCCACTTTCCCGACCCGACCTTGGGTCACATCTTACTTGTGGGAGTAAGATAAAACTGGCCTTGTGCCTAACTCATGGAGAGGAGTAAATAAATATTCATGAATTGGAGCCAAATTTAATTTAATCGAAAACATTTACAAAGTAAGGTTTAGTCGTCGAAATATTACCTTCACTAGAAATATTGTATATAAAGAAGTTTTGTAAATTGTTTCATGTATTGTTCATTTTTTTAAAATAAATATATATACAAGTCAAATCTTATATTTTATTCAAACATGTATAGGTTAGGAACAAGATAATTAGTATTAAAAACATCATTTCGTGTAATTTACATGGGTCCCGCTTGTTATATATAATTATTTTTATTTATAGATGCATGTACATAATCTGCGATACTGGAATGTCGATGTTATCTATTAACAGCTTTTAAAAGCTGTGATCTCATCAGGCAGAATAACAATCTGATCATTCGCTTACGTTATATTTGGAAGGAGTGAAGTTGGAAGAAGAGAACATAAACGTTTCTTTTTTTTAAATTAATTATTAAGATGTAAGATGATTAGTGACCAAATTGATAGGGGTCATTCTAAGTAGGGAGTTGGACAGAGATTTTTGCTCACATTATATTTAAATCTCTGCACATTTGTACAGTCGGGGAAACAGGGAAGACATTCAAAAGACGAGCGTTCCGATGAAAGAAGCTATTAGAGTATTGATTTACTCCTCTCCAGGAGTTAGGCACAAGGCCAGTTTTTATCTTACTCCCACAAGTAAGATGTGACCCATGGTCGGGTCGGGAAGGTGGGCTTTAAAAGTTGGCTGTGCAGTCCCGTCGACATTCCCCGGTAGGGGCGCCTCAGACAGTAAGCAATCAACTTACTCCTTAGTGGGGGCAGATGGAATATTCATCTTTAATTTACAAGAATCAAGTGAAAAGCGAGATAATTCATACTGTTTTTTGTTGTAACAATAACTCATAAAGAAAATCCAGCAATCAACTTACTCCTCCCCAAAGAGGGGAGGCGAAGCCTGGGATGGTGGACCCCCTAGAACTGCACAGGAACGACCCATAGACCGGCGTAAATCAAGTCCCGAAGGCCAATACAATACCAGTCTATGGGGTGCAGTATCCATTGGAATTAGAGTAGATAGCTTTCCGACATCTGGGGATCTCTGCAGTGACGGGGTCGGATTTTACTGCTTGAGGGGTTAGTGGAGGGTATTTACATTGAGGGTTCACTGGTACAGTTAAGGGTAAGAGTTTTCTGCTAGTACAGTTCGTTGGTAGTAATGTTAATTGGAGTCGTGGAAGTACTGGTAAAACAAGCACAGGTATGCAAAATGTCAACTATGGGGCAAGGGCTGGAGCTTGGTTGACAGTGCGGAACCAATTAGCTTAGAGACTCTTTTTTGTACAATGTCTAAGAGGGAGAGACTAGTAGTTGGTGTACCAACTCGCGAGGTGACAAAATACTCCATACACTGCCGAACGGTGACTTTATAGAGATATAACATACTGACAGGTGTGAGAAGTTTTCTTACCCGATAGAGGAAGCCCACCCTTTTTTGGCACAGCTTACGCAATGTATTCCAGTATCGTGTATGTATTTATTCCAATTAATGATTCCAGTAAATGTTAGACCAATAAGTTTTAACGTTGAACTCCTGGGAAGAGTAATCACATCCATGGCGACATATTCTTTGATACCAGCATATTATCCGGACGACAACTCATCACGTAAGCAGATTGCGTCCTGTTGTGTTGATAACACATAGCATTAGTGCTAGTCGATCTAGCATTGTTTGCAATAACGTCTAGTATCTCCAATTTAGTGATGAATATCAAGTAACGTAAAATATTTGGTTGGACAAAAAGTTCGTTTGTTTTTGGAATGCCATCTTATCGTCGTTATAAAGACCGTTTTATATTCATATTTTTCAAATCTTATATTTGGTTTAGCGTGTATGTTGACGTCAGTGTGTAATAAGCAACCAAGCAGAACACTTCTTACATGTTTGCTTGTATTTCAGGCATTTAAAATAAGTAGAGTACTACCAACATCTGTTCTTTCGTGTGAATCAGATGATTCTGGTGTTAGCATTAGTTTCCCCGATGTTTTTCTAGTTAGAAATCTTTCTGTAAAGACATCGGGTACTTACGGGAAGGACCACGAGAAGGTCGTAAATGTCCCTAAGTGAAAGTGGTACTGTGGAACCGACTGGATTCGAACTTGGAACACTCATCCCGTGTCGATATCCACTTAACCACCGTCACCTCCCTACCAACATCTGATGATTTAGGAAAAACGCTACATAAACCTACATAAAGATATGTCATGTATATGGGGAGAATGATGTTACAGAACATATATGTATATGTATATGTTTATATATATATATTTCTAGTAATTTATGTGGATTTTTTGTAATTTTATATTATTATATATTTACGGTATTCAAAATTTCCTATTTATTTTTTACCCGTATATAGCCATTTTTAATTTTCAATTCTTTAACTTTTCGATTGTTATTGTTATTAGCACCCGCTCTCCACATGGGTTACCCCCCCCCCCTCCATAGGCAAACAACCAAATTAGTTAATGTGTCAGTCCCGTATACGCGCGCGAAAGCTATACCCAGACAGAATTCTGACATGCACAAATATATGCTCCCATATTTTGCCCCCCCACCACCTCCAAGTCAAATATGCTTTCTCTTCCTCTCTCTCAATTGTCCTTTTTATGTCCCGTGTAGCTCTTAATATTTCTTAATATTTTCTTTTTCTTTTTCCTTTTTCGTTCTCTTTTCTTCTCAATTGCATTGTTGCCTTTGTTTTTATTGTTGTTTTTATTTTTATTTTGATCATTACTTTATTATTTTGTCTTTGTTTTGTTTTGTTTTATTTCTTTTCTATTCATATTCAATTTTCAGTTTAACTTCCTGTCATAAAACTTTGTGTGATTGTGAACTTATTCTAACAGGCATAATTTTATTTTAAGACCTGAAGAACGGGAGCCACACAAACCGCTCTCGTGAAACAAAATCAATTTTGTAGACAAAATGAAATAAATTATCATTTATATTTATATTTCTGCTCTATATTTTCATTGAGCACTCTCATAAACCCGGTTCAACTCCCCTGGATTTATACCCTGTGGATCTATACCATACTCGGATTATATATATATATATATATATATATATATATATATATATATATATATATATATATATATATATATATATATTTATTTTTACCAGTATGTAGATATGGTTAATCTTCAATTCTTTAACTTTTTAATTTCATTGTTATTAGCACCTTAAATATTTGTATCCCTTTCTCCCCTACTCATCCACTCGCTCTCCATATAGGGTTAGTCTCTCCCTCCACCCTTCATAGACATATTACCAAATTAGATAATCTGTCACTTGCCCACTTCCGCAAAAGCCAGACCCAGACATAGTTTTCTTTTTTGACACGCGTTAACGCTTTAATATTTCGACCACCATTCACCAAATCACGTCTGCGTTCTCTTCATCTCTTTCTATTTCCTTTCTATGTCCCGTGTAACTCTTAATATTTCCTTCTTCTTTTTCTTCTTCTTTTTCTTTTTCTTTTTCTTCTTACCTGTATTTTTGTTTTGCTTTTTGCTTTTGTTTTTGTTTATATTCATATTCAATTTTTATTTTAAATTTCTGTCACCTTCATCAGACTTTGTGTGATTCTGAACTTATCTTATCAGGCATAATGTTATTTCAAGACCTGATGATCGTGAGCCCCTCAAACTGCTCTCATGAAACAAAATCAATTTTGTTCTCAAAATGAAATAAATTATCATTTATATTTATATTTCTGCTATATATATCATAAACCCGGTTCAACTCCCCTGGATCCTATGGATCTATACCATACTCGGATCATATATCACTGAAGATCGCTATGGCGTGAAACAAATGTTGAATCTTTTTTATAAATAAATACGTCCTATAAAGGGGGTAACTCAATACATATAATTTATGCTAAAAGAGTAAACTCTCATGTCTGTGGAAGTGAACTTAACGTATGATAGTATTTATAACAGCTGTCATTATCACCAAAATAACCAACAAATCTGCGTTCATCTCTCTCTTTCACACACGCACTCTCTCTCTCTCTGTCTCTGTCTCTTTCTCTCTCTCTCTCTCTCTCTCTCAACAATACTTCATGCATTTATCGTATATTTAAGCGATGAATAATCGTCAACGTTCATTAAGCCCTTATGGTTCACAAGTAACATTATTGTCTTCAGCAATGTGGTCGTGGGTTCGAATCTTGCTAAAATCAGCAAAGCTGAAGATCGGTAGACAGTGAAACACATGTGTACGTTGATTACCTTCATAAATAAATACATACCATAAAGAGGCCGAACATGCATATAATATATGTAAGCGAGGGACCACTATCATCACTTAAGAAGTGGATTTAACATGTAATAGTGGTCATAACAGCTGTAATCATAGCTTAACACAACCAACACATCTCAACTATATATCTGTTTACTGAGTTCACACAAGATAAGCTGCAACTGTAAACGTAATGGGTTACTGAGAATTAGGGTGAAAGTTTATGGGATCATCGTAATTTCGGAGCTGTTCAGCGAGATGCTTGTTCACATTAGTTTTAAATTTCTGCATGTCAGTACAGTCGAGAAAACAGGGAACAGGGACGGAGTTCCAAAGGCCGGTAGTTGATGGTACACCTAAGCAGATGTGACAACAATATACCATGCATAAGCGGATGGTGGCTTTGTAGATATATAGGATACTGTAAGGTGTGGGAAGTTGTCTAACTCTGGAGAAGGAGCCCACTTTCTATTTAGCAGTCTTGCCCATGTCTTCTATGTATTTATTCCAATTCATTTACCTGTGAATGTTAGGCCAAGGAGTGTGAACGTAGGACTTCTGGGTAGGATGTTATTTACCATGACAATCGGTGGTTGAAGAGGTTTGTTTAGTTGTTGAATGAACAGAGATTTGTCTTAGCAGTATTAAATATTACAATCCATGTTTGACCGCATTCCACAACAGAGGGGATTTCACTTTCTAAGGATTCAGTCATTGTCTCGGATATGTGCGCGCCCATTTTACCCACATGACGAGAGTAGAGTGAAGTATCGTCAGCAAATGTACCCATCTCAGATATAATGTAATCAGGGAGGTCGTTTATGAACTTTGGGAGCAATAAAGGTCCAAGGATCGATATCTGGGGTGCAGCTACATTTATGGCACGTTGTTTGAATGAACGGCCATCGAGGACAACCTTTATCCTTCTTTTAGATAAGAAGGATATGATTATATAAAATGTTCATTTAGTAATACATTATGAATTAAGTTTTATGAGGAGGCCTTTATGCCAGACTTTGTCAAAAGCTCTGGATATATCAGGCGCTACCGCCCTAGCTCTACCTGCATTGTCCAGTGTATTGTATGTGCGTTCTGAAATGACCGTTAGGATATCCACAGTAAACGTTGCTTGTGTAAATCTGTACTTATGGTCAGAAAGAAGTTTAGAATTAACAACATGCCGGACTATTGCTTGATTGATTCAGGATTCAAAGAATGTAACGAAGAGACGAAGTAGACTGATAAGGCGATAATTCTATCTCCAGAATTCTTGAACACTGGTACTACAGAGGACATTCTCTAGCTATCGAGAAACCAATATTCAGCAAGGAATTCGTTGTAGAATTTGCAGGGGACAAAGGCCAGTTTATCAGCGCATTTTTTATTGCTATTGGTGGTATTAGATAAGTCTACTTGCTTTGGATGTGTCATTCTTTTTATGATGTCTATGAGATGAGATGTAGTGATTACCAAGTCGTCGTGTGTGGCTTCCGTCCCCAGTGGGAAATTAGGGAGGAGGTTGTTTCCTGAGATCAAAGTGGAGTTTCAGACAGACCGCTGGGCAAGTAGTTTTGCCTTCTCAGTTACCGTGCTAACGACATCATTGTGGTTGGATAGCGGGGGAATTGTTGATTGCCCATTGTTTACCACACTATTTCAGATTTTCCAGAAATCACAAGAGCCTAGTTTCTGCGACTGAATGCGTTTCATGATCATCTTTGTGTACCTTCTCTTTTCTTCAGCTAACACAGTCTTGCATTTTTTCCTTGACTCTACAAATGTGTCTCTATTTGTAATAGACGTATGACGGCCGCATTGTCGGAATGCCTGCTGCCTTTGAGCAATAACAGCTGTACATTTCGAGGTGACACATTGTGGAAGATAGAACTTGCTGTATAATTTTCTCATGGGGTCCAGTGTATACTTGCCTGCGTTGACCCATTCATGCCTCATTTGCGCACTGCAAATCTCACTTCATGGGGCGTATCAGATAGGGTGTGTGATGGAATCAAATTTAGCCGTCTTGAAGTATCTTGTCGTTTTGAGCAACAGTTCTTCAGCTTTGGGGCGTGTTTTTAAGGTTATCTATATATTAATACGCTAAGGTGTACGTACGTGTGTCACGCTTCCGGCAAACGCTCTGCGCATGCGTGCCGCACCTAGATTATTAACAACATTTAATTAGTCTAATTTTTACGTCATATTTTAATTATTTCCCTTTAGCGCAACGGTAAGCGACGTAGTAATTTTGTCTTTGGCCCGACTGGTTTATAGTTCGATCCCAACCAACCGCTACGATTTTTTTTCTACATTTCGAGGGGATGGGGAAGAAATAATACATTTTTTTTAATCACCTGGTCAAAAAGTACTTTTTTGTGTTGCTTAAAACTTAAAACTATTTTTTGTTTTTTATTTTGGCATGTCTATTATTTTTTTTGTTTTTTGAACGGACGTTAAGCAATGTTTTTTTTTTTCAATGATAGTTTGAACTAAGTATTTATTTTTTATTTGCACCACTTCTTAAAGTGTTAAAACATTTATTTATTATTTTTGGATGGTAAGGGATCAGTATTTATTTTTTAAATGTTTTGAACGGACAATAAGCAATGTTTTTTTTTTGTTTTTTTTTTTCTCAGTGAAACACCGAGAGCGTGGTCGAAAGAAAGAGAGAGTGTGTGTTCGTAAGAGAGGGAGGGGGGGATAGAGAAAGAGTGAAAACGCAATAAAAACAAATAAATAAATCGCAAAAAGTAAACTTACTAACAAATAGAAGGTGCTTTGTTACATTAGGACCCGCGCTATCTTTGACCCCGTCGTTAGGGTTAGGGTCAGTGAGGGGTTAGGGTTAGCTATAAAGTTCAGGGTCATTGGGGGTTAGGGTTAAAGTTAGGGTCAGGGCCAAAGTTAGCCCAGGTCCCAATGTAACAAACTACCAAATAGAGACGTAAAAAATAAGACAATGACAATGATATTGTATAGTTAACATCTGAGAAGTTAAGTTTCTTATTTTGTGTCACGATCTGACACTCCCATTTAATAAGATTTAGTATTTACTTTTGCCCCTGACAACGGGGGAGGGGAGTCGCGACCGATAGTGATTGCTGAAGAGACAGCTTTTACCCCGACAACGGAGTAATATAATAAATATATATACTTCCATCCCGTCACGCAAAATTTTGGTGAGTAAGATATGTGCATATTTCTAGCCACCGGATAATATTATTAACAGTAAATTATACAGATTGATGTAGAAAACACTGTGGAATTCCTTTTTTTTTCAGTGAAACACAGAGAGCGCGTACGAAAGAAAGAGAAAGTTTGTGTTCGTAAGAAAGAGATAGAGGGAGAAGATAGAGAAAGAGAGAGAGAGAGAGAGAGAGAGAATAAACGTAATTGAAAAGTGAAAACGCAATAAAAACAAATAAATAAATCGCAAAAAGTTTTAAAAAATTTAACAAAAACGAAAGTGAGGAAAGTCGTGATTCAAAGCAAAATAAAAAAGAAAATCTAATCGAAAAAAAAAGTAACAAGCATAATTTCGTTTTATTTCTGAAGCCTGCCAGTTTTTACGGTATATCAACCCTTTTTAGTAGAGTGTCCATCGTACACGCGTTATTTGAATGCAAATTATTAATTTTTTAAAAATATATCACACTTATCCGAGGGGTGCTCATAATAAAACAAGCGTAACTTACTAACAAATAGATGGTGCTTTGTTAGATTGAGACCCGCGCTAACTTTGACCCCGTCGTTAGGGTTAGGGTCAGGGAGGGGGGTAGGGTTACCTATAAAGTTCAGGGTCATTGGGGGTTAGGGTTAAAGTTAGGGTCAGGGTCAAAGTTAGCCCGGGTCCCAATGTAACAAAGTACCAAATAGATACGTAAAAATAAGACAAGGGCAATGATATTGTATAGTTAACATCTGATAAATTAATTTTTTTTATTTCAAATATTTATTTAGTTATATTGTCAAATTCGTCAAACAAAAATGGCGTTCGCTTATTTTAGGTGAGGTGGTCGCTAATTTCAGACTTTATAAAAGGCTAAATTGTCCGATTACAGTAGAGGATCTCTTTACATTAGCGGCTAACCCGAGATGTAGGGGAGGGCGCCACTCTTTCCCCAGGACTGCTTCATTGTCCTTGATCCTGACCTTATAATACTGAGAGTTTTAGCAATGTTTGTTTTAGTCTTTGTTATGACTCAACCGAGGATAGAACTCTGGTATCCCGTTTCACTAGCGGAAACGCTTACCAAATGGGCCGGTTTCAGGCTTACGGTATTTATTTATTTATTTATTTATTTTATTTTTTAATATTTAAAATTTCTTCTTCTTCTTCTTCTTCTTCTTCTTCTTATTATTATTATTATTATTATTATTATTATTATTATTATTATTATTATTATTATATTAATACGATAGAGTGTGTGTTATTTATTTTGTGTGTCACGATCTGACACTCCTATTTAAGAAGATTTAGTGAAGAGACAGCTTTTGCCCCGGCAACCGAGTAATATAAATAAATATATATACTTCCATTCCGTCACGCAAAATTTTTGTGAGTAAAATATGTGCATATTTCTAGCCACCGGATAATATTATTAACAGTAAATTATACAGATTGATGTAGAAAACACTGTGGAATTTCCACAGGGTCCCGCTAGTATCAATAATTACTACAAGGTGATCAGCATTGTCGAGCAGGCTATGGGTAGTTGTCACACAACCCTCTGGCAGTGAGGTAAAGAAAAGGTAGAGACAGGATCAAGGAAGCCGTCCGGGAAAGTGATATTCTGTGAGAGTGCGAAAGTTATAGAAAATACTATACGTGGAGTTACCAGCTGAGTTTGTAAAGCTCGAGAATGCTAGGCAGTCTCGGTGATGGGCATTAAAATCCGAAATTGGGCACTCGAGTCGAGTGAGAGTTCAATATCTATGCTTTCAGAGACAAAGTTAAGAAGGGTACCGTCCTGAGTCTAAATATATATATATATATATATATATATATATGTATATTTCTTCCCAGATATGATGTGAGGTAAAGATGTGACTCCAACTCTGCCTCATGAGATCTCAGTTTCTAACACATATTTATCGATAACATCGACATGCAAATGTCACAGATTCTGTACATGTCTGTATAAATAAAAATAATCATATATATATATATATATATATATATATATATATATATAGACACGTTTTATTAACGATTTTATTAGTGGCATATATTGTGAGGAGGAGTCTGGGTCATCCTATATCTCAATCGATACATTTGCACATTAAATAAGCGAATTTTAAGACTAACTGTATTTTGTTACTTTTTTTTTATTCACCCAGCATTTCTATCACCAATAATATTCGAGATTAGTTGACATTGTTTGGGGTGGGAGACACGTGTTCGCATTTGACCCGCGCATTCTACACATGCAATCTACTACGACTATGAACATAATAAAAGGCTGATCATATAGTGGTCAACGGGATATGAATTAATTCGAATGTTCATTAATAAAACATTACGCACGTCTGACATTGAGTCAAAACATGTGTCGCCTCTGGTCGCTAGCGAATCTAGGCTAATTGCTAATTTTCATTTCTGTTTATCTCTCTTTTTTTATCTATTTTCTGTAATCTCTCTTTTTCAATCTCTCTTTTTTTATGTTTATTTTCTGTCTCTGTTTCCCCATGTAGCTTCTGCTATCTCTCTTTTTATCTCAGTGTTACCATCTCTTTTTTCATCTCTCTTTTTTCATCTTTCTTTTTTTCATTTTAACCTGTTCTCTCACTTTCTCATCTTTTATTTTCATCCCTCTTTTCACCTCTCTTTCTTTCACATCTCTTTTGCAATATTTTGTTTTTATCTCGATCTCATTTTTGTCTAGCTTTTATCATCTCTTTTTCCTATTTGATTACTATTTTATACACCCCTTTCTCTTCCTTATTGTTATCTTCCCCTTTGTACCTCTCTGTTTCATCTCTCTTTTCTTATCATCTTCTCATCTTTCTTTTATCTCTATTTTTCATCTCGTTTTTTGTCTCTGTTTTCATTACTCTTTGATCTGAGCTTTTTATTCCTTTTTTTTAATCTGTTTTTTTTTCTATATTTTCCACCCCTCTTTCTCGTCTCTTTTTTATCTCTGGACCTGTCATGAATACGGAAAATAACTTTTTTCATTAATGAGACCCCAATATGGGAGCTTTCATGAGGTTGAGGACCTTTTATATTCTACTACTTTGTCTTACTTTCTGTACCTTCCCGTGGGTAATCTTGTTACAGTATGCATACTGTGAAACTCCTTCCTTTCAAGTCAGAGTTTTTTAGAACATAAACAATATAACAGTATCGTTGTAAAACATCTTCCTCTGAGCTCATCAGATCTAAACTGGTCTTTAAAACGCACAATACATAGCCATCGTATCATTCTCATATCATTCATAGCTATGCTAAGCGTGTCCTGAACCCTGCGTAACATTGTTCCACTTCAATATATAATATTGTGTTGGCCAAAAGTAAGTTCGGTTTTTAGGAAGAAGGAACCCAAACATCAAGTTTAGAAATATAACCGACAATATAAGAAATGCTACATGATCGAAGAGAATACATAGATTTAAGCAGAGTTAGAATCGGATATACATATGTGACATGTATATACTTACTTAAAACGGAAGTAGGATGGATGATAGGGATCAGCTAGACATCTCCTAAACGAAGTGTTTTTGAGAAGCCGGTGAACACCAATTAAAAACACATTCCCTTTGACTCTACATTGTAAAATAGAGTAAAAAAACGGTCATAAGTAATCCATGACTAGTAAATAATAAAATTACAACAATAAGTATAAACTTTGTTCAATTCCTGGCTTGGCTTCCCAGTTATGTAGGCTTGAAAGAAAACGAATAGACTTGCACATGAAGCAACTAAAACTGAGCAATAGGATTCCCTTGTCTGTGCAGTAATCATAGTTCGTTATGTTTAGTTCCGTACATTAAGTGGCTTCATGCCTTGTCTGGTGCGATTTCTATAAAATAACATCACAGTCGTATTAAAAGAAATACAGGTTTATAATAAAGTAATTTCAATTGCTGGATAGAGATTATTTATTAGCTACTTTTAGTGTTATAACGTTTTATTTCTAATTACCAATGCGTGTATAGACCAATATACAACCGTGTCGTCGTCGTCGTTGTCGTCGTCGTCGTCGTCGGTAAACCAGGTTTTTGCTTGCTTTTGCATACAAAAGCAGTCGAATGCCGATGTGTATTAAAAAAACAAGTTTTATTAAAAAAGAGTGGCAATCCCCAAAACACCAGATCAACAGGATACTTGTGTACACGTAAGATAGAGAAAAATATACATATAGATAGACGAATACGTCATCTTGCTACATATAGTTACATTGTGCTCACTCGCTCCCCATTGGGACAGCAGCCTAGACACGTATTTTCTGCTTGAAAATACGTCCAGCCAAAAGACAGAAAATCTTCCGTCGGAAATCACGTAGTTTCACGATTTCCTTTAGCGACTTTCGTTCTGGAGTCACACTGACCCTTAAGGTGCTAAAGATTTCCATTCAAACACGGCTCTGGTTATGTGACAATGATCGAAAAAAAAGAGGTTCATAACATGTTGTGTATTGTCGGAAAAAGATGCCCAATATTAAAAACAGGCAGAGATTAGTAAAACCTTATCACTATCTGCCGAACGACCATCAGATGCCTGTACATAATAAAGAAGGTTTTCTTTCACAACAGGAAACAAAGTAATTTTCAACAACGTAATAATTATATGTTTCTCATATGATGTTCGTATTGTAATCTGTATATTCACATTTTAGTTAATTTTTTGCAAGTGTTCTAGCATGTAAGGTCTACGTTACTGAGCAGCCAGCTCAAGACTACCACGCTTTCACTACCGATTAGAAAGGCACACCTTTCAAATATAACAAATGCTAGTTTGAGTATCCTTTTTCAATCGCTTAAAACATTAGGTACTTTCTTTGTTAACCCTTAAATGTTTTTGTTTCAAATATTGCACATTCCAACAAAATACCTATTTAATATAACATTCAACGAAAACGTGTAAAACTACATCATGTTTCACATTTGCAACGAGCCTGTTAATAAGTGGGAGTAAGTATTAATATGTTGTTGCTTCAGTACACCTGCTACAAAATAATCAGTACTTTGGATGTAAAACAAATCTGAAAGAGTAACACATGTAAAAGTTGTGTATTGGAACTGCTTTAAGTGTGAAATCAGAAGATAAAGTATATTTTGAAAACGAAATGATTATATATTTGTAATCGATCGATATTGTCGAGATAATCACATGTGTGTGTCTAAATTTAGTGTCAATAGACAAGAAACATGAGTAAAAAAGAAACTGAAATATTAAATCAGATGTACATGAATCAAAAATAGATTCAGTAATCTGACGTTTAATACCTACCTTTAAAGGAAATAAACAACACCTACTTATTATTGTCGAATTAGTATTGTTCAATTTTATCTTCATTTTGTTCTCGGATATTTACATCTGTTCTCATATAAGTATATAGGTAAATTGTTTAAAAGGGGAAATAATCACTGGCTGTCAAATACAAAACTTATTTAATGAACGATTTAAGAAAGGAACCAATATTTATTCACCGTTTCTTTTTAATCCAGACGCCGTAAAAAACGATTTTTTTTTAATAGACCAATACTTGGAGTGAAAATGAAGGAATCTATAAGTAGAATAATAAATCTATGTAATGGTCGCTATCTTTAAAATCCTAGCAAGGTAGACAGTTTCCCATGCGTTACTTCTGAATGTGTTTTTTTATTAGTAATAACTCTCAGTAGATTGAGCGGTGCAGATTCAGGCAAAATGTAGTTAGGAATTGCTATCGCCTTGTTTCATTATAATTTGTTTCTCTCACAGGGGTCTGTTAAGATAGTATCCATGATCTATCATGCCTCTACTTTGAGTAATTATAAACATATTAGATATGCATATCTTTTTAAAACTCATTTTTTTACAACAAGATACATAAATATTTTCTCCGATTCTTACCTCAGATTTTATTCGGGAAGAACCCAAATATGCTCTGAGGTAAAGATTGGATTTTTACTCTGCGTGATGAGATCCCAGTTTCTAACAGCTGCTGATCGATAACATCGACATGTCAGTGTCGCAGATTTTCTACGTGTATGTATGAATAAAAAATCATATATATATATTTTTTAAATTCCCGAAACAGTGTTTCATGGTAAACAACTGATGATCCCTTAAATAATGTTAGTCACAAACTAATATAATAACTGAAAAAGTTAAATTTACTTACATGAGTGATTTTCCACTGAACGACTTGGGAAGTTTTTTTTTTTAATTTTTTATTTTTTTTTTTAATATAGTTTTAATGGTTGAGAAACTTCCAAGACTATATATATATATATATATATATATATATATATATACATATATACTATTATTTGTCCCCTATAATCAAGGTTGGGCACTGTAGTAAGTAGTATTAACACATCCGTCATCGAAGATTAAATGCATGCTCCTTCAGTAGTTAAACACTCTTGCGACGGCTACCTATAACAGGTGTAATCTCTCGCTGATTCATGAGATTGTTAATAGTAGGCGAGTGGGTTAAGGTGTCAGAATTTGAGTTATAACATGACTCATTTTCGGGGGTTTTGAATCCTGTGACCGGTATGAATAATTATGTCTATAATGAAGTGGTAACATATGCGTATGTAGATAAAAACAAATATATATATATATATATATATATATATATATACATATATATATATATATATATACATATATATATATATGTGTGTGTGTGTGTGTGTGTGTGTCAGCTATCAATATCTGCTTCTAACTGTACTTCATACTATGCCTTGTCTTTGATCAGGTAACATGTCCACACTTTCTCTTTCAACTGTTCATTGATTTTCAAAAACTTTGTCGTTTGAGAACATATCCGTGTTGGTTCTAATTTTACTTTCACATAATGTATGATCTTAGGTTTGTAGTTTGTATATGGAAGTTTTAGAGCTATTATGCTAATTTTAGTGGATTTTCTGCCAATGTTTATGTTTTGTTCTTTATACCAAGGGGACCAATTCTTACACCGACGTGAAACCAGCAGAACAGTCGAGTTGTCTATCTTAAACTCGTC
Organism: Sepiola atlantica; assembly: GCA_963556195.1. NCBI lineage: Eukaryota > Metazoa > Mollusca > Cephalopoda > Sepiida > Sepiolidae > Sepiola > Sepiola atlantica. The sequence goes on from OY744519.1 coordinate 155,767,233, forward strand.
ATTTCTGTACAACACCTCTGCTTAGCTGATTCGTGCCTTTCTGAAATGTACTATTAATGCTTTGCCGAATATTGCTTCGTTGATAGCTGGAAAATTGCTCTATTGTACCAGTGCTCAAGAACTCTGGTGAAAGAACGTACCCGCACAATTATTATCACATCTGTCTCGTCGGTCTATTTGCTAAAATTTGGGAATCATTAATCAATTTAGCCCCGTACGTCTCAGTGGAAATGCTTCTTGTTTTGGTGAACTTGGGGTGAATACAAGTAAAAAGAAAACAGTCAAAGAAAAAAATGAATTTATAACCGGATATAATCGCGACAAAGTTAAAATGATCTTTTAAATGAAACAAATATTGGAGTTAAAGTGAGGGTTTCTTTTTTAACATAGTTCACCCCAAACAAAATAAGTTGCCACTGTAGACGTAAGCGGCTACTGAGAATTCGGGTGAACGTTTTTGGAGTCATCCTAAATTGCCGGCTATTAGTTTTAAACGTCTGCATGACGGTACAGTCGGGGACACAGTGAATACGGAGGAAGTTCCAAAGGCCGGCAGCTCGAGGAAAGAATTTATTCGAGTAGAAGGCTATCCGGTATCTGGGGATCTCCAGAGCGAATGGATGAGATTAAGCCGATAGTCGGATTGATCGAGTTGATTTACGTTGATGGTGCACCAGAGCAGCAAGTACATCAGAGCACATTCCATTGAAGTACTTGGAAAACAAGCACAAAGGTTACAACATTGCGGCGATAGGATAGGGGATAGAGCTTGCTGGATAGTGATGGACCTGTTAGACTAGCGACTTTTGTTTAGGCCTTGTCTAAGAGGAAGAAACAAGTGGATGGTGCACGAGCCGAGATATGAGAACAATACTCTATGCATGGGCGGATGGTGTCTTTGAAGAGATATAGGATACTGTCAGGGGGGAACAGTTTTCTAGCACGGCAAAAAGAGGCCACTTTCATTGCAACAGCATTGTTAATGTATTCGCTGTATTTTTGCAATTAGTATTTTATTTAGGGTGGGATCCTTCTATCATTTAACTCCTCCTTTGATAAACATGTGTGTAGACTAATAATTTAGCAGTTGTGGCATTCAATTCAACAATTCATGTTACCTGTGAATGTTAGGCTGAGGAGTTTGCACTTTAAACTCTCAAGTAGTGTGTTATTTGCCATGGCAATCGGTGGTTGAAGAGGTTTCTTGTAGTTATTGAAGGAAAAGAGTTTTGTCTTTGCAGCATTAAATGTTAGCATCCATTTATGATCCCATTCCACCATAGACTGGAGGTATAAGTATGGATTGTAAATCTAGACTTTTAGGATCTATCACGAGTAAAGAAGACAATTAGTAATGCGTTACTCCGGATCGGTGTTTGTATTATGTTTGGCACTGGATTCAAGCAAGATGTAGCCAGGTGGCATTGCGGTTAGGATTTGCTCTTCGTCTCGCGGGTGCCTTTTCATATTATTTCTATTTTCTATCATGCTGTCTAACCTGTAGACGTAAATATGTGTATGATTTATATGCATGTCTAATATGTGTATGATTTATATGCATGTCTAATTCTGTTTCTGCTTCATACTATGCCATGTCATCAATCAGGTAGCCTTATTATCTATTCCACCCGTTTGCTTGATGTTGATATAATTTGCTGTCCGAGAACATGTCTCAGATTGTTTGTAATTTATTAATGTATTGCATTATCTATGTTTAGTCATATGTAAATACAAGCTGTTTTTCACCTTTTGCAAGTATGTCAACGCTCTGATCATCAATGATGCGTACAGTGATGGGAAACCACGCCAGGGCAACCAAGCTGCTAGTGTCCATTGGATAGTGTCACCGTTACAAAATAGTGTTTTCAAGAAAACAATTTTCAAGTGAACCCAAATGGAGTTATAATTTGGAATGCCAATAATTGATCCTACATTTAAGACCTTGCAGGTGCGAGATACACCATCCGTTATAGTTCAATTGTAAGATTATTGTCATACAATCGAACATTTAAAAAGATGTGTAAATAAATACACATTTTCAAAAATAATTAAGTATGTAGTCAATCTCTTTATTTTTCCCTTTCATAAATAAATAAATAAATAAATATATATATATATATATATATATATATATATATATATATATATATATATATACATACATTTGGGGTATATTCTACTGGCTATCATTACAAATGGGAACTCTCGTTTTTGAAAGAAAATGTTGTGGTTATTTTATTAAAAGTCTGCAAATTTTGTTTTGGAGGGTGAGAAACATCAGTGGAAATTTGGATTTGTTGGGCTTACAAAGTTTGAACTGTTTGCTGTCGTTGTCGGCATATTCTTAGCCGCACTCATTTGTTTATATAAGCACATTGACTTTTAATGATAAAATGAGTCGTTTTTGAACTAGCTGCTTGATATTGTTCACTGTCGGTTGAGTGCCACTATACAAAACATATTCCAAAACAAGTTCTGTTTCATAAAAAACGTTTTATTATTTAAACTAAATTTAAACATGTTTTCGAGTGGAGTTTTCGTCTGTGTTTTATCTTAAACTATCCGTTTCGTCGAATCATCTTGTTACAAATGTTAAAGCGGGCGCTAATAAGAAAGGCGTCCTAAGAAATCAAAACAAACGAGGATAATCATATCGATTGAAATGTTTTTTTTTAGCCGAGAATTGTTGTAGCTTACAAAATCGATAATCGAAAGTTATCGCTGAAGACGCATGTACGCAAATCAAAGATCGGAAACACCCAAAGGGAATCGGTCGAAAAAGTATTGATTGAAGTTTTGTCGAGTACAAGACGTTTAAATCGATTAGATCCGTTTTAGTCCATGGGAAATATGAAAGACGAACTTAGAATCGCTTCGAGATATCTTCAAATATTGATCATCTGGTATAAGTAGATATCGATATGTGTTCGTCACTTTATATATATCTCTCTCACTTTCGCTCTCCCCCTTTTTATTTATCTATCTCTCTGTTAGTATCTCACTTTCTCTCTCCCCCTCTCCCTCTATCTCTCACTTTCTCTCCCCCTCTCTATCTGTTTTAATATCCCTTTCTCTCTTCCCCGTCTCTCTCTATATGGTGAACTTTCTCTGCCCCCCTCTCTCTATATATATGTCTCATTTTCTCCCCCCTCTGTTTATGTTTCTTTTTATCTCACTTTCTCTGTCCCCCTAGCTTTCTATCTTTTTCACTTTCTCTCTTCAGCTATCTATCTCTATCTCTCTTTCTATCTCACGTTCTCTCTTCTCTTTTTCTCTCTTTCTCTCTTATTTTATCTCTCCTCTCTCTATATATATATATTTCTATATCACTTTCTCACTTCCCCTCTCTTTTTTGTATCTCTCACTTTCTTTCTCCCCTCCACACTCTCTCTCTCTCTCTCCATATGACTTTCTCTTTCTCTCTATGTCATACATATAATTGTATCTTCTGGGCTATTCGAAGTCAGACCCAAATAGCAATTCTGTCGGACATATATCTGAATAGGCTCCTCAGACAGTACTCGTTCCTGCATTGACAGAGTACAAACTCGACTGTAAACTCTATTTTCCCTACATCATCTTTCTCATAAAAGATCAAATTCTCTGGTTCCACTCTGTTTAAAATTCACAGCTAAACTCGTCTAGATAGAACAACTGTAAATTGTTTCTTTTCTACATTATAGTTGTTTTCAAGTCCAATGTTAACAAAGTTTTGTTCAGCCGCCCTCTTAAGTAATAAAACCATACCCAGATCCAGCTATGCAATCATTAAAGTGTTTCTCTAACAATCTACCTGCCACAAACAATTAATCATTGTCCTACAAGTTACCTATGCGTCTTGTTAGTAAAAAAAAATCGATACTTGATTTGAACTAGCCAATGTTATTCGTTTCTTACTTTTCACAACGATTTTGTAAGGAAGTTATTATCTCCGTTCGAGTCTTCCTGAAAATACTTATTCCGACTAAAACACATTTAGAATTGATATTTTGTTCTATCGTTTTTTATATAAAGAAACGAGCGGTAATTTTGGAGCAAATGAAATATTAGACGCGTTTCTGAACAAATTCAAAGAATACTTAAATAAATTCAAGTTGCTACATGGACATCCCGTCCGCATAGTCAGTTGACAGATGATAACCCTATGATATCAATATAAGTAAATATCAATAAGCGCGCGACTCTCTCCCTCTCTCTTTACCCATCTCCCCGTCTCGCTCTTCCTCTCTCTCTTTCTTTATTACCCCTATTTTTCTCTCCTTTTATTTCTCTTTTCCTCTATCTCCCTCGCTTTCTCCCTCTTCTTCTTACTCTCCCTCCACCTATCTACCTATCTTTATACTTCTATTTTTCTCTTTTTATTGTTCTCTTTTCTTTTTATTTTTTAAACATAGTTCACCCCAAACAAGGCAGACCGCGACTGTAGACGTAAGGGCCTACTGAGAAAAAGGGTGAAAATTAGGAGCTGCGGAGTGAGATGTCTGTTTACATTAGTTTTAAATTTCTGCATATCAGTACTGTCATGAAAACAGGAAGCAGGGGGGGAGTTCCAGGGTCCAGCAGCTCGAGGAAAGAAGCTTTTGGAGTAGAAAGCTCTTCAGCATCTTGGGACTTCCATTGTGAATGGATGGGATTTGGCAGATTGTCGGGTTGGTCTAGTGAATTTACGTTGTGAGATACCAGAGCATCAAGCTCATCGGAGCACAATCCATTGAAGTACTTGTGAAACAGGCACAAGGAAGCAACATTGCGACGATCGGACAGGGGCTTGAGCTTGGTGGATAGTGAGGGACCTATCAAGTTGGCGACTCTTTTTTGGACCTTGTCTAAGAGGGAGAGACTAGTGGATGATGCCACAGCCCAGATGCGGCAACAATACTTCATGCCTGGACGGATGGTGGCTTTGTTGAGATATTAGATAATGTAGAGGGAGCCCACTTTCTTTGCAGCAGCCCTAACAATGTCTTAAATGTATTTATTCCAATTCATGTTATCTGTGAAAGTTAGACCGAGTAGTTTGAATGATGAACTTTTAGGTCGAGTGGTATTTGCCATGCGAATCGGTAGTTTAAGAGTTTTTTTGTAATTATTCAATGGAAAGGAGCTTTGTCTTTGCAGCATTAAAACTTACCATCCATTGTTTACCCCAATCCACTACAGACTTGAGGTCATTTTCTAAGGATTCAGCCGGTTTTCCCCACATAACGAGAGTAGAGCGTGGTGTCGTCAGCAAATATTCGTGTATCAGTCTCGATGATATCAGGGCGGTCATTTATACAAATACAGAAGAGTAGATGTCCAAGGATTGCTACCTGGGTACACCAGCATTTATGTCATGTTGATTAGATGAACGGCCATTCAGGGCAACCTGGATCTTTTTTTTTTGTTAGAGAGGATTTCATTATATTAAATATTTGTCATTTAATACCATATTAGTGTAGTTTTAGAAGCCCTTCATAGAAGAACTTGTCAAAAGCGTTTGATATATCGAGCGCTACCGCCCTAGCTTTACCTGCCTTCTATTACTATTCCTCTCTTACTATTACTTTTTCTCTCTCTCCTCCTTTTTTTAATTTTGTATTCATCAGTCCCTCTCTCACTCTTCCTATTTTTTCTCAGTCTCTATCTCTCTCTTTCTCAATCTCTATCTCTTTCTCCCTCTTCCGTCCTGTTCTCCTCTCTTTCTCTCCCCATCTCTCTTTCTCTTTCTCTCACTCTTTTATCTGTCCATCTTTTTCTCACTATTTTTCTCTCTTTATATTTCCGACTCTCGATCTTCCTCCCTTCATCTCTTACTATCTTTCTCACTTTTTTTCGCTCCTTGTTACTCTTCCACTCTTCCTCTCTCCTCCTCTCTTTCAATATCACTTTGTTTCTCTCTATATAAAACATTAACTCTATTCCGTTGATTATTCGATGTAAGACATAATATAGACACTTGGGCGATTGCGGAGTATAATTAACTGAATAAAAAATGGATGCAAAAAAAAGATTTTCTAACAAAAAACTCTTACAAGACGCAATTTAATATACTTATCTATCGACTCACATAGATTTTGAGTTTTGAAACTTTTTCTAAGTTAGTGTTTTAAAAATTCTGTATCAATGCCTTCATCTTGATAAAAATTCAAAATTATTGACGTTTCTTTACTTGAGGTGACAATTCGATGTGTGTTTACCAATTGTAAAATCAAATATACAACAAATTACTGTCACCTATCGGTCGAAAATTACATTTCCGAATGTTTGGTGACATTTATTAGTTTTATTTTTGTTTATTTTGTTTAGTTTGTAATTGTTAAAACACAACATCGAATTTTGTATCCATGGCAGCCATGTTGATTTTTTTACAACCTTTCATGTATTTAGACAATTGTTTTTATTTAGACAAACGTTATCAAATAACACACAGTGTTTTTGTTTGATGAAATTTAAAAAAAAAATGTTCTGACTAAAAAGACTATTCCAACAATTATTTTTTTTTGTAATTCTAATCTAGCAAGAACACTCTGTTATTTAATAACGTTCGCCTTAATGTATACATATATAACAGATAAATTCATAATTATTTCACCTGACGTTTTCATAAGCTCGAAAGAGCTTGTTCGGGGAGATTTTTTTTATAAGTTCGAGTGTTTCAAGAGTGAAGGTGATTGTTATCTATTTTCACAGTTTTCGGTCTATATAACTTCTGGATCGCAATTGACGTTTTCAGATACTTACTGAAGGCTTGTTTTCATGGATATTCGCCTGGATATTGTTATCGGTTTTTATCTGGCAATTGACTTGAATAAAT
>OY744519.1:155779028-155839028 GCA_963556195.1 Sepiola atlantica
ATAATGGTTGCATCGCAGAAGCCAATGGGGAGGGTCCTTGTCTCCAAGATATTTAATGCATGAAGCATAAGCTAATTCCTTAGCTCAGGACCATTGTGTGAGGTGCTTCAATGTGGCATTATTAGGTGCAAGGGCTTTGCTGTGTTTTATCTGTTTCAGGGATTTGTTGAAGTCTTTGATGGAGGGTGGAAAGAGTCATCCACTGACAAACAGAATGCTGAAGAGTCATTCTAAAGAAAATCATATCGGGTGTCAACGTGATAAGTGAAGAAGTTCTCCAAGTGCGGCCTACATCTTGCTAGAATGCCCTCGCTCTTAGTAATCTTTGTAGCCCCGCCCACGTCCTTCAAGCCACCCACTAATGACCGTGTAGGACCGGAGATATCTTCCTTTGCTGCATAGAAACCGCGTAGATTTCGCTTGTCAACATTGTTTAGTATATTTGAAACCTTTGTTTGCCATCAGATGTGCTAAGCTTCTCGGATTCCTCTCTGACAGTCTGCTACAGCTTGCGTGTGAGCTTTTTATGAGAATCTGTAAGGGTTATTATCTAAGGTTAAACGTGCTTGACATTTAGCTTCGATGAGACAGGGCATGCTACCTTCACTCTCGTCGAACCAGTTCTTTGTTTTCTTAGTGATGTAGCAGATGGGTTTCCCCCGGCACGGGGCATGGAATCTCTAAGGGTCGTCTAGTGGTGGTCCACTGTGTAATGTTACAAAGGGTCTGCAAGGTGACGTTCACAAGATTCCTTGAGGGTTTGTGCCAGCTGTGTGTTGCAGAGCCTGCTCTTCAAAGCGGTGAATGCTGCCGGGTGCCATTCTGAGGGGCCAAAGAGTCGTCATTGTAAGTCGAAGGGTCGTCATTGTATGTCGGGATCTCAGGAGTCTTTGGTCTGTCCAACAGTCGGCTGCTGCCGCGAGCATGGATCGGATGATGCGGGCGTCTCCTCGATCTCTGGCTCTGGTTAAGACGTAGTCCAAGATGTACCAGTGTTTTGATCAGATGTGTCCTCACCTTGCTGGTTCAGTTTCAGCTGGTGTATACGACTGTCTCTCTCTCTGTCTCTCTCTCTTTTTCTCTCTGTCAATTCTCTCTCTCTATATATATATATGTATATATATATATATATATAGTTTATGAAAATATATATGTGTGTATATATATGTTTTAAATCAACCAAGATTGTTCAATGAAAATGCTCGTTGAATGATAACAACAGTGCATATATAAGTAAACAGTGTAATTCTAGATTCTAACTTCAAGGCTTTCGTCATTTTCTTTAATCCCTGTTGTGTTTCTATATGCAAAACGATCCAGTTGCTGTGATTTATTTTGGTAAGTAAAAACGAATAAAAAATTGGTAGCGTACCATGGTTGACTAATACATATATATATATATATATATATATATATATATATATATTAATAAAATGGGTCGTTCAGTTTTAAAGCATTGCTGGGTCAGTATTATAAATTGAAAATGTAAGCCATTATCAATGCGAGATTAACTTTTTTGTTTTACTTTAATCTTAATAATTTCGGAATAAAATTCATCATCAGAGTTGACCAGTATTGTGTCATTTTTTTTCATAAAAAAAACACAAAAACAAAAATAAACAAACTTTTTTCTTTTTGTTTTTCTGATGAAATATCGTTGTTATGATGTATCTACGCCGATGTCGTTGGCGGTTATGAATTCAAATTCTGGTTGTCGAACGAAGAAAACGTTGGTGTTCTCGTAGTTTAATAAAATGGGTCGTTGAGTTTTAAAGCATTGCTGGGTCAGTATTATAAATTGAAAATAGAAGCCATTATCAATGCAAGATTAATTAATTATATATATGCATATATATATATATATATATATATATATATATATATATTATATATATATATATATATATATATATATATATATATAATGATGTATTACATATCTTGCTTGCTATTTGAACTACCTTTTGTTGCCATTTGTCTTTGATACTGTTGTCGCATGATTATCTGAAATCGTAGCTTCATACGAAATAGATATAATGGCAGCTTGATTCGAATTTGATCATCCTATTATCAGGGTTGACGGTACCATGCGAGGAGATAAGAAAACAGCAATATTTCCTTCTTTGTCAGAAACATTGCTAATGGAATGTGAGGTCTAAAAGAAAATAAATAAGTGAAGCGATAGTTACAAGGCTGTCGAAATTAAACTCGAATGTCAACTTTCAACTCTTCTAATCTTGATAAGTAAACTCGAATGTCAACTTTCAACTCTTCTAATCTTGATAAGTAAACTCGAATGTCGACTTTCAACTCTTCTAATCTTGATAAGTAAACTCGAATGTCAACTTTCAACTCTTCTAATCTTGATAAGTAAACCCGAATGTCAACTTTCAACTCTTCTAATCTTGATAAGTAAACTCGAATGTCAACTTTCAACTCTTCTAATCTTGATAAGTAAACTCGAATGTCAACTTTCAACTCTTCTAATCTCGATAAGTAAACTCGAATGTCAACTTTCAACTCTTCTAATCTTGATAAGTAAACTCGAATGTCAACTTTCAACTCTTCTAATCTTGATAAGTCAATTTTAGATAGACGAGATAGAGACGTAGTTGAAGAAAATCAACTATGAGAAAGCAGATTGGATGAAAGAAAATATTTACTTGATCATCAATTAATCCAAACAAAGAATTTAACACAGTTTTTTAATTTCTATAATTCATTGATTTTCAATAATGAGCTCTTATTATCAGACGAAAATCAGAAGGATTACTTTGTACTGTTAATCAAATATTTAAAAATATGAAATATCCAAAAATATAAAAATATAAGAAATGTTTAGCAAAGAATATCATTTTCATTGTAAAAGTATAGTCTATATAAGTATATCCACCAATTAAATATCTGAAGCAGATGTCGGGTGAAGAATAGAGCATCCATAGATTAAGGAAAGAAAAACAGTTTTTTTTAATATATCTCTGGGTTGAATATAAATATTGTAGGATATACAATTTTTATTCTTATCATATTCATTGTCTCATATATATATATATATATATATATATATATATATATATATATATATATATTATTACTAGTATTACTATTGTTATAAAGCATTTTATTTTATATGCAAATTACCATATCACACGGTAGTCTTAAGGGTAGTATATTATTATTATTATTATTTTATTATTATTATTTATTTATGTATATATAAGTGACAATTTAAGCTGAATTATTTCGACACTTGATTATTGGGGAAATGGTAGTTTTATCTGTACCATTGGAGAGCCATGCATATAACTGTCCTGTTTTTAAATCTCCGAAACAGTTACATGGTAAACAGCTGATGATCCCCGTGTTAATATTAGATGCTTACGTTAAGGTCTCCTGTTTTTGTTTCACTGTTAGATACTTAATCCCCCTTTTTATTTTATTTTATTTTATTTACTTTATTTTATTTTATTTACTTACTATTATATATTTTATTTATTTATGAATTTTCCAAAAATTGTTAAGTCTACACTATTTTTGATTTAGTTAGTTTCTCTGGGAATTTAAACTGCATTTTCCTTTTTTTTTGTCTTTTTGTTTAAAATAACTCAAAGCTTCTTTAGACTATATATATATATGAGTAATTGTTACATAGCCAGTGCTCCTTCCTAGGCAGCGGCAGTTCTCTCAAACAAATCAAACAATTGGGTATGGTCCCAAAAAGCCGCTTGTTGCATAGCACACATAAAAATTAAAGCCACGACGGTCTATTAAACATGTCCAATAAAACGATAGCAATAACGAAAGTTTATGAAAGTTCATGAAAAGTTTAGAAGCGTTCTCAACCTCAACCACTTTTAATACACATTTCCTTATGGCGATTTTATGGAAGTTTCAGGCCTTTAAACTGTCGGTCCATGTTCACATTACCCCTTAAACACTTCTCGTTATTAAAACATTTCTTCTTTTTAATATTTCAAATTACGCATATAACACATAGTTCTCTTTTAAATTCTTACTCATTAAACACAGTTCATCAACCACTTTAAACATTAAACATTGTATCTCATTTAAACACTTTAAACATTTTAAACATTGTTCCTTAGTCATATCTTTCAATTATTAGTTCTTTCCGTTTTATAGATTAGGACCAAAAATATTATGCAAAAAAAAGTTACATTACATTTTCTTTCACTGTTGGTTGTGGGTTTGCTCGCACACTCATCCCCGTTGCTGGCTCGTGATCATAGTGGTGTACCTGTCTTGTAGTTAAACTCTGTTTTCATGCACGGAGACAAAAACGTTCGAAGACAAGACTTTTTGAGGGAGATTCCATTCCTTTATTTGACACTTCAATCGGAGAGACTTCAATTCTTCGGTTCGTTCACTCAAACTCTGTTTTTCTTTCATACTGCTTTGTGGAAACGTGACGGATGCAATCGGTTATTTTCTTGTCCCGCCGTTGGAATCTTACTCTTCGTCTTAGCCCATATCTGGCGATGTCACCCCAACTCTGGGCATTGTAGAGCTCAGTTTATTGACGTATGTCCTCTTCGCGCCTCCATGGTGAACTGTCTTAAAGCTAATTTCTCACCACGGATGTGTGACGTCAGAGCCCTTTGACCCTTCAACGAATGTCATAACAGAACTCAATATCGCTTTTTGTCTAACCTTTTTGATCCGAGTGTTTCATCTCGGTCAGGATACATCCAGTATGTTATGATTCCCATAATGAATCATTTTGTTTGTCCCAAATTATCAATGCACCTAATTCGCACTCCATCATATTTCTTTCACCCAGTTCATACTTCATACTAGCTACTTTACCCGTTTTCAAAATACAGGGCCCGTCATAATGTAATATAATCAGTCCACAGAAAATCATAAGCGCAAAAGTGTCAAAAGAAGTATAATAATAGTGAATAAACAACTGAGAATTTTAAAAAAATAAATAAACGAGCAACTTACAATTTCGAGTCGAATTTATTGGACGATGTTAGAAGCAAAGTAAAGTGCATCTTAATTTCAGTTTTTGTTGTCTTGGATGTATAGTCTGTAGAAAATTTTCGGTAACAATTCCCTTCAGCAAGCTTCTATGAGGTGTAAACAGAGTTCTTAAAAATTGTTAACTAAAATTAATATTGTTTATTTTATTATTTCACAAACCCGCTACCATGGGTCGCCTCGTAAGGTCGTGTATGTGGGTTCTTGTTGTTTGCTTTTTTTCCGGTACACGTAATCAGGAGGGAAAAGAAGGAAAGTTAAGAGCTCAGACGGAAGTTAAAACTTATAACTGTCTGCTCGCTGCGTATGGAGGTTAAGGTGTTCTCTTTGAACGCCAGCGGCTGGTCTGTCTGTTACACATCCGGGAGGAAATCGGAAAAGAAAGAGACAGAGCATGAGTCGAAGGAAGAGAAAAGAGAAAATAGAAACTAATGTCTACAGAATAAATACAATTATCTGCTAGATGAAAGTTGGTCTGATCAGCAATATGTTTTTAGGGCTCCATATATAAAATTCGGTGATTAGCAGTGTGTCTGTAAACATAAATATAAATAAAAATATAAATGCGCGCACACATCCGCGCGCACATATACATACACACCTATATACATAAATACACACAAATGCATATACATACAAATATATACCAATCAGTCAACTTATTTATAAATTGCACGCTGAACAATTGTCAATATCGAGCTAACTCAGAAGGCACGTGCATGCGTGGTGGTGTGTAAGTGCGCACGATAGAGAAGTAAAATTAGCAGCGTTTACAACCAACTAGTGCCTTGAAGAACATATTTATCGGTGGTTTGGTGAAAGGGAGTAAACATTCGATATCTACCTTTATCCCCTTGGTGTTGGTGTTTTATTTATACATCTATTTAATTTCGTTTTTTCTAGGGTGATGTGTTAGATGGAAACCTGTATGTAGTAATATACACTGTATGTGGTTTATCGCGTGGTTTGCTGAGTTCGAATTTTTTGCCACTGGAGAGTTGGAATTGTTGTCCGTGATCGCTTTCTGTTGGTTATTGTATCTCAAGCGAAACGGATAACCAGTCTGCCCGACGTAGCCACCCTCACTGCAATATGTGCAGTGAAAATAATAAATGGTGTTCTCACTGTAGCACGTTAGACCTTGCAGTGCTAGTTTTGAATGTGAGTTAGGTGGCGTGATGGTGAGATCTGTCACTATAAGTTGGCAGCTCCGGCAGAGAGGTCTATTGCATGGGGAATTACCTTGTGGGTTGCTGGAGTGTGGTGTGGTGTAGGGTGATGTAAAGAGTGGTCATAGATTGGTTGGTTGATTTCTGTCATTGAGTGGAGGTGAGTTAAACAGTGAAGCGATGTATGGGTTTGTTTTCAGATGTCGGGCAACGTTAATTAGCACTTGTGAGAGTTGTGTGTGTAATGATTAAAGTAAAGAACATTTGGGAGTCTGCTGTTTGATTGTTTTGTTTGTGTGTCAATAGATTTTCAGTTGAGTTTGCCTACCTCTCATACTGCTGTTTTGATAAGTGTGGGCTTATTTGCTGTTTATGAATTGTGAGATGAGTGGGCTAATGTGGTTGTTGTCATACGTTATGCTTTTAGCAGATAATTTTAACGAATAGACAGGAGTTGTACACGATTGATTTATGTAGTTAGTTAGTATTGTTGCTATTAAAAAAAAATATATATATATATACATATACATATATATATATATATATATATATATATATATATATATATATATATATATATATATATACAGGGTGTTTCAAAAGTCTTGGGAACATAACGTTGTATAACGCATTTGTAATGTTCCCAAGACTTTTGAAACACCCTGTATATATATATATATATATATATATATATATATATATATATATATATATATATATATCTTATATTTGCATTCTGTAGTCCATGGTGAATAAATCTCAAACTAGAATGTTCTGCTAACAACTACTTTATTTTTGTACTTGAGTGAGTTTTTTACATATCTCATTTTACACACAAAATTAACTTATTCGAATTTAGTATACATTCTTATCTTTTACGCGCGTTTCATGGGAAACATCGGTTGATTTTCGTTTAATTAGTCCAATTTTGTCAATTTCTGGAGGTTGCAGTATTTGTTGTTGAGTAGCAAAAAAAAAAACATGTCAGAACAAAAAATCTGGAATGGAAATACAGTTAAAATTCAAGTTTCTTATGAAAATTCGACAAACTGAAGTATATAAACGTGAAAGACTTATTTGGAAAAAAAGGAAATTACTTCAGAAAAGAAAAGAAAATAAACCAAAAAATCCACCCCAATAATATATTCACACTCGAGAAAACACACCAATCAGATTCCTCATATATATATATATATATATATATATATATATATATATATATATATATATATATACATATATATATACATATATATATATATATATATATATATACATATATATATATATATATTTATATAGATATATATATAGATAGATAGATAGATAGATAGATAACCAACGTTATATATCGGAAATCAAACTAACATGTCAGTTGTATGTGATGATATATTTCATATGCCTTTCGAATAATATTCAGACATTAACTGAACAATTTAGTTTCACGAAAAAAACATGTTCAATTGTGTCTGAAGTTTCTATCGATAATCAGATAAAATAAAACAATGTATTCGGCCAAAGTAAATTGTTACTATCTGGAAACACGAAATTGATCCACCCGATAAGCAGCAAACTCACATCCTTGTGTTGATACCGAGTTGCCGGAAGATGTTCTGATTTAATAGCTTCTCTCCTCGGACCGCTTATCTTCAGATTCCCTTCTCTTTCCTCAAACGTACTAACATTCAGAAATGTAAAAGTAACATTAACAAGCTTATTGCTTCTCAACTCCCCACCCAGGTTAACTTTTTATAAATCTCGCCCTTATCACATGTTCATCTTACGTATCAGTACCTTTTTGGGGGCGAACAAAAGTACTAAACACCACATGCGTGTTTCCATATACGACAGAATCGCGTTGACGCACCGGCTCCCGTTAGATCATCGAAGTTAAGCGACGTAAAGACTGGTCAGTACTAAAACACGTGATCATTTGGGAATACCAGGTTCTGTATGTGCTCTTCACTTATCTTGGTATTCTATATGGCTTTTTACTACTGGAATCAGTCAGTTCCGACTCAGGAGAGGTTCGAGTGATTATTGCGCAACATTTGGCTTCACAATTACAGGGGGTATCCATTGTCGGTTCTTCTGCAGTTTACGGACCATACTTTTTTAGATATAATTTTAATTTTATTTTTACGGTATCTTTTGTTTATTAAATTGGTAGGTGAAAGTACAGAATAGTTAACAAACCTTCCTCCCCATGTAAAAAACGGGTCTCTAAATAATAATATTATTATTTTATTACGGCCCGTAAACTGCAGACAAATTCCATTAACTTTCGAGACTGGACGGAGGCCATGGTATTTAAAGTGTTGCTATGGAACTGACAGTATTCGAACCTAGTACTCCAGATGTTAACTTCACGTCGGTATCCACATGACTAATGCCCCCCCCCCCCCAGGTGTAAGTCAATGATAATTACACTTCAAACCTGGCAAGTCAAACTGACAGACAAAGCCTTCCGAAATGAAAGCCAGAAGAATTCTTAGAATAGCCCTTAATAAAAGTCGAGATATCAAGATTTTAATATCTGATATATTGTCATATATTACTCCACGTGTGTTTCCATAACCTTTGACCTCTCATAAATCAAAAGAAATAACGGATATATGACGAAAGATGATATTAATTGCGTTTCTCAAGAAAAATAAATAAGCACAGTCATGCCTTTGCCAATGACGAAACTAATGTTAAATCTGCTGATGGCTTCGTGGTGTCCGTGATTCATGGACTAGGAAAACTATTTGATACACTTTATTATATAATAGTTCAATACTTTTGAGAAAAAATAAAAACTCCCGGCCCCTTTTCTATATTTGTTAGTTAGTTGGGTTTTTTTAAATTTCATCTTTTCGGCCTAATAAAGATCGTTTTATATTCCTATTCTTCAAATTCTGTATTTAATGTAGCGAGTAGGATGATGTTAGTGTAACAAGCCTCCGAGAACAGAAGTTCTTATTTAGCTGCGTGTGCTGCAGGCCTTGCAATGAAAGATCAAAAACAGAACTACCGAGATCTGATTTTTTTTACTACAGAAAAAGAAAACAAGCCACAGAAACTTGCATGAAGAGATGTCATTTGTATGGGGATAATGCTGTTATAGAAAGGATGTGCAAAAAATGGTTTGCTCGATTCCAAAAAAGAATCTTTCTAGTAATATATCCTCCTCTATCTGACCGACCAAAAATGATCGACAATGACCAAGTGAAAGCCGTATTTGAACAAGATTGTTTGACAGCCACATAAATCGCAGCCATAGATTTATAAATCCAGCATGGAAAAGTGATTGCATAAACTAGGTTATGTTTCTAAACTTGATGTGTGGGTTCCTCCTTCCTAAAATGACTAACGTTCTGGCCAACTCAATATTTATATAACACACAACAGTCCTGCTGAAAAACAAAACAAAATGCGTCCACTATAGACAACGCCGCAGTCCACAAAACACATGGAAGCCACAGACCGAAAACTTTATGGTGTAATATAGAAACAACATGTATTTATTAATTAAATTATATTAGACTATCTGGTGTTGTCAACCTGATTGTTCTGTGTTATACTTTTAGTTATATAAATTTTCGGCCAAACAAATATATATATATATATATATATATATATATATATATATATATATATATATATATATATATATATATTTACATCATGATTTAATTCTGGATAGCTACAGACCGGAAACCCTATTATGGAATATAAAATGAAATATATATGTATTATGTAAATGTATTATGTAAATGCATATAAGCTCCTCAAAATCCATGCAACACCTCACCACAACAAAAACCTCAGCCCTCTCCTTCCCCTCTCCCACCCTAATGCAAATTCACTAACACTCTCACCCTCTACTTTTTAACTGCTGCCTTAACGGTACCCACTGAAAGCTTTCCATATTTATTTCACTCTATGCCACTACTGACTTCTCGCAGCCTACTTTTCCTTATCAACCCATCATGTCAACCAAATATTTCGATGTACTTCCATTACATTTTTCTTAAAACTATCATCCTGAGGAAGTCTTACAATAAAGACGAAACGTTGATAAATATATCAAAAATATCTCTTAGCTTTTCGTTTTTCATTTCCGATATTAGATGTATCTAATTTTGTAAACCTTTATAATTGAGACTAAGTTTTGGGAAGTTGAGTGCGATGGTTTATATTAAACAATCGCACTCAACTTCCCAAAACTTTAAAGTGTTGCTATGGAACTGACAGTTTGATCAACTATCTTATTTATATTATGTTCTATGATTTTATTAATTTATTAGGTGTATCGAAAGAAAAAGATTGAAATGTGTAAATATACAAGAATAATTGAGATGAAAAATGAACCGGAATTGTGCCATGCGTTTTTTGTAACGCTCAAAACGAAAAAAAGTTAAAACGCGTTTTCTGTATTACTATGTAATATTCACTCCAAAAAGTTCATGGTAACTACTATATCGAAAACTTGGATAGAAGAAGAAGAAGAAGAAAAAGACGAAGAAGAAGAAGAAAAACAACAACAACAGCAATAAAATAACATCGTTGTTGTAATTTCATAGTAGTCTCAACTTTTTGATGTTTTCAGTTGAAGTTTTCTTTTTTAAACATCAAGTAAATTCACTTGACCTTAGACATTCAAGCTTTCGCCGTTCCTAACAGGAAAACCTTTTGCAGAATTGAAATAAAATTGTTTCGTCGGGTTTTGGATGTTCAAGAACTTTATCAGTCTGTACCACTTCTGACTTATGCTCATACCACTTCTTATTGTGGTCCCATTTATAAAGTTTGCATATATCATCATCATTATTATTATTATTATTATTATTATTATTATTATTTATTTATTTACTGATATATATATATATATATATATATATATATATATATATATATATATATATATATATATGTTAGTAAAATAAAAACTTAGTGTTATTATTATTATTATTATTATTTATTTACTGATATATATATATATTAGTTAAATAAAAACTTAATTGTTTCTACATTTGTTTTATAGGAAATAGGCATTTGATCAATACCACTGGAGAGTCATAAATTGTATAACCGTTTTGTTTTTAAATATCCGAAACAGTAACATGGTTACCAGCTGATGATCGCCATTTAATATTTAACAATTAAAGTTGATGTCGCCTATTTTTATTTCACTGTTATATACTTTAATCCCCTTTTGAATTTGTAAATTTACCAGCGGTAAGTCGACTTATGCAAGTTAAAACCTGCATAAGTCGACTTACCGCTGGTAATATTTTAGATGTATTTAGTATTCCTGGGAATTTAAACTGTATTTTTCTTTCTTTGTTTACAATGACTCAAAGGTCTGTTAAACTATATATATATATATATATATATATATATATATATATATATATATATATATATATATATATATATATATATATAGTCTAACGGATGTAATTTTGAGAATTCGGGCAATTTTAAAATACTCCCGTGGACCGAGAATGAAAGTAGGTTTTCAGAAATTTAGTTTGAAATGTGGTTATTAAACGCAGGCAGTAGGGAATTTAAGTAGTGATTTCGATCGAGTCTAAGAAAAGCGACATCTCTGGTTGTCTCTCTCTATATATATATTATTGCCTATACACTTATTTAATTTAATTTATTTGAAGAAACTGATTGGCCGTTTATCTTAACGCTTGCTCAGAACAGATTCTACATTTTGCTCTTAGTATCATTTCTAGACAAAATTCTATTTCATTCAGCTCGCTGTTTCCACGACTGCACCAACATGCAGATATTTAAATGAAATGTGAAAAAGCATCTTACTGCACGACTTCCTACTGAAGGTGCAACCTATAAATCTGGCCCCTTTACGTTTCAGTTGCAATTTGTCTTGTCTGGTGTAAATAAAAGTAGAGAAAATAACAACAAACAAAAGAATATATTAATGTTTAATATTCGAACTGTTTTTCGAAGGTCTTAGTTCGCCCCGCTGAGGAACAGGCGAGCGAAACTCGCGTTATGTCTAAAATAATTAAACATCAAATAGCATGACGTCATTGTGCATGTGTTATTACAACTCCGGATCAGAGTGAATCTGAGAGTAATGGTAAATATAGAGTGAATTTAAACTTCCCAAAACTCATAATGTGGTATCTAAAAGTAGATGCTCTTTAAGGTTGTACCCAGAACCTCATAAGTCTGCAATGGTTTAAATGTGTACTAACGTCTATAATGGGTTTGTTGATATTATATCGATAAATAGGCTTGATGTGTGTAAAGAGATCAAAGTTTTAATATCGGCCATCTTGTAAAATGTTTGTAAATATTTCGCTTTCTCAACTTTTGACCTAACTTAAGTGAAGGGTAAAAACCATATTTAACTTGGGAGGATATTAATGTCGCGACTCGGGCAAGATAAATATGGATAATCAAAACCTTGATTAAAAAGATACGGATCTTGAGATAACACGTGTTCGTGACAAACTATTATATATATATATATATATATATATATATATATATATATATATATATATATAGTGTGTCAGGTTGTATATGAAAAGAAATCAAATCAAGTGCTCGATCATATAAGATAGCTAATATAATTTATTTAGATACTGTATATTACATATTTCAGCAATGTACCGCGGTTTCATCCAAAAGGGCAGATTTAGACATCTTTAGCAAATATCTGTGCCCAGTGGAATAATCGGCAAGCTGAAACGACTGTAGGTACGGCCCGATAGGGAATGGTGTCAACAATGACAGAAAACGGTGTATCTCTGAGGGGGTCCCCGAAAAAATCCGCTGTGGGATATTGATTAACTAAGACTTAAGAGAGTTCGATGTTAGTTCGTGTTTGAAAGGCCTTCATGTTATTCCCTAGCAAGTTTAATTTATGTATTTATTTATCTGTTCTTTTGTGGATTTGTGATATTATTGTGTTACCTAGTCTGAAAAAATACGAAAGGGCGGCTATGCAGTTTGCCGTTTGGGTTAGTTAAATTAGGGTGCTTTTTTGTTGTCGTTTTTGGGAATACATTCATGTATCGGACTAATTGTTCGATATAGTGCTGAAAAAGTGGATGCAATAATATTTGTTTGGACTTGTTTAGTTTTCGTTTATTAAATTAGTGTTTTCGTATTTTCTAGTTGTTAATGGGAGAAAGGCCGTATATTAAAAACGGTGTTTCGTTGATATGTCCCGTTTATAACTAGTAGAGTTGAAAACAAAAAAATGGCTATAAGCGAAAACAAGAAATATATTAATGATGGATGCTATCTGTTATTTCCATTTAAGGGGTATACATTTTTTCTCTGATTGGGGGTTGTTAACTTCTATTCTATTGATAGTGTGTCAATAATATTAATATTTAGTGTATTTCAGAACATTTGTTAAATTTTTTATCTTATTATTTTATTATACGCATACTTCCCCCCATGCGCACCGACAAATAAACTTATATACACATACGTGCATGGAGCCACATGCATGTCTATATACAACACCCGCACGCATATGCGCATGCACGTACACACATCTACACTCACATGTACAGGGGGGTTATTAATTTTATTTTTAATTTTCTATTTTTTGTGTTTTTGTTTAGTTATAGATTTAATCTTTTATTTATTTAATTAATATTATTTTATATTTTATATTTATTAATAATATGCACCTATACATACAAACGCGCATTAGCACACACGTGTGTGTACATACACATAGACGTATACACACGCATGTACACTCATCTTCATTTATACAGGTTGTGGGCGGGTGTAAGAGAATCTTTTATATGGACTGTATGAAGCGGGGGGGACTTAGATTTCAAAATATCTTTCGTTTAGTTGGGTATCTGTATTCCTGGGAGTTTAAAGGGGTTTCATGTATTTACCGTGATAGGAGGGTCACGTAGATATGGGGTATCTGCTGATAAATATACAACCTGCGGTGGATGGGGTTAGTTTTAGTATGGATGATGTGATTATCTGTGGTGAAAGGGTGGGATGTCTATTGATGAATGTTTTATATGTGGTTAGGACTAGGTTATATCAGGGTAGGCTGGGGTTATGTAGTCGCGGCCGTGGTGTGTGTAACATATATCTGGGGGGTATTTTGTACGTAAATAGAAAAATAGAAATGCTTTTATGGGTTTAGGGAGGTCTTCGGGAGATTGGTTATTTTGTATGTTTTTAAGAAATATATTTTTAAAAGGGTATTTGGTTTAAAGGGATGATTGGTGGGTTATGTAATATTGTTATCAGACCATTATGCTAGCAGGAATTTTCTTTTTTGACGGCATTTTCTGAAGACCTCGGTTTTTATGTTCATGCAGTTTATGAAAGGGTTGTTGATAGCTTGTATAATTCTGAATTTCTCAGTAGTGCACAAAGGGCAGGTCCTGGAGGTGTGGCTGTAGGAATTAGGCTTGTCGGTAATTCTCCATTCTATTGTGTAGGGGGTGTTTGACTTCTTGAGATCCTATACGTGGGTTGCAAGTGTGGTTATGTGTTCTTTTGGGGGGTATTTGAAAGTGTTGTTGTTTAAAAGATCTTTCGGTCATTCCGATGTCTATATACTCCCCTTTGTGTATCCAGCCCGGATATAACCATGGCTTTGTAAACAACGGGGCTGACTGTGCATCTTCCGCCCAAGGGGCAAGGCTCACCTCTTTTGCAAGAGCAACGGGGGTTGGGTGAATTAGTTGGTGGTTTGGAGGTCAGAATGGATCCCGTTGTATCCATTCTGACCTACAACTCCACCTCCAGGACCTGCGGTACATTGCTAAAATATGTAATATACAGTATCTAAATAAATTATATATATATATATATATATATATATATATATATATATATATATATATATATATATATATATATATATATATAGTAAGATTAGTAGAAGAGAACCCCAGCAGAGGGCTAATTTATTCAGAAAAATAGAAAATGAAAGCTTAATATTTATTTATATATGTATTACAGAAAATCAGAACAACATCAGTATCGTCGGTTTCAAATCCAAACAATGAGACCATTAATTGGTCTCCTTTTCCGGACTCTCTACAGCCTCTGTTACAGATGCATAAGTCAATCTAATAAAAAATGTTCCTTTTGTTTGCATTTGAAACCGACGATACGGATGTTGTTCTGATCATCTGTCATGCATATATAAATAATAATAATAATAATAATAATAATAATAATAATAACAATAATAACAATAATAATAATAATAATAATAATAATAATAATAATAATAATAATAATAATAATAATAATAATAATAATAAGAGGCTGTTGCGATACTACAAGGTTATTTGCGGTGGTTAACGAAAAGAGGTGAAGAATACTGGAAATCTGTGGAGGCTTGTTGTCACTCAGACTCCAGGAAATACCACTGGTTGTTGTCGGTGAGCAATTACTGATGATGACCTGTGTGAGAACTCCTAGTGAGTACAAATAATAATAATAATAATTATTATATATATAAACAAACAGTGAGAGAGATAGAGAGAGAGAGTCTATACACTTAATGTCTGTGTATTTATCGTTGGAACAAAGAGTATTTTTATACAGTATATTTTTCCTCTTTTTTAACAATTTTACCAAGACGCAATTTTTTTTGTTTTTTTATTTTTTGTATCTTCCCGCTATTTTTGTTTGTAAAGTGATATTTATATCCAATTTGGGTGGGTGAGGCGATGTCATTCAATATTCGTGTTTGGGTAGCGTTCGTTGTGTTGTCTTGGCTTCATTAGTCGCCCATTATTTGCCGGCGGACTAAAAGTAAGGACGATTATTATGGGCTTCGCTACGACGTTTATGAGCTTGGAGACGAATCAGTGAGTTTAGGCGGGAGACATATTAGCAATTTTATTAATATTTCGTCAAAGCAACAATACGGAAGATACGTGAACTCATACTAAATATCGAAATACACACACACAGACACACACACACACACACATATATATATATATATATATATATATATAAATATATATATATTTATATATATTAATCATACATAGACACGTGTTTTGTCGTTTAAACTAATCAGCGTGGCTGAACCTATATTTATATATATGTGTATACGCACACAAACACACACACATACATGTATATATATATATATATATATATATATATACATATATATATATATATATATATGTACAAAGTCTTTTGTTTTTTTCGAAATTCTATAATACAGTTCAAAAAACGTTTTTCTTCAGGATGAGTGACGCCTTTTCCTATATATAAATATGTATTTATTATTAACTGTTATAACCGATAGCGTCAAAGCTATATATATATATATATATATATATATATATATATATACATATGTATATATATATATATATATACATATGTATATACATATATATATACATATGTATATACATATATATATACATATGTATATACATATATATATACATATGTATATACATTATATATATATATATATATATCTTTGAGGCCACCGTTTTGAGAAATTTGATTCGTGTGTTTTCTGAGTGTGTACATTTTAGTAGGGCGTGAGCTTTTTTCTTTGCTCTTTATTTCTGAAGTAGTCACATTTTTTCTCAAGTGAGTTGTTAGCCTTTATATACTTCAGTTTGCCGATTATCTATCATCTATCAAGCTATCTACCTGGATGTTTACCTCCGACATTTTTTTGTTATAACATGTTTGGTAGCTATTCAACAACATATACTACAACCCATTTTAAAGACTAAAAATTGGACTAAAGAAGCAGACAAACTTCGTTACCTGATTTTCCCCATGAAACATATATATATATATATATATATATATATATATATATATATATATATATATATATATATATATATATATATATATATAAGCAAAAAAACTGGTGGGACTGTAAGTAATCTTATTGTACCTTTATTTACAGAACAACAAAAGTAACACATTTCTTATCACATTTTTTTTCATTTGAAAAAAAAAACAACATAAAGATCATTGTCATGGTGTTATTTGATATATTCTAATGTTGGGATTTGATTATTATAAAAATATATAATCATTCCCTATTTAAACATATGATATATTGGAAAATAATAAACAGAAAATATCGCGATTGTCAAGAATAAGAGAGAGAAAAACAGGTGCACAAATATTAAAGAAATAACTGTACTCAAAGGCAATAACGTTAGTTTTTTTTACTTACGTGCCCATTTTATGTTGATGTTTAAGTCATTGAATGCGTTTTCATTGCATTTTAATTCGTCCGAATTCGATCGCGTTCCAGTGTTATTTTTAAATGGCATAAGCTGACCTCCCCAATTTTGTGTCATAGGTGTTTTCGTTCTTGGAATGAAAAAAGAAATAAATAGTGTACAACTAACTATGTCAAACGCTTCTTAAAATGTACTTTTCTACCCAATTTAAAGGTCAAATGTCTTTTTTAAATATCAGACTTCGTGGGCGGTCAGCAAATGACTGTCAGCCATCTTATTTTTCAGTCTAACGTAATTTATTTTACCGACATTTTAATTGAAATTTAAAAAAGAACCCTATAAAATACTTTACAACCCAGATAAAAATGTGCAGGTAGGAAGAAAAGTAACTTGTGTGTCTTTTGGTTGAAGTTATTTGTTGACTATATTTCTATCGCACCCTTTCTTTCTATTGGTTATTCTTGACAATGAGATCGTCAATTCGTCAAATGAAACACTTATATATTTCTGAGAAATGTAAAATGGTGTTAGAAAAGCTTACGAAAACGATTTACTTCGCTTGCATCATTTCGGGAGGGTTAAGAGTTATCGCCCTTGCAAATAGAGTCTGCCTGGAAAGAAAGTAAACAGACGGACGTCTGGAGACTGTGTATATTTCATCTCGCTTACAGCAGTCAATAAACTCATTAATTTATTCTGTATTCAGTTGTAATAAATATGTTATAAGTTTCTGTTGAAAGTGTATCTATTTTGTTTACGAGTTATTAATTATTATAACCTCAATCACAAGGTAACAAAAGTGGCGACGAGGATGAGATAAGATCAATGTACATTTTTCAAAAAAAAAATGGATTGCACAATTCAACAATTACTACAACAGTTTCGTTTGATGGAATTATTTTCAGAGAGATGTTCCACACCTACATGGTAGATTTCAGAAACAAATCTTAGGACGTCTACAGATTCCATTTCACAAACAATAACGGAATTTCATTACGACCCAATGGCAAATTCGACGTTCGAAACATTGTTTGCGCGTTTCGAGGACATTTTTCAAGTGGATTTCAAGGATCAAGCTGACGACTGGAAGGTAAGACTTCTGCTACGGAAGCTTGGGACGTCGGAACATGATCGGTATGTAAATTACATATTAACAAAACATTCCCGTGACTGCAGTTTCGGCAACAAATTAAAAACTCTGAGTCAGATTTTTGGTGAGCATGTTTCATTATTCAATACGCGTTTTAATTGTCTTAACATAACGAAATCTTCCTCGATCGATTTTTCAATGTATGCAGGCCTTGTAAACAAAGAATGAGAACGTTTCAAAATATCCTCCATCACAGACGCTCAGCTCAATGTTTGATTTTTGTGTGTGGTTTGAGATCGACGGAGGAAGCAGATATTCGCACACAGATTTTGTCAAAAATAGAACAAAATCCAGACATAACATTGCAACAAGTTGCCGTAGAGTGTCAGCGTCTAGTGAATCTAAAACATGATTCAACTATGGTACAACAAGCATCAGCATCCATGGTAAACGCAGTCCAAAAACAACGTCGGCCCACCTCACCGATTTCAAAATTAGTCTAGATTGTGTTTACATCACGGGTCAATTACCGCTACCATCAAAATGAAAGAAAAAACGGTGTCAGGTACCGTATACATAGCAAATTCATGCCCTAATTTGCTGGGACTTGATTTTATCGAGTTACTAGGTCTTCTCGACATTCCCCTCAACCAGATATGTGAGATGGTGTCCAGATTGTCACCTCAGAGCAGCATTATCGACCAGACCAAAGACATCATGAAACAATTTTCTCCAGTCTTTACAAACAAATTGGGGCGTTGCACTCAGGCAGAGGCCACACTGTTCCTGAAACCATCTGCCATACGCTGCATTGCCACTGGTGGACCAGGAACTAAAACGACTTTAGAAAATGAAGGTCCTCATACCAGTAACATATTCACGGTGGGCAGCACCCATCGTTGTTGTAAAGAAAGCCGATGGGTCAATTCGGTTGTCTGCTGATTTTTCAACGGGGCTCAACGCAGCACTAGAGGATCATCAATACCCATTGCCAATCCCCGATAATTTCTTCACCGTACTTAATGGTGGCACCTGCTTTGCAAAATTGGACCTCGCAGAAGCTTATTTGCAAGTCGAAGTGGCAGAAACCTCCAGGGAGCTGCTGACTATAAACACACACCGTGGATTATTCCAATTAACTCGTTTACCTTTTGGGGTAAAAACAGCCCCTGCCATATTTCAACAGATTATGGACACAATGCTCACTGGCATGGAAGGCAAAGCTGCATACTTGGATGACATCAATGTTGTTGGGCAATCCAACCAGGAGTTTACAAAACGGATCAGCAGGGTCCTACCTCGCATCCAAGACTTTGGTCTCCATCTCCGACCTGAAAAGTGCCATTTTTATTTATCGTCTATTAAATACTTGGGATTTATGTTTGATTGTCAGGGTCGTCGTCAAGATCCTGCTAATGTGGCAGCCATTCAACACATACCACCCCAACGGACGTTAGCGATCTACGTCCATTTCTGGGACTGGTGAGCTACTACAGTAGTTTCTTGCCTTCACTCCATCAAATCAAATCACCGCTCAACAAACTGTTGATAAAAGACACAAAACGGTCCTGGCCCGAGGACTGTCAAAAATGATTTGACAAAATTAAAGCACTCATTAACTCGGATCTACTGCTCACACATTTTGATCCAAATAAGAAAATTGTTGTAGCAGCAGATGCATCAAATCATGCCGTTGGAGCTGTAATATCGCATATATTCGCAGATGGAACTGAGAAAGCAATCATGCATGCAGCCAGATCCCTGACACCCGCGGAACGCAATTACAGTCAAGTGGAAACAGAACCACTGGCACATTTTTGCTGTGAAGAAATTCCATGAGATGTTGTTCGGGCGTCACTTTACACTTTTGACAGACCATAAGCCACTATTGTCAATATTCGGCTCAAAAAAGGGTATTCCGGTATATTCAGCCAGCCGATTGCAACGGTGGGCAAGCATTCTACTGGGGGTACGATTTCGCTATACAGTACCGCCGGACAACAGAATTCGGCCAAGCTGATGCCTTATCACGACTCATTAGTGCACAATCAGTTACAGATGACGACACTGTCATCGCTGCCATTAACATCGAGGACGATTTTCAACGTACGCTCACAGACTGTATCCAGACAATTCCAGTGACAAGGAATGATATAAATCGAGAATCACAACAAGATCCAACGATATAAAAAGTGTGCAGATTTCTTCACCATACATGGTCCCCTAACCGTACGGGAGACCTCCAACAGTTAAAACGGCGCAGTGGCTCTTTCTGTCATTGATGGTTGTTTGATCTTTGTAGATCGTGTTGCTATTCCCACTAAACTCAGACAAGCAGTCCTTAAGCAACTAAATTCGGGCCATCCAGGCATTAACCGAATAAACTCACTAGCCCGCAGCGTGGTCCATTGGCCTAACATAGACACAGACATTGAGCATACTGTTAAACGTTGTATCCAGTGTATGAAAGCGCAGACGAATCCACCTCTGATTGTTGACTCCCGCTGGACATACCCAGAGCGACCATGGTCCAGAATACACATAGACTTTGCTGGCCCTATCTATGAGCTTAGTTTTCTGGTGGTGGTTGATGGGCATTCCAAATGTCCAGAAGTTTTTCTAATGAAACAGACTTACACTCAGTCTACAATAGCAATACTTAGGCGGCTATTTAGTCAACACGGCTTACCCGAGACTTTATTCTCAGACAACGGAACACAATTTACGTCTTAGTCATTCCAAGTATTCTGCAAATCCTGTTGCATAACATACGTTCGGTCGCCACCGTATCATCCTCAATCCAACGGCCAAGACGAAAGATTTGTAGACACATTCAAAAGGGCACTACTAAAAGCAAGAGAGGAGGAAACAAAGAGGAGATACTACATGCTTTCCTCCTTTCATATAGAATAACACCAAATGGAGCTGTGAAGAATGGTCTATCACCAGCAGAGGCATGAGACGAAAACTCCGTACCACACTGGACGCTTTACGTCCCCAGCCACAGAGGTAACAACCAAGCCTAACAAAACAAAAGCATTTTCAGTTGGCACACCAGTGTTTGCTCGGAATTACAGACCTGGTTGGCCAAACTGGGTACCAGGCATCATCCGCAAAATAAATGGACAATTCCTGTATGATGTTCAAGTCGGAAGTCCATTCTTGGCACGGCAAAAAAACAGTTGCGTCTCAGATACTCTGTAGACAACTTTGTGGACAACAAAACAACCATTCCGCTTGATTTGTTAATGGACACATTTGCACTGCCATCTCCATCACCTCCCATACAGACAAATTCAGATGAGAATTATCAAAGACCTCCAAGGACTTGGCCAAAGCGCAGTCGCACTAGAGTAAAGCACCTCCAAGTTGACCCCAGGTGCGCTCGATACGGTTAAAGACTAAAACGGGGAGATGTTAGGAAATCTAGCGAAAACGATTTACTTCCCTTGCAGCATTTAGGGAAGGTTAATAGTTATCGCCCTTGCAAATGAAGTCTGCTGGAAGGAAAATAAACCGACCGACGTCTGGAGACTGTGTATATTTCATCTCGCTTACAGAGGTCAATTAACTCATTAATTTATTCTGTGTTCAGTTGTAATAAATCTGTTATAAGTTTCTGTTGTAAGTTTATCAATTTTTTTAACGAGTTATTAATTATAATAACCTCAATCACAAAGTTACAAAAAAATGGTTACTTAGTGGGTTTCGCATTTATTATTAAAGACAGAAATATAAAACAAAAATGAATAACGATGTGTTTTAAATATGTACTTTTTTATAAAATGTTTAAAAGATGTGAGTAAGCTGGGACGTATTTCCTGTTTTATTTCATAGCAACTGTAATAACTGTCTTCATAATCATCATCATCAGCATCATCATTATCGTCGACATTATTGTCAACATCAACAAAAACCGGAATGTGTCTTTCACATTTGTAAATGATCATTTTGAATGTTCAACGTTTTTCATTCAATCGTTGTAAATAATATTACTACTACTACTAATAATAATGTTAATATGAAGAAAACTATTACATATATATGAGGAAATTGTAGAACAAAAATTTTAATTAATTGTGCAAGATATTAATTTATTAGATATTGTTTATAAAATTATTATTCAGATGAGGCATCGTGATAAGTCTGTTTTGTCTGTGTTCCGTTGTGTATATACAATGTATTTATAAATATTTATATGTAAAATTGAATTAAATAATGTAAACTTGTTTTTATATATATATTTATACAAAAACAAGTTTACATTATTTAACTGAATTTTACATGGGGATAAACGAAAAGAAATTCGCATTCATTCATTTAGACGACAAACATATAAAACGAAACGATCTTTTATAAAATATGATTCTGTTTTTGTATATATAATTTAAAAAGTTTTTTTCTTTTCATGGCAAATATAATAGTGTTTTTTCATTATCATCGTTAGCAGCAGCGTCATCAACAATAACATCAACAAACACCGGAAGTTATCTTTCGAATTTCAAAATAATAATTTCGAATGTAAAATATTTTCATTAAATCTTTGTAATTCATATCACTACAACTAAAAATAATAATGTTAATATCAAGCAAACTATTACATATATATAAGGAAATTATAGATAAAATAGAAAAAACTGTGCAGACTATTAATTGAATAGAAGGTGTTTATGAACTTTTTATTCAACTAGAAGCATCGGGGTAAGTGTGTCTAGGCAGTGTTCCGTTAGTTGTATATAGTGTATATGAAAATATTTTAATTTAAAATCGCCTTAAATAGCTTAACTAGTTTTGATATTAATATCGTTGGATTAATGAACACTACTTTTGCATTTATTCATTTATATATAAATGTATATGTATATTCGCGAAACACGTTTTCATGGTAAGCAACTGATTATCCCAACAAAAATATGAAGACTGACGTAAATTGTTGGGTGCTAACTAAAACAGTGATTACAGGAGATTGATTGACTTACAAAACAAGGCAACTTTTTAAGGAAATGCTTAAGCTTAAATGTTGTTTATATATAGTTTTAAAGGTTGAAATACTTCACAAAACTATATATATATATATATATATATATATATATATATATATATATATTTAAAGAAAATGCTTGATTTCGACAGGAGTGGGCGTCACTTTTCACTGTATTAGTGTTCGAATTCTGCTTCCGTATCAAGCCCAGGAATGTATTTCTCGCCTAACACCAAATTAATGGCTAAAAAATCTCACCTATTCTTTTGCTGGACCGTTCAGTTTAACATTCATTACAGCAACTGTTTTACTCCTTCTTTCTATATAATAAAAGTGAACGTACGTGTGTCCGGCTAGCCTCTAATAATCACGCACACAAATTTATTTTTATAATCAATGAAACGAATGGCTTTATCTAAATCTGCATAATAACTGATAATAATTAAAAGTATAGAATAATAATGTTTGCAAATTTTAATTTTCATGAGCAAAGAAGAGGAGGTGATATCTCAACTGATAATTAAAAAAATGGATAAAATGTCTTTAATTTTTTATAGAGATCAAAATAATATTCCTTTGTTCTCAATAGTTTTGTGACTAAAATACGAATTAATATACGGACACATAGATGTTTTATTTACATATTCAGTATAAAGAGAGAGAGAGAGAGAGAGAGAGAGAGGATAACAAGAGAGAGCGGGTTAAAAGAGAGAGAGGATTATTTGTTTTTTTTAAGTAAACCATATCTTGCGTAGTATTTATTTATTTATTTTTGTAAAAGTTGAACCAATATATTTGTTGTTTGTTATTTCTTTCAGTAAGCTTTTCCTCGTAGAGTAGATCAATTGTTATTGAGAAAATAAATTACTCCACTGGTTGACTCTGCTAGTCTATGCTGTAAATGAAAGTTGTATATTGTTTGCATTTTACTTCAGTATGTTCTCAGAAATCAAGGGATCGATTTCTGGCGCTAACACTTAATCTCTATATATGATGCATAGATATCTGAGTGTTCAATCAAGATTCCTGTCTATTTCTGAAACATTTAGTTAGTAAAATAAGTTTCCTCTTCCCAATTAACCAGTTAACTATGTTATAGTATATATTGCTTTTCGTCTCTTGATTCCACGAAAAAAAATGATCTAGTATCATAAAGTATACAGCTAAGTATCATTGCTTGCGGTAACATCACTAGGGTAAATTGCACTATTCCTCCTATGGCTTCTGTATAACAGAAATAAATCTTATTTGGGATTCAAATACTATGATATTTTGGATATTTGGTCAAGGTTTACTTGTAGCTTAAAGTATCCTCATGTAAGTTTGTCTTGCAAAACCCATGCACAGAAAGGCCGAATAAACTCGAGGATCGTATCTAGTAAGTAATACAAACTATATTGTACGTAATTTAAACCCTTCTCACATGTCTGTATGTGTGTCTCTGTGTCCAGCTAAAAGTTAAAAAAAAATACATAAGACACACCCACAAAGCTGATAAATTATTTCTTTCAGAATAACATCGGACTTAATATGGCCATATTTCTCTTTTAATATTTATTGTTTAGGGTGTACCCATTGACATAATAGGTTATGGGATGCCATTTACTGCGATTTTTTATGTTATTGTGTAGTCATTCGTCAACGATGTTCTTCCCCAGTTGCAAGAGAAAGTAAAAGAGGTGTTTATAAAGAGAGATAGAGGTGATAGAGGATTGAGGGGGATATGAAATAGGGAGACGGAAAGAGTAGAAAGGGGAGATGAACTGAGATAACGAAAGAGGGAGAGGAAAAATAAAGACAGGGAGAGAAGGTGCGGGTGAGAGTAAAAGAAGAGACTAAGGGAGAAGTGGGAGGATAGAGAGAGATACAGAGAGAGAGAAGGGGGAGGGAAGAGAGAAATAAAGGAAGTGAAAAATAAGATTTATAAGAAAGATGCTACACACACATTTAACTCGTCTATTTTGCTCTCCGTGCCTCCTGGCAATGTCGGGACACCGTGCATGTATCTACAAAAACAATCTCATGTAGTACGACAAATATCATTTAATCGGATGTACATCAAACCAGGGTTATATCGGGGTCACCAATTGTCGATCAGAACTGAACAACATTTCGTCTATGAGATTATTCCATGTTCAACATCGAAAAAGACAAATCAAAAAATGATCGCTGGATTTTAATGATTTGAACTAAACGACTCCGAATCATATAAAAGGTCGGTCTGACTTGTACTCTGCTTATAATTGAAGGTTTGTAAGTTTAATGGTTTTATGATTCGAACTGGTACTTTCTAAATCTATTACGTTTTTACACATCTTAACAAAAGTATTTTGTTCGCTACTTTCTGTTGTCATATATAACGTGGTGTTCTTGTCCAGGGTTGCCAATAAAAAGTGAAAATATATTAAAACCACATATATATATATATATATATATATATATATATATATATATATATATATATATATATACATATATATATATATATATAGTAAATAGTAAATAATGAAAATACATTTATGGCAATTACGCTACACAGTGGCTTCCGCGTTTCATCCCCGGCTGAATCTTCAGTTAGTCTCTGTGTAGCTTAATTGCCATAAATATATTTTCACAACGAGCTACCTAGCTCTATTACGTATCGAGCACTGTTGAAGTAAATACTTAAAATTGATATATAAAAAATTATATTCCCTTATAAAATTTTATGTGGATACATTAAATAGTAATTTATATATATATATATATATATATATATATATATATATATATATATATATATATATGATTAAGTTGCAGACGGTTGCATGAGCTCAAACGCAGTTCGTAGATTCAGCCTAGAATCACAAGCCTAACGTTTAAGCGTATATATATATATATATATATATATATATATATCAGTCTGTATTTATATATATATATATATATATATATATATATATATATATATATATATATATATATATATATATAAATTCGAAATGTGTTCTTAGTTATTACTCCTATATTACGAAGGACGTTCAATAAGTAATGCCCCTGACCTACTTCCAGTTGTCTGGTCTAGAGGAGCGGATATACGTACACATATGGTAAGCGTATATAAAGGTAGTACTTGTAAAAGGAATATCTTTAGTACTGGCCAACGGAAAAAGAGTGGTATGGAAGAAACAGCTTTCGCCGAAGGCAACAGGGAAAAGGGGACGGTTAAATGGGGTGACCAAGGAAGAGAATAGGAGAAGGATAAAGAGACGGCTATAGAGAGATGGAGAGGAATAGAAGTTTGAATATAAAGATGTTACACATGGTGTTTTTGTATTTTTTTGTTTTTATAATCCCGGGCAACACTGGGTAGCCCTGCTAGTATATATGTATATATATATATATATATATATATATATATATATATATATATATATATATATATATATATATATACGACGGGCGTTCAATAAGCAATGCTTCTGAGCCACTTTTAGTTGTCTGATCTAGATGACATTTTGCATGTGTAATGATTTATATTGCGAAAACAGCTCAGAACTTATGGTGGTTTCTGACTTACAAGTGTGTTAACTGAGTCAGGTGTGAAATGGAGCCACTTGAGTGTCGCGCACCGATCTGTTTTTTTTGTATTTGAAAGAATGCACACCACAGGAGACTTTTGATGAAATTAAAGAAACGTATGGTGATAATGACCCATCATATGACCTTGTAAAACGCTGGCATCGTGAATACAAACATGGCCGGAAGTTTGTGGAAACAGCTCCCAGATCTGGGCGTTCCTCCTTCTGCTATTGATGAGGCATCTGCCTGTCAAATGTATGCTGCTATTTTGGAAGATCGACGCATTACTCTTCGCTAAATAGCCCAAGACGTCAAGATTAGTGCAGGGTCTGTGGAAACTATAATGTATATGCATTTGCATATGCATAAGGTGTCTTCCAGATGGATTCCCAGGTTGCACACGCCTTTCCAGAAGCAATAACGTTTCGAGTGCTCGAGGATAAATTTGGAGATGTGCCAAAAAGACTGATTAAACAGGATCAAACTTGGGTCAATGACTATGATCCAGAGACCAAAGCCCAGTCAATGCGATAGAAGCACTTGGACTTACCACCTCCAAAGAAGGAAAGGATGTAGCCCTGTGTTGGCAAAGTCATGCTCACAGTCTTCTGAGAGCTGGACAATGTAGTGATAACATATTTCTTGGCAAAGGGTACCACAATTACAGGAGCCTATCACGCTTCACTTTTGATGAAATTAAGAGAAGTTATCAAAATCAAGTGGCGAGACAAGATCAGCAAAGGTATCCTCTTCCTGCAGAACAACGTTCCGGTCCACAACTCGCATGTCGCCAGATGAGAAGAACGGGCGTGTGGCTATAAAATCCGTCCCCATCCACCTTATTCTCCTGACCTTGCATCCTCTGACTTTCATCTCTTCCCAGTCATGAATTTGTTTTTGAAAGGAAAGCGTTTCCCAGATGATGCAATCTTGATTTCTGAAGTTACGACGTGGTTTGAGGACCAACCTGGAGGGTTCTACAAAAACGGTGACTAGAGCTGCATCAAATCATGGGAGAAATACATAACTCTGGGTCGTTCTTATGTAGAGAAGACTAATAACTGTGCCAAGTTTCATTAATCTACTGCTATGGGAAATAGGGAAGGGGCATTACTTATTGAACACCCTTCGTACCATCAAAACCGATGATCTTATCTATATCAATAATACATTAGTATTCTTTCAAAAAAGGTATATATCTTACTAAAAAAACACAGATAGACATTCAAATATCTGTTTAATTTGCATAACTTTTTTTTTTTAATTTCAGGTTGTATGTTTCCCTCTTTTAGTCGATCGGCATAGTTTACTATCTATTTTGATATAATCCTCTTAGTCATTACCTCTTCCTGTGGGGGTTAATGTATGCAGTTTGTTCATTATGATATCATCCTCCGGACCCTGTAAACATATGCGACCGGGGGGGGAGCATATATTTGAAAAATATATATGTATATATATATATATATATATATATATGTACATATCAGTCTTGATACCCCTAACTATATATATATATATATATATATATATATATATATATATATATATATATATGTACATATCAGTCTTGATACCCCTAACTATATATATATATATACTACTCCAGTGCCCAAAATTGCAGCTGGCTCCTCTCACGAAAAAAAGAGCCGCTCCAGCTCAAACTCTTATAAAAAAGAGGCGGCTCTTTTTTAGCGATCCATGATGAAAATGTACCTTCTTTTATAAACGTTCTATTCTGCCAATGAGTGGTCGAAGGATAAGGGTGGGCGTCAAAGGATCTTGTCAATATGGGTGAGGATGTCACTTTAAGTGTAAGACCGTAATATAATATTTACAAAAGCTCGCTAATATTTTGAGATGTGCTCAGGGTTATAGGAGCGCATGTCGGCGAAGCATACCTGTACATTTTCGTTTCCTGAGGTATAAAATAGAAATAGAAAAAACCCTGAAGTATTTTAAAACAATTTTAATTTTCATTACATTAATAACCTATTTTTTCAGGGAAAGGAAAATGTTACCCGAAATTTTTTCTATTTACTTTTGAAGGGAATTTAGATTTGTTTTAAGTAAATAAAGTTTTTCTTTTAAACATTATTATTTCCTTTTAAAGAAAACATTTCTCTGTGAGAGGAGTGACAGCCAGGGCAACATTACTCGTCGTGTTGTTGTTAAATATTTCTTCGTTTTTCGAACGTAATTTATTGTATAATGTATATTATTATTTACCACAGAGAAACGTGCAAGTACTTTCAAACAAATCGATTCATTCAATTTTTTTCAATAGTACAATTTTAGGCGAAAAAAAGTTTTTTTTTGAGAGATTGAATACAAAAATATTTTTCATGAGTAGGACAAAAAATATCAATAAATTGTCAATAAACAATTCAGAGATCCATTTAATGTCTTAAAATTTAATACAAAATAGCTGGCTTAGACTTTGGGAGTTGCACGAATATCGGGTCAAATTTTCCTCGCCCAAAAATTAACTGGAGCATGTTTTCCTAAAGAGTTGAATAAAAAAGATGAAAACGTCTATATTTGAAATCTCTAACAGAAACAAACTGTTTACAATTTTAATATTAGATAATAGATTTTTTAAGATAAAGAAAGATATCTAATCTACGTTCGGTTCTAAAAAACAACAAATAAGTCAGAAAGTCTAATTATTTGCTTTTTTTAAATTTAAATTAAAGATATTTCCTTTAATTTAATTAAGTATAAACATCGGTTTAATTGTAGAATAGGGACCGCTTTTTTATCGCTTATTTCGCTTGGTATTCACCCAAATTTTGGATGAAACTGATTGTTGGTCTTAATAGTGTTTTTGGTCATGTAAACATTTTCATTTAGTTTTTAAACTGTTGAGAATCTAACTTTAATTCCAGGTTTTAATCGCTGGCGGCAATGTTGTTTTTTTGTTTTTTTCTTGGACTAGATATATTTCCCCTTGGACTAAAGATATGTTTACTGCTTAAACATTTTATTACACACAAAAAAAAACAACTTTGAACATTCTATTTAAAAAAGAAAGTTTTAACGGAATTTAACCAATTGAAAAGCAAACATGAAAAGGTTAAAACACACTAGTCGTGAATTTAAGAATAACAAAATGTCGCCGAAAAGGCGACTGGTAAAAATGTAGCATAAAAGTTCAATTTGATATGTGCTAAAAATGAATTAGAATTTTTTGTCAAGACAAAATGTACAATTCAACCCCAAAAATCGATTTTATCGAACATTTGGGTGAGTACCGAACGAAATGGGCGAGAAAATCGAACGGCGTCTATAGTACAATGTAACCTAACTTTGCTTATTTAAAAACACGACTGAAAAGAAAAAAATAGGGGTATTTATTCAATCAGAAATAAACATCCTTGTCATAAATACAAAATATGTGCAAAACATTAGAAAATAACTCTAAAGACATCTATAGACACACTGGCGCATTTGAAGACATTTGTTACTAAATTGTCCCGTGCCCTAAGAAAACTCTCCCATCACAAATGTCGATGTGAAAATCTATTAAAAACATACATCTGGCCATGTCAGTTCTAGTGTAGAAACAGGCTTACGAGCACTGATGATAGCTCTTCAAGAAAAATAAATGCTTTATGCTTTTCGAACATTATGTATATCATCAATGTATGCCGAAAGATTGTTATGCGAATAAAAAATTATATTTAGTAAATTTGTGAGACTATGTTCTCTACGTTTTATGTGGTTTTAATAATATTAAAATAGTTTTATTACAGCTCTAGTCCTACAATATCGAGCTATAATTACACTTTGTGTTATATTTTTTATTTGAAATGTTAAAAATTTAAAATGTACATATAAATACATATTCCTTCATCACTTTTGACTAGCTTCGTCTTCAGCCACTATATTCTCTCTCATTCCTTAGATTCGATCGAAGTCACTTCTAACACTTAGGCCTGCTTGAAATATATATAACATCTTAAACTCCACTCCTTAAAAACTATTTTCAATTGCGGCCCGCGGAAGTATTGTAAAATAGCCGTAACATTCGAAATTACATCCTAATAAGTGTGTGTTTTTTATCCACGGTTGAGCTGAACATCATTCTATTCGATTTACTACATTTTGAACATTTTTAACGCAGTCTCTAGTAAATCCTTTTTCTTTCTTTAAGTCCAATTAGAAAAAGGCACTCTAATTACTCTTAATGAATGATAAACCTTTACACCCATCAGACACTGTTTTGCGAATAATTTACGGGGAAAAGCGGTACACTTTCACCACTTCAGTATTTGTAAAACAGCCATTCAGCGCAGAGCTTACATCGGCATGAGAAACATTTCATCCCGACCGCACCGTGTATTGGCATGTATCCCTTTAAAACTTTTTCCAATAAATAAATCGATTTATTAATAACATTCAATACACACTTCACAACATAATACATATTACACGCTTTTAAATGTTATCCATTGACAAAACACACAATTTATTTTCACATTTAGGACGCTGAAACCGTACATAAACGATTTACACCAAAATAATACTTCGATGAACGAAAGATCGATAACCCATTCAACAGTAATATCCAGTAAGTACTTTTTTCTTTTTACAACCATGATCGATCATAGCATGTCATAAAATATTACTTCAATGTTTTCCCCGTAATGTTACTATTTTTTAAGAGAACAACACGGTAAACACATATTCCAATTTAAAATAACCCTTTCTTTAACACTGTGTACACACGAGGAGGACCTATTATTTTTTTTATTAGGAGGGCAGTGTTAGACACAAGATCGGATACTAATGTGTGCAAAATAAAACTCAACAAATACGGTCTAAAAATTAAGGCAGAAATGTAATTGCATCAGTCTAAATCGACATAATAGATAAAGCGTAGATCACTTGAAACATTTATTTCTGATTAGTCAGTAATATATTTTCATTTATATTTTATTTCAAAATACAGTGGGCCATTACGTGTGCTTATCGAGCACAACTCAAGAAAAACAGTCCTTCTACATTTTTCGAACCCGAAAAAAAAAAACAGATCAACATTTTAAAAAAATCATGCTTCTACAAAATGTGTACCGGCACTGTGAGATAACCGACTTTGGCTAAACTCAACAATAGATTCTGCTTAGTTTACAGTTAAGGTAATGCAAAACGCCGAAATTAAAACTACAACAAAAAATATTGTAGGCATCTTTAGGACACTGGGACAATTCATATGGTTGTTTCAGATGTGACCTATTTGCGTTCTGGCCGCTGTGCAATTCATTATTTATAATACTCACGGGCCGTGCCGGGCAACTAGTCTCGGTACTATATATATATATATATATATATATATATATATATATATATATATATATATATATATATATATAAATGGACACATGGTAAACATTCTTTGCTCAAATTCAATACTTACATAAACAGCTGCCACGATTCTATGAAGCTGGCACTTAAATACTTCGATACATCTATTCCCTTCTTTGATGTTCTGGTGTAGATCAACAACGGCCGTATCACCACATCGATGTACACCAAACCCACAGATAGCCACAGGTATTTGAATTTCAATAGCAACCATAACAACTAACTCAAGAAATCAATCGTCAACATCTCCTGCATACGCGTTAAACGTATCTTCTCTACCACAACAGAATACAACAAATAAACATTAACACATTAAAAATTCATAAACAGCAAATAACCTCCTAAACTTACTAAAACAGCAGTACAGCAGGTAGCTAAACTCAACCGACAAAATATATTGATATACAAGCAAAAACAATCAAACAGCAGAATCCCAATGGTATTTGACTTCAATCATAACATACACAAGCTCTCAACAGATCTAATGAAAGATTTCCGATATCTGAAAACAGATCCAGACATCGGCAATCTATTATATCACCTTACACCAAACCACACTCCAGAAACCAACAAGGTAATTTATCATGCAATAAACATCGCTGTCAGATCTGTCAACATGTACTGACATATCCCAGAATCACTCTACTTAACTCACATGCCAAACTAGAACTATCAGGTCTAACGTGCTGCAGTGAAGACGTCATTTATTTATTGCACTGCAGATATTGCAGTGAGATTGGCAACGGTTAGGAGACTGATTATCCGTTTCGTCTAAGATTCAATAACCACAGGAAAGCGATCAGGGACAACAATCCTCACTCTCCAGTGGCAAGGCATTACAACTAAGAAAACTACACAATAGACAACAGACAGTAGATATTGCTACATACAAGTTTCCATTTCACACAGCACCGCAGAAAAACCCCGAAATAAAATAGATTAATAACTTAAATACTCATACCAAGGAGATAAACGTAGATATCGTACTTTTCAGTACGCCACCAATAAATATGTATTTCAAGGCACCAGGATATACGCATCACATTATCAGTTGAATTCAAACTGCTAATTTTACTTCTCTATTGCGCGCACATACACACTCACACGCATGCATGTGCTTCCTCAGTAAGCTTGATATTGACAAATGTTCACCGTGCAATTTATATTTAAGTTGACTGATTTGTATATATGTATACCTGTATGCGCGTGGGTGTGTATGTATGTATATATGTGGATGTATATGTATGCGTAGATGTGTGCGCGTATTTATATTTATGTTTGCAGATACACTGCTAATCACTGAATGTTAGATATAGGCACTTAAAAACATATTACCTATCAGACGGCTTTAAATCTGCAGATGAATGTATTTATCCGTGATCTTTAATTCATCTCTACTCTTTTCTCTTTTCTTTTCTTTCCCCTCATACTCTGTTTTCACTTCTTTCCAGATGTGTGCCCTACAGACTAGCAGCCGGCGTTTAAAGAGTACACCCCACACACACTGAGCAGACAGTTTTAACTTAAGTACTCCCCTTGTTTCCTTTTCCCTTTCTTTCTTTTCCTTCCCGATCTATGTGTACGTTAAACAAAACAGGCAGCATGCACCCTCATATATGACTTTGAACGACGACATGTGGTAGCCGGATTGTGAAATAATAAAAAATAATATTAATTTTAGTTCGTCATTTTCAAGAACTCTGTTCACACTTCATAGAATGCTTGTTGAAGGGAATGGTTCTCGAAAATTTCCTACAAACTATACCGGAAAAAAGAACAAAAACTGAAATTGGGATTCACTTTACTTTGCTTCTAAAATCGTTCAATACATTCGGATTCAAATTGTAAGTTGCGCGTTTATTTATCTTTTTTTGATTCTCACTTTTTTTATTTACTACGATTATCATACTTCTTTTGCAACTTATGCGATCATGAGTTTCTGTTGACTGATTACACCTATATACATATACATATACATCTAATCATAGAAGCAAACGTGAACATAATACCTTAATATATATATATATATATATATATATATATATATATATATATATATATATATATATATATACATATAGTGAGTGTTACAATGCGAAAACCATCGCTCTGTAGGTAAAAAGAGTTGTCTCACAAATTAGAATTACTATGAGATTTCTAAAAAAAAAAATCTAAAAAAGTACTTTGCCTATTCGGTTTAATGGCGTGAATCAATCTCCCTATTTTTTCTCCCCACGTTACTCTTTTCCCCGTTTTCAAGTGATATTCGCCGACGTTTCTCTTGACAATGTGTCGGTCGAGAGATACCTTGAGAATTAGTTTTTATTCTGTTAATTTATTCTTTTAAAAGTTTTTAGTCGACGATTAAATATAACATTTATTATTTCCTCTCTTTTTTTTCTTGCGATAGTGCCTCGACTCGCTATGACTCCGTTCATCATATTTAAAACTATTATAAAATTTTGTACCACGAAAAATTTGTTCAATATATATATATATATATATATATATATATATATATATATATATATATATATATATATATATATATATATATATATGTATACATATTACGAACTTAAGCGTGACAAAAAGACCGATATACCAAGCCTATTATGTGTTGGCGTCTCTGAAGTATTGTAATCGGGAAAATGAATGAAACTCTCTACATTTATAAAAGGAAGCCATCCAGTTTGGAAGCACGTCAGTAACCATAAAACACCTTCAAAGTAAAAATGCACAGGAAATGCGTTTCAAGTGTTGTAAATGCTTCGGGGCGGAGAAAAACAAATAATATAGAAGAAATATTATCACCGTAGTTTTGATTGATAGAAGTAAGATAATACTCACAAGTGAATTTAGAGGAGAGAACTGGTTTACCCTTATTCTTGCTATGCATGAGAAAAGCAAAACAATAAACAAACAGAAATGTTAAGCCGAACAGAAACCATCTATGTGATTTGATAGAATTTTAGCAGATATTTTGCTTTCATGTAACTAACATTTGGATTTTCTTTTTAAATGCAAATTGCTCCAGATAAGGCATGAATCCACATGGTGTAAGGAGCTAACAAGAACGACGGATGATTACGGTAAAGACAGAAGATGCTTCAGTCCGCAAAAAACAAGACCATAGGTAGGAGGAAAACAGCCAGCAAGAAACACGCTCAGCAAACCCTATATATCCTTTGCTTGACCCTTTCAATAGTCCGAATAATGATCTTAGTTTCGGAGGGGAATTGGCTGATGAATTTCCATCAGAACTATAAAATAGTGAACAAGTTCTAAGAAATATTATTAATAAGAACGTATTCCCTACTGACCCAAATAAAAAAAGTAAAACTGATCATTTTCTACAATAAAGTAAAAACCACTAACCTTATTATCACAAACAATTCTTCCTCTCGCTTAGAGTTTTGGATAAGACACACCGTGTTTATGAGTTTAAATGTCCTTTGAAAAACTGTGTCTCCGATCCCAAGAAAAAAAAACATATACATATGTGTACTACCACGACTTTGTCGAGAAGATTGACGATGCATTTGTCTGATACTAGCGTCATAGCCCAACACTTAACTAACGACCACTCCTGCCCCCGATCGGAATTCAGAAAACTCTTAGTAGAAAATAGCAAAATCATAGAATTACTCCATATATTAGAAGCCCTATATATAAAAACAAAAACAAACACAAATTAATAAAATTAACTTGAATATCAGTAATAATATTATAAAAATGTTCATAGCTCTAAATATAGTTTCGTACTTAGTACATAATTCCCACCAACAAATCCTCTATAAATACTAACATGATCTATACCTTGTTAATCTCATTCCCCCGAATATGGGTCCAGATGTGTCCGAAAGTACTTGGGAGACCAATCCAATTATGGCAAATTCATCAGCCAATTCCCCTCCAAAACTAAGATCCTAATTCGGACTATTGAAAGGATCTACTAAAGGATATCTAGACATTAGTTGTCTGTTATATTCAACAATATATATATATATATATATATATATATATATATATATATATATATATATATATATATA
Source organism: Sepiola atlantica (assembly GCA_963556195.1). Taxonomy (NCBI): domain Eukaryota; kingdom Metazoa; phylum Mollusca; class Cephalopoda; order Sepiida; family Sepiolidae; genus Sepiola; species Sepiola atlantica. The sequence goes on from OY744519.1 coordinate 155,815,466, forward strand.
TATGTATACATACATATATATACAGGGTCGGGCAGCTAAATTGGTACTTTTTTTATTTTTACAAAATTTATAATTTAAAGGATTAAATATGGAAAAAATATCATTTTAACATTTATTTATTTAATTATTACAGTCTATTGAACAAAATTATTCAATATGAGCACCCTTTGCATCAATTATTTTGGAGATTCTTTGACGAAACCGTGAACAGCTCCTCTTTATTTTATTGGGATCGAGATTGCGAAATGCTCGTTGAATGGCTGTCTTCAATGAGTTTATATTTGGGTGTGGATTGACATTAGTCTGTCCCTCAACGACGCCGAATAGATAATAGTCGCAAACATTTAGATCTGGAGAACTGCTGGGCCAAATATCCTTCGGAACAACCAAGGTAAGATTATCCTTCATGAAATCTTGGACTTTCTTTGATCCATGCGCTGGTGCCGAGTCTTGGATGAGCATGACTTTCGTAGGGTCGTAGTTTCTACGGATCCAAGGCAATAAAACATTATTAAGAATGTTCAAATACTCCGCTGTGTTGATTTTAAGACCCGCTTCGATGAAATGAGGAGGCATCACCTTTCCATCACTTGCCACGGCTGCAAAAACCATCACAGAAGAAGGATTTTTGCTCTGCATCACAGGAGGAACTTCCGAAGGGTCACAGGCAATAACTCGAGTGTTCTGGCGATTTGGAACCTCATCCACGATGAACTTTTTCTCATCAACAAAAATGCGCACATTTCCTCCTTTGTGTTTCAGATGATTGATAAGTTTGAGGCATCTTTCGACTCTGATAGCTTTTGAACGGGCAATGAGGAGATTACGGCGTCTCCTAACGTAGGACTTCATCCCAAGGTCTTCGTTGATTGCTCTGCTGATAGTTCTGTGACTCACATTGCGCTTTTTTGACAGGTTCGACATCGACTGATTTGGGTCTGCCTTTATCGGCCCTTTTAGTCCCACCAGGAAAGTTTTTGTGCGCTTTCGATCACTACGAGTACTGTGCCGACTTCTCTCAACCTTACACTCGGCATCGAAATAAGCCACAACCCAATAGACAGTCATTTTTGCATAGCCATTGCTCTTAACAATGTCCGAAGGAGAACTTCCGGCGCGTCTCATTTCGCATATAGTTATTCTTCGTGCTAATTCCGTTATATTAAAACAAATTTGAGTAAATATAATTATGCTATCTTGCAATAAAGTGTTTAAGGATCCTTAGTAAAAAAAACCGTAATCATATGATCAAAAATAAAAAAGATATTAGCATTTTAAATTAGTTCCAATTTATCTGCCCGACCCTGTATATATATATAAATATATATGTATATATATATATATATATATATGTATACATACATACATATATATATATAAATATATATGTATACATATATATATATACATATATATATATGTATACATACATACATATATATATATAAATATATATGTATACATATATATATATATATATATATATATATATATATATATATATATGTGTGTGTGTGTGTGTGTGTGTGTGTATGATTTTATGAAGGCTTACCAAAGCATTCCTTTCAGGACACCAATGATCACCATTAAATATATTTTTTCTTACAAATATTATTTATTCAAATTAAATGTGTTTTCCTACACGTGTTTCACTACCAAGCAGTTACTTGCTTGGCAGATCATCAAGGAAATTAAAATCTGGAATACTGGTTTCAACTGCCGACACTACACAATGTGGCGTTGCAATAGTTGAGGTCACTTAAGAAGAGAAGAGGAAAACATAAAAATAAAAGTTAAAATTAAAAAACAAGGAAGAACAACGATAAAAAAGAAAGTCCTAGAAAAAGTCTTAGAAACGTAGCTCGTGCATTATTTCTTATAACCCAACAACACACTCTTCTATATCGACGCTAAATCGAATCAACCACCGATGGTGAAAAGAGCCATTATTCCTGCAATCTCGAGTAGGATATCTAAGCTGTCCAAGAATCAACAAATATTCGAAAGCAGTAAGCAATTCTACAATGAAGCTTTAAACAGATCAGGATACAAGGAAAACATTAATTACCTTGTACCTCCTTCGGTTGGGAATGGGGGACTAAACGGGAGACCGATCGCCTCTCGATCAATGGTTTCATATAATAGGGCAATGGGCAAGGCTAGATATAGGAGATTCGGTGTATCCCACGGTAATGTAAACCAGGTAGGGAGGGAACCGGTTGATGATAATATTCGTGAAGTTGGAAGTAACGAATTGAACACATATGCTACCCAAATCGGGGGGAAGTAGGAAGAATAATAGGAGAAGGACCACTATATGGTTCAACCCCCTCCTATAGCACTCATATTAAGACTAATATCCCAAAGATTGTTTATAGCATAGTGGAAAAAAACTTTACAAGGGATAGCAGATTGGGGGGATCATTAACAAAAATACTGTAAAACTGTCTTATTCAACCTGTAGAAATATAGCCACATCCATCATAGGATATAATAATTCTATAATAACTAAAACAAGGGATGCCATGTTCTCTTCTGGTGTTGATCCCAGTAACACCAGTTCAGTGAGAACCTCCATTATAAATATCCGTAGTAGTAGAACATCCAGCAACGGCCCAGCACACAACTGTAACTGCAGAGCTTCTAACATCTGTCCACTGGGAGGGGAACTGTAGAGTTTCAAGCATTGTCTACAAATGCGATGTGATAACAGAGAGTAGTAGGAAATCATATATCGGTTCCACCGGGGGGGAGTTCACAGATAGATTCAGAAACCACATGAGTTCCTTCAGAGGAGGCCAAAGGGAAGACATAGATAGGCCTAACACTTCTGTTGGCTGTTTAGTGAGAAACCTCATTGCTAAGCAAGACCCTTTCGAACTGAAATGGTCAATTTTAGGGAGGGCAAACAAATATAAACCGAACCAAAGGAAGAGATGCAACCTATGTGCAATGGAGTCGTACCACATCATGACATCTAGAGATAATTTACTGAACGCTAGGCAGGAAATACTACAATGCTGTCTGCATAGAAACCATTACCTGTTATCAAGCCTAAAACCTGGATACGAGGGGAATTGGGGGAAGTATAAACTTACAGCAGAGATAGGCAGGATGGACCCTTCCTGAGGCAATCTGGGGCAATAATTAGTGTATAATATAGAGGATGAGAATTAGTAACACGTACTTATGTCTTGATTCAATTATTAGCGGAGGCTCGGGACTTAGGTTGGGGGTGATAAGGTAGGAATATTCTATCGGAATAGGGCCCATTGATAGTTAACTATAGTAAATACTTATTCAGCAGAATAGAGGGGGGAAATTTTGTTACATATTAAAAGATAGTGGAATAATGAATAATAACTCACAATTTATTCTCAGAAATAGATATATTATACGAAATGCATTGGGAATTTCAAGTAATTTTAAGTGAAAAATAAGAAATAGCAACCTGGATGCTATTACTATTTAATTAAATTAGGTTAAATTAAATTAAATTAGTTTTTAATTAGGTTAAATTAAATAAAACAATGGGTGGCAGGAATGGGGAAAAATAATTAAGGAAAAATAATTTAAAAAACATGCATGCCGACACGGACTTAATTTCTAAAAATAGAAACAATTGGCTTTTTATAAAAAGTATTTTGTACGGGATTTTAAATTAGTAATAACAAAGTCTCCTGTCATTTAACGAGTTAGAGTGATATTTTCCCGTAAAGTTGGAAAAAAATAACCCCGTCCATTAAAAAAGATTTTTTCTAAAATAGAAAATAGATTTCTGATAACGATATTCCGTAGTAATATTTATTTATGGAATATAGAATAATATTCTCCACAAAGAGTTGCAAACAGACACAGCCGTTAAGGAAATATTTTAAATTATTTACAATAATAACTAGATTTTTTAAGAAAACTTTTTTATAATAACATTTTATTTTTAATATATGAATAATCTTTTAAAAATAATTTCTGCGGGATAGTTTTTTTTCGCTTCGTTAAACAACAACACGATAATAATTCGGCAGTTAATTAAATGAAGGATATTTTCCCAAAATGTAAAATGACGTCCCAGACACTAGATAATTCATTTCTAAAAAGAATAGGTGTAATAATAATTTTTTTAGAAACAGTATTTTGAATAAATAGTTTCTATCTACTAATTAAGATTTTTTCTTACTATAAGGGAGTTTTCTGCGAGATTGACGTTCAAATCGTCGTGTGTTTGTTTCGAAGGGTAAGAAATCAGCCATTGAAATAAGGCTCTTCGAACCCGGACGAACATTTATGTTGATTTTTCTTTGTGAGAAGTTGGATTTAGAATTCCCATACTATCATTGGATTGGAATGGTAATTTGTGAGCGGTATCTTGAATGATTTAGTTCTTTTTTTTGGGGGGGGGGGAGATTTATTCAAAATTGTGCCGGCCGACGTGAAAGTGTATTATCGCACATTGTTCCGGTTTTTTGGGTTTTTTAAAAATGTATTTGGGACCGATTATTTGCTTGTTGGCTTGGTGGAAGAAATAATGCACGAGCTACTTTTCTAAGACTTTTTCTAGGACTTTCTTTTTTTATCGTTGTTCTTCCTTGTTTTTTAATTTTAACTTTTATTTTCATTTTTTTCCTCTTCTCTGCTTAAGTGACCTTACCTATTGCAACGCCACATTGTGTAGTGTCGGCAGTTGAAACCAGTATTCCAGACATTTAATTTCCCTGATGAAACACGTGTAGGAAAAAACATTTAATTTGAATAAATAATATTTGTAAGAAAAAATATCTTTAATGGTGATCATTGGTGTCCTGAAAGGAATGCTTTGGTCAGCCGTCATAAAATCACATATAAATGCTCTGTACTCTGTAATCGAGTATCGTCGAGCTTGTTTTTATTGGAACAACGCCGGTCTTCACTGAATGATCTATTTTATAAGTGACAAATCTAAATATATATATATATATATATATATATATATATATATATATATATATATATATATATATATATATATATATATATATATATATATTTATCTATGTATAAAACTCCAGCTCTAATTCCACACTCCCTAAAGAATATACATAAGGGTCTTAACACACGTCGAACGAAGATACAAAATAACTCGGATGCCGATGCTAATTCACTAAACTAGTTTTTTTTTAAGAGAAGAATAGTCACAGAAAACATAAGCAGAATTGGTTAATTTGTACGCGTGTAAAAGAGAGAGTAAACGGAAGTTTTTTTCTGCTTGAAGTATCGCCAGATAAGAGAGAGAAACTCTCCGACCGGCAGTTATGTGTGTTTTTTAGCGTTGGTCTTGAGTCACATCTAAGCTTCAAGCTGTCGCTAGAATATTTCCATTCAAACGCGGACTTAGTTATGTTACGAAAGAGATATACAACCTCTATATTCTGTATAATTATTTCTCTATCTCTCCTGGACGTTAGCCCCGTCTAGTAATATCGCTACAACACTGTATTTATTAAAATCGGGATTTACTTAGTAAGGGATCGCCCAATATAAAATGTGTGTTTTTACTAATAAATAATTCACAACTTATCAAAGCAAAAACCAGCGGAGATAAAATCAATGAGATAGATATATTGTCAGTTAAATGATGAATAATTTAATGAGAGGATTAAAATTGAAAGATCCCAGTTCCATTACTAATGTGATCGGTTTATGACACTGTTATTCATAGTGAATTTAAAGACGACCAGGTTGTAGTCTGTCGGGAGGTAGTCTGTAGTAATGCATTTCGCAGACTTGAAGTTCTTGGTAATACACTTTCTTTGTGGAAATTCCGCATGCAAGTAGAAAGGAATTTTCTTTTACGTTGTGGTACTAAGACGAGTTATTGATGTTAAGGTTTGAAATAGAAGAAACAGAGGTTGGGTCTCGGTCAAGGATATTCACTAGAAATAACGATAGTTTGGAAGAAAGGCTGTTCTGTTTACCATCTATCTGGATCGCTCGCACCGGCTAATAATACCACTCTAGCATGGCCGTCGGGAATACCTCGGATCCCAATATATTTGTAGACATAGTCTTGTAGCAAAACTCTTATTGTCGATACGTCGTAGCAGAGTTTAGCCATCATATTCTTTTGTTTCTTGCTTTCTCTATCTGTATATATATTAGACGTGTGTTGTAGCCTGCATAACCCGACGGTGTCTCTTCATATACGTATAGACAACGTTGTTCTTATAATTACATGAGCTCTAACTTGGGTTTTAACTATTCTTTTAAGCTTTACAGTATAACATATACGTGTGTGTTACATACTAATCATTTCCTCTTCCCCATAAGAGAATGGTGCTGACCTCCCAAAGACGTTCGTTACAATCGCAGTTCAAACTCAAGAGAAGTAGATTAAAATAGATTTTTTGAGATGTCTACATGTGTTGCGTTGATGCCGCGTAGTAGCAGTAGTTGTATGCATGTTGATTTTGCTTTTCTCTCCCCCTCTCTCCCATTTTCGTCACTTTCAGATGTGTGTATATGGCTGCATTATATGGCAGTGTTCCTTTATGTACTTTTAAGCAGCATGTGTATAATAATTGTATTATACTTTACAGTATAGAACATACACTGCTGCTACATTATACTCAGTTACTTGTTAAAGGTAGATTAGACTAACTTATTTGGCATGTGTCACTAGAGAATTCTTGTTACGTCACTTCCCTTGAATACGTTAAATTAATTCATAGAGAAAATATCTACTTTCTACGTTAACTAATTTTGATTTGAAATTTTATTTTCTTAATACTATATTATTACACAATTACTAGAATTTATTAGATCTGAGTGAAATGTACTAATCCAACTACCCTGTGTAATGTAGTTTAAGTATGTATATTATTAATAAGCTCTATCGCCAGATGATTGGAGTATTTTGTGAAATATTTTATGGACGCAAACACCTCAATATTACTATACTCGATTTTTAAGAAATGAACAATCATTGTAAAATTATATTGGATTATATGGTTCAAGGATATATATATATATATATATATATATATATATATATATATATATATATATATATATATATATATAATTCGGTCTACTAATGATATTACTGCCGGCCAGGAAGTGTATCTTGGTGTGTCTGCGCATTAAGGAAGTATCTGATAGGGCTCTTATCATTCTGGCACGACACTGTCATCTCCCTGAGTGTATGGTAGTCAGATTTCCTTTAGTGAAGTTGTTATCCCGTCAGTAGGTTTAACGGGTTTTTGGCGTCATTAATTCCGGAGTCATTAATTCTCCCCAGATAATTAGTTAGCTAGTTTGCGAGGATCGTCGTGCTGACAATGTGAACTCTTGTAATAAAAGAAGCAAACAATCATTTTATACAGAAAATATATAATTTATTCTTCACATTCTTTAAAAGCATGTACAACTCGATAGTTGGCTCACATGTCCGTCGTGTGTGAAGATGAAACATCTAACTGCATTCTCCCCTCTCGGTGATGAAATCGAAAGAGAAAAAGGGAGTAAAACACCCTCAGCAATAGAGAACGATAGAATACAAGTATACATACCAAATAGAAAGAGACAGAGAAAAAGAAAGAGAGAGCAATAGTTACTTATTTCATTGTTATTTAGTTAACTGGGGGGTTCCGAAGTTTTACCTTTTACGAAGTAGGTGTCAGTCAACAATTGATTGTACTCTTGTCTACTCTGATGCACTGTCAACGAAGCTTGTTGAAAACATTTTCCACTCTGAACCGAGCAAAAGGTTGATTTCCGTCGCACTGTTTTAATTCAACAAAATTGTCTCGACGTCGGATACAAGGCTTTTAAAAGTGGGAATTCTAGCTGAAATAAAAGGGCCGTTAATCCTTGAGTCAAATATTTTCATACCTCTAAAGAGAGTTTTGACATATTTTCTTTTTAGAGTGTTCTAGTGCGATCACAGTCCACGCATTGGTATTGTACGTTATCTGGAACAAAGTGCACATACATACACAAATACGTTCGGTAGTGTAGTTTAAGAATATATTTTTGGTTGATCTTCAAAATCATTAGACTAAGAAAGGTTAATAAAATATAAATACTGTTCACCAAAAATTACAGAAATACATCCAGTCATTTGGTGTTCACGTAATAAATGTAACTTTTCGCCGTACGCGGAATATCTCCGTCATTATCATGATAGACAAGGCAAATAATACTTTTTTTTTTAGGTTTAAACAAAAACGGTTGATTTCTCTCCCCTAAATGATTTAAAAAAAATAACAACACAGTTTTTAAAAAAACTCCTGGGTAACGCCGGGTATGTTCATCTTCTTTGCGAATGGATGGATTGACAGTTGAATTATGAAGAATATTAGGAAAAGTTTGAAGATGATCAATGGAATTTACAAAGTGTTATTATGTATCAGGAAGGTTTCGGACGAGTATTTGTTGACAATGGATTTAGAGACGACCGTGTTGTAGTCTGCAGGGAAGCAGTCCTATAGTAATGCACGCAGAGAACGATATAGAAGTTGTTTGAAGTTGTGGAAGACGCAGTAGTTTTTTTGTTGCTAATATCTTATAAGGCATTAGCGGTGATTTGAGTTCAGTCGAGCACCTTCCATGGAAACATCGTTAAAGCCCAGAAAGGATCTTCTGTATTCCATATCTCCTGACGCTAGCATTGCCTAATAATACCCCTGCAGTAATACCGTCGTGAATTCCACCGATCTCAACAAACTTAAATTTAATTTTTATCCATTTCTTCGATTTTAATATTTAGTCCTGATACAGCTGTATACATTGTCTATTAATCTGGCTGCTACACACATTTGCATTATTACACATGTGCACACTGATATATCCATACACTCACACAACTGCGAGAATGTAATTCATTCGTTATTTTCTTTTCATTCAAGTTTTTCTGTAAAACAAGCACAAAGATAAAAGATTGCGGTGGTGGGGCAGGGCTAGAGCTTGATAGATTAGGTACTCTTTTTTTTTACCTTATCTAAGAGGGAGAGACTAGTGGATGGTGCATCAGCTCAGAGGTGACAACAATACTCCATGCATGGACAGATGGTCGCTTTGTAGAGATATAGGATACTGTCAGGTATTAGAAGTTTTCTAGCACTGTAGACAGACCCACTTTCTTTGCAGTGACTTTGACAATGTATCCTTTGTAGTTATTCTAATTCATGTTACCTGTGAATGTTAGGCCGAATAGTTTGAACGTTTGACTCTCAGGTAGAATGGTATTTACCATGATCGGTGGTTGAAGAGGTTTCTTGTTGCTGAAGGAAAAGAACATTGTCTTAGCAGCATTAAATGATTCATGATCTTATTACACTATAGACTGAAGGTCACTTTCTGGGGGTTCAGTATTGCCTCGGATATGTGGTCGTCTGTTTTACATATATGACGAAAATAGAATGTGGTGTCGTCAGCAAATATACTTATCTCATGCACAAAGTTATCAGGAAGGTCGTTTATAGAAAAACAGGAACAATAAGGATCCAAGGATCGATCCTTTGGGTAAACCTGCGTTTATATCATGTTGTTTGGATGAACGTCCTTCGAAGACAACCTGGATCCTTGTTTTTTTTAGATAAGAATGATCTAATTATATTAAATATTCAGCCAGTAATACCATATGAATTAATTTTCATGAAAAGACCTGTATACCAGACCTTGTCAAAGGCTTTGGATATTTGAAACGCTACCGCCTTAGCTTCACTTGCATTGTCCAGTGTATGGTATATGCGTGCAAAGATGATTGTTTGGATATCCGCACTAGACCGATACTGATGGTCAGAAAGAAGTTTAGCATTAACGAGAGGCCGGACTATCGCTAGATGAATTCAAAGAGTTTAGCGAACAGGAGAATTAGATTGATGGGCAATAATTCTGAGGGTCAGTTCTATCTCCAGTATTGTTGAACACGGAGGCAATTATCCAGCTATCGAAAAGACATTTGTTGTAGAGTTTGGAGAAGACAGGGGCTAGTTCAGCAGAGCATTTCTTTATTATTATTACTGGTATAAGATCATAGCCACATCCTTTGGAGGTGTCAAAGTTTTTTATGATGTCCCAGACATGATATAGGTAATGTCAAGTTCATCAAGTGAGCATTCAGTCTGCAATGGGGAATATCCCTTACAGTAAAGAAGCAAAAAGTATGAAACACATTTGTTTGTACGTAAATATTAATGAATATTTATATAAAAATATTGTTTTCGCCTCCTTTAAAGAAAGATAGGGCCTATCAAGGAATTAATAATAAGCTGTCAAGCTGTGCGTAATGTGATTATCTGGTCTCTGCTGAAATGTATATAAAATAGTTATATATATATATATATATATATATATATATATATATATAAATTTAATGAGCTAAATGTACATCTTTATATATAAATTCATATTGCAATAGATTTCCATAACAGTCCCGTCGACGTGTGCTTAGCACAGTAATGTAAATTAATTTGCGTAGACTATTTTAATGTTAATATATATATATATATATATATATATATATATATATATATATATATATATATATATATATACCTGGACTATTCTAAAAAATGATAACCACGTGGACAATGGATGGAACTCTTCTCAATTTCTATGAAAAGAAGGAAAGAAAAAATAAATCTTCCTTTTTGAAACACGCCGACAAATCTGAAGTATGCTTATAAAAAATCTGTTTGAGTGGTTTAAAATATATCCAATCTTCCGGTAGAGAAAAAAAAGATTATATCAACAGAATCTTCTTGGCGTCGTTTTGATCGATAGACACGTGAAAGAATAAAATACGCGTTTGCGATCAGGAAAATGTTTTATGCATAGAAAAATAAAATGCTTGAAAAATATTGAAACTAAAAAATAAATTTGCTTATGTAATTTGATAAGTATTTATTTATGAAAACCGGACTGTAATACCTTTGAAAGGTTCAAATAACATATTTGTAAACTTTATCTATCTATTACTAGCAATAACACCAGGCGCTGCCTGGGAGTAACTATCATTTTCCACTATGATAATAACGTAATGCCTAACGCAATTTTCTACTTATATATACTACAGATACATACATAGATGGAATACTGTTGTTAGTTCTAGGCAGGTGCCACTCAGAGTACTCTTCCCTGCCATTGACAGAGTACAAAACCGAATATTGCAATCTAGTGGTGAGGTCATCTCTTCTCTTTACTACATCCCTTCCACACGGACGTTGCTAGCTTATCTCAACTGCATCTTTATTTAATTCACCCAGACACACTACTGAAGACGAAAATGATGTAATGGGTTCTGTTCATACAGAGTGGGCCAAAATGAGGGTCCTATCTTTAAATTTGAATAACTTGAATTTGAATAACTTACACAAAATAAAAGTTAAACTCACCAAACTTTATGTGTGTGTAGACTGACCCTTCCGAGATTTTTAGAAATAAACAAAACAAATTTTAGCCGAAAAACACTTCTTAAAACTTACAAAAACTAAAGTATTGTTTTTTACACTGTTTTGAGTTTTTTAAGCAAAAATAATGTTTTCTAAATGAGGGTACGTTCCTTAGGGCTAATACGGCTCATGCTTGCTTCGGAAGGGGTCCTTTACTTATTCTAAAAAAAAAAAATTTTTAAATCAATAAATAAAAAAGTCATGAATTTTTAAAAATAGGACCCTTATTTTTGCCCACCCTGTATAATATTTACTTCGCTTCTTTTTACAAATAATTCCAACGGTCAAACGTTCAGAAACGTTTCTACCAAGACACTTAGGAGATAATAGCTCTATTAGGACAAAAAGTAAATTATGATGATAATGAGTAGGGATTCTAATTCAGGTCTTGCTTGCCTTTTTTACTTTGTCTTTCTTTGGTTCATATATGAACACTGAGGATTTCCATACCAGGAAATAAATGCATAAGACATATGAGCATGAAACAAATATATTAGTGGTAAGCCGAAACAATTATATGCTGAAATTAAAAACATTTTTTGTGAAATGATGTAAATCTCTCCTTCCTAACATTTGACATTGTTTAAAATTAGATAAAAATATTCCATAGCATAGCTATAGCCTCAAACTATTGAGCAATTAAAATTGCTTTATGTTATAAAATGTATATTTAAATATAAAAAACTATAAATATAAATGCATATATATATATATATATATATATATATATATATATATATATATATATATATATATATTGTTTTTATTATTATTATACGACGTATATACTACGAAAGATTATGACGATAAACATCATACATATTTCGGCAAGGTGTGTGTGTTCTAGTAGCAAAACGCCAAACTTAAAACAGTAATATCGTAGGTTCGATCCTTACCCAAGTAAGACATGCTGATGATGATGATAGCCAGAAACACGTGCCCATGCATTCCTTGTATATGCACGTAAAAGATATATATATATATATATATATATATATATATATATATATATATATATTTATATATACATGGAAACACGTAGGCATGCATTCTTACATATATACACATACATTTTCAGTTTTAACCACCTAGCATACACTAATCTCGAGTGCCGGTTGTCTCTCAGTACAAGGGTTTGTCAGGACAACCTGACATGAGGATACTTCACCCTACAAGTGAACCGTGACCATGAATTCAAAATCACATCGTATTCGAAATCCAAATGAGATCCCTCATCACGACTATACACTGGCAAATACGAGGAACAGTGCACCTTTTCCTAGTAATGTTACCTCCAGTAACATCAATTAGCTTGATACTCCACCAGACTAAATAAATCTTTGGCGTGAAATCCTGTTAGACCAATATATCATGAGAACGATATACTATCACATAGTTAACTGGTCCATTAGAGAAGACGAAAACTTATGTTCTTAACTTCTTTACTCAGAAGTAAAGGAACACTTTCATGGAATATTCGAATATGAATGTATCTCATATAGAGGGCAATTGTTAGACTTGGCAACTAGATAACTTACTTTCTGAGAACTTTGACTGAAGTAAAATATATATATTCATACAAAAATAAAGTATACGTATATAAATATTGGAGCAAAAAGTTATTTGATTATGTAATTTGATATTTATTTATGAAAACTGGACTGTAATACGTGCAAAGTGTTCAAATAACATATAAGCAATCTTAATGTATATATTTTTTGCAGGGATATCCGACGTTGCTCATGTTTTAATGTTCTTTTTCACTATAATTTGTACGCTTTATATCATTCAGACTACTAGCCTCAGCTTAAATGTAATTCTTACAACGATGTAACCTCAGACTTACTTCAGGTGTATCTTATTAAACTCGGAAATCTGCACGGAATTTTAACAGGATCCTTGACTTAATACAATGGGGTTACCATGCTCTCGTTCCGTCAGCCATGTCCGGGTAGAAGTATACAGTTATTCGCAATTATTAGTATCGCCCGCATAGTGGATTCCACCTTCAACATTCAGAAGACTGCACATAGAACTGAATTTTCCGGAGTACTCTATCCCTTACACTATGGGTCCTTGCGGAACGAAAGCATGCGACCCCATGTGTATTAAATAAAGGGTTACGTTCGAAATTCCGTACAGATTCCCAAGTTTGACAGAAATATTTTCGAGTTTGATCAAATACAGCCGAAGAAAGTCGTTGGTTATATCGGCTGACATGTTGTGAGGGTAACACTCAAGATGAGAACAGTGGTTCGAATAATCCCAATTATACAAGTTTCAATCCTGATCTACAAAATTTAGAAACTTTTTCACTATGTTCATAACCTCACTCTTGGCACAATTCTTTACCTGTATAAGAGCTAAATAAATACGTCCTTAGATGAAATACTGCTGTATCTTCGGTAAGATGCAGCCCAGAGTACTATTTCTCGCATTCATAGAGTAAAACACAACTTCGCAATCTTGTGGGTGTTACCCTCTTGACTTATTTACATATGCTTTCACACGGAAGACATGTTAGTAGCATTTCTTTTCTGTATGGTTATGTTTATGTGACGTGCTCGACTCATCTGCAATCCCTGATCCCCCTGAAAAAACATTCATAGCAAGAACCCGCCGAGCTACAACTACAATAAAGAACTTTGCATTTTCCCTCTGCCTCTGTCTCCGTCTGTCTCTCTGTCTCTCCCTGTTTCTGTCTGACGGAAATTTCATGAACAAAGTGTATGTCTTAGAACATCTAATTTGTGGAACAAATAACATGAGACTACTTCCCAACCGACTACAACATGGTCGTCTTCAGGTATAATGTTAACAAAAGCTGGTTTAGCAGTCCTCTTGGATAATAAAATGTTGCCAATTCCGCCAAATGCTTTTAAATCATTTCGTGGTTCAACTAATCAACTCCCTGTGATGAGCAATAACCCATTAGTAAAAAAGAAACAAACAAAAATAAATACTAAATTATTTTTATTCTTACCGCTTCCACCGGTTTTGCCCCTAATATAATCGAAAGAAACTGAACTTTTGGAATATTTTTAGAATTAGTGTCTTATACGCATAGTTTAAATTTAATAAAAATGTGATATACGTATTTGAAGTTTAAAGGTAGTGTTGTCTTCATATCTTCCTTACAGGGCCTACTTACAGATCGGGAACAGTGATGTAGATATTCAGGATCACTTCCATTGTCTTCCCTATATAATTGTATATATGCTATTTAAATTTTGAAACGTAAGATTAATTTGAAGTTTAAGAAATGTCTAAAACCATAGCTGTTTTAAAGGGCGCTAAGAGATTAGGAACTACCTTAATTGTCTTCCCCTGAAAATGAGATTAAAATTTCCTCATAATAGGAAATGTTTTATGTTTTAACTTTAGTTCATGCATGACTTGTTTTTTTCTCGTGCTTTTCTTTTATAGACGATCAATGTGAACCTCTGCGTTTATCAATACTCAACGCTACACAGTGGCTATTAAAATGTTTGGATGGAGTGCTAAAACAACAGAGATTGCTGAAAAATAAAATTTTAAGTGTGGTGGGTAGTAAAACGTTCCCAAATATATCTAGGTATGAGTTTCCCATTGGAAGAGAACTATGCGTTGTGAAGGATGAACAGTGATTCCCATACGATATGACGAATCGACGCCGTTTACTTGACGCGGTGCAATGATACCCAGCTGATCGTCTGACCAGGCGTTATCCTGCATAGGTTTTACACTCTTCGCACTTTTTATTATAAATTATTATTTCCAATAATCTACTTTTAGTTTTAGTGAACATTTTCAATAATAACTTAATTCATTTTTCTCAAGGCAGGCAGTTTCAAGAATTGGTTGTTTACCCTTTGAAACACTGTGCTGTATATTAATTGTAATTATCTCAGCTAACACAGATTGATCTTGTAACGTAGCTACCTAATTCAACTTATTACAACTTAAATATCCATCTTGCCTTTTTAACTTCAAATTAAATAAATTTACTTTCCTTACACTTTGTTTTTTTGATATCTTTGAAATTTAAAAACAAAATTAAAATTATTATAATTAACTTCTAAAATTAAATTATTACTCAGGCGTTAACCATAGAACACTTTATAAACGAAGTTACTAAAATTTAATAACTTTTTTATCATAACGTTCTGTACTTTAAATTTTTAAAAGTAGCAAATATATGCTTTCTCAGGTCGCATATTTTTGCTATCTAGAAAAGGTCTATTGAACACAGAATCGATTTACACTCATAAATTCCCATTAAAGAAAGTTGTGTTTAATTCAGTTAAAATGTCTAGTCACACGAGGATATTTTCATTGCTCTTAGGCTGTTGGGCTTAGCCTGAAGGGTAGTATATGTTCTCTTAACAGTATTGTATGACTGTAAAAGCACTCCACTGATTTACTCACCTGGCGTTATCCTGCATAGGTTTTACACTCATCAAACCATGACCTACCATATTGTTTAATCTTTGGATGATCTCAAACGTAATGTCTATCAAAACACTCTACAGATGATCCCTACATTGCAGAATGGCATCACGGTCATTACAATGGTATTTTGAAGACAGTCGTGGGCCAAATATACTTTTGATTGTACTCTTCTTTTATTAGATGAATTGTAAACACCTCTACTGTCGTCTTCGCCAACAACCTAACTTGATTTTTATAACCTTATATTCACAGCATAATCTCGTTGAGAGACCCGTTTCCGCTGAATCACCGAAGGTAAACGACGTTGAACCTGGTCAGTACTTAATCGGAGACCATTTTGGAATACCAGGCGCTGTTTTAGGATGCTTAGTTATGGGCAAATAGCGTCGACGACCCACAGTGCTTAGCGTGTCGACTATGGTTACACCATTAAATGACAGTCAGCAATAAGGTGTCGGAACCCAGTGAGGGGTTCATCCTCCAGGAGTTATCCAAAACCCTGAATAGTGATGGTAATTGTGATCCCCCCCAACAAGCTTTATTGTCACTCAAGCGTAACGGGGCTAATGTGATAGGCTGGCAGTTGACAAGTGCAGTATGTTTACTGGATTAAATTTCGTAAAAGTACTTGTAAAACAAGCACATAAATGCAACACAGCGACAATGCGAAAAGGGTTCGAGGTTTGTAGACAATGTTGGACCTGTAGAATTAAACATTCTTTTTTGCACCCTTCCCAAGAGGCGAGCGTTTGTTATTGTTAATAAATGTATATGTATGTGAATAGTATTGCTACTTCACTGCTGCATGGACGTGGGGAAATAAACGGTCAAGCACGCCTCCTTCAATTCCAGCAAGTTGCATGGGTTTTAGTAGTATTTCAACGAGGTGACGTTTTGCATCGCACCGAACAGTTGGTACCGTTAGATGTAACACGTGTAGTGTACAGAGTGATGCCTTCGTGGCCAAGGAAGAAACGAATGGTGCTTCTCAGGATCCGGGCCGTTTCTAGACTAGTAGTGTGGCCTTACACTTAGCCATATGGAATGAGGGGGGATAGTTTTCTTATTACGGTCTGATTTCGTACTTTAAACATTAACCTAATTTCAAAATAATATGTTATAAGATAAGAAATTGCACTATACACTATTTAAAACGAGGTAAGTACACACCGCTAGCTTATGTGTGTGGGGACGGACCAATTTGAGTACGTGTTCCCTGTCTAGGTATGGTGCACGTCGATTCGAAGTCTTATCAGACCGACCCTAGTTAATATAGTCTCTTAGCTAGTGCTTCAAATGTCATCCGGCCACCTTCTCTTTTTTCCTACTTAAAATGTCCTGCTTGTTTTCGGCTCTTGAAACAATCTCGAAAACAATAACCAGCTCATACCTAGATAGATATGGGAGGGTTCTACTAACCTCCACGCTTGGCATTTTATTTGTCAGCAATTTTTGGGACAGACTTTGGTCTGACTTTTCAACCACCCACCAAACACCGATTACTTTGTACATACATATTTGTAGATAAATAATGACCAACCATTAAGAATAATGTTAAGTAGGTGTTATCCATAGAGGGAATATGGTGTTTAAGTAACTGAAACAGTCGATCCCCAGCACACCCCGGTAATTGCGGCCTTGTGCCACATATTATTTAATAAAGAACATTCACTATACTATGGACGTGTTTGTAAAATGCTAAATATTAATGAAATACCTTCTTTTTCAGTATTATCCTGCTATATTTTCTCACACACGTGTTTGCTATTCACGATAACTATACCAAAAAAATATAGACGATGTTTACGAATCCGATATAGCCGTGCACGTGGGCCGATGAAATATAAAAGATGAGAATATTAAATACTCTCATTTTTTTCTCATCCATAAGAAAAAGATTAAAAACAAAAGATAAAAATACAGGCGGGCCGAAAATAAATGAAGAGAATGGAAAATATCATGTATACGTGCGTGTGTGTATGTGTGTATGTGTGTGTGTCTTCTTCACTGTGTGTTTATGTGTGTGTATTTCTGCAGTGCGCGCGTGTGTGTGTACGTGTGTGTAAGCCTATGCGTTTGTCTTGAGTGTTTGTCTGTATATATGTGTCTGTGTTTGTGCTTATATACATATGTGTGTATATGTATATGCGTGTGTGTGTATGTGCATCTGTGGGTTTGAGTGTGTATGTCTTTTTATTCGGGTATATGTGGTTGTGTGTGCGTGTTTCTATTAAAGTTTTTTTTCTCGATTTTACTTGATTGTAAATTCCCAGAAACCAACAGGCCGTTTTCCTGGGACTGACACATGATTTCTATATGAGATTCATAGATACCCCAGTGTTCAACTAAAGTTCTTCCTTACCTCGCAAACTTGAGTTAATAACAAAGTGAAAAACGTTAATTTGCTTCTCTTCAATTTACTATATGTTATAGTATATCTTCCTTGTGGTATTTTTTGGTCGTTCTGAAGTCTAGGACAAGAATTAATCTTGTCTAGTGGAGGATCCAGCTAAGTGTTGTTACATAACAAGGAAGATGTTGAACCATTCCTCGTGTAAGCCAGTGTGTAAGACTGTCGAGGGGATTTAATTTGTGCTTCGAATACTATGTTATACTGAATATTTTGTCAGGATTTACGTGTCGAGTAAAGTATCCTCATGTCAGATTAGCCTGACAAACCATTGTACAGACAGAACGAATACACTCGAGGATGGTGTCTAGTTGGTCCTTCTAACTCTGCTATGTGTATGTGTGGGTATGTGTGTTTATGTGTGTGTATTTCGGCAGTGCGTGTGTCTGTGGTTTTGATATGTAGGTTTATGTGTTAGTATATATATATATATATATATATATATATATATATATATATATATATATATATATATGTGTCTTTTAGCCTATACGCATATGTGTGTATATGTGTCTATGCGTATGTTTGTATGCGTATCTGTGGGTTTGAGTTGGTTTGTATTTTTATGTGACTGTATGTTTTTTTTGTGGCTGTGTGTGATTTTGTATCTATGTTTGTGTTTCTGTGTGTGCATATATGTGTGCGAGATTTATCTGGTTATGTATTTCGTACGTGTTTGTAAGCGTGTGATTTTGAGTGGATGTTTTCGTGTACTTCTATTTATAAGTGCATGTGTTTGTGTGGGAGGGCGTATGTATGAGTTTATACGTTTGTGCGTGTGCCTATGTATCCTTGAACATGTGTGTGTAGTGCGCATGTGTGTGCACCTACGCTAATATGATGTAAACCAGAACAGTCAAGTTAATATGTTTACTAGAAAGCAAAAACAAATGTATCTGTCGCTGCAGCAATATATTGCCGGTCGGATAAATGTGTTGAATCATCTTGTAATTTTAATTTTATTTTTTGGGTTTGTGTCTTGCGGGTTGTAAAATACACAATACAAAAAAGCAAAAACCACCAGAAGACGAAACAGAAAGAAACGGAAGCTTAATACATATGTAAATAAACTCCTTGGAAAGTTGAGAAGATAGAATTGATGTAAAAAATACGTGATGGATAGATGGTTATTTTTTAATAGCGAAGGTACGATACGAAAAATGGGTGAAGCCAACAAAATTGACGTTATAGATTAAATGCCATATATGTCAGCTCGATTGGCTGTCATTCAAATGAAATAAAGGCAAAATGATACATGTTTTGTGAGGTTGAAGGTTAAGAAGGGTCGATGCCTGGGTCGTCTTCAGGTATGTGAAAAAATGTAGTTATATTGGATGTCGCGACTGCTGTATTATTAATAAACACAAATGTTGATCAAAGGAGGAAGTAACTCATAGGAGTATTCCCCATAAAACATCAATTTGAGCAAATACATATAAGACATTGACAAGGTTCTGCAAAGAAAGTGGGATCTCTCTACTGTGCTAGACAACTTCTCACAAATGACAGTATCATGTATATCTAGAAAGCAACCATCCGCTTATACATAGAATATTGTTGTCACATAATGGCCGTGGCACCAGCCACTAATCCTTACCCCTTAAACAAAGTCCCAACAGTATTATTTAATCTTATAGGTCCCTCACTATCAACCACGCTTCAGCCCCTGTTCCATCACCGCAATGTTTGATCCTTGTGATTGTTTTACAAGTAATCCAATGGGTGGTGCTCCGATGCACTTGATGCTCTAGTGTTCCGTCGACATATATACACTCAACCAACCCGACAATCAGCTAAATTACATCCATTCACTGTAGAGGTCTCAAGATGTTGGAGAGTCTTCGACTCCAATATTTTTTTTACTGGTGTTGCCGTCCTTTGGTAGTTCCTCACTGCTCCCTGTTTCTCCGACTGTACCGACATGCATGAATTTAAAACTGATGTAGACAAGTATCTCGTTGCACAGCTCTCAATTAAAGATCACCCTAAAACTTTTACACTGATTCTTTCGCGATTGTTTAGAGTGAAATATTTAACTAAAAAGTGGGACGAAGAGCTAGAGCCCCACCATCTACAGCTAATCTAATCAGAAAGACAACTCTAACCAGAGTAGCCAGCTATTATTTCCCACAACATCTCATTAACTACAAAAGTAAGAGAAATCATAATGTTTTTGTATTTTATATTACAGGTTAACGAGAGAACTTTATTCTCATTAGGAAAAGTAATTATTTGCGCAAAGTGAAACAATACGTTATATATATATATATATATATATATATATATATATATATATATATATATATATATATATATAAATAGCCGAACTAAAGTGATGTGATACAGCGAAACATTCTGTATGTGGGTGACTATATTAAACTCTATTTACTGGGTAGAGCTTATCGTAAAGAAAATCGCCAACTGCCACTAGGCATAGCTCAGAAGGTTAAATCAATTCGAGTTCTCGGAACTTGACAATGTTTACAATGAGATTTTACTTACATTCATCAAGTGTCGCTTGATAGCGCAGGGGTAGAAGCGCTAACCTCTGAACTCGGTGGTAGAATTTCAATCCCGGCAGTAGGTACTTGCTGGTCTCGTTCACTTGCTGGTCTCGTTCACTTAAGACCTGTGATACAGCGAAACAGTATGTATGCGGATGACTATATATATATTATATTTTTTAAAAAAAAAAACATAACAATAGTGGTGTAAAATAAATAAAATTTATTTTAATCTTAGCTTTCAAGAATATACTTCTCATTTTCAAAGAGTGTTTTTCTTTTCGTCCGATGGAGATGGACTTTTTGGTCAGAAAATCACGTTATGTATGTAGGCGAGGTGACGCCGGTTGTAATAAGAAAGGGTACTGAGACATATTTTTAAAACCATTGTTTCGTAATAGTATTATATATATTTTTTAAACCATAACAATGTTAGTGTAAAATAAATAAAATTTATTTTAATCTTACCTTTCGAGAAAATACTTCTCATTTTCAAAGCGTGTTTTTCTTTACTTCCTTTATTTTATCGTCCGATGGAAATGGACTTTTTGGTCAGAAAATCACGTTATGTGTGTAGGCGAGGTGACGCCGGTTTGAAAAAGAAAGGGTATTTAGACATATTTTAAACGATTTTTTCGTAATAGTATTATATATTTTTTTGAAAAAACCATAACAATGGTGGTGTTAAATAAATATAATTCATTTTAATCCAAGCATCCGAGAATATACTTCTCATTTTAAAAGCGGGTTTTTCTTTTCTTCTTTTTTTTAATCGTCCGATCGTAATGGACTTTTTGGTCAGAAAATCACGGTATGTGTGTAGGCGAGGTACGCCGGTTTTAATAAGAAAGAGTACTGAGACATATTGTTTAAACCATTGTTTCGTAATAGTATTTTTTTTTTGAAAAAAAACACAACAATGGTGGTGTTAAATAAATAAAATTTATTTTAATCTTACCTTTCGAGAATATACTTCCTATTTTCAAAGAGTTTTTTTCTTTTCTTCTTTTTTTTCATCGTCCGACTGAAATGAACTTTTTGGTCAGAAAATCACGTTATGGCTGTAGGCGAGGTGACGCCGGTTTGAATAAGAAAGGGTACTTAGACATATTTTTTAAACAATTGTTTCGTAATAGTATTATTTGTTTTGAAAAAGCCATAACAATGGTGGTGTAAAATAAATAAAATTTATTTTAATCTTAGCTTTCGAGAATATACTTCTCATTTTTAAAGAGTGTTTTTCTTTTCTTCCTTTGTTTCATCGTCCGATGGTAATGGACTTTTTGTTCAGAAAAATCACGTTATGTCTGTAGGCGAGGGTACGCCGGTTTGAATAAGAAAGGGTACTGAGACATATTTTTTAAACCATTGTTTCGTAATAGTATTATATTTTTTTTTGAAAAAAACATAACAATGGTGGTGTAAAATAAATCAAATGTATTTTAATCTTACCTTTCGAGAATATACTTCCTATTTTCAAAGAGTTTTTTTCTTTTCTTCTTTGTTTTAATCGTCCGATGGAAATGGACTTTTTGGTCAGAAAATCACGTTATGTGTGTAGGCGAGGTGACGCCGGTTTGAATAAGAAAGGGTATTTAGGCATATATTAAAACGATTTTTTCGTAATAGTATTATATTTTTTTTTGAAAAAACCATAACAATGGTGGTGTTAAATAAATATAATTCATTTTAATCTAAGCATCTGAGAATATACTTCTCATTTTAAAAGCGGGTTTTTCTTTTCTTCTTTTTTTTAATCGTCCGATCGTAATGGACTTTTTGGTCAGAAAATCACGTTATGTCTGTAGGCGAGGTACGCCGGTTTTAATAAGAAAGGGTACTGAGACATATTGTTTAAACCATTGTTTCGTAATAGTATTATGTTTATTAAACCATAACAATCGTGTTGTAAAATAAATAAAATGTATTTTAATCTTACCTTTCGAGAATATACTTCTCATTTTCAAAGAGTGTTTTTCTTTTCTTCTTTTTTTTCATCGTCCGACTGAAATGAACTTTTTGGTCAAAAAATAACGTTATGGTTGTAGGCGAGGTGACGCCGGTTTGAATAAGAAAGAGTACTGAGACATATTTTTTTAAACAATTGTTTCGTAATAGTATTAAATATATTTTTTTAAACCATAACAATGGTGGTGTAAAATAAATAAAATTCATTTTAATCTTAGCTTTCGAGAATAATCTCCTCATTTTCAACGAGTGTGTTTCTTTTTTTCTTTTTTTTTTTCATCGTACGATGAAAATTGCCTTTTTGGTCAGAAAATAACGTTATGTCTGTATGCGAGGTGACGCCGGTTTGAATAAGAAAGTGTACTTAGACATATTTTTTAAATAATTGTTTCGTAATAGTATTATTTTTTTTTAAAAAGTTATAACAATGGTGGTGTAAAATAAATAAAATTTATTTTAATCTTACCTTTCGAGAATATACTTCTGATTTTCAAAGAGTGTTTTTCTTTTCTTCTTTTTTTTTTAATCGTCCGATGGTAATGGACTTTTGGTTCAGAAAAATCACGTTATGTCGGTTTTAATAAGAAAGGGTACTGAGACATATTTTTTAAACCATTGTTTCGTAATAGTATTTTTTTTTTTTTAAAGCCATAACAATGTTGGTGTAAAATAAATAAAATGTATTTTAATCTTAGCTTTCGAGATTATACTTCTCATTTTCAAAGAGTGTTTTTCTTTTCTTCTTTTTTTTCATCGTCCGATGGAAATGGACTTTTTGGTCAGAAAATCCCTTTATGTCTGTAGGCGAGGTGACGCCGGTT
>OY744519.1:155844028-155869028 GCA_963556195.1 Sepiola atlantica
AACATCCCCGAGAGTGCTCAACTTTAATTTCTTAAAGGGGATTTGTATAATATTTATAAATAAATATTAAATTTATAGCGTTTTCAGTGCGGGAAAGTAACAATTTCAGACGGTCGGGAGGCGCGAACCTGGTTCACAGAGTCAGCCTAGAATCTGCACGCAGTCGCTATATCCACTCGGCCAAGGGAAATTAAGATCTATATGTACCTAGAAGCGGGTACAGATAGTTGACTAGTCGACTGTGTTCGACGAACGTATTTGGAACTTTGAATTAGAGTTTTTTGACAGTCTATTTTTAACATCCCCGAGAGTGCTCAACTTTAATTTCTTAAAGGGGCTTAGTATAATATTTATAAATAAATATTAAATTAATACCTAAAGACGCTAGCGTTTCAAGCTTATTACTCTCAATAATATATATATATATATATATATATATATATATATATATATATATATATATATATATATATATATATATATATATATATATGTAATTATGCTTCAGTGTAAAATCTCAGAAATAAAGGAACCCCTTCTTAGAACTAACACTTACTCTCTCTATTAGATACATAGATATCTGAGTGTTCAACAAAAGTGTGCATTACCTCTCAAACGTTTATTTAGTAAAGAAGTAAAAAGAGTAATTTTCTTCGCCCAGATTTACCAGTTAATTATGGTATATTATATATTTATTGTGGTTCCTGGTGAATAATTTGTCAGGTCTGCTAGAGTATTCATCTGCGTGATATTATTTGGTGTAACATAACTAGGAAAAGGTGCAATATTCGTCGTTTTTGCTAGTTTCTACCGGTGTCGGGGGAATATCATGTTTGGCTTCAAATACTGTTATTTTTAATATTTAGTCACGTGAATTATACTCATGGCAATGTGTCCTGAGGAACCATGTATAGAGAGACCTAAGACAATCAATTTCTCTCTCTGTTTCTCTCTCTCCCCCCTCCTCTCTCCCTCTCTCTCTCTCTCTCTATATATATATATATATATACATTTATATATATATATATCTGTGTGTGTGCGTGTGTGCGTGTGTGCGTGTGTGCGTATGTGTGGTTTCAGATACAGAAAAAAACTGGTGTGTATTTTACTACGTCTATTGCAACTTGCACTGAAATGAATATTCTTACCCAAAATAAATTTATTTGAAAAATGGTGATCCGCCATTTTGAAAAGAGATCGATTCAGGAAAAATCATGCGATTACATTTGTTAGCCGAATATTGTCTGAATCTCAGTTGTTGTTTTTGTTTTCAATATATTTTTATACCAAAGCAAAGTTAATCAACGTCTGTCTCTCTAAGGATTTAATCACAAAAAAGTGCATGTCATTTTTTCTTTGTGTTATATATTAAACTGACTTTTAATCCCAACTTCTTCCTGATTCAAACCATTTAATCCGTGTTAAATGGGTCGACTAAAGGTTCACATGTTTTCTAGTGTTCCCTAAGTCTATTTCTAATTATTACTCACACTTGTTATTCTTTGTCTTCGGATATGTTTTATTTCTGAATTCAGAGTATCGATAATGGTTTAGCAAACAATTATGATTGATTTGTTGTTGTAGGGTTGATGTATGGTTATCTTCACTTTTAGAAAAGACACCTTCTCATGCTTTACCTAGACCTTCCTGTTACTTTATTGCTATTCGCTTGACCCACGTACCGAGAAATGTCGACAGGATTGCTCAGCATGGTTTGTTAGTAAAATTGCACTTCATCTAATGTGCTCATTTTTAAAACTCCACCTGTTTAACCTCTTGCAGGTGAAATTAAATAAACGCACATATTTGCAGATATCTCCCGAACCGAGTCATAGATCGACAGACATATTCGGGCTAATGTCTATACTTTCGACTGCATCAACTTTAAATTACTTTCTAAAACTTAGCAGATTATCCTCTTAGATATTACTATCCGTCATATAACAAAGTTCTGTATTCAACATCTTTTTTATGCATAAGTAGGTGCATGTTTTCTTAAAAGACTTGTTTGTCACCAAAGAAGCTAGGGTTCCTTATGCTATGGTCAGCTCTTGAACAACGTGTTTTCTCTACGGTTGCATTTATTAGACTGAGACAAAAATATTTTCTAAAACTGAACATAAAAAATAATGTAATCGTCTAATATGTTACATTTAAAATAAGATTGAATTTTTTTCGGCAAGATCCCATACTTAAATTTTACCGAGTAAGGGTTGACATGATGTACACACACGTGTAAATCTAAATATCTAGACGTTATAATAAATAACACAGAGACACGAAGCACACATACATTTGAACTATGCGTGTTTAGCACACACACACATTTGAACGAGCGCGCGCGGAAACCAACCGAAATAGACAAAATCTAAAAAAGAAAAAAATGAATATAAATAAAATAAAAGAGAATACATTTTGTAAAAGAGAATACAGTTAGTAAGTTATGGAGATATATTTATAACAATTAAGCAACACAGAGGTTTCCTCGTTTCATTCCTGTAGATAGTTATCAGGCTAAAATGCAGTTTTCGTGTTGCCGAGTGGTTTTATATATGGTGTTTAGTCTAGCTTGTTAACCAATCTCGTTAACTAATATCGTGGTGTTTAGCCTACCTAGTTAAACTCCGGTGGGCTTTCCCGAGGCCACGACCCCATGGACCAAGTCACGACTAATGAACTGGTTGTGTGAGCTTATCGGCACTAAACAAGCATCCACTTTGCCCTCCCCACTCTATCTCAAAACAAACATGAATTTACAAAATAAAAACAA
This sequence comes from Sepiola atlantica, assembly GCA_963556195.1. NCBI lineage: Eukaryota > Metazoa > Mollusca > Cephalopoda > Sepiida > Sepiolidae > Sepiola > Sepiola atlantica. The sequence goes on from OY744519.1 coordinate 155,846,799, forward strand.
AACCTAAACCACACAGACACCCAACAAAAAACATCTTCGCCTCCGCACTTCCGGGTGGCATTCACCAATATCTGGAGACTTAGAACCAACATTAACGATGTAGAAACGTTTCTCCTGACAAATTCCCCGGATATCCTAGCACTAAGTGAAACGAAATTTCAACCCTCAATCTCCTCTTACCACTTTGACATAGTTGATTACCTTCCACTCGACCGTAAAGACTCTGAAAAACATATGCACCGGCTAGGAGTTTAGGTTCGGAACACCCTATTTTTGACGAGAGAACATAGGTTAGAATCAGATGGCCAAGCCTAAATGTGTCCTTACATCACATATTTAGATACGTATATTTCTTATACCGTTCTCCTTCGACCTAGAACTGTACCCCGCTTGACTCTGTCTCTGAAAGCTTAGATAAAGCACTCCCACTCGACTCGAATTCCCAAATACAAGTATTTGGGGATTCTAATGCACACCACCGTGACTGGTTGGGAGTTAACGGCATTATTGATGCAGCTGGGCACTCTAGGTAAAATTTCACCTCAGCTCACGATCTCTCACAGACTGCCACTTTTCCGACCTGCCTTCCTGAACGTGCGGACCAGCAAGCCTAACTTCTCGACCTGTTCTTGACCTCACTTCCACGGGGCTTGTGTGGCGAATGCTTACAGCCCTCTACGAAATTATGATCACATTGTGGTATCAACTTAAAAACCCTTCCAAAAGCTGAAGAGCCGTTGTTCTACACGATGAGAAACTATGATTAGGCTGATTTTGAATCCCCAAGTGATCACATCAACGACGCCCTATGGGGTGAAACCTTCTCACTCCCTACTGATCAGTGTGCAAATGAGCTAATCGGATGGCTCAAAACAGGCATTCATGCTCATATCCCCACGCGAAAATTTTTCAGCAAACTCCACTCTCCTCAATGTTTCACTTCAGAATGTGCAGCTGCTATTGCTGAGAGACAGAAGACATTCCGAAAAGTCGTCCGCCATAAGTCAACTGCAAATAGACAGACATTTATAGAGGCAAGAAATGATTGCAAAGTAGTGATAGATGAAGAAAAGAGAAGGTATACAGAGATAACGTAAAACCGCATTCAGTCACGGAAACAAGGTACTCGTGATTACTGGAAAATCTACAATAATGTTATTAACAACAGAAATAAACAATTCCCCCGCTATCAAATCACACGATGTTGTGTGCACGGACAACTGATAAGGCTGAACTACTTGCCCAGCGTTTTGCCTTAAACTCAACTTTGGACTCAGCAAACCACCCCTGTTTTAATTTCCATTGCGGACTGAAGCCAAACTTAAGAAGCTGGTCATCACTCCATATCAGGTCAGAGAAATCATAAAACACTTTGACACCTACAAAGCATGTGGGCCTGATCTTATACCAGTAATAGTAATAAAGAAATGATCTGCTGAGCTGGACACTATCCTCTCCAAACTAAACAACAAATGCATTTCTGAATTGTTATTCCCTGATAGTTGGGAAATTTACTCTGCGGTACGAGTCTCCAATACTCTTGGAGATAGAACTGATCCTTTTAACTACCGCCCAATCAGTCTACTCCCGATCTTTGCTCAAATCTTTGAATTATTAATCAATCTAGCGACAATCCGGCACCTAGTTAATGTTAAACCTTTTCTAAACATCAATACGGATTTAGACAGGTACTATCTACCGCAGATATCCTAACGATCATCTCTTAACGCATATATCATACAGTGGAGAAGACGGGTGAAGCTCGGGTGGTAGCGCTTGTATATCCACAGCCTTTGACAATGGAATGGCATGAGGGGTTTATCCTAAAATTGCACTCATATGGTATTACTGGACTAATACTTGATATAATTAGATCCTCCCAAACAAAAAGAAAAATCCAGGTTGTTGTTGATGGCCGTTCATCTAAGCAACATGACATTAATGCTGGTGTACCCCAGGAATCAATCATTGGAGCTCTACTTTTCTTGATTTTTGTTGTGGGTGAACCTACCTACCCTTCAGTAATAACTAAATGGTAGCAACCTGCTACCATAAATACCGGCTTTTGCCGGGAGAACATTTGTAGTACATTTAGGCACTTGCGTCAGTTGTATTATTATTGGATTGCTATTGGATTATTTTTTACTATATCAGAGGTGTGTTCTTTTCTTTTCTGCGCGGGTTTTTTTTTTGCGAACCTTTTTTTACTATACATTATTGTTGGACTGTTATTTCATTTTTATTGTTATCGTTATTGTTGCTGAACTTTTTTATTAATACTTACAAGTTGTGTTTTCCCTCTCGAACGTTTTTTTTTAATTTTTTATTTTATTTATATATATACATATATATATATATATATATATATATATATATATATATATATATATATATATATATTCTCCGTTATCATGGCTGACGCTTCGGAGCCTGGTGACAGTGTCACAATGATTGAAAGTTCGGCTGAGGCCAATACTTATTGGGCGAAGCCCCCCAAAGTCATAATAAACGTCCAAGAATTTATTGAAAAGGCCAAAAACTGCTCACACCTGGTAACCGACACTGGGCTGATAGTAGACATCCCAAAATTGGAAGAGATAAAAAAAACGGAGTATCGTTGCTGTTGTTGTTGACAGAAAAACCAAGAAGACAATTAGGTCAAGTTCAGATCTCATATACAAGTTGTTCGCGACGGCAGGATTTAGACCTCAAAGGTCTATCCGATGCAAAGGTTATCACACTTGGAGTACCCTTTTTCCGGATGTTAAAACATGCCTTAAAATAACGCAAACAGAGTTCATTGCACCGGAATATATTCTGCGTACTGAATACTTTGGAAGAAGACGATCTACCATCTCAGTCTTTAATGTGCCGTTCTTCGTGGAAGGCGAGCACTTGGGAGCCTTTTTCCTTAAATACGGAAACATGACCGCAGTAAATTGGGACGACCAGCACGTAACATGGTCGTTCGAAATATTGATAGACAAAGAAGTCTATGATAACCCTACTTTATCGAAATCGGCGAAGAGAAGCTACCAATGATTGTCGCAGGGCGCAAACCCATCTGTTGGTACTGTAACGAAATAGGGCACATTACAGCGGAATGCCAAAAAAAAAAACGACAAATACGCAGACAATTAAGACGAGAGTTGGCCAGAACCTAGGAGCTCCCTTAACGCAAAGGTCAGGGACACCCGGTAAATCACCCAATCCAAAAGAAAACGATAAATCAATTCTTCCTGACTTGTTGAAACTCGAAACAAAAGAACAGAACGAATGGGTGATAGTCAGAGAAAAGAAAACCCCCGGGAGGCTAGCCTTAGATGAAATGAGAGAAGAAGAAATGATCAGTAAAGACCCCGGCAAGGACAAATATAAAGAGGTGAAAGAACTCAAAAAGAAATTGGAGAAAACCTCACTCACGTCTCCTTCTAAATCCCCCATCCATAACAACAAGTCCAACTCCGTCCAAAAAGCCATCACTCACCAAACCAGTTTCACCCCCCCCAAAGACATGCCTCCTCCTACCACTGAACCCATACAAAGCAGACCATATAAGTTGATCTCTTTAAGTCCTGCCCGCCAACACACAGTATCTCCTAAACCCTCTCCCTTCGTCTCCCCGCAAAATACTCCTCAAACAACTCCCCAAAATACTCCTCCTGCCTCCCCTTAAAAATCAGAAAAACTCCCGCCCCCTCCACTATTATTACAAAGAATCTCATTCACACCTGCTCACTCCCCCATGAAAGAAGACATGCCTCCTACTCCTCCTCTTCCTCCTACTCCCTCTACCTCACATACACTCAAAAGACAACGAAGCCTCTCCCTTGAGAGGGTTAGGAAAAAAACGTCTCACTTTAATGGAAAAGAGATCTGTGTAGCAGGTCACACCCAGATAGAAACAGCCAAGTATTACAAATTAGGTGATCTAGACAAGTTGTTAGCCTTTAGGGAGGTGGAAGGGAAATCAAAAGATGACCCCTTAAATTTTCCCAGCGCAACCAGAGTCCTTACTGTAATAAGGAAAAAGGAGGAAGCGAAAGGACTCTGGTTGATGCTGGATGAGGCAAATACAAACTTTAACCTTTCACCTCCCTTGGCTATTAATAAATCATCTGAGTTATTGTCATTAAAAAAAAAATGTGTTGGGAGGGTTCCTGTTCGCCTACACCCAGCCCTCTATAGGATAGCCAAACTAACCTATCCCTATGATGTTGGTGGCATCTCCCAAGACGGTCAAATCAATGAGCAAATGGCTACTCATTCCTTTGGGAGACCCGTTGGCATCATGACTCCTTCGATGTTCGTTTATGAACCCCAACCCTAAGCTACCCCAATGGCTCTCTATCTAGCAACGTTGAATGTCCGGGGTCTGAGGGCACACTGTCGTAAATTTCGTGTTGCGCTGGACCTTCAGCACCTCGGAGTGAATGTCTGTTGTATTCAGGAGACCCACTTAATTCCTGGTGACCATCTGGGTGTGCTGACTAGGGGTTCTCACGTCTATTCAGCGTATTTCGATTCTCATGCGAGAGGGATTTCCTGGCTGGTAAGTAAAGCTTTAGATGGGTCGTGTGTCCCTTGCTTCATGGATCCGGAGGGAAGGTTATGCGTTTTGGATGTTACCATAAAGGAGAAAGCATTTCGGCTCATCGGGGTTTATGCGCCCAAAAGACAGGCTGAGCGTGCTCCTTTTTTTCGACAGATCGAGCAGTTCATGAATACATCCTGGGGGATTATTTTAGCAGGGGATTGGAACGCGGTCCTTAACCCCCAGTTTGATCGTAATATTGTTAGGGGAACAAACTCAGACGGGGATGCAAGAATATTCCGTGAGTTCATTGATAAGTTAGATCTTATCGATAAATTCCGGAATGAAAACCCCCAAGCTAGAGTATGGACTTGGACATCTAGACGCAGCCCCGGTTCACTACAACTCTCGAGTTATATTGACCGGTTCTTAACTAGGAGAGTCGATGTAGATTTATTAGAATGTCCAAGTTTTCATAATATAGTTTACTCTGATCATAGACTCGTTCGGGTCCCTGTAAACTTAGATATACCTAAGTCTAAATTAGCTGGTTTCTGGAAGCTCAACACTTCGTTGTCCGATATTAAGGGCTTCCAGGAACAATTAGAACTAACCCTACAAATGGAATGGACGAGGGCCATTATCGGGAATAGAAGGTGGAATAGTATTAAGGATTTAATTAGGCCGCTAAAGCGACACTAGAATCTAGATTAGATCGGACGGTGGCGGTGGGTGATAGCGTTAATGTTAATATAATTAAGGCAAAGCTGGCGAACTTGACTACTCGAGAACACAAAGCTTTATTAATTAGATCTAGGATAAAAAGAATTGTCTGAGGAAGCTACAAACATGGCCGATGAACTGCGTGGAGAAGAACGTAAACAAGCTATTGATCGACATATCGCGCGTGTCTCATTGCCGGATGGGCGTCTTGTGACTACGAATGAAGGTATTCTGAAAGCGTTTCGCGCTCATTTCCAGGATCTTTTCACCTGTGAGCCCGGTTTGTCATTAGCTCAATTCGACCCCTATTTAGCCGACTTTTCTCGTCTTGAGGCGACCGAGCGGCTAGGTGCGAAGGTTGCATAACAGAGGATGAAGTCCAGGAAGCCTTAAAGCGGGTCGGCCTTAACAGGTCTCCGGGGATTGATAGTTTGCCCTACGAGGTGTATTTGAGGATGTCGCACATTTTCGTGCCCTTGCTGGCAGTTTTGTTTAACTTGTGGTTTAGGAACGGGTCTATTCCCCAGTACTTGACCATGGATAATTATCGGCCCCTAACAATGCTTAATGCGAAGTTAAAGATTTTGGCCAAGATCTTAGCCAATCGTCTGCAACTTGTTTTGCCTGGTCTAATTAGCCCCGAACAGACTTCTTCTGTGAAGGGCCGGGCCATTCAGGATAACTTGCACTCGATACGCTTGATCATAGATTAAGTCGACATTGAAATCGCGCTAATCAATTTAGATCAGTCCAAAGCATTCGATAGGGTGGGCCATCGGTACTTGAAGGCCGTTTTGTCTGCAGCCGGTTTTGGCTGGAAATTCCGCTCCTGGATCTGCGTCTTGTATGCGAACCCCGGTGTTAGGGTTGAAGTGAATGGCATGAGGTATGGGGCTTTCAGATTGTCCAGATCTCTTCGCCAGGGGTGCCCTCTTTCACCGATGCTTTATGTGCTTGTTTTGGAACCTTTCCTTAACAGGCTAAGGGTGAATCCGGTCCTGCCTGGAATTACTTTGGCAGGTGCTTGCACCATGTTGAAGTACTCCGCCTATGCCGACAACTTGACTGTGCTTGTAACGAGCAATGCCGAGATTAGTGTCGTCGACAGAGAAATCAGAATGTATGAAACGGTGACAGGGACCAAAATCAACTGCGATAAGTCTATTGGCTTGCGCATTGGTGCTTGGATAAGTGTTTCCTTGCAAGGACCATTTGGTTGGACAGATGGGCCTTGCAAGCTACTCGGCGTCTGGTTTGGTCCTGATCTTCAGCTGGAGAAAAATTGGTCGGAAGTCCTGAAAGCGATTAGGGCAGCAGCTGGTCTGTGGTCCCGCAGAAATCTTTCGTTAAAGGGGAGAGCGGAGGTGTGTGCTTCTCACATTTATCCGATCATCCTATATCGTCTTTCAGTGCTCCCACTCCTGTCGGATACACTGCTGGAAATGCAGCGGGCTCTGTTCAAGTTGTTGTGGCTTGGTAAGGCCCCTACGGTCCGTCGCGAGATTTGTTACCTTCATCCTTCACAGGGCGGTCCGGGTATGCCTAGCATCGAAATTTGATGCCACACACTTAAGCGGTTTTATCTAGACCGAATGAGTACACACTCTGACGGAAACGGTGTCTTTTGGAAGGAATACACTAAGAAAGCCTTTCCGACTTTGAGAAGTGTGCACTTGGATGAGGGGGAGGCACACAGGTGGACCCGAAACGAGTGCTCCTTCTATTGCGAATGTAGACATGCGTTGAAGTTCCTTTCCAGGGTGACAGAAAGCCTGCCTGACACCCTGCTGTTGTCTCGAAAGGCATTATATCGGGTAATGGTGAGGGGAACTGTCCGAATGATAGGCCTGAGGGGCTCGCTTTGACGAGGGGGGAGCTCCACTTAATCTGGCCTTTGGCGCCTGGGTCAAGGTGTTTTGACAATAACGAGGCATCACTGACCTGGCAGACGATTATGAATGCACTCTGGGTTGGTAAAAGGCTTCATTCAGCACGCTTGAGTAATTCTCCGACTTGTGTCAGATGCGGCGTTGAGGACGAGACCATAATTCACGTCTTCGTTTTTTTGCCGCATCGTCGTGCCGCTGATTAAGCTTGTTGCAGGCTACATGGTTCGTATTCTTAACGTATCGTCTTTTGACCTGGAACCCATTAATGTATGCAGCAACTAGGCTCCGACAACCGATAGGAAAAAACGGTTTAGGTTTTTGAGCTTACTAGCGATTATAAGAGTTAAGATTTGGAAGACTAGGTGCAAGACAGTCTACGGTGCTGAGACCTTTACTTCTCTCGACCTTATTGCTCTTTTAAAATATTACCTGAAGGCTCGCATTGGGGCCGAAAGGGTGAAACTCTCTTCGGCAGATTTTGGTGAAAGGTGGGTGACTGGAGCACGACTGTGTAGAGTGGCTTGCGCTAGATTAGAGTGGCATCTGGACGTGCCTTAGGCAGAGAATAATTAGGTTCAGGAAACGAACTCTGCTTTAATTTTAAGTTAGATTTAGGCTTATTTTAAGTTAGTTTCTGTTTAATTTTCTGTTGATGTTTAAGTTCAACAATTTAGCTAGTGTATGATTGATTCCATTAAATGCCCCCTTTGATTTTCTCCTCATCCCACTGCCCTTTTTATTTACTGCCCCACTCCCTTTCCCTCCCCAATTAGGTGATTGAGTGCCAGATTTGTCGGAGATGCAGGCCACCCTTCGATATTTTCGAAGGAGGTGTTCTGAATAAAACGTTGGGGCCTGCATCAACCACCTTTTTTCGAGTTTTCGATTTCGATCGGCAAATCGCCATCTCTGTCACATTTCAATAAAGGGGGGGGCTTTTACTAACCTTTATTTCATTTGCATTGTATATATCATATTTTGTATATATAATTTTTAGTCCCACCCCCCGTGGCATATTTCTTATATGGTTTTAAGTAAGATTTTATGGTATGAATTCTTATGATAAGTAGCGATGGATGTATAGTATGAATGTGGTATTATGGTGAATGATGGTCATGATTGAAACTAGCTAAGTTGAGTTTTGTAAGTTAGAGATGACCGATCCTTACTCTCCCCTTTTTGGCCTTGTGCCTCATTTTGTGTACTAGTTTACGCAAATAAATATTTAGTACATTTACGCATTAGCACTGCCAACACTGACTTGTATATAATTTCTCTGTTCAATACAATTCATTATTATCTCTAAACCTGTTGTTCTTTTATTTCATTGTTGGTACCCCTAAACGAGTCCACAACAACTGGCGACGAGTGATTCGTAAAGGATTTCGTTAGAAACACCTTGGACCTTGCTACCTGTGAGTGTTAAACCAGTGTCTACAACACGGTCAACCTTCGAAAAAAAATTCTATCCGTTTGAAAAAAAAAACCTTGTGCTTTACAATTTTCGGGAAGATATTCGAAATTTCGAATACATTAAATTTGGGACGAGTCCGCCTTACAAGAAATAACCAGTTTAAACAATTACTGGACGGAAAAAAAAGTAAAACCGATTTTACTATTTGTGTTCTTCGGATTTTAATACGGGATTTTACCTCGCGCAACAAATTAAATTAGAATACCATGTGCTTATGAAACTGAAAGGTTTGAAAAAAAGAAGCTCCATAATACAAAAACCTTTTTTCGTGGCTGATATAGTAAAACGTATTTCGCGAACAGACTTGTCACTGTAAAATCGTATAGTCGGAAAAAAAATCTGACAAGTAAAACCAATTTACTTTCTGTAATAACTAGTCAATTTTTTATATAGCGGGAAAAGCCATTACTATTACTAGCTATTTTGCATTTTCAGCCTACACTGAAAGGCAAACGGACTTATTGGGGAAAAAAAAGTTCCCTATGCGAACAAAAATACAAATAATTTGTTAAATTAATGACCCAATAAGCCGGATAAATAAAATCGTTTTTTTTTTCTCAAAGAACTTTGAAAAAAGAAATTAGCAAGTGCTGGTCGAATTCGAGACCCGAATGACGCAGTAAGCATTTGAAAAGAAAAATAGTGAATGACTATTTGTGACTTTAATTCTTTTTCAAGAAGTATTTTTTTTAGAAATAGTGAATGACTATTTGACGTTGTTTTTAGTGCTTTTCAAGAAAGTATTTCTTTAATCATGGAAGATTACTCGAAACAGATATTGGAGATGATTAAATTTCAATCAGAAGAACAGAAGGAAAACGATGAAAAACATCTTGCTCTACAGAACGCAAACGATGAAAAACATCTTGCTCTACAGAATGGATTTTCAGTCTCAACAGAAGGATTTCAGTCGCAGCAATTGAGTTTGTTGAAATATTTTTAAGAAAAGAATTTAGCACAAAAGCGAGAAGATAGAAAATCTTTAGATGAATAATTGATTGGGATAGAAATTTACAATTAGGGCAACAGACTCAATCAGAGAGAAAATTTGAACAGCTGGCACAAGCAATGATAAATACGATGAATGACGACAGCGACGCGTTCAACCAAAATGCAATATAGTCAGCTATAGAAACCTTTCAACTATATGCCTGCAGAGGACCTAAACTTCGAATCATAATACAGTCGATATCAGGATTGTTCGACATTGATTGTAGCACATGGTCGGAAAAGTAAAAGGTTCGTTTAGTTCTTCGTAGACTAAGAACGGCAGAGCATACAAAATTTGTCGATTATATTCTGCCGAAGAAAACTGGCGAACTATCTTTCAGGGAAACAATTAAAATGTTTATGGAACTATATTGCCCCAAAACAAGTTTATTCCACAAAAGGTGGAAATGCATTAACCTAACGCGAAAAGAAAGCCAGGATTATTCAACGTTTGCTTCAATCGTCAATAAACATTGTGACGACTTTAAGTTATCATCCTTGACAGCGGACAATTTCAAAGTATAAATATTTGTTCAAAGGCTCGTCTCGCAAAACGATGCAGAGTTGAGAAGACGTGCAATAAGCAAACTAGAAACCGAGCCAAATTTTACATTGCAACAACTGGCCGAAAGCTGTACACGACACATTTCCGAGAAAAAGGAAGCTAAAGAAATAGAGGAAGCAGCAATTTCTAATATTAAAAATGTTTGTCGTTTTTAAAAAAAATCATACTCTTCGAAGGAAAAATTCAGGAAGGATTTGCCTCAAAGGTCGGATTAAAAATTGTCAAACCACCCTTGTTGGGGTTGCGGGGACCTACATTGGTATCAGAAGTGTCCTTTTAAACGAAAAATTGTGACAAATGCAATAAAATGGGGCACAAAGCCTCACATTGCAGAAGTAACACTAGAAAAAAAGTTACATAAAAACAACTAGAATTGATGGTGGCAACCTAAACATACGAAAGTATGTCACGGTAAAAATGAACAATCAAGATGTTAAACTACAGCTTGATTCAGGGTCTAACCTATCAATTATTAATATTAATACCTGGAAAAAGATCAGCAGACCGACTATGCTACGCACAGATAAAGTGGCTCGATCGGTAACCGGAGAGAAAATAAACTTTGAAGAGAAAGTCATTTCAAAAGTTACACTAAAAAATAAGACATTAAAATTACGCATGTTCGTAATGAAAAATACAGGAAACTTGTTCGGTACAGATTGGATTCAGCAATTCCAGCTCTAGGATTCGCCGATAAGCGCCTATTGTCAACGAATAGAGAACCTCTCGGCGGAAGCAGAAAAATTGAAGAAGGATTTGAAAAAATCATTCCTCAAGGTGTTTTCTAATGAATTAGTACGCTGTACTAAAATGAAGGCGAGTTTTGAACTAATTGAAAATAAGAATCCCGGTTTTAAGAGAAAACGAAGTGTACCATTTTCCTCACTTGAAAAATTAATGCAGAAATAAACCGGTTGGTGGAGAAAGGTATTTTAACACCAGTTGACTACTCGGAATGGGCGTCCCCAACCGTCTACGTGAAGAAAAAATCTAGAGAGATTAGAGTGTGTGCCGATTTCTCAACCGGTTTGAACGATGCGCTGAAAGATTATCACTATCCTCTGCCGACTCCAGAAGAGGTTTTCATAAAATTAAACGGTGGAAAACTGTTCTCAATAATTGACTTGAGTGAAGCCTATCTGCAAATACCTGTAGAGGAAGATAGCTCTAAGCTTCTCTGTATTCCGACACACAGGGGACTACTAAAGTTCAATCGTCTCCTTTTGGAATTAAAGTGACCCCGTCGATTTTTGAGCAGGTAATCGACACTATGTTGAGCGGGCTCGACTTTTCGATCGGCTACCTTGACGATATCTTAATGAAAAGTATGAACGTCGGGGAGCACCGTGAGCACGTAAACAAAGTATTCGAAAGGATAAGCGATTTTGGTTTTACACTCAAGGAGTCAAAGTGTGAATTTTTTATAGAAGAGATCAAATACTTGGGACATGTCATTTATAAGAATGGAAGGCGTCCCGACCCAGAAAGATCTATAGCCATCAAGAATATGCCCGAACCGAACAACGTTACCCAACTACAAAGCTTCCTTGGTCTCGCAAACTATTACGAAAAATTCATTCCCAGTATGCACAAATTGCGAGCCCCCTTAAATTAGTTACTTAAGAAAGATAGTAAATGGGAATAGTCAATCTGCATTCGACAACCTAAAAACGAAGTTAACTTCAGAATTATTTCTTACACATTTTAATCCAGAGCTAAAACTATTGTTGCAAGTGACGCCAGCTCCTACGGCGTTGGGGCGTGCATTTTGCATAAAATGCCGGATGGCTCGATGAAACCCATCGCGCACGCTTCAAGAACTTTACCTCCTGCAGAGAAAAATTAGTCGCAGATTGAAAAAGAAACGCTGGGTATTGTGTTCGCAATGACTAAATTTCACAGGTATCTACACGGCCGTCATTTCATCCTAAAAACAGACCATAAGCCACGTATAACCATCTTTGGATCAAAAAAGGCTTGCCAACTTAAAGAGCAAACCGCCTACAGAAATGGGGTACAATTCTGTTGAATTATGACTTTGAGATGGAATTTTTACCGTCAAACAGACTAGGACACACAGATGGTTTATCGCGGCTAATCCCAAAGTGCACAGAACCGCTCGAGGATACAGTTATAGCATCCCTTCGGTCTGAATATGACTATAGTAAAGTACTGTGTTACACAATAAAAGAGATGCCAGTCACACTTGGCGATATACAAAAAGAGACAAGAGAAGATAATTTTATTATCGAAATTAAAAATAAATTACAAACAGACGATGAGCAAACGGCAGAAGCTTTTTCAGTCTGTTGCGACACATTATTATACCAGGAGCGAGTAGTAATCCCAGCTACGCTAAAAAAAAATCCTGAAGGATTTCCATAAGGGGCATCCCGGTGCGGCACGCATGAAGAGCCTAATGAGATCTTATGTGTATTCGAAAAACATGGGCAGGGACAGAGAGACGAAGGTTAAGGCATGTGCGGGCTGCGCGTAGGCAGCGAAAGCACCACCTATTCAGTACTGTCCATGGCCAAAGGCAGAGCAACCATGGTCCCGGATTCACATTGATTTTGAGGGGCCATTGGAAGGCTTCTACTATTTAATTATAGTCGACAGCTACTCAAAATGGCCAGAAGTTGTTAGATGTAAAAACCCAACAACGGATGTTACGTTATGCGCGTTGCATGAACTGTTTGCCCGATTCGGAGTGGTGGACATTGTTGTATCGGACAACGGTACACAATTTACTCCACGACAGTTCAAAGATTTTGTGAAGACTTTCAAATTAAACATATCACCACTCCGACTTACCATCCAAGGTTAAACGGACAAGCAGAAAATTCGTTGATACTTTGAAGACAGCGTTGAAAAAATCGACGGGCACGCCGAGAGAAAAGGCACTCCAGCAGTTCCTTCAAGTGTATAGTATTACACCCAACGAGAACACATCAGTCCAGGTACCACCGGCGGAAGTAATGTTTGGAAGAAAAATAAAGTCGGTATTCGACAAACTTTTACCAAAACAGGTGAAACCGATCAACATTACGGCACCAAAGAAGAGGTACGAGAATGGAGAGAAGGTGTTCTTCCAGGAAAACAATGGAAACAAAACCGTGTGGAAAGTGGGAAAGGTACAAAAAAGATTGGGGCGGATGGTGTACATTGTAGAGGGTCCTAGAGGCACCTGTAAAAAACACAGTAACCAAATGCGTCGTCGCATGTCAGAGAACCCAGGGGAAGGCCCATCGGATCAGAGTGAAACCATCATGGAAGGTCTATACGATGCATTTGAGCTGCCAACACCAAAATACGCCCCCGGAACAGAGACGTTCATCAAGAAAACGTAAATTAACCGAGAGTTTCGAGGTGAATCCAAGGAAAAAGATATACCTTGAGATTCCGGGGGAATGAGTTTCAGAAGGGGGGTGTTGTGTGTGAACCTACCTACCCTTTATTAATAACTAAATGGTAGCAACCTGCTACCATAAATACCGGCTTTTGCCGGGAGAACATTTGTAGTACATTTAGGCACTAGCACTGCCGACACTGACTTGTGTATAATTTCTCTGTTCAATACAATTCATTATTGTAATTTCTAAACCTGTTGTTCTTTTATTTCATTGTTGGTACCCCTAAACGGGTCCGCAACAATTTTCATAAATGACCTCCCTGATGTAATTGAGACTGAGACAGGAATATATTTTTACGACACCACGTTCTACTCTCGTCCTTTGGGCAAAACCGACGCGCACAAATCTGAGACAATAACTGAATCTTTAGAAAATGACTTCCAGTTTATAGTGGAAGTTTGGGGTAGAAAATGGATGGTAAGTTTTAATGCCGCAAAGAAAAAGCTATTTTCCTTCACTTACTGCGAGAAACCTCTTCAACCACCGATTGTTATGGTAAATAGCAATCTACCTGAAAGCTCAATATTAGAAGACCTCGACCTTACTTTCACAGATAACAGGAATTGGAATACATACATTGAACACATTGGCAGGGATGGTGCAAAGAAAGTGGGCTCCCTCTACCCTGCTAGTAAACTCCTCACACCTGACATTATCCTATATCTCTACAAAGCCACAATTCGCCTATGCATGGAGTATTGTTTCCACATCTAGGCTGGTGCATCATCCACTAGTCTCGCCCTCTTTGACAAGGTTCAAAAAAGGGTCGCCAACTACATAAGTCCCTCAGTATCCACCAAGCTCTCGCCCCTGTTCCATCGCCGCAATGTTGCTTCCTTGTGCCTGTTTTACAAGTAATGTGTGTTTCTATAAGCTAATCGTTGGGCTTCTCACTAACAAGCATTCGGTTGATTTTACTTCTTATTCTATTGTTCTGTTTTCTATAGGGGTGAGATATCTATGTGTTTTTGTCAAATGAATAAGTTTTCTTTTATATATATATATATATAGAGAGAGAGAGATAGAAGAAAAAAGAGTGATAAATATGCGACGATTGTCCAAATTTATTTCAAATTTCAATTGTTCAATGCAAGGTTGTCAGTAATAAACTAGTGTTTATTTTCCTTTCCTTAAGCCAAGGCTTTTCAAAGATCGAAATCTTATCATCAGAGGAGAAATACAGATGGATAAGTTGGCTTTCGAAAAAACCAAAGTTCAAATATTTGAAAAATATGAGAATTATTTTTAAAAATTATTAAAATAATTTTTGTCAAAAAACGTACTGAATGAAAAGAAAATTTCGTGAAAAAGAAATACAATTGTCCGGGTGGTGAGTTTCCGTTGAAAAGGTTCGGTGAAATTGTAGAAAGTGAATAAAAACACTTTGCATGGGAGCAGGTTGGAAAAGGTGCTCAAAAGTAGATAAGTCCAGATGTACTTAAAAGAGGCTGTGAAGAGGAAAACAGGCCATTTTTTTATTTTCTTCCGGGCCTAGAAAAACGGTAGGATCTCATACAAGGATTAACTCAGAATGAGAAAAAGCCAAAGTTGATGAAAGTTTCAGATTTGGGGTCAGGATGGGGGGAGGGGTTAGGAGGTGCGGGGTAGTTTAAAAAGTCGCTTTGTGAATTTGGGGGAAAAATAAAAGTAGGACGGGTTGGCATGGGGATGTAGATAAAGTGACAGGTGGGTTAAGGGTGCGGGCTAGCGGTAGGGTGTAGGTCTTGGGGGTGGGGTTAATCTTAAATGGTGAATAGGTATAGAAAAAGTTGATTCTAAAAATAGAAATAAAATGTGAGCTTCCAAATATATCAGGCGGCTAAGGGCAGATTAAAATGTAGTTATCAGATATGGTTTCAGTGTGTTTAAGGAATAAAGAGTAAAGTAGAATTAGTGAGAGCATTGTATAATAAATATAGGAATGTGAGAGAGTGGATGATTAAAATTAAAAATTAAAAGATTAAATTTAAATTTAAAAAGCTAGGGAATAGTTAATAAAAAATTTATTTATTTATTTTTAATTTAAAACCAAATTAAGGGTTAGATGAATAATTTGGAGGGACATTAAATGGCCAAAGAGATAAGGGGGGGGAAATAAATTAATGGGAAAAGGGTTAGTGAAATTTAAAGGTCAAGTCTGTTCTACTCAGGTATATTGAAATTTAGGAGAGGGGAACAATGTAAGGGATAAGGAAAGATTGTTAGAAACAATTTGTTTCGATTTCTAGTAATAGGGGTGGAGTTGGGTTGGTTCAATCAAAAATTTGAGTGCAGTGTCAATTTTATAATCTGTGGTTTAAATGGTGAGTGAGTCGTAACAGGGTAACAATTAACAGTTACAGTTTAAATTTAATTAGATATATAAGGGAAACTTGCAAGGGGTTTCCAAGTAGTATGAACATATGATTTTTTTTTGGGGGGGGGTGAAATTGGTCAAAGATAAGATAAGTTGAACAAAGAGAGAATGGGCCGATAGAAAGTGGCTCGCGAGTATTTAGAGGGATTAGGATTATTCAAGAATAGGCCAAAATAAGTAGTTATGTAACTAGCTCGAATCAATCAAAATAGTTAAAAAGATTACACAAAGGGGGTTATGGAGGCTATTAAGGAGGTAGAGCAGAAGTGCTAGTAACAGTTTATATAATATAAGTGTTATGGGCCAGGGTTAGATTGAAAAATTAAGCAGACCTGCGTTTTGAAGCTAGTGAGTTAGATAGCTGATGAGAATTATAGGGGGGTATTAATGGACCCAATTGGAGGGGAATTCAAATGTCGTAGTTAAAATGATAACAAAAAGAAGTTACAGGGGAATATGTTGCAAATAGGAAGAGTCTAAATATAAGGACGATATAGTGGAAGTGTAGGGGATAATAAGGGGGGGGGGAAAGAGAGGCCAAGAATGAGTTTGTAGGTGGGATTACGGACAGGAGAAACAATGAGATAAATATAAGGGGTTAGGAGTGGAGCTGGAGCAAAAGGATAAAAAGGAGCTATATTGCAGGAGAGGTATATAAGTCTAGATATTAGGTATGTTAATGATCGGTGGAAAGTTGGAGGAGTAATGTTAGTTCAATCTACTGATAGTTTTCCGGGTAAATGTGGTTATTAGGTGTAATGGTGATGAAGAATTTATTGGGAGGGTTAATTAGTGAGATTAGGGGCGTTAAGAATGGAAGTTACAAGGTTCCCCTGGGATATAGTTTAGAGATTTGTCAGATGTTAAAGAAATGGGGGGAGTTATTGGTTGGGAGGAGGAGTGTCAGAGGGAGTGATGAAATTAATGTATTTAAATTTTCGTTTGTGTCTGCAATTTGAAATAAGTTCATTTTTGGAGTTAATGACATTTAAGTTCTTGTGTGCTGTAGCTATCATATAAGTTTCCATATGATAGCTACAGCACACAAGAACTTAAATGTCATTAACTCCAAAAATGAACTTATTTCAAATTGCAGACACAAACGAAAATTTAAATACATTAATTTCATCACTCCCTCTGACACTCCTCCTCCCAACCAATAACTCCCCCCCATTTCTTTAACATCTGACAAATCTCTAAACTATATCCCAGGGGAACCTTGTAACTTCCATTCTTAACGCCCCTAATCTCACTAATTAACCCTCCCAATAAATTCTTCATCACCATTACACCTAATAACCACATTTACCCGGAAAACTATCAGTAGATTGAACTAACATTTCTCCTCCAACTTTCCACCGATCATTAACATACCTAATATCTAGACTTATATACCTCTCCTGCAATATAGCTCCTTTTTATCCTTTTGCTCCAGCTCCACTCCTAACCCCTTATATTTATCTCATTGTTTCTCCTGTCCGTAATCCCACCTACAAACTCATTCTTGGCCTCTCTTTCCCCCCCCCCCTTATTATCCCCTACACTTCCACTATATCGTCCTTATATTTAGACTCTTCCTATTTGCAACATATTCCTCTGTAACTTCTTTTTGTTATCATTTTAACTACGACATTTGAATTCCCCTCCAATTGGGTCCATTAATACCCCCCTATAATTCTCATCAGCTATCTAACTCACTAGCTTCAAAACGCAGGTCTGCTTAATTTTTCAATCTAACCCTGGCCCATAACACTTATATTATATAAACTGTTACTAGCACTTCTGCTCTACCTCCTTAATAGCCTCCATAACCCCCTTTGTGTAATCTTTTTAACTATTTTGATTGATTCGAGCTAGTTACATAACTACTTATTTTGGCCTATTCTTGAATAATCCTAATCCCTCTAAATACTCGCGAGCCACTTTCTATCGGCCCATTCTCTCTTTGTTCAACTTATCTTATCTTTGACCAATTTCACCCCCCCCCCAAATCATATGTTCATACTACTTGGAAACCCCTTGCAAGTTTCCCTTATATATCTAATTAAATTTAAACTGTAACTGTTAATTGTTACCCTGTTACGACTCACTCACCATTTAAACCACAGATTATAAAATTGACACTGCACTCAAATTTTTGATTGAACCAACCCAACTCCACCCCTATTACTAGAAATCGAAACAAATTGTTTCTAACAATCTTTCCTTATCCCTTACATTGTTCCCCTCTCCTAAATTTCAATATACCTGAGTAGAACAGACTTGACCTTTAAATTTCACTAACCCTTTTCCCATTAATTTATTTCCCCCCCCTTATCTCTTTGGCCATTTAATGTCCCTCCAAATTATTCATCTAACCCTTAATTTGGTTTTAAATTAAAAATAAATAAATACATTTTTTATTAACTATTCCCTAGCTTTTTAAATTTAAATTTAATCTTTTAATTTTTAATTTTAATCATCAACTCTCTCACATTCCTATATTTATTATACAATGCTCTCACTAATTCTACTTTACTCTTTATTCCTTAAACACACTGAAACCATATCTGATAACTACATTTTAATCTGCCCTTAGCCGCCTGATATATTTGGAAGCTCACATTTTATTTCTATTTTTAGAATCAACTTTTTCTATACCTATTCACCATTTAAGATTAACCCCACCCCCAAGACCTACACCCTACCGCTAGCCCGCACCCTTAACCCACCTGTCACTTTATCTACATCCCCATGCCAACCCGTCCTACTTTTATTTTTCCCCCAAATTCACAAAGCGACTTTTTAAACTACCCCGCACCTCCTAACCCCCCCCATCCTGACCCCAAATCTGAAACTTTCATCAACTTTGGCTTTTTCTCATTCTGAGTTAATCCTTGTATGAGATCCTACCGTTTTTCTAGGCCCGGAAGAAAATAAAAAAATGGCCTGTTTTCCTCTTCACAGCCTCTTTTAAGTACATCTGGACTTATCTACTTTTGAGCACCTTTTCCAACCTGCTCCCATGCAAAGTGTTTTTATTCACTTTCTACAATTTCACCGAACCTTTTCAACAGAAACTCACCACCCGGACAATTGTATTTCTTTTTCACAAAATTTTCTTTTCATTCAGTACGTTTTTTGACAAAAATTATTTTAATAATTTTTAAAAATAATTCTCATATTTTTCAAATATTTGAACTTTGGTTTTTTCGAAAGCCAACTTATCTATCTGTATTTCTCCTCTGATGATAAGATTTCGATCTTTGAAAAGCCTTGGCTTAAGGAAAGGAAAATAAACACTAGTTTATTACTGACAACCTTGCATTGAACAATTGAAATTTGAAATAAATTTGGACAATCGTCGCATATTTATCACTCTTTTTTCTTCTATCTCTACTATTGCTCTATCTCGTATATTGAGCTTATCCTTTTCACAATAGGTTCCATCTACTAAAAGTTTTCACTTTGGTTTATTTTGATCCTATATATATATATATATATATATATATATATATATATATATATATATATATATATATATATATATGTATATATAAAAAGTTTATTCAACAAAAGATATAAGACGCAACTAACATATGTAATTAATGAACATCCGGATAAAACTGAAGCACAATATACTGGATAGAGCATTAATAGCATAATATAAAGGGAAATAATAAAATAAGGTGCAAACTAAATTTTATTAGAATTCAATGTTCAATCAAAGTACCTTAAAGTCCTTAACTCATGAGTTTTCAAAGAAAATTCTTCACGTCAGAAAAATATTACCGCAATGACATTACTGCAGGTAATAAAATTTAATTTTGAAAATATATAAAAATTATATATAAAACTACATAAAAGTATATAAAACATCAAATATATCAGCCCAAAAATACTTTTTTGCTAAAGATATAGAGTTCATCCAAGTCATAAAATTTAAAACATATTCAGGAAATATATCAAGGAGGGTGATTGAAAAGTGATACAGGTGGTTAGGGGTAGTCCAAAAACGAAAAAGTTATCCAGGCGGGAAATCTGTCTGCAATCGATGCAGTAAATGACAGTGAAAAATGTATCCAAATTGTATGCAAATTAATAAAACGATAGAAAAAAACATAGAAAAAAAATTATATGAAAAGTTCAGAAATTTGCTAGTAGATATAAAGCATTTATTGTTTCGATTCGATAACATGAGTAGTCCTCAGATTGATCGAGTTATGTGGAAGTTATTAAGTGTGGGCACGTTGTGATGTTCACAATTAATTGAGGTTTCAGAATGTGTTTCCCCTGTCACCAAATCTAATTATTTCTAATAACTTATTAAAGCAAAGATAAGAATGTACGTTTAGAAATTTGCATGTTCTATCTTTCCTAATTACTTTCCACTCAATTATTGGCGTTTGTTTATTATCGATTAATGCCCACGATATTCGGCAATTAGTGTTTTACATTTTTGGTTATAGAACATTACTGTAAAATTATTTCATGCACTTCCTATATAGTATTTATCTTCTGTTGGATATTTTCTAGTTGTAATAGTTGAACGTTATACTACAGAGGGGGATAAGCACGTTTATATTGTTCTTGTTTTGTTATCCATGAGCAGATATAAGTCTTTAATAATTGTCATTATATTCTTAGTATCTGTCGATTGAACTTTCTACTTCCAAAAAACTGTCACGTAGAAATTAGTATTATGTAGTGTTGTATCAGTTTACAACGTGTCAATGTAGATTAAATTACGAATTCCGTTAAAAAATCCGCACAGATTCCCGAGTTCGACATAAACATTCCCTAGTTCGACAAGACGAACTTCAAGATGTTTCGTACACCGAAACATTGTTAAAATAGCATCCAACTATAAACAGCCGTACGAATAATGCTAATACTTATTCAAAGAATTTCGAAACATAACACTTTTCTCACATTCCTTCATTTCGGTATTTTTCTCCATAAGCTCAGTTAATATTTCGATTCACTTCGGTTGCAGGGTTATGCAAACCTTTGCCTCCATAAGATTCGGATACTCCTGATATTGAGTACTGCTGTTACATTTGGGACAACCACATCAAAAAGTTCCTTTCTTTCTCTACAAAAAATCAAACGAAACTTCAATGTACAAAGTGTGTTTTCCTAAAACATCACACCAGTGGAAGAAAATTCAACGAAGCTGCTTCGCAAACGACTGCAACATGGCTGTCTTGAAGTCTAATGTAAACAAATACTTGTTAAAATGTAATGTTAGATAGTTACTTCCTCTTATATAATAATCTCCTTATTCCATCTGTTGTTTTCTGGTCCTCTCGTGTAGGCGATCATCGTCAAACTGACGATATTTCTAACTCTTCTCTTCGAGTGGCCCAAGGACTTTAATAAGTAGTGACCAATTCGTTAAGATGTAATTTTTGTTAAACTGATAATTTATCATTTACCTCAAATGCTGCTTGGATCCGATGATGTTTTAAGGGCTTTTAAACGGAAAATTGAAATTAATATCTCATGAAAAATATAATTGTATCAAGTTCAATGTGTCAAAATTCATAAATATCATATGTTTATGATATGAATGGAATTTGTTGATGTTTTCACGGAACCTTTATTTGTGAGCGTTTTTATAAGGCACTAGATACAGGACATATTGTAATTTATGTAAGAAAAAAGTAAATAAAAACTTCTTTAACGTCTCGGACATGATCGTACAATAAACCGTTGTTCATTTTGAATTCTTAGAACTGCAATAAATAATGTTGTATATTTATTTCTACGTATTCTCCATCTTTTTTTCAATATCTCTATCTTCATATATATATATATATATATATATATATATATATATATATATATATATATATATATAGTGCATGTATTATATTTGTGTCTATAGATGTTAATCTAATGAAACTTCAGTGTTTATAAAGAACTTTTGAACCCCTATTTCGGTTTGAAGAAGTTGACTCTATTGCGGAGGACAACTGAAAAATGTATGCACATATGTAACCAATGATGTTTGCATTAATAAAAATGTATACTATATATACATATATATATGTATATATATATGTATATATATATATATATATGGGTGTGTATTTTGACATATTAAACTTGATAATATAATGTGAATATATATATATATAAATATATATATATATATATATATATATATATATATATATATATATGGTAATTAATTAGGTCTGATCCTTGACAAGTTTAGCCATGCTAATGTCGGCAGATAGTCAAGAACACATGTCCATGGAATCCTTTTATGTACGTAAACGTAAAAATGAATTATAAATAG
>OY744519.1:155874028-155954028 GCA_963556195.1 Sepiola atlantica
ATGAGACCTCAAGAAAAATAAACTATAAAATGGTTAACTGGTAGATTGGGTAGAAGTCAATTAATGTTCTTCACTTCTTAACTAACTCAAAGTTTTAGAAATAAAAGAGAATTTCAATAGAATGTTCGAATATCTATGTATCTCATATAGAGATCAAGTGTTAGCTCCAGATAAGGGGTCCCTTGATCTCTGAAAACTTCGACTAAATTAAAAAGAAACAAAAAATATACCAAATGTTTTGCTAAAAAAAACTAACAGCTTTACTTAGCCATTATAGCAGTTGCTTCACTAGACTGTTGGGAAGCGATGAGTGCACTCTGACATGGCTAGTAAAAGGTGATACAACCACCATACTTTAAACGAGTGAGACACAACACACTAGTAAATACAAATCGATCTGCTGTCTCACTACAACCTACAAACTATTCAATTGCCTTGTTGCAGACAGCATCTACGAACCCCTGATTTCTGGAGCATACCTGAAAAAAAAAACAAGCCGTGTGCAGTGTAAAATAATGAATGAATGTATGTGAAGAACGATTACATCACAAGTATGGATTTGATATCTGGGTGCAAATTATCTTTACACAAAAATCTGAAAATAATTTACGCTCTGATATCGTATAAAAGAAAAAAAAGTTTTTTAGGCAGTCTGCTTTGGGGAGCAGTGACGAGCAGATGTGAATACGGGATTTAATTCAAATACAAAGGAACTGGGAATTTAATTCCTATAAGTGTTGATAACGATTGATCTACCTACCCTTCTTCCTTTTTCCTATAACTAAGTAGTTTAGTTAAGAAGAACAATTTTGGCTTCTCTCTATTTAATGGTAATGTGTGACTTTCATTCGTATGACTAGAAAATCTCTCCAAAATAAAACCCATTAACTCTCCGTCGCTTTCTTCTATTTCCTCTATGTGCATGAAAGTACTTGATTGAAGACACACAGCGACGATTATGATGATAACAGAATGCAGACCACTAGACGAGGATGATGATGACGTAAAAATGCAGCTCATAAAAATGATGATTACGGCAGCACCGGCACGCTAGTATACGGAGAACATTCGAAGTAAGTGGCGATTAAAGCTGTATGCCAGTTAAGACGCTGATATGAGCCGACTTTTGCAGATTGTCTATTCCTTGTCCAACGATATTGGTATGAAATTTTGTCTGGAAAAATGTATCAACTGTTCCCTCAGAGCTGGGAAGAAAATCCAAACAGAAAACATACTGCTTGATGAAGATAATGCCATCAAAGACCTTGAAGAGCAAGAACAATACAAATACGTTGCATATAAGTAAACGATTTAATTCAATATGCTCGGATGAGAGAAAACATTGGGAAAATTATGTAAAACACAGCTCACAAACAAAAACAAAGTAACTGCCATAAACCAACTAGCTATGCCAATGATAACATACAGCTTGGTATTATTGATTAGTCACAAAAGGACAGTAACAAACTATACACTAAGTCGTGGAAAATCAGTGTCTCCCAAGGCCGTATTTACCAAGAGGAACAGGAAGTAGGGGTCTCTCAGAAATTGACCATCAACATCGAGCCACTATTTGTAGCACCAGCTAATATCTAATGAGCTGCCAGAACACAAACCGTATGATGGAACGCCAACACCAAGAAACGAAAGCAAGTAGAACAACCTCTATTACAAAACTGATTTAACGTTTTGGGCAGGGCCGTCTTATGAATTAGGAAAGAATCCGAAACCGAGCCTTCCACGGAAATATCCTCGAAGAGCAGCCATAAATACACCAATACATTCCATTGCAGAAAACAAGAAGAATGGGCCAATCAACAACGTGCTTAATATTTTCTGGGTGAACTATCGCAGGAATATATAGATATAGAAGGCTCGTTAGACTGGCCGAAAAAGAGGAGCGTTCCACTAAGATCAAGGCTTGATTAAGAATGCCTTTAAAAGACGAGCGGTCTCAACAACGACAAAAAGTGTAGGTTGTTTCACACAGAAATTGAGAGGGTGAGCAATCTGGCATCTAGTTGTAATCTTCTGCGGGTGGTGACTACCATACAATGCGACACAATAAAATGTGCAAATATCTTCACTGGGCCATCTGTACAAAGTTGAATAACCAGTGTTGCAGCAAGTCCTAGGATCATATACCAGAAAGAACATTTGAAAATAAGTCATACACTAGCCACTTTAACTATGCGATTCCTGCAGCTACATGTATAGAAAACAGAGCTATTAAACCTGACATAGTGATATAGGACAAAAGGAAGAGAGTAGCAACCCTATTTGAAGGCAATGTCTCTAATGCTACTGGCTTAAAAATTGCTAAAAGGGAAAAGATTTTAAAAATGTCACGGTCCTATGTACGACATAGAAAAGAAACTGGGATCGCAGAAAAATATTTTATCATTACAGTAAGTATAAGAGCAACCGAACTAATGAAAATGAATGTCAAAAACAATATTGCGAATATATTCGGTGAACCAAATGCAAGAGAGATACAAACAATTGCACTTAAAGAGACGGTTAGAATCTTTAAAAGATCTCTCGGCTGGAGTCTCTGAAATACCGGGTAAATGTTTGTCATTGGGTAGAATGCCACACCCCCAGCAGAAACAAAAAAAACTAAGAATTTTTTTTAAAAGCCCGAATATCTTCTCGAAACAACTATACACTTGCTCATACGAAGAATGATTCACATTGTCCTAATAATGCTACCTCAAGTAAAAGCACTAAGCGGGATACTCCATCAGACAAGATTAATGATTGTCCCGACAGCACAAGAAAATATGCTATAACATAGTCAATTGGCAATTATGGAGAGGAAAATTAATGTTCATAACTTCTTTACTAAATCAGCGTTTGACAGGTTAAGGAGAACTTTAATAGAATATTCGAATATCTGTTTATCTTATATAGAGAGCAACTGTTAAACACTTGATTTCGAAGAACATCGACTGAAAAAAATGAAACAAAGAAAAATTATAAATGAATAAATTTATAAGCAGATTTAAAGAAACTCTTTTAGAATTAAAGTCCATTTCATCAATATATTTGAATTTAATTAATTAATTAATTAATTACATTTCATAGATAAAAATGTAATTGAATAAAACGGTGTGGTTTTGGTTGATGAGGCTTTTCTTTTTTTTTTTTTTTTCAAATTACCCACCTTATATGTAGCTATAATTGGTAGATATCAGTTCACAAAATGAATATTTTTTTCATATTTTTTATATTATTCATTCTTGGCAACGCCGATTAAGAATATACAAACTTTGTGCGTGTTTGTTTTGTAGTTTTGATTTTTAGATTGACACACAGACACATACACACAAATAGACAACAGAGAATTTGAATGCTCACGGAGAGAATGTGTATGCCTACTACACACTATCCTGCAGTGTTTGCCTTCCCTATACAGCGAGTTGTTAGGACATATGGCATGATAATACCCCTACAAGTAAACCCTGACAAAATATTCAAAATAACATCGTATTCGAAGCCAGAATAAGGTAGTTCTTGCATAGCTACACACTGGGTTATACCGGGATATTGCACCTTCTCCAAATAATATTAACCCAGGTAACAGCACTAACCTGGATACCCCACCAGACTAGATGAATTCATGTCCTGGAATCCGGTAAGACAAAGCGAGCACTAGAAATATATACCATCACATAGTTTACTGGTAGATTGGGGAGAAGAAAATTAATATTCTTCACTTCATTACTATTTCAACATCTGAGAGATAAATAAAAAAACTTGATTGAACACTCGGATAACTATGTATCTCATATATAGATCAAGTGTTTCCCCTAGAAAATTTGATTTCTCAGATCTTCCAGTGAAGTAAACTGAAAAAGAGACAACTGTCCTTTATATAATAGACTAGAATAGGTTACCCGGGGCAACAGCCATCTCTTCCGCGGTCGCCTTCTCGTCCACGGCCTCTCACCCTCGTGTTACTCTCTTCGTTGCCCGGGATAAAAAGTGTAACATATTTCTATTAAAAGTACTATCTTCCCTTTGTCGTCTCTCTCACCTTCTTCGCTGTATATTAAAGTTATCGTTTAATTTTTTTTAGGAGCCGGTAGGGTTTACACCATGAACCTCTCGATCTTCCTTCTATATTGCTAATAGTTGCGCCAAAGGAACAGATATAAAGTCTGGCGCAAAATAGATCACTTGAATGCGTGTTTTGTTGGCATGCGCAAACCGTACACGTGACGAAAAAATGAAGTAATCTGACCACCCGCGCAGATTTCCTGTCGGGTCTACGTGTAGGAATGAATGCTTTGTTCCAAGTTTTACATATTATACGTCCGAAATATGAACGATTTTGAAAATGTACACTGTCGCGTATCTTTCAAGTTTTAGCTGGACATACAACCATATATACACATACGCACAAACAACTCTCCTTTATATAGGAGATACTCTTTAGATGTATCGCTTAATCAATAGTAATATGTCCGTTTGTTGTACTTATTGGTAAAACATCTCCGAGAAATTGCCCACGCAAAATGAATGAAAAAGTGTGTAACACGGTTTATATAATAAGATAATTAAATATAACGAAATCATTTGAAACGCATCGTTTATATCATTACATAAGGGGAATTAATGGTTTGAAATTCTAATTCATTATTGTGGAGGTTTTCAAGTTCCTAACCTACAACTTCTCATTAGAATTGACATTTTACATTTGCAAACATTTTCCTGTTCTATCAAGTGACGTTCTTCCTTACAAGTTTCTAATAAGGCAAATCTCATGACCTGCCACGTTCGAAAGTTTAACTGACCAATGAGCAGACAATAAAACATGTTTACGAATTGGTCGTGTTTCACTGATGTCTGCAACATTGAAATAATTGTTTCTTTAACGGTTATGCTCATCCAATTTTGTGGGAAGTTAGCGGTTTACTTTCTCTCTCTCTCTCTCTCTCTTCTTGGCTTTATTTATACCTCTCTTTCCCTCTCTTTCTTCTTCATCCATTTCTTTCTTTCTATCTTTCTCTTTCTCTATCTTTCTCTCTCTCCCTTACTCGATGTCTTCATATATTTATTTTTCTTTATTTATTTTTCATCCATTTATTCGTCTCTCTTTTTCTCTCTCCTTCTCTCTCTCTCTCTTTTCCTGAATTGCTTAATGTATCTCTTTCTTTCTCTTTTTTCTTCATCCATTTTTTATGTCTCTCTCTACTTCTCTCTCTCTCTCTCTCTCTCTTATTCTCCCTCAATTAATTTATGTACCTCTCTCTCTCTCTCTCTCTCTCTCTCTCTCTCTCTCTCTCTCTTATGTGATTGTGAGGGAGTAGATAACGATGCGGACTGAAAACATGGTCGTGCCAAGATCGAATTCAGTCTGTTCCATAGAACCACCTTCGCTTATGTATGTGGGAAACGTTCACGTGGTCTCTCCTGTGAGTACTTGGTTCTTAAAAAAACTGGGTAAATAAATGTCAACCACAGAATTGAGCCGGTAAAAAAGTCGTACCATATAGATTGACTCTGTTTTCTCTCATTCTCTTTCTCTCTCATTCTTTTTTACTCTCTTTCTCTCTTTCTCTCTTTCTCTTTCTCTCTTTCTTTCTCTGTTTCTCTCTCTCTCTCTCTCTTTCTCTCTCTTCTTCTCCCGTATCCTCTTTCACTTTCTCCTCTTTTCCGCTCTCTATTCATCTCATTTTCTTTCGCTTTCTTTCCCTTTCTTTGTTTCTCTTTCTTTCTCCCTCTTTATTTCTCTATTGTTTCTTCATTTTCTCTTTCTTTCTCTTATTATTTGTCTCTTCCTCTCTTCGCTCTCTCTCTCTCTCTCTCTCTTTGTGTCATATTATATCTTTTTTATTTTCTTTCTTTGTTTCTGCATTTCTCTTTCTCTCTCTCTTTCTCTCTTTCCCTCTCTCTTTTTCTTTTTTCTCTCTTTGTCTCGTTCTCTCTCTCTTTTCTTGTAATCTCTCTCTGGGTCTTATATGCCTTCGTCGCCTTACTCTCTCTCTCTCCCTCCCCCCTCTCTCTCTCTCTCAATATTAGCTGTCTGTGGTAAGATCGATGCCGATGTTGCATGACGACCTGGATGTGCCAAGTTTGAATCTAATCGTCCCATAGTACCACTTACACTTATCAATGTCCGCGCCTTTTCTTTCTTTATTCCCTTTCCTCTCTCTCTCTCTCTCTCTCTCTCTCGCTTAGTTAAGCGTTATGAACTACATACCGAAGTGTTCTAACAGCTCTTGTTAGTTCAATGGAACTATTTTCACTATGGATGTTTGCAACATTCCCGTTATTATGTAGAACGCCATTTTTAACATAGACGAAAGAGGCTTTGTTAATTATTCTGTACTTTCACCTACCAATTTAATAAGGAAATCAATACATTTGGGAAACTGAAACTCTCGCTGGAAGTTATATTGCAGATGAAGTTTCATATCAGGAAGTAAACTAAACCGGACACCGTTTGTTGCGGCCTTTGAGTAGGGGATTTTTCTGGTTTGCTAAATATTAAATTGTGTCAACGCCAAAACGCAATAAAATCAAAATAAATTGTGTTTTTACTATTAAAATAATTTCCAACGCTATTGATAATGTTTAGCCATTCCTTTATTTTTTTTTTTTAGCGGTTATGTTTTAAATTCATGTTTTCAAACACAAATATATAATGTAACGCCAAAGATATCATTATTTCGTTAAGGTAATGTTATGAGCTCTATTTATGAGAAAGCCGAAATAGCCTAATTGGTAGAACCTCAAACTGAAGATGTCAAAGGTCAGTTTCAGATTCCGGTCATGGCATGCGTTTTATTTTTTAAGGAGTATAGTATTTACTATAAATGCAATATTTCCCATTTCTAAAAGTACTTAAGGTCTCTGATATTTCAAAATGAGACAAATTCCGCAATTTAATGTATAAAAAAAGTGTTCTTTACGGAAAAATTATAACTGACGGACGGACAGAAGTACACAATCTATTTATATAGGATACGTTATATTTAAACACGATTGTCGAATACTTAATGAATAACATCGCTTTTACTAAGGTGAAACATAAACTTACTCATCTCTTGATTTTCAAATAAGCCGGGGGTCGTAATGTAGTATATTTACACGCGAGTCTTCAGTACAATACTTTATACAATACCACACGCTTCCATAAACAAAGTTTTTTTCCCTAGAACTACGCGTCTGTGGAACTCAATATCACAGGACTGCTTCTCAGCTGAATACAACATAATCGTTTTCAAGTTCGACGTAAACAAATTTACCCATCCTGTGATGGGTATTCTTCTAGTATATAATGAGATATTTGTTTTAATGTAAATAAAAAAAATATTCCCGGACAACGTCGCATAAGAAGTGCAATCATAACAATTTATTAATCATTATCTTTAAAGAAATCAATTTTAAAAAAAAAGACAAATAGAGAGTGAAACCAAAATGAAAGTAAAAAGACTATTCTGGAACAATGTCGTAAAAAAACAAATAAAAAGGGGGTAGTGGAACAGTAAGCTTAGGTCCGGGGTGGTTGCCAGTCCCATTAGGATAAGCTTTTTATTATTATTATTATTATTATTATTATTATTATTATTATTATTATTATTATTTGTACTCACTAAAAAATATCACACAAGTCATCGTGAGTGATAGCTCACCGACAACAACCGGTAGTGTTCCCTATAGTCTAGGTGACAATAAGCCTCCCCACATGCCCAGTACTCTCCCCCTCTTTCGATAATCTTTGCAAATTGCTTTTCGTTATCGCAACAGCCGCATACCATCGATTTGTCGCTGGCAACGTCCATTTGTCTCCTCTGGGATTTGGGTGGCAATAAGACTCCCCAAGGTCCCAGTACACTTAGCACTCTTACAGTGGAAGGCCCGTTTAGATCTATCCTTCCTCGGTACTATCATCCTCCTTGACTCTTAATGACTGGTGCCTTTGAGGGGGACACCCTTTATAAGATTTGTTACAGTTTCAATGCTCTTGGGTTCATGTGGTGTTCCTTCCGGTTTTTTTTCTCTTTCTGTTGCAGTTTCCATGTGGATGATTAGTGTTTGTAGTTTATGCGAGTGGGTTTCTGATTTCGAGGATTTTCCTGGAGATTTCAGCTGTTTTCATCATTGTTTCTTTTTTCCAGGTTTTTCAAGACTGTTCTATTATTATTATTATTATTATTAGTAGTAGTAGTAGTAGTAGTAGTAGTAGTAGTAGTAGTAGTAGTAGTAGCATTATCATTATTATTATTATTATTATTATTATTATTATAAACATTATTATTATTATATTACTATTACTATTATTATTACTATTATTATTATTATTATGATTAGTATTACTATTATTATTATTATGATTATTATTATAATTATTATTATTATGATTATTATTACTATTATTATTGTTATTAGTATTATTATTGTTGATGTTGTTGTTGTTATTATTGTTATTATTATTATCATCATTATTATGATGATGATGATGATGATGATGATCATCATCATCATCATCATCATCATCGTCATCATCATCGTTTAAACGTGAAACTCGAACTTCAAACTACTGTAATTCCCCCACGACTCTCTGTTTCTGACTATACCAACATGCATACATTTAAATGTTATTTAAACAAACATCTCGCTGCAGAACTCCCCAACTAGGGTGCGCCTGTAGGTATAACCCCTAATTCACAGTAGCTCCTTACATCTCAGTGGCAATGTGCGTTGTTCCAAAGTGAATTAAAGTTTTAAAAATGTGAGTGCTCATTTATACTGAGCCAGATGAAAAATGTAGCAGTTCACATTAAAATAACAGGAACGCCTATGGGTATACTTACTTATCAGTTTAAAATAGTAGTGTACATAAAAAATTATCGAAAAAAAGCCAGTAGAATTTCAATAAAAAATATAATTAATTCACTATTCAGAGTCAACGAACTGCGAACTACAAGACCGCGTTGTGTCTTCATGTTAGAAGAACCTAATACCTAAAGTAATAAATGCGAAAGTTGAGCTTTTTTTCGGTACTAGGAGCAAAGTTTAGTATCTGTTATGCTAGTACACTTACTCTTTTTTGTTGTCAGTCAGTGACGAGGAAATCGATCTAGATTGAGGCAATTTTTATTTTTCTTCAAATCCAGAGTTCCCTTTTTGGAGAGCTTCATTTTTCCCACATTAAACACTGAACTTGTGTCAAACTTTGCCCTCCTGAGGATGGAAGTAAATAGACATTATAGCCAAAACACCTAATTTTAAGTTAAGTCAATTCTACACAATAGACGCACCATTTGTTATTTACTGTTTTTTATGTATATGCGATTTCAGTCGCCAGGTTAAATGATGTGCATATTGGTTTACAAAACGGATATCTTATTAATTAACAATGATTTGCTGTTTCAAAATATATTTTTATTTCGTAAACACATTTAACAAATATGTTCAAAAAAATGCATCTCTTTATAGAAACGGAAATGATGATCAACAAGGTGCGATCTATTTCTAAATTGCATGTTAAAACGCAAATTGGTTTGTGTTTTATTTTATTTGCGGTCGCATTTAAAATATAAATAAATTTGTATCGAAACTACTAAAATGGTTTGTTTATCTATGTATATATGAATAAAGGATAAAAAGTTTGTTTGTGTTTACAACAAAGTTATAATTGGACTTTAAATATATTTTATGTTTATGAAGTTTTTAGATGAGGATTTATTTGTATTATTAGAATTATTCGGACAACGGTTTCCATCTCGGATTTTATTCTCACTTTATTCTAGAAGTCTAGAGTAATCCGGAATTGTATTGATACTATTATTGTCTTCAAAGACATGTGAGTAACGGATAAAGTGTTAAGTTGAATCAGCCCTAACGGACATCGAAGGTCCAATCGACAGTGCGGACGATGCTAAGAATACAATTACGAATTACTTAAGACATATACTTGGCCACGACTGACTAAACAAGAGTAGGTTAACCCGCAGATTATACAAATATTTTCATTCGAAATTTCGAAAGAAAGATTCCTGAGTTCGACGGCAACTATTCTCAGGCAACACCGGCTAATAAAAGTTAGTATAGAATAAAATGTTTGAGTTATTAAATTAAAAACAGTTTTCTCGGGCAACGGTGAGAAGGGAGAGTAAGTATAAACAATATTAAAAATACTATTTGCGGGTAACGCCAAGAAGGTACAGTTAGTATATAATATATAATAGATTTTTTTTATTAAATTGCAAAAGAGTATTTTGGCCAACAGCTTGTAGGAAGAGATAGTCCATAATAAAATGTGTGTTTTTAATTAAATGAAAAAGAATACTCTTGAACAACGGCGTGTAGGAATAGCTAGTATATAATATTTCTTTTTTCAATTACAAAGGCTATTCTCGGGCAACAGCTGGTAGGAAGAGCTAGTCTATCATTAAAAAAAATGTTTAATAAATTAATAAGACTATTCTCGGGCAACAGCTGGTAGGAAGAACTAGTCTATAATAAAATGTTTTTTAAATTAAATTAAAAAGAATACTCTCGGGCAACGGCAAGTAGGAAAAGCTAGTATATAATGTTTGTTATTGAATTGAAAAGACTATTCTCGGGAAACAGCTGAGAGAGAGAGAGAGAGAGAGAGAGAGAGAGAGAGCTAGTCTATCATCAAAAATAATAGATTAATAAGACCATCTATGGGCAGGAAGAGCTAGTACATGATAGAATGTTATTGTTTTTAACTAAATGTTTGCAAGCGAAACCATTTATTGATCTCGTTTCAGATAATCTGTTGTTGTAGATGTTTAATAATTCATTTGCTCGAACAGCACGGAGGTAAACCAACTCAAAATGATTTATGGTGCTTTAATTTACTACAAGAGAAATAGTTTTTGCAACAGCAAACATCGATAAAATCGTTGTTGAGAAATTCGTCTCTATTTGAGAGGGTCCCTTGCAGCCCACATAACGACATGGGGCTTTTTCATGTATATTTCAATCGCATAAAAAACATTTTAATGTATCTACACATACCTGAAAGAAGCAGATAGACACTTTAATAATCATTTATCATAAAGCCTTCTTTCATAGCGTCCTGGTGAATACTGATTATTTATCCTCTCTAATCAATGAGACAGTTACTCTGTTTACAGTGGAAATAAGAATACTGAAGTTTGCGCCGATTTGATAATTAGTCTGATGTAGGGGGTCTTGATCAATCTATAAAAAGTAATATGGATGGTTTCCCCTCTCTGATTTATTTGATAATTACATGTGGAGAGTGGAATCCCGAAGTCATTATTATTATGGTAAGGAGGCTTACCATCTTTTGTGGAAGACAGAAAAATAGATTTTACAGAAAACACAACACACACGTTCGAAGCAAAATTACAATCTCTTCCTATTAAGGTAATTTTGGGCAGGCGGTTTTTTTTACTTACTGTTACTAAACAAGGAAAACGTATGTAAATGTAGTAAGTTGATGCTAGTAAGTCTACCTTGACATTAATATGAACCTTTGAGAATTCTAATGCTTTCTTAGTACGTGCAATACTTATCTAGTGATGCATGAAGTATTGTTGTGACATCTCAGCTGGTGCAGCAACCACTTTAAAACAGTGTCGAAAAAAGAGGTTATAATTTAATAGGTCCACCAAGATCCAGCCTTTGTTCAATTGCCGCAATCTTGCATCGCTGTACTTGGTTTACAAGTAAGTCAATTGAATATGCTCTGTGCCACCCCTCGACGTTAATACACCCAACAAACTCGACAATCAACTTAATCTAACCCCTTTACTCTCGAAGCCCCTCGAGTCTATAGAGATTTCTATTTGAATAGTTTCTTTCATCGAAGTGCTAGCATTTAGTATATCCTCTCTACTCGCGTTACCCCTGGTGTACCAACATTCAGAAATTCAAATGTAATGTTAACAAACATCTCGCTACGCATTTCCGCACTTAGTGTTCTCCCATAAATATGACCCCTAATTCTTAATAGCCCCTTACCTATCAGTGCCAATGTGCCTTGTTGCTCATTGTTTCAAGTGAATAAATAAGTTATATTGATATGTGAAACACAAAAGAATATCGATTAATATAAAATATCGTTTTTTTCAAAGTTTTACTCCTGCTTTGTACGGGTCTAATTGAAGTCCGTCGAAGATTAAAGCAGAAACTTAAAACAGGTAAAATTATTGTGTTGGGTTGTTTATTTACTTCTTTCATATATGTGTGTTTTATTAATTAAATATTGTAAATACTTACGTGAAGTATGCGGTTTATGCAAAGATGATATTTTCACTTTCAAATGAGATTACTTCGAAGTAACGGTTAGACATAAAGTTAACGTGTAAAAAGAAGGGACGTAAGAAAACAGATATACGTAATAGGATACACCGAATACCTAATAAATCTTGATACATTTTAGTACTGTACGCAGCATGGCCTTGCATTATCTTGATTTGACTTAATACTTGGAACCCATTTACTACTCTGAGCATAGTTTCCTCTTCAGGCATGTTTTTTGGGGAAGTTATCTGATGTCAAAGAAAAAAAACGCCCAAAAGTGAGCAATTTGACCGCGGTCAACCCTAATAATATTACCGATATATTATTAAGATACAGAAACAAACATCGAAAATATTTTTAAGAAAATCGAAGCTGATATCAGTCCATACATGCAAATAATAACAATATGAGCAAAGTAGTCTGAATAATCGAAATAATAAAAATTATCAACCCTTATCTGAAAACAATTATTAACATCATATAAATACGTTCAATCTATTTTAAAAGCAATAGATCCTAGGAAGGAATGTATTCTATAAGCCATGTATTCTATAAGCAATGTAACCTGAGTGCTATGTGATCTAAAAGCAATGTATTCTTTAGGAATGTATTCTTAAACCAATATATTCTAGAAGAAATGTATTCTAGAAGAAATGTATTCTAAGAGAAATGTATTCGAAGTGCAATGTATTAAAGTAATATTGTATTCTCCGGGCGATGTATTATAAGAGCGATGTATTCTAAGTGCACTTAAGGATAAATGCAATCTATTCTAAGATCAATGTATTCTAGAAGCAATTTATTTTTTTAAATATATATATTCTAAAGCAATGTATTCTTAAAGCAATGTATTCTAGGTGGTTTGTATTCTAAGGATAATGTATTCTGGGAGCAACATATTCTTAAAACGTATATTTCCAGTTTAATGTATT
This sequence comes from Sepiola atlantica, assembly GCA_963556195.1. Classification (NCBI taxonomy): domain Eukaryota; kingdom Metazoa; phylum Mollusca; class Cephalopoda; order Sepiida; family Sepiolidae; genus Sepiola; species Sepiola atlantica. The sequence continues at coordinate 155,887,216 of OY744519.1, forward strand.
TTAAGTGCAAATTATTAAAGAATCAATGTATTCTAGGAGCAATGTATTCTAGGAGCAATGTATTCTAAGATACATTTACTCAAATATAAATATATATTTAGGAGTAACGTATTCTAGGAGCAATTTATTTATATAACTATGTATGCTAGGGCAATATACATTATGAGAAATATATTATATTGACAATTCTACCAGGCAATTTATTCAAACCGCAATGTATTCTAAGTGCAAGTTATTTTAAGAAAAAATGTATTCTAAGTGACAAGTATTATAAGTGCAAAGTATTCTAAGAGCAATGTATTCTAATAAGAATGTATTCTAAGCACAATGTATTAAAGGAGAAATGTATTCAAAGAATAATTTATTCTAAGTAAGATTTATCCTAAAGGAAAGTTATTCTAAACGCAATGTATACTACGTGAAATGTATTTAAGGATCAATGTTTACTTGAAGCAATACATTCTAAGAAAAATTTATTCTAAGGGCAATGTATTCTTAAAGAAATGTATTCTAATGGCAATGTAATGTTGAAGGAATGCATTCTAAGTTCAATGTATTCGTGGAGCAATGTATTCTACGAGTAATGTGTTACGAGAGCAATATATTCGAAGTGCAGTGTATTCTCAGAGCAATGCATTTAAAGGGCAATGTATTCAAATAACAGTGTATTTTAGAAGTAATATATTCTAAGTCAATGTTGCTAGTATTTATTTAGTCTAAGATCACTGTATTCAAGGAGAAATTTATTCTACTATAAATGTATTCTAGGGGCAATGTATTTAAGTAGCAATATATTCTAAGACCAATGTATTCTATAGGCAATGTGTTTTTAGTGCAATGTAGTCTAAGAGCAATGTATTATAGTAGGAATATATTCTAAGGAAATTTATTCAAGGAGCAATGTATTCTTAGATTAATGTATTCTAAGAGTAATGTATTCTAAGTGTAATGTTATCAAAGAGCTAGTTATTCTAAGAGAAATGTATTCAAGGATCTATTTTTTTATGAGAAATATGTTCTAAATGTATTATACGAGCAATGTATCGTAGGAGAAATATATTCTCATAGTTATGTATTGTATAATCAATGTATTTCAAGACCAATGTATGTTAAAAAAATGTATTCTAAGATACACTTTTTTAAGAGCAATCTATTTTAAAACTAATGTATTTATAGACGCATGTATTCACGAAAAAATATATTCGAAAAGGAAAGTATTTTAAGTGGTATGTATTTGAAGAGACATGTATTCTTGCAGAAATGTATTCTAAGATCAATATATGATAGAAGCAATGTAGTCTAATAACATTTTATCCTTAGTGCAATGTATTTAAAGAACAATGTATTCTAGATGCAACCTTCGTACAATTTTTTTAATAAAATGTATTCTAAGAGCAATGTATTCTAACAGCAATGTATTCTAGGAGGTATGCATTCTAAGAGTAATGTATCATGGGAACAATGTATTCAAGAAAAATATATTCTACGTGCAAAGTATTCAAAGAGAAATATATTATAAGAGCAATGTCTTCAAGGAGCAATGTATTCTTAGAGCAATACATTCTAGGTACAATGTATTTTACAACTGATGCATTTTAAAAGCTATGTATTAAAAGGGCAACACTTATTTATAGAAGAGTAAATTCTAAAGTCAATGTTTTTATGCGCAATGTATCTTCAGTCTGATGTATTCTAGAAGCAATATATTCTAAGTAAATGTTGCTAGTATCCATGTAGTCTAAAATCAATGTATTCTGGGTACAATGTATTCTACGATCAATGTATTCTAGGAGCAATATATTTTAGTAGCAATATATTCTAAGACCAATGTATGCTATGGGCAATTTATTCTTAGTTCAATGTGTTCTAAGAGCAATGTATTAAAGTAGGAATGGATTCTAAGGAAATGGATTCAAGGAGTAATTTATTCTAAGAGCAATATATTCTAAGAGTAATGTATCCTAAGTGTAATGTTATCAGAAAGCTAGTTATTATAGGGGAAATATATTCCAAATTAATTTTATTCATGAGAAATGTATTTTAATAAAAATTATTATATGAGCAATGTATCATAGGAGAAATGTATTCACCTAGTTATGTATCGTATAACCGATGTATTCTAAGACCAATGTATATTAGGTAAAAATGGATTCTTAGTGTTGTGGTTGCAAGGTTGAACAATAATTAGTGAGGAATACAATGAAGACGCAAACAACAAGGAGAATGCAATAATAAGTGTATTAAAGAAAAGGTATAGTTACAGTATGTACAAATGAAGGTGTCGAGTCAGAGAGTCTTGGTGGGAGGACATGTACGCTCTTAGGCGTCACTTCCGGTGCCATTTAGGTAACACACACTAAGGCCAACCTAGGCTTGCCATTTATAGTGTAACGTTATTCGTATATGCAAATGAATGGTTGCCACCACAACACTTAGACTGATATATTTAAGGACCAACCTATTCTAAAACTAATGTATATATAAACACATGTATTCACGAAACAAATATATTCGAAAAAGAATGTATTTTAAGAAGTGTGTATTCTGGGAGCAAATATTCGAGCAGGAATGTATTCTAAGATCAACATATAATAGTAGCAATGTATTATAATAGCCGGACATTCTTAGTGTAATTTATTTAAAGAACAATGTATTCTAGAAGGAATGTATTCTAAGAAAAATGTATTTTTAGTGCAATTTCTTGTAATACAAATTATTTTTAGAGCAATGTATTCTAACAGCAATGTATTCTATGATGTGTTTATTCTAAGAGTATTGTGTCATGTAAACAATGTATTTTAGTAAAATATGTACTAAGTGCAAAGTATTCAAAGAGAAATGTATTATAAGAGCAATGAATTTTGGGAGCAATGTATTCTACGATAAATGTATTCTAGAAGCAATGTATTTCAGTAGCAATATATTCTAAGACCAATGTATTCTAAGTGCAATGTATTCTAAGTGCAATGTGTTCTAAGAACAATGTATTCTAGTAAGAATATATTCTAAAAGAAATGTATTCTAGGAGCAATGTATTCTAAGAGCAATGTATTCTAAGTGTAATATGTTCAAAGAGCTAATTATTCTAGAGAAAATCTATTCTAGGATATATTTATTCTATGAGAAATGTATTATAGAAGAAAAGTATTTTAATAGCTATTTATTCTAAGTGCAATGTATTTAAAGAACATTGTATTTTAGGAGCAATTTATTCTAAGAGCAATGCATTATTTTGGTCATTTTTTGAATACAATGCATTTAAGAGCAATGTATTCTAACATAAATGTATTCTAAGAGGTATGTATTTTAAGAGCAATGTATTATGGGAACAATAAATTCTTGAAAATATATTCTAAGTGCAAAGTATTCAATAAGAAATGAAGTATAAAAGCAATGTATTTAGGAGGAATTATTCTAAGAGCAATATATTCTAAGTGCAATGTATTTTATGACTTATTCATTTTAAAGGCAATGTATTCAAAAGACAACATATAAGTATATAGGAATCAATTCCAGTAGCAATATTCTTTCAGAGCAATGTATTCTAAGTCTGAGGTATTCTAGAAGCAAAATATTCCAAGTGAGTGTCAAAGATTAATGTATTCTGGGAACAATGTATTGCTTTCCTCTTCTTCAGGAGTTAGGCACGATGCCAGTTTTTATCTTACTCTCACAAGTAAGATGTGACCCAAGGTCGGGTCGGGAAAGTGGGGTTTAAACATTGCCTGGGCAGGCCGTCGGCATTTCCCGGTAGGGGTGCCTCAGGCAGTAAGCAATAAACTTACTCCTCCCCAAAGAGGGGAGGCGAAGCCTGGGAAGGTGGACCTTCCAGAACTGCACATGACAGACCCATTGACGGGCGTAAATCAAGACCCAAAGGCCAAGACAACACCAGTATGGGGTGCAGTATCCATCGGAACAGATACTACACTGTGATCTTAGCAAAAAGGCAAAAAAAAAGGAACAATGTATTTTACGATAAATGCATTCTAAGAGCAATGTATTTTAGTAGCAATACATTCTAAGACCAATGTATTCTTGGTGCAATGTATCGTAAGTGAAGTGTCTTCTAAGAGAAATGTATTCTAGTAAGAATATATTCTAAGCAAAATGTATTCAAAAAGCAATGTATTCTAAGAAAAATGTATTCTTAGAGCAATGTATCTTAAGTGCAATGTAGTCAAAAGGCTAATTATTCTAGAGGAAATGAACTTTAGCTCAATTTATTTTATAAGGAATGTATTCTGAGAACAATGTATTATATGAGCAATGCATCTTAGGAGATATGTTTTCTTATAGTAATGTATTTTATAAGCAATGTTTTCTAAGACTAATGTATTCTAAAAAAATGTATTCCAAGACAAATGTCTTTTAGGGGCAATCTTTTCGTAAAACTTATGTATGTAAATACACATGTATTTACGAAAGCATATATTCCAAGACCAATATTGTCTGTTTTATGTATTCTAAGAGCAATGTATTCTAGCAAGAGGATATTCTAAGATCAATATATTATAGAAGTAATGCATTTAAATATCGTATTATGCCTGCAATATATTTAAAAACAAATGTATTCTAGAAGCAATGTATTTTAAGAGCAATGCATTTATTAAGTTAATTTATTTTTATACAATATATTTTAAGAGCAATGTATTCTATCAGGTATGTATTCTAAAAACAATATATTATGGGAACAATGTATTTTAGAAAAAACATTCTAATTACAATGTGTTCTGGGAGCAATGCATTCTAGGAGCAATATATTCTTACAGAAATCTATTGAACTATAAATGTATTTTAAAATGGTAAAGTATTTTATGATAAATGTATTCTAAATGTATCGAAAGACAAATGTATACTAAGAGTAATGTATTTTAAGCGCAGTTTATTCTACGAGCAATGCATTTTAGGAGGAACGTATTCTAAGAGATAACAATTCAAGGAGCAATGAATTCTAGAAGGAATGTGATCTAATTGCAATGTATCCTTCGTGCATAGAATTCTAAAATTAATGTAGTCTATTAGAAATGTATTGTAGGATCAATGTAGTATAAGATCAATGTATTCGACGAGCAATGTATTCTGTGAGAAATCTACTCTAATAAACATGTGTTGTAGGAGTATTGTATTTAAAGACCAATGTATTCTTAGATAAATTTATTCTAAGACTAATATATAATAAGGACAATGTATTCTAAGTGCAATGTATTTTAAGAGTAATCTATTCTGAGAGCAATGTATTCAAAGATTAACGTATTTTATGAGAATTGTATTCTAGAAGAAATGTATTCTTATAGCAATATATCATCAGAGCAATGTATCCAAAAAGAAATGTACACCAAGAGCAACGTATTATTATAATATTGTATGTAGTCTAAGGGGCATGTATTCTAAAGGAAATGTATTCTAGGATTAACGTATTTAAGGATATATTTATTCTTTGCGCACTGTATTATGCGAACAGGGTATTCTGGAAGAAATATACTCTAATAAAAATGTATTGAAGGTGTAATGTATTCTAGGACATCTGTATTATTTGAGCAATGTATTCTAAGAGCAATATATAATCTAGGAGCAATGTATTTCTATATGCAAACTATTTCAAATAGCTATGCACCCTTAGAACAATGTATATACTGAACAATGTATTCTTAAAGGAATATATGCTAATAGCAATAGGTTCTTTAAGCAATGTATTTACCGAGGGAATTATTCTAAAGTAATGTATTTAAAGAGCAGTGTTCTGTAGAAGCAATGTATTCTAAAAAGCGATGTGTTCTATGTGAAATTTATTCGAGAAGTAAGTAATTCTAAGACCAATGTATTATAAGATCAATATATTTTAGGAGCAATATAATCTAAGTAACTGTTTCTAGTATCAATGTAATCCAAGATCAATGTATTATAGAGGCAATTTATTGTAAAGGCAATGTATTCTAGGGCATATGTATTCAAAATGGAGAGTATTCTTAGAGCAATGTATTCAAAAATCAATGTATTTTAGTGACAACGTATTCTACGAGAAATGTATACTAATGGCAATATATTGTATATGCAATATACTTTGTGAGCAATTTATTATATAGACAATGTATCTTAAAAAAGATTAATTATAAGAAGCAATGTATTCAAAGCGCAATCTATTCTAAGAGAAATGTATTCTAAGAGCAATGTAGTCAGGGAAAAATGTACTTGAAGTGCAATGTAGTATTAGAGCAAAGTATTGTAAGCAAAATGTATTCTAGGATCACTTTTTTAGGAGGACTGTAGTCTTTTAAAACCAGAAATATAGTTTGAGACAAATGTACTTTAATAGAATATCTTGTATTAGAAATGTATTCTAAGTCTGTATTAGCAATGCATTCTAAGATCAACTAAATGATTAAAAGAGCCATGCATTCCAGGGTGAATATATACTAGGCTCTATTCATTCTAAGAAACATGTATTCTTAGAACCATGTATTATTTTTGCAATGTATTCTAGGAATAATGTATTCTCAGAGTAATGTATTGTAGAAACAATGTGTTCTTAAACAAATGTATTCTATAATCAATGTATTCTATAGCAAATGTATTTTTGGAGCAAGCTATTCTAACACCAATGTTATCTAAGGTCAATGTACTCACGGAGGAATGTATTTAAAGAGCAATGTATTCTAAATAGTATGTATTATAAAAGCAATGTATTATAGGTTGAACCGTATTCTAGAAGCAATGTATTTTTATAGCAATGTATTATAAGTGCAATGTATGTTTAAAACAATGTATTCTACGAGCAATATAGTTTAAGAGCAATGTATTCGAATTCAAGTTATTTTAAATACAATGTACTTTAAGAGCAATGTATTTTAAAAGCTACACATTCGATGACGTATGTATTCTAAATGCAATTTATTTTGGGAACAATGTATCAGAAACATGTATTCTAAGTTCAATGTATTCTAAGTGCAAAGTTTTGTATTACATAAGCAATTTATTTGATTAGAAACCTATTCTAGGAGAAATATATACTAAACAATAATATTCTCTATGAAAAATGTAATATATTAGCAATGTATCAAAAGACAAAAGTATACTCAGAGCAACGTATTCTAATCGAATGTATTCCTTCAAGCAATAAATTCTAGGGGGAATGTATTTTAATAGCAAAGCATTGAAGGAGCAATGTATTATAGTAGGAGTGTGCAATGTATCTTAAAGGCAATGTATTCTAAGAGCAATGTATTCTAGGAAAAATAATTCTACGATCAATGTATTCAAGAAGCATTCCATAAGAGGTGCATTATACAGCAATGATTTCTGAGAGAAATGTACTGTAATAGCAGTGTATTGTTGGAGTAATGTATTGATCACACCAATGTATTTGTAGGGAAATGTATTATAAGAGCAATATTCTAAAAGCAATGTATTTAGTGTGCAATGTATTCTAAGAGCAATGTATTCTAAGAAGAATGTATTCTACGAACAATGTGTTTTAGGAGCAATGTATTTTTGGAGCAATGCATTTTCAGAGCCATGCATTTAAGTACAATGTATTATAATATAAATGCATTTGATGAGCAATATCTTCTATGAGCACTGTCTTCAAAGACAAATGTATTTAAATAGACACGTATTCTAAGAGGAAATGTATGTAACTTGCAATGTGTATTAGCGGTAATACACACTAAGAGTAATTTATTATAGGAGCAATGTTTCCGAAGAAAAATGTATACTAAACGCAATGTATTTTAAGCGAAATGTATTCTGAGAGTAATTTATTCTTGGCTAAATGCATTCTGGGGTCATTATATTCTAGATGCAATGTATTCTAAAAAAATGTATTCTAAGAAAATTAATTCTGCGAGAAATGTAGGTGATACATACTCTACGAACTCTATTCTTGAAACAATTTATTCTAAGAGTAATGAATTCTTAGTGCAATGTATTATACATGCAATATATGTTAAGAGCAATGTACTCTAAGTGCAATGTATTAAAATAGCCATGCATTCAAAGAAGAATATGTAATATAAGCAATTTGTTTTCGATGCAATGTATTCTAAGAGCAATGTTTTCTATATATAATGTATTCTAAGAGCAATGTATTCGAGGAGCAGTGTATTCAACAAGCAATGTATCCTAGGATACAATACATTTTAAGAGCAATATATTCTAAGACCAATGTATTTTCAGAGCAATGTATTCTAAGTACAATGTGTTTTAAGACCAACGTATTTGAGTAGGAATGTATTCTAAAGAGCAATGTATCTGAGTATCTTACGAGCAATTTGTTCTAAAAGCAATGTGTCTAAGGGTAAAGTATTGTAAGTACAATGTATTCAAATAGCATTATATTCTTGGAGCAACGAATTCTTAGTTCTTTTTATTCTAAGAACAAAGTATTATAAATTAAATTTGGTATTATCGTAATGTATTGTATGAGCAATGAATTCTAAGACAAATGTATTAAAAATCAATCTATTTTAAGACCGATCTATTAAAAGGCGAATGTATTCTAGGAGAGAATGTATTTTTAGATTAATGTATTCTAAATGCAATATATGCCTTCATCAATGTATTCGAGGACAATTTATGTAACATTCACTGTGTTCGTAAGTCAATATATTTAAATAAATATGTTTTCGAGAAGGTATGTATGCTAAAAGCAATGTATACTTGGAGCAATGTATTCCAAGACCAAGAGCCTAGGGGAAACACATTTTACGAGAAATGTATTCTTATAGCAAGGTATTGTATGGGCAATGTATTCTTCAGAGCAATTTATTATATGAGCAATATATACTCAGGGAAAGGTTTTATAAATGCAATGAATTTTAAGTGCAATGTATTCTTAGAGAAATGTATTTAAGGAAAACTGTATTCTATGAGTAATGAATACTAGGAGTAATGTCTTCGAGAGGAAATGTATCTTAAGTGAATAGTATTCTAAGTGCAATGTATTCATAGAGTAAATAATTCTAAAAGGGATGTATTCTAAGATCAATATATTCTAGGACTAATGTATTTTATAAAAAATGTATTCTTAGAGAAATATATTTAAGGAGAAATGTATTCTAATAGCAATTCATTGTAGGATAAATGTTTTCTAAGATTAATGTATTCTATGAGCAATGTATTCTAAGACTAGTATATTTTAGGAGCAATATATTCTAAGAGTAATACATTCTAAGTGTAATATATTGAATAAGCAATATATTCTAAGAGTAATGTATTCTAAGTGTAATATATTGAATAAGCAATATATTCTAAATGCAATTGAGACAAAGAGCAATATATCTACAGATGAATGTATGTATAGAGAAAGTTGTTCTAGTGCCAATGTATGTTCGGAGAAATATATCCGAACTGCAATGTATTCTACGAGCAATGTATTATATGAGCAATGTATTTTACGAGCAACGAATTCTAAGGACAATGTATGGAAAGAGCAATGTATTCTAGGATGAATGTATTCTAAAATATATTTATTCTATGAACAATGTATTCTTAAAACAATGTATTCAAAGCGGTGTCTTCTATAAGAAATGTATTATTATAGTAATGTATTGTAGAAGCTATTTGTTCTAAGACCAATGAATTCTAAGACAATAAAATATATCGTGAGTAAAATGTATTGAAGAGGGTATGTATTCTAAGAGCAATATATTCCGGGAGCAATATATTCGATAGCAAATGTATTTTAAGCGCAATGGTTCAAAGCGCCAAGTGTACTAAGAGCAATGTATTCAAATATGAATGTATTCTAAAAGCTATATATTATAGGAGCAAACAATTTCGTTCATTTCACAATTCATCGTCAATTATTTGGAAAGATTTGTATTTGTTTTGTCTTTTTTTCATTAATAAATATTTAAGTTAAAAACAATTATTTATTAATAAATAAAGAGAATTAAAACATGACATTTTCTTTCAAAATTGAATTCTGTTTATCAATAAATAACTGTTTTAACTTTTTTTCAATGAATAAATTGTCAGTGTAGTCATTGACTTCAATTTACTTTTTCACACGTAAAATAAAAAATAAAAACACTTTATTTTTAAAAGAATCAATGTAATTTATCGTTACGACACGTTAAGAATAAATCGAGTTTTAAATCATGTAAAAAAATTGATAAAATTGACGCAGTTCGTAACGTAAAAATATTTTTAACATTTAAAAAATAGTTTTATTTCCAATTCTAAGGAAAAACATTGGTAAACAGACGTCATCAATAATTTCAGAGTATTACGAAATTAAAAACTGAACCTTTTCAGTTAAAAATAATTGCGTACGCTCACAAATAATTAAATAAGTATTTCCTTTTTTATTATAACAAAATAAGAGTACTTAACCTTAAAAAGAATAAAGAAATTAATGGATAATAATTTTTCAACTTCTATAAACTATTATTACATTTTTATATATAAAGTTAAAAATAATAAATTATGACATTTTTGTCTTCCATATATTTTGCATAGCGATAGTCAATTTGTAAACAACGTCCTTTTCCGATGAAATTATGACGGATATTAATCATTTATCACATTTGAAGGGATAATTTTGCTAATTTTTAGTCAAACGTGGGATTTATTTATTTTTTAATTCAGTGTTTTATGAATTTAATTTAATAATTATCTTTGAAATAGTCCCCAAAAACTTATATTTATCTTTTAAGTGATTTTTACAAGTAATTTTTTCAAAGTTCAAAATTCATTGAATTTTTGGGTTTTTTGACCGTCGTAATTACACATTTTATTATAATTTTTTTTTCACACGTAAATATGCAGTTTTTCTCGTTTAGAGATTAAGTTTAGGCTTTTATCTTTCAAACACAATCAAAGTTTACACGGAAACTAATTAAATAATTAATGATAAGCGCTTTTTAATAAGCATAGTCCGTACAAGAAGCCGCCATTTTTGCACGTACCTAGTATTATATGAGCAATAATTTCAAAGACAAATGCTTTTTAAATGAGAATCGTATTCCTGAAGAAATGTACTTTAATTGTAATGTATTGTAAGAGCTATGTATTCCGAGAGAAATTAATTACAAGTGGAATGTTGTGTTCTAGGTGCAATTTATTCTTAGCGCAATGTATTATAAATGTAATGTATTCTCCAATAATTGTGTATGTATTCTAAGAGAAATGTATTTTAGGAAGAGATACTTCTAGGATCAATGTATTGTAGGAGCAATGTATTTAAACACCTATTATTGTACCAGTAATGTATTCTTTAGAGATATGTATTCTAAGTGTTTTATAATGAAAGACCAATATATCTATATATATATAGTGAATGCTTTTATTCAAACATGTACAAGGTCTGCTACACTGGCATGTCGATGTTATCGATCTACAGCTCTCAAGAGCTGAGGTCTCATCAGGCAGAAAATTGTTTTTGATTCAAACTGGTTGCTGAATTCCAGGGAGAATGAAGTCAAGCAAAAAAGAAGAGGAGAAAGAAATAAAAGTCATGTGACCGATTTTAAAATATGATTGCCGTTAGAAATTACTATTTTCTTATTTTTATCTTTTATATATTTTATATATATATATATCCAACGCTGAGCTGGGGTAGAAAGGGGGACCGAGGAAAAGAAAAAGAAAAGAGAAGGGGAAAGAGATACAATTGCTGTCAGAAAAGTTTAATTTACAGCTATTTATATTTTTATTTTGTGTTTTTATCCAACGCTTAGTTAGGGTGGGGGGGGGGAAGAAAGAGAAAAAGAAAAAAGGGTGGAGGGGTGTTAGGGGTGGATGTCTATAGCCATTTAGGATTTGTTGCGGGAATGGTTTTGAGTTAAATTCATATTTATTTTTATTCAGCGCTGGGCTGGATAAAGAGGGAGGTCGGGGGGAGATTAAAAAAGAGCGAAAGAGAAGATGAAGAAAGAGGGGGAGGGGAGGTTTCAAATTTGTTGTGTCTGTTTCCTGTCAACGCAGACATATAACAATTACATGACACCCAGCTTACGGGGATATTTTAGTTTAACTCATTGATGGATTTATGGCCTTAATGTTAATAAATGATGTTGTTATATTTTGATCAATTGGCATTTAATTTCGATTATTTTGATGGATAGTTAAATGTATTTTAAATAATATTTATCAGTTAATTAATAAAACATAATGGTAATTGTCTTTATTTTTAGTAAGATTCATATATGGATTAGTGGCAGTAATATTAGTAGGTTAGTTCTAGGTACTAATGAGTTAAAATATATTGGGAATTATTCTTGGTAAGGATCGTATATAAGTTTATGACATTGATATTGATGGATTATACTATTATATTTAGTTTTAATTATTTTGGAGTATAAATAAATGTATTTCGGTTATAAATAATAGTTAGTGATGGGTTAATAAAACATACTGGTAATTGCTTTTATTGTTAATGGAATTTATATATCGATTAATTTCAGTGGTATTGATAAATAAATTTTATTATTCGTTGTAATCCTATTATTAATGGTGGGGTTAAACCCTGTTATAGTATTAGGGTAAGGTGTTCCAGTTAAAGTTGTTAACGCAAGTTATGGTCTATGAAGGGGGGGATTAGAAATGGTGGGGGCCAGTAATTTTGATTAAAGTGATCAGTATATAATTATTTAAATATTTAAAAATTGGTTTTGGTAATATGTAGTTTTGTGAGCTGGATGTTGAGCGCATACACGCACTCGTGCACACATATAAATACATATATGCACATGTATACACAAACATTCATATATGCGCCCAAACCCATACACATATACACGAACACACAGATACACATGTATGTGCACATATGTATACGTATACATACGCGCATACAGGCGTATACATACACACATAAATAGTTATAAATTTTATATCTTCATACATATGCATATTCATATGTCCACAAAAATCACCTATATATATATATATCTAAAAGTTTTACTTTTACATGTTATAGTATTTATTCAAAAAGTGGGGTGGTTGTACTGTATTTGTAGTTGAGGGTTAAAGTTACTTGATTTGGAAGTGTTAATAAGTGTTAATTTTAGCGGGCTTGTTGGGTATTGGGTTTTTTTGTTTTAATGGTATTATTTAGGGGGGGTTGTACAAATTACTGAGGAGGTGTGATCTGTTATGCCTACAGTTGATCGATGTTTCCTGTTTTTTGTTTAAAAGTTTTCCTCTGTAAGTAAATTTAATTATTTCAAGTTTTTCGCCGAGGCATAAATAGCATAAATATATATATATATATATATATATATATTAAGTGCAGTTCATACTAAGATCAATGTATACTGAGAAGAATTTATTCTAAGAGCAATATATTTTCAGTTCAATGTATTCTAAGAGCAATGTAGTTTAAGAGCGATGTATCCTAGGAGCAATGTATTCTAAGACGAATGTATTATATATGCAATGTATTCTAAGACCAATATATTATCGGAGAAATGTATTCTAGGATGTATTTATTTTCAGAGCAATATATTCTAAAAAAATGTTTTCCAGGATTAATGTATTCAATAGAAATGTATTCACATTATATTGTATCATCAAAGCAATGTATGTTAAGACCAATTTATTCTAAGACCTATGTTTTCGGGGGTCAATCTATTCTTAGACAAATGTATTCTAAGAGGTGTTTATTCTAAGTGCTCTGTATTATTAGAGCAATGCATTCTAGGAAGAATGTATTTTCAGATCAAAATATTCTAGGATCATTTTATTGTAAGAAAACTATATTGTGAGTTAAATGTATTTTAAGTTACGTCTTCTAGGCGCAACGTATTCTAAGAAATTGAATTTCAAGTGCAATAATTATAAAAGGAATGTATTCTAGCATCAATGTAGACTGAGAGCAATTTATGTTAAACTCAGTGTATTTTAAAGGCAATGTATTGTAAAGGAATATATTGTCGAGGGTATGTATGCTAAGAGCAATGTATTCTGGAAGCAATGTATTTTAGAACAAATGTATTTTTAGTGCGATGCATTCTAAGCGCCAAATATGAATTTATGCTTAAGAGCAATGTATTCTAAGAGCAATATATTATAAGAGCAAAGATATTCAGAGAACGGTATTTTAAGTGCGATGTATTCTTAGCGTAATGTATTCATTAGCGCAATGTATTATAACAGGTATGTATTCTAAGAGCAATGTTTCGTAAGAGCAATGCACTCTTAGGAGAAATGTATTATTTGGTTATGTATTCTAAGAGCAATGTTTTCTAATACAAATGTATTCTAGGATCAATGTATTCTAGAAGAAACTTATTCTCAGGGAATATATTCTTAGAGCAATGTGGTGAAAGAGAAATGTATTCTATAGGCAATATATTGTAGGAGCAATATATTATAAGACAACATGTATTTAAAGAGCAATGTATTCTAAGTACAATATATTCTAAGAGCAATGTATTATAAGTGCAATTTATTTTAAAAGAAATCTATTTTAAGAGGAATGCATTCTTAGAACAATGTGATCCTTGTAACAATGTATTTAGGATAAATGTATTCTAGAAGAAATGTATTCTAAGTGCAATGTATTTTAAGATAAATTTATTCTACGAGTAATTCATTCTAAGTGCAGTGTATTTAACGAGCAAAGTAAATGTTACTAGGATTAATATAGACTAAGATCAATGCAGTCTAGGAGTTATACATTCTAAGAGCAATGTATACTAAGAGCAATGCATTTGGGGAGTAGTATATTCTAAGTTCAATGTATTCTAAGAGTGATGTATTCTAGGAATATAATTGTGTTTTCTATAAGATTATATGTGACAACTGTATTCGGCATTAAATATTGTATTTAATGTTTATATGCCGTACAAACCCCAAACAAAGCTAAACGACACCGAACATTGCTATGCTTTAAATGTGTACTTTCACGTTGATTGCTACTAATTTGTCTTGAACAGATGAAGATGATTTTGCCTGGGATTAACGGTTGTTACAACAGGACAAGTGAACTGCTCACACTAAAAATGACTCGCTGGAATTGGAACACAGTTTTCTGGTCGTCTCAACAGTAGATGTGATCACGAAAGGGCTTCACAGCCTAGCTTAAATCCCTATATTTTTTCCGTAGAGTTTGGTGATGACAAATTCCAATATATCCCTAGATTCCAAGAAAATTACCGATTCTGTTCTAAATTCCCCATTCCGATACCATTTCCGATTCTTTTGTAATTCATAAACTTTTAGTTATAGACTTTTGTTTTTTTCTAAGTACCGTAAAAAACGAGTGTCATGGTAAATGTATATTATAGAGGGGCCGTACATACACGCACATATCTTTCTAAAAATGTTCTCTGATCTTTTCGTCATAATTGATTGAAAATAATGATTTGATAAACTCATTGTAAGATTTGTATCTATATTTTTCACTTGCGGCATTTCTTTATATTTATCCACTCGTATCATTTTTACCTGTGACATTTTACCGTAACATTTCTGCGTTTGCAATTAAACGTTAATTTGTTATTATGATAAATATATTTTAGCTTTAATGGTAGTTTAAAAAACAATAACTATTTATAAATTCACCATTAGTACTAGCAATGGAACATTTTATTTAAACAAACAAATAAAAGAATCGTCTTTTGAATCAGACATTAGGGTCACATTTCCCCGAAACCGATTCTGATACACCAAAAAGTCCCGATTCCGATTCCGATTTTCCATCTCAACACTAGTGGCGTTATCACAGAAGTAATCAGTATACAGAAAATTCACAGATAATGCATGAACTGAAGAGAGTCATCACAGAGGAAATCACGACACTGCAAAGGAAGCCGTGTGGTAGACTTATTGAAAAACTCTGCACCTCGTATCCGGGTGTACCTATTATTGAACACCGATAAAACAAAAGCTGTTTGATATTCACAGATGAAACATGGTGGACAAGTCAAGCATTTTATTTGTAGCAAATATGGTTTCATAACAGAAAAGAATAATGAAGTATATCAAAGATTTGATGGGTGGAAATTCTGCGAGTCACACAGATACACATACATATACACATGCACAAACACATACATATACACAAATATTCACATTACATATACACATAGATATACACATATACACATACACATATACACACACACATATACACATACATATAAACGCACATATATATGCATATACATATACACACATACACGCTACATATACGCACATATACCCACATATGAACATACATATACACATGCAAATACACATGCCCACATACATATAAATGTATGTATATACATGTACATATATATATATATATATATATATATAATGTGAAAATGGCAAACGGAAAACAGGTGAAAATGCAGGAGAAAAACAAAAACAAGAGATTTGACCGGTTTCGTTCGTGTTTGCGAACGTCTTCAGAAAAAGTGAAGATTTGGGAATAATTTTATTTTGAAAGCACACACATGGGACGAGGAAAGGACGATCCGATCGGACCATATGAGAAGACTTTAAGTGACATTGAAATATGACAAGTGATGGACACATATTTCTTTATTTCTTTTTCTACTTTTCATACATTTATTTATTTTCTTTTTCTTTCTCACTTTCACACCTACTGAGCTAGTATGGGAGAGGCAGTGGGTGGAGGGGGTAAAAGGCGATAAGAGGGAAGCTAACAGAGGAACTAGCCAGGATAACCACAAATAGGAGTGGGCATGAAACTGATACACCGAATGCGAGAACCCAAAGATTAATCTGAATGTATCAGAGATAGGTCTGCTAATTTGTCTCATATTAAGTTTTTAAAAGCAATACAAATCTTAAACTGACAGTCTAGAAAAATCTACTTTACAGTTAAACTAATGTAAGTGATAACTTATTATAAGAAAAATGTGTTTTTTTTTTAAATTTTTTTGAAGTGTATATATTTTGTTATTTTAATTGTAAAGTTTATATATATATATACATACATATTAACATATATATACACAAACACATAAATAGTTTTTATGATATTTCACCCCAAACAAGGCAGGTCGCACTGTAGACGTAAGGGGATACTTAGAATTAGATGGTTGGTTTTGGGTGTCATCCTAAGTTGTTAGCTGTGCAGCGAGATGTCTGTTTACATTAATTTGACACCTCTGCATGTCGCTACATTTGGGGAAACAGGGAGCAGGGAGTGAGATCCAGATGCCGGCAGTACGAGGAAAGAAGCTGCTAGAGTAGAAGGCTCTCCGGTATCTGGGGACCTCCACAGTGAATGGATTGGACCTAGCTTATTGTCGGGGTGTTCTAGTGTATTTGCGTCGATGGAGTACTAGAGCAGCTTGTTAATCAGATCACACTACATTGAAGTATTTGTAAAACAAGCACAAGGATGCAACATTGCGGCGATGGGACAGGGGCTGGAGCTTTGTTAACAGTGTGGGGCCTATTAAGTTGGCGATTCTTTTTTGGACCTTATCTAAGAGGAAGAGACTAGTGGATGATGCACCGGCCGAGATGTGACAACAATACTCAATGCATGGGCGGATGCTGGCTTTCAAGAGATGTAGGATAATGTCAGGTGTGAGAGTTTACTAGCACGGTAGAGGGAGCCCACCTTCTTTGCAGCAGCCATGACAATAACTTCAATGTATTTGTTCCAATTCATGCTACCTGTGAATGTCAGGCCGAGTAGTTTGAAAGTTGACCTCTCAGGTAGGGTGTTATTTGTCATGGCAATCGGTGGTTTAAGAGGTTTCTTGTAGTTATTATAGAAAATGAGCGGTATTTGCGGCATTAAAAGTTACCAACCATTTCTGCACCAATCCACTATAGCCTGGCGGTCACTTTCTAAAAGTTCAGCCATTGCCTCGGATATTACGCGTCCGTTTCGCGCACATGACGAGAATAGAGCGTGGTGTCCTCAGCAAATATACCTATCTCAAACTCGATGTCATCGGGGATGTCGTTTATGAAAATTAGGAACAGTAATGGCCGAGGGATGACCCCCTGGGGTACATCTGCCTTTAGGTCATGTTACTTAGAGGAATGGCCATCGAGGACAACCTGAATCTTTCTATTGCTTAGGAAAAATCTTATTATATTAAATATTCGTCTAGTAATACGATATGAGTGAATTTTTAAGACGATCCTCTTATGCCATATCTTGTCAAAGGATATATTAAGCGCTACTGTCCTAGCTTCAGCTGCCTTGTCTAGTGTATTATATATGCGTTCAGAGATGACCGTTAAGATATCTGCAGTACATCGTGCTTGTCTAAATCCATACCGGCGGTCAAAAAAAAGGTTTAGCATTAACTAGGTGCCGGACTATAGCTAGATTGATTAAGGATTCACACATTTTAGCAAAGATCGAGAGTAGACTGATTGGGCGTAAGTTCTGAGGATCTGTTCTATCCCCAGGATTCTTGAAGACTGGTACCACAGAGGCAATGTTCTAGCTATCAGGGAAGCAAGATTCAGCAAGGCATTTGTTGTAGAGTTTGGAGAGGACAGGATCCAGTTCTGCAGGGCATTTCGTTATTACTTTTACCGGTATAAGATCAGGCCCACAAGCTTTGGAGGTGTCAATGTTTTTTATGATGACTCTCACCTGATATTGGGTGATGACCAAATTTTCAAGTGTAGATTCGGTCCGAAATGGAGATTTGGGGAGTCAAAAGTTTAGTTTAAGACGAAACGCTTGGCAAGTCGTTCAGCCTTATCAGCTACCGTGCATATACATACATGTGCACACATATACACATAAATAAACACACACACATACATACATACATATACACACATGTACGCATGCATGTACTTACATAGATATACACACATATACACACATATATACACATACATATATGTAATTACATTGAGAGTGACGCCAAAATAGCACTTATAGAATTATTAATAAAATTCACAATCCTTTCTACAATCCAATTATATTTGATATAAATAAACTAGTTTATGTCTCACTTCTCCACCAAGTTTTACTTATCTGTGTCAAACAGTATTTATTCATTACCTTTGAATAATATTATGGGATACTTTTGACACTTCAGTATGAGCTGCGATATGTTTATCTATTGGGTTATATAAAATGTAATGACTATCAAACCCATCTCAAGACTATTTCTTGAACAGATATGTTATGTCCACCTGCGCTTGCGGCACAGAGGGCACATTTGGAGCAGATAATAGCAAAATATATTTTCTAGCATCACATCGTCTCAGACAGCAATCCCGACCTGACTGCAAACAGTTTAGGTCGCCTCCTTAAGAGCGTTTAGCTACGCACGCAGACATTTCAACATTTTTCTTATTTCTTGTTTTCTGACAATCTTCGACCCCCATTATAGAGATGCGTAGCAAGCATCAGCATATGATTGCATCCCTCACTGGTTAAACGTTGTATTTATATGGGATCGCATTCAGGTAAGCGTTTTTTTTTAGTTTTCTTCTTCTCTGAATTAACCTCTAAATCTAAATTGCTACTTTAAAAAACGGCACAATTTAACTGCTGATGTAATTTACTGTATTCTATTTACGAGATAAATGATTATCTACACGAGTGATTTTACGTATATAAAAGATTTACTTTGCTGAAACAAAAACACAAAGTCTTATAAAGAATAAATAATTGTTCTTACATTAATACTATTTTTTTAAAACTGATGACTCAATAAATTATGATGCCGATAAATGAAAGGCGTTTGGACATTCATGACTGAATTAGAGGTGTATGTTTACCAAATATGTGTTGATTGCAAGAAAAGATGCGTAATGTAATTAACGATTCCATAGGTAGTATTTTTCTATCGTACGTCAAGTCCCAATGACTAGATAGAATGGCTACATGGATACTTTCGTGATCGTCTTATCAGTGAATAGTATGACATTAGATAGGCTTTACACGCACCTAACGTTACCCTCCTATATTAATATATGTATGTTTCCTTAAATAATAATGTATATGAAAACAATCTCCAGCTTTATGAAGGTCAAGATGGTTGTTTAATGAAACTTTAAGCTTTACGAAGCTTTACAAACCTTAAAGTTATACAAAGCTTTAAGATTTACGAATATGTATGCTTTAAGTATTAAGCTTTACGAAGCTTTAGACTTTACAAAGCTTTACACGTTCAGCTTCATGAAGCTATGTGCTTTAAGCTTTACAAAGCTTTAAGAAGCCTCACGCTTTATGAAGCTTTAACATTTACAAAGCTTTTAGTTTCGTCTGTAAAATTTGTTTCGCTACGCCGTTTTCCTACTATACGTTAATCACACTAAATTTATGCTAAAATAGTATTTGTTTCTGCGGCTGAGTTTGGTTTATGACAACAACTTTATTTTAATTATCCCAATCAATTACAGTAACCTATAACTTAAACAGTCTCTCATGATCACTCTCGCTGTATCAACGTCTGTCTGTCTGTCTGTCTGTCTGTCTGTCTGTATGTATGTATGTATGTCTCCTTCTCTCTCTCTCTTACTCTCTGTCTCTCTTACTTTCTTCCTCTCTTTATATATACATATATATATATATATATGTGTGTGTGTGTGTGTGTGTGTGTGGGTGTGTGTGTGTGTATTAAGAGTTGAAGGTAATAAATAAAAGAAAATAATAAAAAGTTTAGAATAGTCCATTATAATCAAAAGAGAATATCATTACAACTTGTAGTACGATTTACCACGTAGCTGGAGCGTGAACGACAGAAAAGGAGAGAAGGCTATATAGCGAGCAGAAAGAGACTACTTTATGAAGTCAACTTTATTATATTGAACTAAGGTGCAAACTCATGTTTTTTCTGATTCAAACATTCTACCCAGAGTTCAATGTGTGACCCAACATTTCCTCCCAGATAGTTTGAAATGGTATCTCCGTATGTCTGTAAAGATTATGTTTTAACAAGCATTGTCGTTGATTCTTTCGCACACCTATCTTTTTTATTTTGTTTAATCTTCCTCCAACAGTGGTAATATGTGGCACAAGGTCAGAAAGTGGGATTCAAAAGCTAGCGCCCTAAAAAAAATGGTTGAGCATCCCCCAGTAGGGGCGCTTCAGCCGATTAGCAATCAACTAACCCCTTTCTCAAAGGGTGAGAAGACAAAGCCTGTGAGGGTGCGCCTCCTAGAACTGCATAGGATAAACACTATGACTGACGCAATCAAGGCCGGAAGTCCAAGACGGTTCCGGTCTAAAGGGTGTAGCATACATCGGAACAGATACTACACTTTAATATCAGCCTAAAGGCAGCTCTCACGTTTAAGTTGGTATTTATCTACCTCCCACAGTGGTAAGATGTGACACAAGGTCAGGAAAGTGTGATTTGAAAAGTCAGCACCCTAGGGAAAGTAGGGAACTCTGCCCGTCCAAAAAGGCCTGGGCAGCCCCGTCGGCATTATTTGGTAGAGGCGCGTCAGGCAATTAATAATAGAATAACCCCTTCTCAATGGGTGTGAAGGCAAAGTCTGGGCGGTGGACCTCCTACAACTACACAGGGCAGTACCTGAGACCGGCGGAATCAAGGCCCGAAGACCAAGACGGTACCGGTCTAAGGGGTGTGCCATCAATTGGAAGAGATACTACACTTTGATCGTAGCCAAAAGACCGCTCTCACGTTTAAGTTTTAAAATACAATTCTCGTTGATCTTTCAGATATATATAATGTATAAGATTGTTGTAGGTGTTTCAGAGTAAATACTGAAACTCACTTCTTAAAAAGGAGAGAACTTGAATGCATACTTGACATTGTCCTCGAGTCTTTCATGTCACTATGTACAGGAGTGTGTCAGGACAACCTCGCATGAGATACTCAATACCGAGTATTCAAAATAAGTGTTCGAAGCCCACATAAGATCGCCTCTGTATACCTACCCCACACTAGCTTATACGAGAAATGATGCACCTTATCATAGTAGTGTTGTCTTTAATAACATCACTAAGCTGCATACTCCTCTAGACAAAATGAAGTATCGTCCTGCAATTCGGTGAGACCAAGGGGCCACCATAACGATAAACTATAACATACTTAACTGGTCAATTGCAAAGAGGAAATCTGATGTTCTTAACTTATTTACTGACTCGGCTTATGAGAGAAATTTAATGCAGCACTCCAATATCTATGTATCTTATATGGAGATCAGATGGTAGCCCCAGCAAGAGCTTCTTAATTTCTGAGAACTTCGACTGAAGTAAAATGAAATAAATAAGATATACTATTCTGAGTACTATATCACTGATTACGATGCTGGCCTCATCAAGAGTACAAATACGACTTCACAACAAGTACAGTCGGGCCTATTTAATGTTCACTTGCCGTAATGCTCTCCTTTATATGTGTATATTGTCTGTTATTATATACTTTCAGATGACTTTTGAAAAGTCGGATAGTAATACGAGTATAGCCAGGCTGTTCTTCCATATACACTACAATGCAGTTATCTGTTTGTAACGTACTTCACCCCAAATAAGGAAGGTTGTCACTGTAAACGTAATGGGCTATTGAAAATTAAAGCGAATGTTCTGAGGTAATCCTAAATTTAGAGCTGTACAGCGAGGTTCTTGTTCACATTACTTTAAAGTTTCTGCCTGTCGGTACAGTCCGATAAACAAGGAGCAAGAGGGGGTTCCAAAGGCCGGCAGTACGAGGCACAAAGCTATTGAAGAAAAAGATTATCCGGCATTTGGGGACCTCCACAGTGAATTGATATAATTAAGCTGATTGTTGCGTTGGTCGAGTGTATTCACGTCGACGGGGCACCAGGGTAGAGAGTTCATTGGAGAACATTCCATTGAAGTACTTGTTAAACATGCACAAGGATACAACATTGCGGCGATGAGAGAAAGGCTACAACATGTAACTATGCATTACATTGTTAACTTACGATAATAATTCCTTTTATATGTGAATATTAACTCTGCAAGTTATTAAATACCTTCAGATTACTTTAGAAACGTCGGATGATAATAGCTGTTACCATATACATTACAATTTTAGTTACCAACAATTTAACTTCCTATTGCATATGTTCACATACCTACTGATAAACTGAGTAAAGTACGATCATAGTACAATTACAATGGGGCCGTTCCTCGTATACATTACAAGCAGATTACCCAACTTGAAACTACCAATTGTATTGTTTACTTAGAGTAATTATTCCTTCATATTTTTGTGTTGGTCATTCGGGTTATTATTGAAGAACTTATGATAACATTCAAAAAGTACGATGGTAATACAAATAGAGCGGGGCCGTCCCCCGTATACATTGCAATCAAATTACCCAATTTGTAATTTGTTGACTTACATTGAAAATCCTTTTTATAGTTGCATGTTGGTTATTCGAGTATATTTTAAATACCTTCTGATAACCTTGAAAAGTACGTTAAAGGACGCGAAAAAAACGGATTACAACTGAATGCTAAAAATACCTTTTGCATGACGATTTATAGAAAATAAAGATCGAATACACTGCAGTCTCGCAAGTACAAGCATTGAACTAGGTGTAGGGCGGACGTAAAATCTAAACTTTCCTAGTCAAAGAGTGCGTTTATGAAGTTCTTTCGGTTCTTCAGTCACGTACCATTTCGCTGGAGACCAGATTGGGGGTACTTCAAGCGTATATTTGGTGCATTCTATTTGATGGATGCGAGACTTGGATTATATGTCCTAAATTAGAAACTAAACTTTTTTTGTGGAGACATGGTTTATTCGCCAGGTGATGAATATTAACTAAAAGCAGCATGTAAGGAATGCGGAAATGCGGAGGCGATCTGGATACAAATCTGGGCAATTAATGCATACTTTTATGAAGAGACAAATTACTTTGATCAGTCATATATATATATATGTATATATATATATATATATATATATATATATATATATAGAGAGAGAGAGAGAGAGAGAGAGAGAGAAATGGAGAGAGAGTCATTAAGGACTCCAACATTTAGTTCTTACTTGTAGACTGCGTAGCTGTAAGCCAGTTGGCAGACCAAGATATATGGTTATGAACAATATGTGTAGGTTAACAAACCGGAATTCAATGGGACTATTTCGTTCAATGGATAGTAAGAGAAATGCGGAGGACCATAGTCGGCGACGCCTTACATAATAATGATGATATATAACACTATTTTATTAAATAAATATTAAAAAATATGTATACCTACAGACGCCGGTGTTTCAAGCCTTTGCTATCATCAGTGTAGGGAGTGACAATTTCTAGACGATCGGAGTGCACGAATCTCCTACAGAATCAGCCAAGACTTTGCAAGCCAGCGCTTTAACGACACGATAGCGGGAAATTATAACGTAAAAAGGGAAATACCTTTCTATGTGTGCCTTAAGAAAGTGGGCAACAGAGAGCAGACAGTCGAGAGGGACGAACGAACGTTTTCGGAAGCTTGCGTATAGTTGACTGACTTTTATTTTAAACTCAGGATGAACTTTAATTTTTTAAAGGGGTTTATAACAATAGTGTATCAAATAAATATGAAATTATTTTTACCTACAGACACTGGCGTTTCAAACTTTTACTATCATCAGTGTAGGAAGTGCATAGTTAGGACCATCAGAATGCAGGAAGCCAGCACGGAATCAGCCTTGCGTGGCATGTTTATGCTCTAACATCCCCCCAAACGGAGACGTATCACGTAAAGAAAGGTAATAAGGTTCTATTTGTGCCTTACAAAAACGGAAACAGACAAGAGATTAGATATGAATATATATAATATATGTATATATATATATATATATATATATATATATATATAAGAATCATGTAGTTTGCTTTAAGCATTGGTTAATATGTATATAAATGCAAATTAGAAGGCTATAGAATGCAGACGTGTAACGGATAGACACTAACCAAAGCAAAATAAGACATGTAATGTTGAGATGAGTTAAGCAGTGTCCACATTATTATTAATACAATACATATTTACACATACACACACACATATATATATATATATATATATATATATATATATATATATATATATATATATATATATATATATATACTGTTATATCATAATTATACTTGCATCAGGGTGGTCTGATTGAAGTTCCGTATAATATGACATTTCGTGGAAAGGTGGCATTGTCAGATATGTGTTCAATCTTAGTTCAAACGTGCGTATGTAGGTTGCAACCAATGATAGATATTCAGTGGTAATAGAAATTGATGTGAAATTGAATTAATAGTGTTTTTATTTAATTTTCCCGAAATATAATATTATATGGAAATTCAAAAAGACAACCCTCACGCATATAATATGATAATATAAGAATGAAGTATATATATATATATATATGTATATATATATATATATATATATATATATATATATATATATATATAGAGAGAGAGAGAGAGAGAGAGAAAGAGAGAGTGAGAGAGGAGAGAGATAGTAGAATAATACTTTAAAGATATAAATAATATATTAAGCCAGTAGATTATCAGAATAAAAACGATGTTCAATTTAGTTTATAGAGCAATAATATTGATTGTTTTAGACTTTAATAAAATCTGATAAGTTTCTCATTTTATCATGTCATTCAATTAATATATATATGTATATATATATATATATATATATATATATATATACATATATTTAAAGAGTAGATAACTATTACCAATCTACATTTACATTCTCCCCAATAAAGAACTGATCTTATCGGTATGGAGATTAGCTTAACACTACTAGACAGAAAATCCTGTTTACAATTCGAGAAATGACACACCTTCATTTAACGGGAAAAAACCTTTGAGCATAGGTATGCCAAAATATCAGTAAAATATAGAAAACAGAATAATATAATAGCTACTAAACATAAAAATCCTTATATAAACGGACCTAGGAACACTACTAACAATTGCAAATCACTTGACCCTAAAAACCTAGACCACATAAAAGACTAAGGAGAAGAAAAACCTGAAGCTGGTTTCCCAATTACATTGGAATTTCAAACACACTGATGAGGCTAATATTATTGGCGAAATATATGTATAACTATAAACTATAAAAAAATGACAGTTTATAGAAAAAAAAGAAAAAAATCGGTTTCGATTTTGTCTTTTCTTTTAAATAAAATAAATATTGCATCTATTACAAGCTTTGATGGTAGTTAATTTACCACTTCTTTTTTACTATATATATATATATATATATATATATATATATATATATATATATAAGGATTTATATAATAAATATAAATTTGTAAGGTATATATCTCTTATCATATCATAAACATTATTTCAGATTACATGCTCATTGAAGTTATGTTTCCAGTATCAGAACATATATATATATATATATATATATATATATATATATATATATATATATATATATATATATATATATATACAATGGTTGCATTCCACTGACAAAAAAAACCGTAAGTCAACAATCATAATTTTTATTATTTTTTTTTATTTCGGTAAGGGCTTATATTTGTCCTGTCTTACAGTAGTTTCGCAAACCTTAAAAAAGAAGAGAGTCTTTAATTTGTTTCCGGACTGCTACTGAAAACCTTTATTTTACAATAAAAAATGAGCAGACTGGTCAAAAGCATAAATAAAGACACATGAAAAAAAAGAATTATGAAAAAACAGCTAGGCAAACACACGGAAAACTCACATTAAAAGATAATTAGAGAATAATACCTCCATATATCAGACACAATGTGGGCCGATTTTTTGTTAGATAATAAACTTCTCTGATGAGCTGCCCTGAAAAAACTTAAGACTGTATTTTCGTAAAATGAAAAAATTGTATACACATTCGCTAAATTAAAAAAAGATAAATAACAAATTATGATTGTGGACATACGATTTATATTTGGTCAGTAGAATGCAACCAACAACTCAACCAACTAACTACCAACTAATCAACATATATATATATATATATATATATATATATATATATATATATATATATATATATAGTGTTATAATGGAATAATTCCAGGAAGAAATCCGGGTAAGAGAGCTCAATGTGGTAAACAGAGCAATAACGTAAAATATAATAACACGAAATTACATGATTGTCGATGCAATAATTTATTTCAACCTTGCCGTTTTATTCAAGCATCCAACTTAACAATTACATTTTTGATACTGATAGAAAATTGAATTTATCCTCGGCACTTCAAACACAATCAGAGGGAGTGGTGGTAGCAGCCGGTTTGAACACCCAACATAGAGCGAGTAGGAATTAACATCTTATATTTAACTAAATTAATCTAAGGGGATCTTATGGGTTTTTTTTTTTGTTTATTTTTATTAAATAATAACGAAAAAAAAAAACCATAAGATCCCCTTAGATTAATTTAGTTAAATATAAGATGTTAATTCCTACTCGCTCTATGTTGGGTGTTCAAACCGGCTGCTACCACCACTCCCTCTGATTGTGTTTGAAGTGCCGAGGATAAATTCAATTTTCTATCAGTATCAAAAATGTAATTGTTAAGTTGGATGCTTGAATAAAACCGCAAGGTTGAAATAAATTATTGCATCGACAATCATGTAATTTCGTGTTATTATATTTTACGTTATATATATATATATATATATATATATATATATATATATATATATATAAATTATGACAATATATAACGTCCTGACGAATTTTTTTCCCCACGTGTGAGTTGTTTTTTTAATCTGCTTTTTCTTTGTTTTCGCCAACAATGAACAACTGGGTGGTGTAGGTTTTTTTCAAGACATTTAAATTTGAAAACTTTTCTTTCGTTTTGAATTTTTCTGATGATCTTGATGTATTGCAAAGACAATATTTATATTATAATATTTTTTGGCTCACCCCAAGAGAAACCGGCCGTAAATATACATCTCACAAGAATGTTATTGTTATGATGCCGTACCTATAACGAATATTTGGACTCAATTCTCAATAAGCATTAAAAGCTTTACGCTTCTCATTTGTTGCTACAACCCTAGCCCGTTACCCCTCTCATTAACTTTGGTTTATTGAGAACTTTGGGATGAGGTAATACAAGTTAAGGATTCGTTCTCGACAATCAGTCCGACAGGAACTGGGCTTTTTCGGTGGCCTTTTATCTGTCGGGATGAGATATACTGTCCTGGGTTGTTCTAGGATGTGCACCCTCCCAGGCCTTGTTTCCCGTCTTTGGGGAGAAGTAACTATTGCTGGCGGCCTGAGACGCCCTGACCGGGAAATGCCGAAGGGGTTGCCCAGACGGTCTACTTTTCTTGTTTCTCTGTTGTATATGTTTTTCTCCAATATACTTGATATAGCTAACCCCATCTCCGTGTTATACTCCCGGTCCCTAAACAAGGCCATAACGGTTGTGTTTTTTGAAAATGTGAAATAAAAAAAAATAAGATCAAAAATAAAAAAAAACATGGTTACTGGAATATAAAATAAAGCTGACGTATATATATATATATATATATATATATATATATATATATATATATATATATATATATATATATATATATATATATATATTACAGTCGGAGTTCATAAATAAAGCAAATAATTGGACGATTAGAATATACAAGAATATAGCAATGTAGTAGTTATACTATTTAACCCATAGCTAGAGATTGAAAACAAAGAACGGGCGAAATATCGCGAAGATATAGCAAGCAGAACATTTGGATTTGACATGTTTATATTTTAAATATTTATCGGGCTTTGGAATGTACAATATAGAAGGTAAGAGACTTATTATTTTGTGATCTAATTAGTATAAAATGTTTACGGTGCGTACGAATATTCTCTGTAAAATAGTTGAAAAGAAGCACACTCTTTCTCAAAATGACATAAACAGCTATTAGAAAGTTCATCAATTAGCACACAATGAAGGAAGGGCGAGTGAAATACATAAATAGTTAAGAGAGATCGGTTACTGTTTACCTTATTACCATGTACGGCTAATGAAACTAATTGAAATATATTATAATATTCTGAAATACTATAGTATATTATATATATATATATATATATATATATATATATATATATATATATATATATATATATATGTGTGTGTGGGGGGGGTGTTGGATTGATAAGTTATCTTGAGAATAAACAAGATGTATTTAATTTTAAATTTAACTATTACTGTGAAGCCAGGCCGTGAGAAAAGAAGTTGATGACACTTAATCGGACGTGACAGCATTTATTCAAAGGCGCTTACTTTCAATAAAGTGCTTTAGTGTGGTAAGATGGGCTCAAAAGATGGAGCTAGGTCTTTAATTCAACCTCAACAATCAGCAATATGCTTGGGCAAACGCATGCATCAACGATCCTCTCAGTCTTACAATAATTGGGCCGAGGAGTGAAACGTCGGTGACTTCAGACATAGCATAGTTTTAAATACTTTATTGAGTTTATCGCGTGATTGTTGTAAAATAAAAATAAAACCACTTGATAAATTGTTATGGCATAATGTTGATCTACCCTATTTCGGATGCAAATGGACTCTTCTAGAAACTATGAATAGAGTGAACACTAATTGTTGTAGCATACGTGGCAGCATTCATTTGCCTCTATAGTCACATACCAGTCGAGAATATCATCTCGACAATCAGTTCGGCAGTTACTGGGCTATTTCGATGGCCATTTTTGGTCGGGCTGTGGTATTTTCCTGAGTAGTACTAAGAGGTGCACCTTCCCAGGCTTTGTCTCTCTTCTTTTGGGTTGGGTTCGTTTATGGGTGGCTGTCTGAAGCGCCCCGACCGGGGAATGTTGACGAGGCTTCTCAAACTATTTTAACAGGACATAGGGTTTCGTTTTTAAGGGATCTGGCTTGATTCTCCCAACGTTCTGGCTTTGCGCCACATCTTCCTGAGAAGAAAGAAATTACCATCATGGCAGCAGCCATGCGCTGTAGTTGGCGGTATACATACCAGTCGAGGATCCGATCTCGAAAATCAATCCGGCAGAAACTGGCCTATTTCGGTGGCCTTTTATCTGCCGGGCTAGTGTACAGTCCTCGATATTAGTAAGACCGAAACCCTCTTTAAGTGCCTCCCTTTTTCGGGGTACAGTTAGCTTTCATAAGCTATCATTATCGCCCTTCCCTAAAAAACAGCAAAATATAACATATAAATATATATTTATGTATATATATATATATATATAAATTAATAAATCGAAAACTTTTCTTCATTATAACTATATAAAAATCAAAACAAGTGTTGCGTATTTAATTCTATGATACAGCATAATATTTTGTACTACTGTATATATAGTAGACTGCAAGACCCACAAACAGATTTAGGTCTTCTTAATTTGCATATTTTTTGATAAACAGCTTTATAATAATAAATAAATTATTATTAAGTATTGTAATAGTTCTTTATACATGCGCAATATGTTCGTCGGTAGTAAAACGTCTGACTCCGCTGGGATACAACACATTTATTTCAGCCGAAAGGCCAATGAACCATAAAATAAAGCTTTTCATGTTAAGCATTTTTAAATTAATGACAAAAACTGGTTGAATCTATTATTGTATTACATTTTACTGGGATGGGTTGTGTAGTATCGGAGATGTTTTCATAGAACCGTATTCCAAGAAATTACCTCATACTTTTTAATGCTCCCAATATTAAATCTTCTTTTGGGGCATGGGGTAATGTGAATATGCTTTGTTATCATCAGACCATCTTACCAAGGACCACTTTCTCTTTTTTGTAGGGAGAGGGTGGGGTAGTGAAGTATCTACTTTGTTGCCACTATACCATATTCACAGGTATTACCTTCTCTTTTTGTAGGGCCATCTTCCCAGGTATTACCTCTCTTTTGGGAGACGTATAGTCCATGTTCGTTTTTCCGTTTTGTGGGGTTCGTGTACTATCTATTCTGTTGTTATAATATCATCCTCCTAGGAAATAAGTCCTTCTTTGGTCGGAGTACATTCGTAATGATACTATACTCTCAAACATCACTTCATACTTTGGAGGTCATTGTAGTATATGCTCGTTCATTATGATATATTCCCAGGCTCGCAAAATATGCAACCACAGGGAGTATACATTTGCGAGTATATATATTTGCGAGTATATATATATATATATATGGTGTACTCAAAGCGAACTTTTAGGAAAGGTAAAACCTATTGTGAAGAGTATACAGCTCAATATCCAGGATAGAGCACCTGAAGTTGTGGCTTCTTGGAATTTAACTTTGAATCCTCTCTCACAATATCTCGTGCCTTTAACGACCTACCTATCTACATCTCATTCTCCCCGCTGGACTTTTCGACACCGGACTTTTTAGCAATCGGACATTTGCTTGCATTCGGGCAGAGTTTTGCCCTGTGTTTTTTTCCCTACAACTTTTATTTAATTTTTTCAAATTTTTAATTCTTAGCCTTTGCCAACTTATCTATCCCAGCGACTTCCTCTGATGATAAGATTTTGATCCTTGAAAAGCCTGGCTTAAGGAAAATTTAACTTGAATAAATTGCCTTTTTGCGGAATATACCTTGCTCTGAGCAATTGAATTGAATTTTGATTTGGCTTTTGCTTCTCTAATTCCTTTCCATTCTTCTTCATATATATATATATATATATATATATATATATATATATGTATGTGTGTGTGTGTGTATATGTGTGTGTATATATATATATATAGAGAGAGAGAGAGAGAGAGGGAGAGAGGGAGAGAGAGAGAGAGATAATGAAATTATTAAGCGGATGAAATTACAAAAATATCTTTTAACCCTGGATTTTCACAGATAAATATCTTATCGTGAGTAGTTCTTAACATTAATAATTGACTATTAATCAATTATTAGATGTAAATATTTTGAAAATGCAAAAGTGTAGAGTTTTGAAAATTATAAAAGGGTAACATGTCTTGATTTAAGACCTGAATAAGATCAAGCATGCCTCGAATTATGCGCAGAATGTTATATCAAATCCGAATGATCAAAAAATATCAAATAGTTCAACCAAAGAAGTCAAATAAAGTGCTTTCAGTTTCACAGTAGACATCCTATATATAGAGAGAGAGACCCGAAGATCGGGAGTTCCTAAAAACTGCTCTCGTGAAACAAAATCAATTTTGTAGTTAAAATGAAATAATTTATCATTATATATATATATATATATATATATATATATATATATATATATATATATATATAGGATGTCCACAGTGGAACTCAAACAACTTGATTTGACTTTATTTTACTTCATTTTTACTTAATATTTTTTCAAATTTTGAATGTTGGCTTTTCCACTGCCAACTTAACTATCTATGTAATTCCATCTGATGATAAGATATTAATCTTTGAAAAAGCCTTGGCTTACAGAAAGAATAATAAACATAAATTTGTTACCGAGTATACATTGCATTGAACAATCGAAGTTCAAATAAATTTGTCATTCGTACATGTTTATTCCTCTTTTTTCATATATATATATATATATATATATATATATATATATATATATATATATATATATATATATATAGGATATCTCCTAAAAATGTATGGAACCTTTGAATCGTTATAACTCGTTAAATTTACTGAGTTGTACTTGCAAACAAGATTGATACAAGGGAAAATACACATTTTTAATATACTGACAGTAAATTAACAAAACATAGAAAATACACTTATAATAAACGTAGAAGCTTTTTAGGGTAGTTTAAGAATGTTCATAAAATGAATCCTAACCCTAACCTGTGTTTCTCAGTGCACCTGATACATTCCGTCTACAAACGTCTTGCAACGTTTCCTCTACTATGTTCATAAATTAGCCCGAACCTATACCCAGGTTCGGGTTAAGGTTAGGCTTGATTTATGAACATTCTGAAATTACCTTAAGTAGACTTTACATTATTATTAAATTAATACATTCTATTAAAAGATAATTTAAAATGTGTTTTGCTGATTTTACTGTTGATATTAATAAATATTTTCTAACAATCTTGTCTGCAAGTTTAAATAAGGAAATTGAATGTGTTATAACGATTCAAAAAGTTGGATACGTGTTTGGGAGACACCCTGTATATATGAGAAATTGGGATCACGGTAATTCGTGTTTGTTTCCACTCAACAAATAACCAATAATTCTTCGTCTGATTGTGTTATGATTTATTAGAAAACGTTACATTGAATTGATTTATTATTTTCAAATCTAATAATAATATTTTGGTCGTATTATTTATTCACGGAATGAAAATATATACAAAGTTCACTCTGGAGACAAATGTTGCCCTTCCTGTGATTTTATGAAGACATTTTTGCAGATGCGTTTTTTATGCTTTAAAGGTGAAATAGAAAGTATTCACTTCATTATGGCCGCATTGAAAATTGCGAACTAATGTTAATACCCTCACCAAAACAATCGCCAATTATATTTTAGGCCGGATGTTTTTTTATTTATTTGGAAAATAATACATTTTTCTACAATTTGTGTAATTATAAACAAATAATAAAATAAAACTGTTTATTCATATTTTTTTGATATTTCTTGTTTTAAAAAAATTGAAAATATTTTTAACAAATAATTAAATCAAGCAACTTTTATGATTAGATTTTTTTGGAAAATTGTTTATAATTGTTTAATTATTCATTAATGGCCAAATATAATCGCATTACAAAGTAGCACACAATTATTAACAAGTAATACATTCAAACTAAATATTTATGATAGAAATTGAAATTGAAACAAAATAATGATTCAATTTTAAATTGAATAAAATAAGTTAACATCATTTTTTTTCTTTTTAATATTTCGATGTAATATATATTCCTCAAAGAAATACTTTTTTATCCTTTTTTCTCTTTTTGTTATTTTGTTGGTATTAACCTCAGGGGGGACCTACCGTTGGGGCATAAAATGTATGTCATGGTGTAAAGATTATAAAGTCAAGTCTAGGCGATACGTTTGGTTGGCGCGTATTTCAATAAAAATGGTCTTATTAAGTATTATGTATTGATGAATATTTAAAATAGAAATTGAAACCAAAGAATGATGCAATTTTAAAATAATAAAAGCAACTGTTTTTTTAGAAATGAGAAAAAATCCGTCAATAAATATGCGGCCTGAAATAATTGAAGTTATTTTTTGAATAAACACCGGTTCACAATCCCCGATTTCACATACGATTGCCATGATGAATTGGATACTTTCTATTTTACAGCCCGTGATCGTGAAGGATATTCTAGTCGAGCGGTTATTAACTTGATTTCTCTGAAACCCTAAGGTTCCAGAAAAAAGTGCCTAGTGTTTCCGTAACCGACATAAGATTTACAGACCTATCTTTAGACAATTTCTGGATTGTCCTTTAATAAGAATTATGTACTACTTCCCTACTAATATATTGCTGCTGGGGCTGTTTCTAACGTCTTACATGTGATAGTAATTTTTTTTTAAATTCTTTTTCATGAGCCCGGTTTCCCATATAATTATTGAAATGATGGAGATCTTCCTAAGATTCCAGTTTCTTTTCATGTCGTACATAAGATTTTTGATATTTAGTAATCTTCTCCTTCTAAGCTCTATTTAAGCCAGCATTATGAGGAGCACTGACTTAAACTAGAGTTACTACTTTCTTCCCCACTCTCCTACTGTCAGGTTAAGCAGCTACCTTTTCTAAGTATGTAGCTGTGGGAATAACATAGTCACAGTAGATGGTGTATGACTTATTTTCAACAGTGTATATGATTTATTTTGTAAGGATTAGCTGCGACACAGTGTATTCAATTTTTTACAGACTCCATTGTATCACATTGTATAGTGGTTGCCCTCAAAAGAACTTACAACTGGATGTCAAGTGGCTCACACTACTTCTGTGTGACAGAACCTGAACTTGTCTTTGTTGAGACAACACATTTTCTTAAAAGAATTGGCTAGCAAGCCTTGATCTTGGGATGCCATTATCATTCTCTCCTAGTCATAGTAGAACAATCTTCTTTTGATCCAGTCTAAAGAGCCTTCCTTATGTATATATTCCTCGAATATTTCATCCAGAAAATGTTTACAAATTGCTGTTGTGCCCATTGTTACAGTGTCCTTCTATGGAATGGCTTTGTGTATTTCTGGCGGGTCTTTTGGGCTATTTCCGTGGGCGGATTGTATTATGTGTCTGTCTCTGGTCCTTAGTTAAAAAAAATAACTTTCTCTTGCATCTTGCTAGTTCTTTTTCGAGATATACTCCAGACGAGAGGTGCTCATAGATGATGTCTACAACCAAGCCAGTTAAGAGCTTTTAGTTGTTAGTGAGCACGAGGGAGTTCCTAAATCTAACTTATTCATGTCCTGTTTGTACGTATTTTATCACATTTAACATACATTAAAACATGATATCGTACGATGATGATTTGTAATAAATCTGATGTCACTAAGGAAAAATTGAAACTTCATCCATTTTAAAATAAATTGTGCGAAGAATCGAATTATATTCTTTCTGTCGACTAAAACCGTACAATTCCAAATAAATATATTACAGAAACTGAATATTTTTTTTATAAATTTAAAGAAACTATCTACTTTACGAATCATACAGACGCGACTTAATCGTCTTTGAAGCGGAGGAGCGCCATGGCAACACGTTAGTCGTTGAAGAAGATTCCGTTCGATACGAATCAGCCTATGATGGGAAAAAGCTGGTCTAATTTTTCGTAATTTAACCACTTGGAACTAAGCATTCAATTATATTGACTTGAAGTGCATTAATATTTTTAGATGAAACATTCTTAAATAGCATTTACAATATTTTGATTGGGTTTCTCATCGTCGTTGTTTTTATCATAAGTTTGTTCTGCCATTTTGTGCTGCAGCTTTCCTCAGGTGCCTCGATCCGAACTGCAGAACAGTGGTGGGATTTCTATGATACACAGTAGGTTGAAAGTTCAATCCTCATTACGGAGAATATAAAGAATACAATTAAGAAATACTTAAAACTTATGTCCGGTCATGGCAGACGGTACGAGAACAGTCTACACCCATGGCTTAAATAAAGAGGTATGCTCAACATTCTGTACAGATAAGCGACGTCGACATAAAGAACCGGAGTTATATAGACCCACCTAAAGAAGGTCGGAGATTAAATCGACCGAAACGTGAGAAGAACATTCAAGATGAGAAAAATAGTTCGAATAATCGAAATAATACAAATTATAAGTGATCATCTAAAAGATTCTGCAATATCAATTTCCGCGCAAAACGAGCAGATTGTATGGGCGCGTTGTAAGAAGACTCAAGTGTGTTATTACGCATGACCATTATTATCTGCTCCTGGTCAAGAAAATATATACAGACTTTCGAAATGAAGCTTCATAAATATGGACGCACGATACTTTCTACGTGTCGATTGTTGCGTCCGTTTGCGTGACAAGTGTGTCCAGGAAGACCGCGTCGTATATTAGCTGTCGTAGATAAGTTATATTTATTATCGGCGTGATAAACGTTTATCTCCCATTCCAAACAGACAAAGATATTATTTCAATTGACTCCCTCCATTATTGATACATTAATCAGTTGCGCCAACACGAAAATAACTCATTCACTCAATATACTTACCGGTATCGCGTTTCCTTTTTCATTTTAAACTAGCAACGTTACCCAGCGTTGTCCGGGTATGGTAGCTTGATTATGTGCAAAGTCAGAATGCACTGTGTTATTATAATAGACTATTTCACTCTGTTTCGATATCACAAAATCAGAATGCATTCTGGTGATATAATATACTCCCTCTCTCTCTCTCTCTTTCTCTCTCTCTCTTCCGACATTATAATTCAGAATGCATTTTGATGTCATAATAGACTCTCTCTCTTCATTTTACAGATCACAAAGTCAGAATTCGTTGTCTTGTCATAATATATTCTTTCTCTCTTTT
The DNA here is from genome assembly GCA_963556195.1 of Sepiola atlantica. Taxonomy (NCBI): domain Eukaryota; kingdom Metazoa; phylum Mollusca; class Cephalopoda; order Sepiida; family Sepiolidae; genus Sepiola; species Sepiola atlantica. Next base: position 155,924,018 of record OY744519.1, read on the forward strand.
GATATCACAAAGCCAAAATACATCGTGATGTCATAAAACCCCTCCTTAGCTCTTCCGACATTACAAAATTAGAATGCATTGCGATGTCATAATATATTTATTCTCTCTTTTTACAGATCACAAAGTCAGAATGCATTGTGTTGCTATAAGTTTTCACTCTCTCGTTTAATATCACAAAATAAGAACATACTGTGTTGTCATAATAGACTACCTCTCACTCTTTCGATATCAGAAAGTCAGAATGCATTATAATGTAATAATATACTCTTTCTCACTCTTTCGAGATCGCAGTAAGAATGCATTGTGATGTTATAATAGACCATCTCTTTCTTTTGCGATCACCAATTAAGAATGCATTGCGATGTCATCATAGATAATCTTTTTTCTTTTGAAATCACATCATAGACCGCCTCTCTTACTTTGGATCATGAAGTCAGAATGTATTGTGATGTCTCTATAACTTTCGATGTTACAAATTCAGAATAAATTCTGATGTTATAATATACCGCCTCTCTTTCTCTTGTTCGAAATCACACTGTGATATAACAATAGATCGTCTGTTTCTTTCAATATCACAAAGCCAGAATACATGTTGATGTAACTATATACCACTCATTCTCTTTTCCTCTTAAGACCCTCTCTGTAAATCAATCCTCAACTATTCTCTCTCGGTGCCCATCTCTCTGTACCCCTGTGTATCGTCTGTATACCCTCTCTTCCATCTCATCGCTCTCTATGTCACTTATAATTATTTACATTATTCTATTTCTCTCAGCATTTCTCTTATCATTTGCATACGTTATCCGGTGTTCGTCCTACCATCAGGATATTCATGCGCATGTGACAAGCAAGCGAGATAACAATATCCTGAATGTTTTTTTATCATATACATTGTTTGTCGCCATTGATCATAAAATAATATACATACAAAATACATTGTGATGTCATAACAGTCCTTCTTCCTTCAACATCACAAAGTCAGAATACACTGTGATATCATAAGAAACCCACTTTCAACTGACATCAGAAATTCAGAATATATTATCATGTCATAACAGACCCACTTTCGATTGACATCAGAAATTCAAAATATATTGTGATGTCATAATAGACACACTTTCTTTGGACATCAGAAAGTCGGTATGCATTGTGATGTCATGATAGACCTACATCTTTCCAACATCAGAAAGTCCGAATGCATTGTGATGTCATAAACTACCCTCTTTCTGCCAACATCAGAAAGTCGAATACATTGTGATGTCATAATAGACCATTTCTAATTTTCACGAGATCACAAAGTAAGAATGCGTTGTTATGATATTATTATATCATAACAATGCATTCTTACTTTGTGATCTTATATTATTATATCATAACAATGCACTCTCTCTCATTCAAAGTCAGAATTCCTTGTGATGTCATAATATACCTTCCACTCCCCTTTCGAGTTCACAAAGTCAGAAGATATTGTTATATTATTACAGACTCTTCCTATTTATGTTATTTTTCTTGCTCGTTCATTCCACTTCTCTCACTCTCCTCTGTCTCCTTTTTCTTTTCTCTCCTCCTTTTCCCTTTTTTTCCAATCCTACTTATAATTACTTACATAATTCTATTTCTCTCACAATTTCTCTTACCATTAGTCTTTTATATACGTAATCGTCCAATCATCTAAAATAGTGATGTACATGTGTAAAGTGCACGGTTATAAGCAAGATAACAATTTAATATTATATACATCTTCAAGAAGTATAAACTTCAAATCATGGTTGCTCTTATAATAATATGCATGCGTAACGAATCGTATTGTTTTATAGAAATCGTTCCAGAACAGCATAACACCACTTGATGTACGAGGCTAACAAACAAAAACAATATTCTTTGAAGGAAGAAAAATAAGCCAACAATAAGTTAGATGGATAGATTCCTACGATGAAAACAGTAATTCTTCCCACGTTGTCTGAAACATCGCTCATGGAATGTGAGGACTAAATGACAAAATAAAGGAAGCAAGAGTTGGAAGGTTGCCAGAAAGTAAACCCAAGGTGAACTTTCAACTTTCCTTATGTCCAATTCCAACTATTATGTTACCTGGTATGAAAAACTGTCACCCACCAACTCAGTGTAACCCAACTACGGTTGATCATACTCTAGTATGTTGTCAAGTATCTAGCAAGTATAACTGTAGAAATAGTATATATGGTGAGAAAATGCAACAGGCTGCATTTTTTTTAGTTATGCATATGAATAGACGACGTTGCATGTGTTAGACGCTCGGCCAGAGGAAGGAGGGAGCAAAAAAAATGTGTTTTTTGTGGGCCACTCCAGAAGTTTGTTTCCCTTTGAAGTGAATTAAGTATCTCGTAAAAACAAACAATAATGCTGAAACACAAAGGTGATGTTCAGATCGTCTCCATGATAAAGCCGCCCTGGGTAGACATTCTGACAAGTTATATCAGGTTGAAATCTTAAGTTGCGAGAGCTTGGGCGGTCCAGTATTGATCAGGGACAAAGGAGCCCCAGGGATGGGAGGGGTAAAACCTGGCCGACTGGGCATGACAAGAAGTTGGTATTTGCAAGGAAAGCTGGCAGTCAGCTGAAGCTGGATACTCTTCGAGTCCACATAGAACCATTTTGGGCTTTTAGCCAAACGAGTGTATAGTATTTCGCCATGATAGATTAATTTCATTTGTAACTCTGCCATTCTACTTCGAAAACAATTATCTTGTATAACATCCAGCGTATGAATGTGTTACTTGTTGATAAACTGGACTTATCGATTTGTTTTGGCATGGGATTATTTGTTATTTTATTTGTTACATTATTGTAGCCACAGTTAGAGGGAATACGCAGTAAATTCGGTTGCTGTATAGCCACTATGACAATTTTTACAAATAGACGTCACTATCTAATGAGCACTCTACAAAAGACGAACAGCTGTTTCTTTTAGTGAAAAAGACGACGAAGAATCCGCGTTGATCAAAGATATTTACTACACAATTCTTCAATATTCACTCAACAACTCACTCACTATCCAGATGTATCGTCTATGCTCCCTCCGACAAGAGGTTCGATAGTGTCAGGCTGTCATTATGCTAATTCTCCAGTGATCACGATTGTGGGGACTGACTGTAACCATTTGCCACGGTTTACGGTCTTGCCTGATCGTTTCTTTCTATGTCTACCTAGGGCGTCCGGCTTTCTTTTCGCTATCCAGTCTTGGGTCTCTGCAAGTGTTTATATACACATTGTTTCTTTCAACATGACGGTTTGCTCTTATTAGGACATCATATTTAAGAATAGACACTTTCTCACGTAGTGCCTGCCCTAATTTTCTGGATCTTGTTCGGCTTTACATTACATATCTACCTAATCATTGCTTTGTCATTTCTCTGGAGTCATAAAAGTGAGGCCTTTGTGAGGGGCCAACACCCACTATGATACAAAATCACGCTTCCTACGCAGCTATTATAGACCTTACCCTTTTTATATACAAACACTTATTCTCATCGAAGTTTAACGATAAAATACTCAATACGCACGTGGTTACAGACAATTTGAACATTCAGATAAATTATGGGTAGAGAGCTATTTTCCCTCAAACAACCCTTCCTTTGGAATAATATGACTGTTGAATTTATAAATATATATGAAAATAAAAAAAAATAAAATAAAGAGTAGAAATCTATCATATAAAGGACAGGTGTCTGTGTGCATGTGTGTATGTATGTCTGACTTAAACTCTAAAACCACAAAACGCACAAAGTCGGTATTATCTTGATGGCGTTGCACCAGAAAATAATATCTAAAAATTGAAAAAGAGTATTCATTCTTTGACCCCAAACTGGCGCAATTTTCGTCAGGGGATGTATGTTTAACAGAAACTAAATAAAGGTAAGTAACTCTATTATTCTCACGGAGTTAATTCCCGTTCGCCGGCTTATTCCTCGAGTGATATGTGCGTAATTGTGTATGTATGTCAATTAAGAGAGGAATTAAATATGTGCAGGAGAAAGAATGGGCGGGTTAAAGGGAGGGAGAAATAAATCGAGAGAAGATTTAATAGAAATATATTGTACTTTTGTTCCGGGCAACGCCGGGTAGACCTGCTAACAATAAATAAAAATAAATGGAAAAAATGGTATTATTGCTTTCTAGCTGCATGGGTGACCTTTTGAGAGAGAACTGATGAAGCTCCTCTTAAGATAAACAAAATTGTCGATACTTTTGTATAACTGTATATATTTTGTATATCAAGAATATGTATGTATTTGAGGTAGTCAGAAACAATTGTATGCCAATAAAACTGTTTTCGATTTCCTTATCGAAATTTGCCATTTGCATTACCTAAGGTTTACATAAGCTTATTCGTCCATTGCCTTATAACTCCGTATGTATGTGTTTCCCTTCTCTGTTACATAGCACGGCTAGCTAAACGTGAATTAGATGTGCACTCTGACATTACACACCTCTCGTCTGATGCGTATGGATCTGATGATGTTATAGTAGTAAATTGATAACAGAGGAGTGTATCAGATGGTGTTATATTGTATTTTATTATTATATTCACAGTTTTCTGTGGCGGACTTGTTTGGTGATCTTATATGTATTACATTTCAAACATATTGTTGCCTTGAGCAGAGAAAGACGGGTTATGAGGTATAAAAAGTGGTTTAAACATAATTGGACAATCACCATACTTAAAATAACTCGTGGAATGTCAGCGTGGGCACTTTCGTTATTATCTCATACGTAGGATGTGTGGTTCCGAATTTGTCTGATATTCATCGGACCTAACCTCCCGGATATTTATCTCTGGGGAATATAGATGAGATCCCGAAAAAGTATTCATCTTTCTACTTTACATTAATCTGGCAGTACATAAATCTAGAGTCTACAGAATCTCTGTCGAATAGTATGAACTTCCGTATCTCATCATTTTAGATATGTTTAGATATTTCATGTGCAACATTTATTGCGAGCTGAAATTGCTATCAATTATACAGCGAATTACAAACTAGCCCTAATTATCTCTGGGTATGTTGCACTCTCTTAACACACAATGTATCAACTGACAAGGTGTATGCTATTAGATCTAGAAACATGAGGTTAGCTACGAATATTCTAGGTACTATGACGTAAGTGCTGAACTATAATACGTGCAATGAATTAATGAGTGAAGAACCTACATAACATCCAATATAGACGCCAGCAATTCGCCACCAATTTCGCAAGCCTGTGGCACTGCAAAAACTGATTTTGTAAGAAAGTCTTGTTGTTACCAATGAGTCACATATTATCAAAGCCCCAACCTACTCGAGGGTAAGGGTCAATGAGATAAGTATATTTACCCCCTCTCAAGGAAAGTAGAGAGAAGGATAGGTGTGCTTTTGAAAAGTCAGAGCACTAGGATAAGCGCACTCTGACCTAATAACATGTGTATGAGTAGTTCTGTTGACATTACTCGGCAGGAGCGCCTAAGTCGATTAACAATAAACTACCCATTTCTCAAAGAAAATGTAAAGCCTGGGAGTATGGACATCTTAGGACTGAACAAACCCGCTGTAGGGCTGACTGTCGATGATATAATGAGATGAGTAATTGATAGTGGAATAATGGTCAATACAATAAGAGTATTAGAAATATTCTCATACAAACCACTTAAACTAACTCAACCTAGTAAACTAGCAATTTCCCCCGCTTCGTCAGAAAAAAATCGTTTATAGTATATAAGTAATAAAGCTCCACACATTTCATTCGTTGGAATGTATGCGGGAACACTTTGGTGATCATCTCATTAATAAATAATGCGATCCTCAATAGGTGTGACACTCCCTGGGCAATAACAGTGCATATTATTACTTAAAAAACAATGTCCATCAAAACAACCTTCAGACTTTTCCTATTACAGCCAAAAGTAAAGCAATGCTTACACAGGAGTGGGTAAGGCAGTATTTCTGTTCACTATGTGTTTAATTATTACATTAACAAAGTTATATTGTAGAGGTCTCTCTGTGAATTTATTCTGAGGGCATTCTGAAATCTATTCATATTTTCTTTTAAATTTGTCTCGCACTACAGAAATCTAGAATCTACAGACTTTCTGACATATACTATGAATTTAATGACTTCATTCATTTAGATATGTTTCGAGATTCTATGCGCAAAATTTATTACGAGCTGAAACAGTCTCCGATTCTTTTTACTTTTTTTTTCATTTAAAAAATATGTTTTTATGAGAGGATGAGGCATGCTACCGGATACCAGACATTAACTTACTATTTCAGAGACTCCAACCGAGATAGTTAGTTAACTATTCTAACAGTTCCTTTAAGCGCAATTGTTTGCGTATCTCTTGCACTTGGTTAACCGTGTATATTAACCAGGTAGTTTTTTAAACGTATTTTTCATCAGCCAAGTTGCTCCTATACTTACGTGAATTAATTTTTTTTTGGTCAAATGTTTCATCTTTTTGTTTATGCTGAGGATGGGGAAACATACCGGATAGCAGAGATTCACCCACTATTTAAGAGACTCCCACCGAGCTCTTTTTTTAAATAGTCTGACCGTTTCTTTTTAATTATCTACATATCTCTTGCACTTGGTTCACCGGGTATATTAACCAGGTATTGTTTTTAGTTATTTTTATTTGAGCCCGGGTGCTCTTATAATTACTGGTATAATAGTTTCACTTTTTTTTTCCAATTTTTAAAATCTTTTCTTCTTGCTGAGTATGGGGAATCCTAACGAATACCAAACTTTCGCCAACTAGTTTAGAGGCTCTAACTGAGAAACCCGTATGAGCTTTTTCCCGTCCCTTTTAGTGCAATTGTCTGTATCCCTATTGCACTTGGTTCACCGAATATATTGACCAAGTAGTTTTTTTACATTATTTTTATGCGCCAAGTTGCTCCTAAAATTACTGTAATGATAGATACCTCATTTTTGTTTCATTTTACACAAGTCGAAGTGCTCAGGAATGAAGGGATCCCTATCTGTGACTAAAACTTGAAATACATAGATATTCGAATATTCCATTAATGTTCTCGTTTACCAATCATACACTAAGTCAGTAAAGAAGTTAAGGACATTAATTGTTCTCCCCAATTCCCCAGTTTACTATGGTATTGTACATATTTCTAGTAGTCTCTTCGTTTTACGAGATTTTATGATCAGAATTCAGCTAATCTGGTGGAGTATCCAGCTAAGTGCTGTTACTTGAGGGAACATGATCTGGAGAAGGTGCACCATTCTTCGTAACAGCCAGTCTATAGCCGTTTCGAGCTGATCTTATTTGGGTTTCACATACTATGTTATTTTGAATAGTTGGTCAGGGTTTACTTGTAGAGTGAAGTATGCTCATGTCAGGTTTTCCTGACCAACTCTTGTACAGAGAGACCAGAGACACTCAAGGATGGTGTCTAGAAGGTAATTTAAACTCTCCCTATTTACTATTTTTTTATTTTCTTATCTTTTTTGTTTTTGCTAAGGATGAGGGATCCTACTCGATACCAAACATTCACCCGCTATTTGAGACACTCCAGCCGAGAGATCTTTTTATAATTATAACGGCCCATTTAAGTGCAATTGTTTGTATCGCTCTTGCACTTTTTTAACCGGATATATATTGTAATCAAATGCAACCAAACTTTAGATTAGAAGAATAAGCCATGAAACTTATTATAAACATATACATATCCCCAATTGACAATAGCAAAAAAAATAGACTCATTAATTACTATAAGAAATTCAAAACAAAAAGCCTGTAGTAAATAAACAACTCCTCCTAAACCCTCAACATACTAGTAATAACAAACGCTGTTTAAAAGTTTAAATGTCATTTGAGAGAACATAACTATAATGATGATGATGATGATGATGATGATGATGATGATGATGATAAAACTATTGTCTACATTGGTGTTACACCCGTTTCCGTATCTCGCCGCTTCACAATACATTTCGTAAACCCTAGCATAATTTAGCAACACCTACACGAGAATAACTGCCCTTCCTTTTATTTAAGACAAATTCTGGTTTATAATAGTAAAATAATACATTCCGAGACGAATTTAAAAAACAACTAAAATTCCTGGGAGATATCTATATAAAAATTACAACTACCTACAATTAATAACACCACGTATGAAACTAGTAGGAATATTTTAAAATGCTTGGCGTAGTAGAATGTTATTTTGTGATGCCACTCCGGCGTCGCTGAGTTTAAATTCGTAAAAGGACGTTTTATTAATTAATTATTGTGTGTCCCCGCTCCCATTTTCCTTCTCAATATTTTATTCATATGTACAGAATAGGTTCAGCTATTACTTAAAAAATAAATACAAATTAAAATGTCAACATCTTTCTAGGAACATTGTGAAAACATTATTTTACGCGCGCGTCTCTCCGCTATTTTAAAAAATGTATCTTCTTTTTTCAGCTTCATTTTTGTTCATTTGATTTCGACACTTGAGGAAAATTCGACGAAATATCGAAGACGTTCGTGATACAAATAGAACATTTTTTTTTTATTTTAATGCAAAAAGACTATTAGAACAAGTGAAAAGTATAGTGAAACAGACGAATTCTGTTATTTTTAACAATGTTTGCATAAAACGAAAATGCTGCCTAAATACACACCCACGTATATATATATATTAATATATATATATATATATATATATATATATATATATATATATATATATATTAATATATATATATATATATATATATATATATATATATATATATATATATATATATATATATGTGTGTGTGGGGGGGGTGTTTGAAATGTGTTGTATAAATCTGGAAAAGCGGAGGAACAAACTATCAAAAATAAGGGCACAAGCACATCATAGCTGGGCCAAGATATTTCGGTCGGTGGTTGCGACCGTATTCGTTTCGAAAAGAAACTTTATTTGCAAAAACTCAGCAATTAATAAAAAAATCAGAAGAAAAAGTAAAAGAAAAAGAAAAAAGAAGGAAGCAGGTGTGGGAGTAGGCAGTAGTAAGTATGAAGTGATTGAGACTGCATGTGTAAGGTATATTAAGGGGAGAGAGAAAAGTAGAGGGAAAGAAAAGTTTTGCTAGTTTGTTCGCCTGCTTTTCCACATTTCCATAACCAATTTCATATTCTGTCTGGAACTCTCATTTCATATTTACTCCCGGATGCATATATATATATATATATATATATATATATATATATATATATATATATATATATATATATATATATATGTAATTATTTTATGACAATATATGTATTAGCATATGCTATCAGTGCCTTTTTATTTAAAAGATTCAGCTCGATGATGTCTTGAAAAATATTTTAATCCAAGAACTTTTTATTCTTTGTGGATTATTCTGATGATTTTCTAGTGTTGCAGTGATAATATATATATATATATATATATATATATATATATATATATATATATATACTTTACACATGCAGTCTCAATTTCTTATACCCACTCCTGGTCTTTCAAATACCCTGCTTCCTCCTCTCTTTAATTTTTGTAATCTTTTTCGTCTCACTTTTGTATAAATTGCTGAGTTTTTGTCCAATACAGTTTCTTTTCCACACAAATATGGTCGCAACCATCTACCGGAATATTTTGGGCCATCAAAGGAGACGAACACGTCATTGTGTTCGTCTCCTTATTTTTGCTAGTTTCTCACCCTGCTTTTCTACATTCCAATTACCAATTTCACATTCTGTGTGAAAATCTCATTTCATATTTACTTCCGCATATATATATATATATATATATATATATAACTACATATGTTATAGCGGACGGGGAACCCGTGGAATTTCCGCAGGTGTATCCTTCATCTGTTGTATATTGCTTCCGTGCTAAAAAAAATATGCCCATTGTATGGCGGTCTATTGCGAACGCAAAACCCTTGCTAGTATCGTACCACTGTTGTTCGAACTGATACATACTTATCTAAGTACTCCGTTAAATGCAGTTTAAGAATCTGTTCATGGAGAGGGGTATATCCCTAAAACCCTTGGAAGAGTTTGTAAAATATATTCGTTTTATGGGCGTCCAGCGCGAACGCTCACCCGCGATTATATTGTTCCATCTTTGAATGTAACAGATAATATATATTTTATCTTAGCCGGAACACTAAGAAAGCGTATTTTGGTTCGAATTTAACATTCGGCATAAAAACGTCACCAGCTGAAACTGTTTAAATTCATGTTCTGGCATTGTATCTACGGCAATCGGGCTATCCTATATTAAAAATGGGGTGTACGTGCTTACAAACATGAACATACTTAAGCGTATTATTATGTTGATACAAATAGTAATCTTTAAACATTCTGCAGACTAGCGAAACAGATTTATTTATTGTTTTATAAAGTGATTTTTTACTTGTTCGAAAATGCAACATTGATGATAACGTATGTACGAACAGGAAAATATCTTAGACTATTATTATATTAATAAAAATAGTAATTTGTAAACGTTATACAGACGAGGAAAAAAAACTATATTTTACTTATTTTATAAAAGTGATGTCTTATTACTTCTTCGGGCGATATGATCTTCTCAAAAGACAAGACATTGGTGATAATGTATAAAATAAAAATGTCTAAACGTATTATTAGATTACTAGAAATAATAAGTTATTAACGTTGTACACACCAACGAAGCACATGTATTTCTTATTGTATTACTTTTTGGGGCGATAGTATTTTTCGAAAAGACAACATTAGTAATAACGTGCATGTAAAGCTGAAAATGCCTTAGCATATTTTAATAGTGACTAGCGAAAATATACGACCGTAGGGAATATATTTTTGCTAGGCTACCGCGTCAGAAATATACGTTCACCCGTAAACCAATGGCGCCCTAGTCATATTTCTTGGGTGGTGAGACATTGATTTTCTTTGTTTCGGACCAAATATTGTTTTACCCACATTTTTTCCTTCCCACCCAAAGAAATACTTTTAGTTTAAAAAAAAAATTGTCACCCCTTCAAGAAAAATGCAAACAAATATTTTTGTTAAAAAAATATAAATAAATTTTCGACCCCCACCCAAATTTTTGTTTACCCTCTCCCACCCAAAGAAATATTTTTTAGTAAAAAACAAAAAAAAATGTTCGAGCCCCCCAAAAATATTTTTTTACCCACTCCCACCCAAAGAAATACTTTTAGTTAGAACAAAACAAAAAAATGTCGCCCCCCCCTAAAAAATCACCCTTTCCCACCCAAAGAAATATTATAGTAAAAAGAAATGTCCCACCCTTTCCAAAAAAAGACCAGCAAAAAAGATGTATTATTTTATAAAAGCGATTTACTATTACTTCTCGAGCGACATGATATTTTTTAAAAGTCAGCATTTGGTGATAACGTACGCACGGGCCTGAAAATGTCTTAATGTTTTATTATATAGTCATAAATAGTAATTTCTAAATGTTGTACAGACCAGCAAAACAGATTTGTAACTTATATTACAAAAGCGATTTATTATTACATCTTAAGGGTATATGTTCTTTTTAAGGTGGCATTGGTGGAAATGTACGTACTAACATGAGAATGCCTTAGTGTATTATTATCTTGAAACGTTCTACAGACTAGTGAAACAGATATAACTTATTTTACCAAAGCAATGTATTATTTAATATTCAGGCGATGATATTTTCAAAACAGTCATTGGTGATAACGTACGTACTAACATAAAAGGCCTTAGCGTATTATTATGGAGATGACTTTTTGAAACAAAATGATATCATCCTATCAACTTGGTGACGACATCCGGGTTATTTAACACTTTTTCCCAAAACGCCAAATTCAGATTCCCCATCGTTTCCTTCTCTAAATAATTCGACACTGTAAATTACTCCGCTCAGTTTTATCACCCGATTCATCAAAGAAACCGACAACGTATGTAAATTCATTTCTCATATCAAGTAATTTGAGTGTGATATTTATGAATTAATAAATAACTAGTTTAGACGTATAATTAATTGCTAATTGAGTTTGGAATCATTTGTATTTATTCATTTACTTTTCATTGCACAATAATATCTAATTAATATTGCATATAAAAGTCACTTAATATTCTAGTATTTTACGATGAATTACAGCCATTTAGAAATAACAAGCTACGTCTAACCGACGTTGCCCAGGAGTCGTTTTACTATCATTTGTTTCATTGTTGTTTCTTTTTAAATCCCTATGATACGAGTTTTTTTTAGTAATACATCTACATAATAAAGTAGAATTAGTCTATTATTCGATTCTTTCTACCAATAGATTTCCTTCTATAAAATCAATAGTTAGCCAGTGTATTTGTTTGATCGTAGCAACATGTACTTAAAACAATAAAGAAATGAATCCGATTTGATTACTTCCAAAAATACTTTGTCCGAGTCAGAATATTTTTCGATTAAGAAGTGAAAGAAAATGGTTGACATGAAGTAAAAATTACACGGCGTGTACAGCCTTAGATAGAGCGGGATGAATATAGAAAGTAGTATAGATAGATCAAGAGATATATACATTTAACACTGTAGTGTGTCTCTCGACGTCCTCAGAAATTTAGGCGATGACAGTTAAGTCATAGTGTATACAACTACTAGTAACGATGCGTCTATGTTCTTTAGGCAGAAAGAAAGTGAGAGCGAGCGACAGTATAAAAGAGAAAACGCTGTTTCTGCTTCTAAAGAAGATAATGTAAGATGGAATGAGCATATATGCTGATTATACCGCTTACTATTCTGGTATTGTGTCTCGCCCATACTTGGGGTCAGTTGTGGATTGGATAAACGAAATGTCTTGTTTCATTTAACCCTTAAATGCTTCATTTTTTATATTGAAGATAGTGATTACCTACTTAGCAGGTGTGCTGATGTAACATCATACTATTACCTACTCATACTGACCAACAGGCTCGTTGCAAATGTGAAACAAGTTGCAGTTTTACACAGTTTTGTTGAATATTATATGAAATAGGCATTTGGTTGGAGTGTGTCATATTTGAAACAAAACACATTTTAGGGGTGATCCTGTTACGACTCAGCTCGTGCCTTTTATTTATTGTTCTGTCTATTTTCTTCCTGAGATTTGTATGGATAGCTTTGTTCTTGAGAAGAAATCGACTCTGAAACTTATTGGTATTTCTTTCTCATCAAATCTTTCTTGGAGTGTATATATTAGAGGCATTACTCTTCCTGTTTCATGTAAAATAGTTTCTCTTTATCGTTCCAAACACGTTCTCACACCTGACGCTATTCTCTATCTCTACAAATCTACTATCAAACTTTGTATGCAGTACTGTTGTCGTTTTTTGGGCTGGTTAATCACTGTTCCATTTGAGCGTCCTGTGTAAGCTTCAGAAGCGTATCTGTAATTTGGTTGTCTACACCCTTTTTTCTGTGGCCTCTCTCTCTCTCTCTCTCGCTCATACAGACGTCATTTTGCTAGGCTCAGCCTTTTGCATGATACTATTATGACATGTGCTCTTCAAAATTATCTAATCTATTCCATGCTTCCTTTCCTTCAGCTCGTTTGACTTGTTGTTGGTGTAGTAGTCTTCACAAATTAGCTGTTTTGATACCTCAATATAATACAACTTCTTATTACAGTAGCTTCTTCCTAAGAACTGCAAGTCTGTAGAACTATCGTGCTGTTGACTGTTTTCTTCCTACCTATAGTTTTCGTATTGTGAAGACTAACGTCAATAGGCATCTCTTGTCTTTGCAATAATCATAGTTCGTTCTTGTTAGCTCTTTACATTAAGTACCTTCATGCCTTGTCTGAGGTGATTTCCTCCGGAAACGTTGATAACTCTAAACATAATATACTAATAGATCTGTTCTGCTTATTATTGGGTTGAGCTCGTGTCATGTGATAGAAATAGTGCTAAAGAACGTATGTAGTAAAGAAGTAGTGTTGTAATAAAAGAAGTACTTGACAAGGAGAAAAAACGAAACAGTGTATTTGGTTGTTGGTACGTGAAAAAAACGGACGTATTTAAAAGCCCACCATCTTTCTACCCTACGGGGATCTGCCAGTAGAATAATACTGGATATTATACTAATATTGTTGTTGGAATCCGTCTGCCTCACCAGACAATGTAGTTATGCACCTCAAATTAGTCAATTGTCGAATTTCAGCGTCTGCCGTAACAGTGCAAGCCTATCTTGAATCGGTAGGCTCTGTTGCAGTTGCAATAGATGTAAGCGGTGTCTGGTTCCGAGAGGTCTGTTGCAGCCCTCTGCCGTCCGTGTTCTTTATATATATATATACTATCAGGAAGACCCGACGTTTCTCGTGATTGAATGAAGATCACTACTATGTACTTTTGACTATGCTCATAACCCCATATTACTTTCTTTGTTTTTACTGCCCCTTTCCTCCTGTTTTACCCCCTAATAAGGTCAGAAGAAGCTAAAGTGTTGGAGAACTCTCTGAATCCGACTCTTATACATACGGTTTAAATTTCATTAACATCGGATTTAAGTATTTTAAGTTTTAGGAGGTTCCGTCTTCATGGGTAACTTAGGATGGGGATTCCTAGACGTTCAGCATATATACAGTAAAATAACGTTTTTAGGCGGTTATGGCTTTATTAACCCCTTACAAGTGCACTTAGAGATTCGGTAACGTTTGCATTATCTTCCACGATAAATTTTACATGAGAATACATTGTTAGATTTAATGTAAGTGCCTTGACATTTTTCTATAGGAAATATAAAACACAGACATTGAGTTTACATAGGGAGACATATCTATTTATGTTTATTACATAAAAGTAATACATTGATACGTTTTTTTCTGGCTATTAGCTGTTACCAGCATGACTGACTTAGAAAAAGATCGAACTTTCGATTAAAATATCAGTAGTCTGAATCTTTACCTCCAGACTATGACGCCATACCTGTAATATGTAGAATTTTAATAGCTTAAATATAAAATTGGCGTATTTGTTTTTTAAATTTTTATTGGCGATAGTAACTAATATATATATATATATATATATATATATATATATATATATATATATATATAGAGAGAGAGAGAGAGAGAGAGAGAGAGAGAGGCAAACATTGTTTAAAATAACATAATTCGTTTGTTTAATTATACCTATATTTTTTTATTTTTCTGATGATCGTTTTTGGTATTAAAATCCAAAAATTCATAAGTGTTCCATACGTTTCACAAACGTGTTCGGAACTTCGTCGAATTATTCTCAGGTGTCAAAAGCAAATGAACCAAAAAACTGGAGAAATAATTTGTTAATAAACGCATTATTTCAGGAACGTTGTTGACGATTTAAATTCAGTGACGCTTGATTGGCATCACAGTATAAAATGCATTATGTTAAGCATTTTCAAATGTTAGCACTGGTTTAATATGTGATGATATTAATTTTAGGTTGTTGTGCTTTATTTTTGTAGATATCTTCCAGTATTTTTATGTTTTAATTGTTTTCGGTATGTATTATTTTAGTGTTATTAACTAGAATTTGACTTAAATTACAAGAAATGCAGTTATGTTTTTGTAGAGATTGGTAAATTGAGCTAGAATTTACAAGATGCATGGTGATGTGGCAAGATACGGTAGTGCTTGTAAAACCGATGTAGCTTTTTGCTTAATTATTATTATTGTTCTGTGATACATATTCAGCGTCGCTTAATGTAAATCGTCAACGACATTTTTTGAACAATGCGAAAAACGTTATCTGTCGAGGGTTACCACAAATACGTTCAATATTAATAGTTGTTAAAAAAAAAACAATAACTCTGAAACTAGGACAAGCTGTTAATCTGCTTTCTTTACATTTATTGTTATTTTCTATTGAATATTTGAAAGAGACAGACAGAAAAACAGTCAGACAGAAAGACAGACCGATAGGGATGTTTAGTCGAAAAGCTCCCCCCCCCCTAAAAAAAATTCCCCCTACACAGCAAAAACAGACAGAACCCAAGTTGTACTAAAAATCGTTTCATTACCTAATTAAGAGTCTCGAAGGGTCAAGAGACACCCAACTCTGACTGGGTTTTCCATTGAACCAGTCGTCGAGCCAGGAAGCAGAAAAAGACACCAGCAACAGTAACACTTATTGTTTGCAAGTTCTTGACCTTGAAGTGGCATTTATTTTAGTTCCTTACATCCAGTGGATTCATGCCTTGTCTGGAGCGATTTCCATAGAAAACAATTCATGTAACCAAGCATTTGCATAAAACGATCGTTTTCTTTAAATTTCTGCTTCCAGATAAACTCCCACCGATAGCTGTCTACCATTCCGCGAGGCGTTTCACTGTAACGTTTATTCTGCATTTTGTACAGCCTACCATAACACTAACTCTAACTCAGCCTAACTCTAACCTTTGCTCTTATCTAACCCTAAACTTAACCCAAAGTCTTACCTAACGGCAACTTAACCCTTACCCTAGGCATTTCTCGAGAGAAATCAAAACAATAGGGCAATGACATGTGCGTCACTGCGCATGACTGGCGGCGATATTTATGTATACAGAACTAATCTTTTATAATTGGCGTCGATCTTCGACAAAATACTCTAGAGCAGTTTTAAAAAATGCTAGCTACACTTTTTAAACACTCTGGTATGTCTTACGGTTCGGAATGTTTTTAGATGAGGATTGACAATTTGTATTATTTTCATTATTCGGAATTCTAAAAAGATTCCTGAATTCGACATAAAGAATCCCGCGTTCGACAAGATGTACTTGAAGAAGGTCGGAGATTACATCGGCTGAAATAAATAACATCCAAAATGAGTATTGGATGTTATTCGCAGAACGTTTTGACTGAGGTAACCTCCGAAATTCTTTTGATATTATTATCACAACGTTTCGACCGATGTAACCTCGGACCTTCTTTGGATGTTATTATCACCACGGTTCAACCAATGTAACCTTCGACCTTCTTTGAATGTTATTATCACCACGTTATGACCGAGAGAACCTCGGACCTTATTTGTATGTTTTTCACAGAACGCTTCGACCGATGCAACGTTCGACCTTCTTTAGTCTTCTTATTACAACGTTTCGGCTGATGTAACTTTCGACTTCCTTGGAATGTTATTATCACAACGTTTCGGCTGATGTAACCTTCGACCTTATTCGGAATCATTCTCACAACGTTTCGAACGATGTAACCTCCGACTTCCTTGGGATGTTATTATCACAACGTTTCGCCTGATGTAATCCCCGAACTTCGTTTGGATATTATTCTCACAACGTTTTGGCCGATGCAACATCGATCTTCTTCGGGTGTGTTTTGTCAAACTCGACAATGTTCTACGGAATTTCGATTAATTCAAATTATCAATCCTCATCCTAAATAAATGAGACACGTAATGTATAACAGTAGTCAGAATAATCCAAATGATATAAATCGGGCAACGCTGATTAACCTTGCTAGTGGTATATGTAGGTGATGTCTACGCTAAACTGTTTAAACACTTTAAGCAACTGGACTCATTCCAGGCTGAGTAGGTGTGTTCTTACCAGTCGCAGATAAGTCCTCGACATCAGTCCGACAGTGACTGTGTTGCTGTCGGGCTGAGGTATGGTTCTGTTAAGTCTCAGGGGGCCCACCCTCCTATGTTTTACTTTCTCTTCGAGAAGGAGTTACTTTATTGCTAATCGCCTGGGGCGCATCTACAAGGGAATGCCGACGGGGCTGCTACGGCATTTTTGTAGGGCAGAGCGCGCTAATTCTAGTGAGATGGCTTTCCTGGAAATGGTATACCTACTAAGTACTATCCTCGAGTATCTTCGGTCCTTCTGTACAAGGGTTTGTCAGAATAAATTGACATGAGGATACTTCACACGGGCACAATATCTAATATAACATAGTATTCGAAACCCAAATAAGAGCGCCTGAACACGGCTATACACTGTTTCATACGAGGAATAGTACATCTTATCCAAGTGATGCTACCTCAAGTAACAGCACTTAGCTGGATACCCCACCAAACTAGTGTAATTCTTCTAGTGGAATCTAGCAAACTTCAGAAAAAGCCACAATGAAAATGAACTATAACATAATGAAATGAGTAATTGATGTGGCGAAAATTAGTGATCTTCACTGCTTTACTTACTCAACGTTTGAGAGTTAGAGGAGAGTATTGATTTAACACTCGAATATCTATGTATCTTATATAGAATTCTAGCGTGTGTCCCATAAAGGTGTGTCTTTGTTCATAAGAACTTACTAAAGTACAATCAAAACAGGCAAGATGTATCGGAAATATTGGAACTATAAAAGCCAAGATAAATCATCAAATGACGATATTTATTTCTAAATGCGCGGAATAATTATTAAATACAATCTCAACTGCCGTTCGCAAGAATATAAATGAAGTATCAGCGATTTGCACCTACAGCCAGATTCATTATGACTTGCTCGTAATGTGCTAAGCCCGCGATTAAGACAATGATAAGCTCCGACAAAATAGGAAAATGTTATTGGAATGCAGAGATAAATCTTTTGACGCGCCGCGAAAACTATTAAGATTACACGTACCGTAAAAAAAACAGTGTTCAATATTACATTTTCGAACAAATAAATCAAGCATTAAAAATTGGTAATTTCGTTTATCACACAATAAAATAAAATTACATTGAAACAATGGGTAATTTATATCATACAAATCAAAAGTAGCCTCATCAGAATAGTTATTTCTTGCAACATTGCATCGAACTATCAGAAAATTAATATTATAAATATGTGAGCTATCCCGACCCGACGTTACCCAGAAGTAAAATAAATTATTTAAAATATGGATCAAGTAAACAATATAAAATCGTTATAATACCTCACTTATTCCGTCTATATTTGCTGTCAGCGATTAAAACATTGAGTGTAAGTTTTTTTTATTTATCTGATAAATCTGTTATTTAATTATTTGTTCTGTTACTAACAGGACTCGTGATTAGGTGTTGCCTGGGAAAACTGTAGGAGCATACAGCCTTGCCGGGGATGTTTTGGTTCTTTTCAGAACCAGTTATAACAACACGCATAGCAACATGACTTGCTTACAGTCGCACAAAGCATCGTTCGTTATGACAACCAAGTTCCCTTATATGATGTAATGGTTTTCGTTTTTTTTACAACGAAAAGCCACGTCCCAAATCTTTAAAATAGAGACCCAAACTCAATTCAAATGGCTGAATCGAATGGATGTTTACTGTTGGCAACCACTAGGTAGAGAGGATGTTTACAGGAAGGCCACACGTATGGACATATGACTCAGTTCTATTTCACTCCCGGAAATCCCAGAAGCGTCGGTCTGAGAAGTTCAACAGCTTCCCCAGTCCCAACACCAGCCCCCAGAGAAACTGAAACTTTATTCAAATGGCTATATCGAGTTCGGGTTTACTGTTTTCAAGCACTAGGTATAGAAGATGGTTCCAAGAAGGTCAAATACATGCAAAATAGACTCAGTTTTGTTTCACACCTCTGGAAAATCCCAGAAGTAGTTGTTTGGGAAGCTTTACGGTGTGACCCGTCCAAACATCAGGCTCCCTAATTCGCCTGATTGCACCCTTATTATATGTAAAGCGTCGTTCGGAAATACGCCAACCGTATACAGCTTACAAAACCGAGGGAAACGTTGTAGCCAGAATCAAACTAGTGTTATGGCGCCCGACAAAACACACTGTGAAGGCAGCGTGCTCTCGATTGAGATACGCCTATAAGTTTATGGCGGCTTCTTCAAGTGAGCTGCATTCGACTAAAGATACTATAAACTGTACCCATTGAATTTTATTCGACGCATTGCTATTTGTGCTTTTCGTAAAGTCGGTTCTCTGTATTGCTCCAAACATTTTCTCACACCTGAGGCTATTCTCTGTCTCTACAAATCTACCATCAGACCATGTATGGAGTACTGTTGTTATATTTGGGATGGTGACTCTCTGTATTATTTGAGGGTTTTGATAAGGTGGAGTAAAATATCTGTAATTGTATTAGCCTTACCCTTTCTTTTTTCTGCACCCTCTCTCTCTCTCACAGACGTGATGTTGCTAGTCAAAATCTTCCTGCTGACTGTTTTTCTCTTACCTATAATCTTGGTCTATTCAAGAATAAGGTGGATCGGTATCTGCTGGCTTTGCGATTATCCTATATTTTATGTTAGCTCATTACACCAAGTGGCTTCATGCCTTGTCTGGAGCAATGTTCATAAAAAATATAAATTATTCGCCAATATATGATATTTTTCTTTTCTGTTCAAAAATGTCTCAAACTTGTTCATAAATCCCTGTAAATACTTCCATTGACACCTGAGCGTCGATTTAATTATAGAACTTAACACAAAATTACACGTACAACTGCCAATACACACAAATACAAAAACATCGTTTTAGATGTATTGATTGAATCTAATAACGATGCATTATACAAGAGTCCACCTGCATCCTAAATTATAGAAGCGATCTCACATTGATATAAAATAGCACTTCTAAGAATCCATTGAACCGCACAAAACTTCAATCAGAAAAATATTCTTTTAGAATTAAAAAAACACATTAAGCAACCTCTTATTAATAACATTCATTAGTCAATGAATACATATAAACACGAATGTTTTATCAACGTTTCGCTCATTCATGAATCCAAATACGATATTTTAGTTATTTTATTTCATCAATATTTTCTGCTAAAATAATGATATCATCAACGTGACGTACATAAATGGAGGCTTTACTGTATTAATTTTTTTTTATTTTCCAGGTCGGCCTTATAAAAAATTTCTGAAGTTCAGTCCAAGAATTGACTTCACGGAAACGCCATAAATGTAGATATATATGTTTCATGTATCTTAACAGAAAAGGTATTCGATTGCGTAGGTTAATAATAACACATTCAAGTATTTAGGATTAATATTAAGTAACCCAAAGGCTTGGTTATTTATATATTATCAAAAATGATATTAATTGTATCATATACTGCTACAGTTGTAGAAAAGATTTAAGATAAAGTTAAAGGGTGATATTATTGTTTGCTTTGTGTGTTTGGAGTAACTGTCTCAGTTTATAGGTGGATTTTACACTGTATTTATCTGGTAAATAAAGGGCTATTTGTTTATTAATTGTTTTATTAATTGATTAATGTGGGTTCGCCTTGAAAAATTATAGGGTGAAGAGTTGAGTTGAATTTATGGAGTTTTACATCATAGATCTGTTCGATTTCAATTGGTGATATTGCTCTACATACGATCAAATAACATCGAATCAAATTCATTACCAAAAAAAGCAAAGTGCATCATCATCATCATCATCATCATCATCATCATCATCATCATCATCATCATCCTCATCATCATCATTATCATCTTCATCATCGTCGTCGACGTCGCAATCATCGTCGACGTCGTCAACAACATCATCACCATCATCATCAACACCATCAGTATCGTCGTCGTCAGAAGCAGCAGCAGAAGAAGCAGCAGCAGTATTGTTATCATCATCATCAACAGCAGCAGCATCGTTTTCATCATCATCACCACCATCATCACCATCATCATCATCGCCATCAGTAGGAGCAACAGTATCGTTATCATCCGTATCATCATCAGCAGCATCCGATTTATTTTAAACAGGCTTTTCATTAGTTTTATACGAGAGGCTGGGCCTGTTCGCCCGTCTTAGTTTAAGTATTTCTCTCTAGGCTCAGCGGTCGCGAGGATCAAAGTTCGCAATCCCCAGGGCCGCACGGTCGCGTTTACACAGCTCATCCCAAGAGAGCTTTGGTCGACTAGCCTGCTGACTTGATGCGATGGACATGTCTCTGACCCGGTAGATCCAGTTGGCACTTCGCTGGACATAGGCAAGCCATCAAATCCTGCTCGGCTTAAGGACATCAGCTATTTGTCTTAATCCAAGCTAGAGAGAAGAATTTCGAGCAGTGTCGTCTTCTAGGTTGAGATGGCAGTTCCATCTAATCATCGTATTTGTGTTACCCTGCAGTGCTCGTCGACGTAGCTTATGTCTCAGAGCCATAAAGACATGTAAAAAAAGAGTTAGAACATGTGTACGTTTATATACTGGATTTGTTTAATCTTACTTCAGTCGAAGGTTTCAGATAGCAAGGAGCCCCTTCCTGAGACTAACGCTTGATATTTATATGAGATACATTGATATTTGACTATCTCATTAAAGTTCCCTTTTACCCCGCAAATGTTGAGTTAGTAAAAAAGTTATAAACATTAATGTTCCTCTTCCCAATTAACCTGTTAACTATGCTATAGTATATTGTTCTTCGTCTCTTGATATTACTGGATTCTGAGACAAAAATTCATCTAGTCTGGTGGAGTATTCACCTAAGTTATGTTACAAAATTCTACCCAATTTTGCGTAGCTAAATTTTCTACGTCTGTCCAATAATTACATCCGTTCTTGCCCGATAATTTCTTTGTTTTTGCTAATTTATTCTCGTGAGTATGTTGTTGCAGTGAATGGAGTCTCACACTGTAGCCACTCATGAATATACAGCCAATTGCAAATCAAGTGCTTCTTAATTGAATACAAATTCATGTCTCTTTCTGACAATATCTCTGTTTTGAATAATATAAAATACGTTGCAATGTTCTAACTATCTAAGGATCGATAAATCGATATATCTTACACTATTCTGTCACAGTTTTAATATATATATATATAAATATATATATATAAATATATATATATAAATATATATATATATAAATATATAATTAACTTGTTACAAATATCCAGGGGGTATGAATCCGAAGGAAGTTGAAACCGGGTTTATGAGAGTGCTCAATGAAAATTCAGAGCAAAATATTTTTTTTTTTTGATTTTATTCCATTAGTTGCGACAAAACTTGTTTTGTCGCAACTAATGGAATAAAACTAATATATATATATATATATATATATATATATATATATATATATATATATATGTGGGGTTCGTGTATTACAGAAGATCATCGGTACCGTCGGTTTCAAATCCAAATAAAAACATTTTCTGCGGATCTTCTATAATACATATATAAATAAATATGGTTTGGTTTGTTGTCCATATATTATCACTCTGCCGGGGTTCTCTCCAACTAACTATATCTATCTATCTATATACCTATCTATCTATATATATATATATATATGTATATATATAATATATATTTATATGTAAAGTTTTTATATTTTAAATATAAATAGTATTACATCAAGCAATTGTATATCTCAATAGTGTGACGCTAGATCAATGGTATAGAATATAAAATATCTTAATTTAATTTAAACTACGACAGATTTTAGGAACAACAGATTCCCACATTTTCGCAATAAAAAACATTTTTAGTTCTAGCATACAATTGTTTCGGTTTACTACCAAGATATTTATAAAATTCTCCTGTGCCTATGCATGTATTCCCTTGGGTGGTTATATTCAGTATTTGTATATGAACAAAGAAAAACTAAGAAACACAACAAAAGAAAAAAAGGAAATTGGCAGGCAAGTGAAACCTTTATTACAGTCCGTACTCATCATCATATTAATACTAATAAAGTTGTAAACTCCTAAAGGGCCAAGTCGCAGCACTCACACGCTATGTGCGTTTAGCTATTAGTTTTTTAAATTGTTCGTCATCGACTTAGATATCCATTCCAAATCACAGGAAATATAAATAAATATTTGAACTGTTGTTTTTTTTGTTGTTCCGACCTATTTGGTTCTTTTCACCCAGTTGTTCGCATCAATTGTCTCCTATTGTATATGCTTTTCGACATTATATATTAGTATGTCGGTAATCAACTTACGTATATTAAAATTTACAATTTAACATTTTCAATATATATTGTTTTTATTACAGAAAGATTTGTAATACCTAGATAGAGTAGAACTAGAGATTTAATAAAATATTTAAATATTATGAAAACCACAGCAAATCGATGGAAAAAAATCCTTACAAATTCAATAAAACAGTTTTTATTAGCTTACAATTGTTTCCGCTTATAATTTATTACAAAACAAAATAAAATAATCAAGGAACATTTTTTTTATCTTTAGTAAAATATAAATGTACTTAATTTATTTTATAACGAACAATCAACAAACATATTACCAACGAACAAATTAAAAAATATATATAGAATAACTTTAATATAACTATGTGCTTCTACACAATACGAACCAAAGTAAACCCAATTTTGCCGAATTAAACCTAAAACTTAGTTCAGGGTTAGGGTAAAAGTGGTACTCTTATAGAGAACGACCCGTGTTTCCGAGACTTCGCGTCGTCAACGTTCGTGAAGGTCTCAGAAACGCTCGAGAGTTGACGAGGCGAAGATTGCCAGACGAAACATTCAAGACTTCCAGCCGATAAATTCAAGAAAAGCTGCAAATAAAAAAGGTTAGACGAAGAAAATAAAAGTAAAATACATATATAAAAATAAAGAACGAATAAACCATAGCTAAACAACTGTTTTCTTTTTGTCAAAAGAACCATTCTTAAGCAAATGTTTTCAAATAAAATGTGTTTGTGTGCAAGGTAATGTTTCAAAATCATTTTTTAATATAAAAAACAACTGTTTTTAACAAGTTTTTTTTTTCAGTTTTTTAATGTTTTTTTTTACATTTTCTGGGTTAAGTGTAGGGTTAGGGTTTAGAGTTAGGGTCATTGTTTCGCTAGAAGTGATTGTTGATGATAGAACTCCCCGAGTCCTTCGAGAGATTCAACGCGCAGCTGCAACCTGACTCTCTAATGCGTGCTGCAACATGATTGGTTAATAGTTTCGTCAACTCACGGGTGCTTCCGAGACCTGCCCGAACGTTGACGACGCGACGTCAGGGAAACGCGGTGCGTTCTCTATAAGAATACAAAACGTAGAACAGTTTGCTTCGTATTATTTAGAATAAACTAATATTATTTTGTTTTTGTGTGTGTGTTTTAATAGGAAAACGCGACTAATGTTGAAGGGGTACTCAACGAACGCACGGATCCAAAACGTGCACGGGTTTTTCAGATCAATAAAAGTAAAAATTGTCCAAATAAAATAGGGCACCGTTAAATTCATGAGAATATATGCGTTTTTTGGTGCTTTTGCATTATGGCAACGAAGCGAATTTCTTTCCTTATTTATAGAAGAGTGAATCAAAAGGGGAGAAAATGCAAACTGTCTTAATTCTTTTATTCATTTTCCGAAAATCTATGGCAGTGCGTTAAATCTTCAAGCTATTAGATTTTTTACAATTACACACAGTGTAATTTTTTTTTATAAATATGTACTTTATATTAAAAGTATTCACTCCCAGATAATTGAATGATACCCAGTGTAAAACTTTTTTCAAATAATTTATATTTTTATATTTTATGTGATGTTAAAGTTACTTAAATAAATCTAATTTATTTCTATTTTATTACCGTTTCTTGATGTATTTTATTACATATATACTGTGTTTTAATGTGTCTTACAAATTCTCTTGCTGCATTGGGTTTACGGTTTCCCGTGAGAAAAAAAATCGAATATGAGTGTTTCGTTATGAGTTCCCGTAAACAATAGAATTATCTCATCTTTCGATTCACTCTTTTATAAATAAGGAAGGGAATTTGGTCCGTTCCCATAATGCAGAAGCACCACTTTTTCCATCAAGAAAAATATTCATCTGTACAAATAGAGACTGTCCGGATTGGAACAAGAATTAAATTTGCCGCAGTCTAGAAGGATTTCTCCTTCACTCACCGAGGATAGAAACACTTAATTATAATATCAGTACAATTTCTACTTTAACGTTAATTCTATTTTAAAAGAAAAATCAATAGAAATAAACCTAAAAGAAAAAAAGCTATTTAAATCAAAAGCAGAGTTAGACGAAAAGTCCATTTTAATGTGGGGAAAATCTAGCAACGTTTTTCTATTTTGAAAAGTAATTGGGTTTCCTTTCGGCAGACTAGTAACTCTCGCCTTCCTTACTTTCTTATTTAGTCCTTACATTCCACGAGCGATGTTTCTGACAAAGGGAGCATAATTGCTGTTTTATAGGTCAGAATCTATCCACCTAACACTTATCGTTAGCTAGGTTTTGACCTGGAAGTAGTATTTATTTTTGTAGCTCCGTACATCAAGTGGGCGCATGCCTTGTCTGGAGGGTTTCCCATGAAAAATTAAATGAAAATAAAAATGAAATAAATTCTGTAACGTCGGTTAATATCGAGGGAGAAAGTAAAAATAAGCACAAGACTATTATTGAAATATTTAAGGCGGACGATTCAATTGTTACAATTGAATGGTTGATTTGAGTCACGTGAGACGAATCCTTGATTGGGATTGGTAGCGGTCAATAGAAGTCAGAGGCGGACATAAAAGTGCTGCTGGTTTAATAGTTATTTTTTAAAGTTAAATCTTTTTTTATATCCTCGCGTGAAGAAACCTGGAAAAGTTTGCTTTATCAAATACGAGGAGGCAATGCCTAAAGCAAGTGAAGAGTGTAGGGTTAAAACTAATCCAGGTTTCTTAATTGTTCAAAAAGATCTATTCTGGGAGATGTAGGTATTCAAATCCAAGTGAAATAAATTACCAAAATATAGAAGAAGCATTCAAACATGATACTGTTATGATTTGATTCAAGAGTGTTGTGAAGAAGTTCGACGTGTTCTGTTTAAACTTCTGAATTTCGGTTGGTAAGGAGGTACTCTATCATACAAAGAATTTGGTCAAGACAGATAATTAAGATTTCTTCTCTTTTCCTATTTTTAAAATTTTTTTTCCATATTTCTAAATGAGGGTCTGCGAGCAATTGTAATAAAGTTTTAATATTTATATATCATATATATATTATATATAAAAAGAAGAATACTCGTTTCAGGGCGGGAAAAATGAATTACCTGAACAGACAGTTTTGCATCAATGTCATTTTTCCTTTAGAAACGATGGATAAAATTCTATGCAACCTATGCATATTTGAATATTCAAATTAAAGGTGTTACCCATATTATGCCCCCTAAAAAACTCTTTAAAATATTCAAAAGAAATTAAAAATTGGGAAATATTTATTAATTAATGTCTCCTATCTATTGTTACAATTTCACAAAGATTAGAGGACTCTGGATTTTCCTAAAAGGCTTCAACTCTTTTTTATACTTTTTTGTATAAAACTAAATAAAATTAATATAATACATGGTTGGCCCCGTTACGCCTAACAGCTGTGTTCGGAAATTCATTATGATCGGTTAATTAGTTTAGCGGTAAATCTTGTACATACATAAAGCGGCCGGTATAAACTAGTACTGCTTATCGATTCATATGCATTCGCCTCAATTATCTAGTAGTCAGACATGCGCGGTTACAATTGATCTTGGTATAAGTAATGTTTGTTTAAAGAAAAATATTACCGAGATATTGCAATACGCAGCTGCGCTATCACCAATGACACTAATTCGGAATTGGGAAATATAAATTGCGTTCCACATGAAACTTTCGACGTAGATCGGTGAACCCATGCAGTTGAGCCGGCTAGAATTAAGTTAGGTAAACCTGTAGCGTAGGAAGGTGCAGATTAAAAACAACGCTCGGGTAGACACGGACGTATACAATTACATGCATATACACCTTAAAAAAAACAAGAACATATGTATTCTTAAGATACGTCTAGTCAATGTAGGCGTTTAGAGATAAGTATAGCCGTTAAAAATTCGATGTTAAACTTAAGTCTGGCAGACTGACAAAAATGTTATTATAACTGCTATGAAAGGCGGCAGACTTATGGAAATTATATTGGAACCTAAAGCATGACAGACCACCAAAATGACATAGCTACTATAATACGCGACAGACCTACCAAAATTCGATATAAAACTTTAACAGGACAGTCAAACAAAAATGTTATAACATCTGCTATAAGGCGACAGACTTACGAAAATGTTATTTCAAACTTAAGCATAACAGATCAACGAACATGATATAGGTGTTATAATACGCGACAGACCTATTAAAAGGCAATTCCAAACTAAAGCGCAACAAACCAACAAAAATGCTATTATATATGATATAATAAGCAACAGACCCACGAATATGCTGTTTCACACT
The DNA here is from genome assembly GCA_963556195.1 of Sepiola atlantica. Taxonomy (NCBI): domain Eukaryota; kingdom Metazoa; phylum Mollusca; class Cephalopoda; order Sepiida; family Sepiolidae; genus Sepiola; species Sepiola atlantica. The sequence goes on from OY744519.1 coordinate 155,952,072, forward strand.
TAAGCGTGACAGACCGACAAAAATACTATACCCGCAGTAATGCGTGACAGATAAATCAAAATGGCGATTCATTCTTAAGCATGAAAAAAAACGAAACTGCTATTTTAGATTGTAAGTATGACAGACCAACTAACATGCTACTTACAATATACGCCTGACAGAACGATGAAAATGCTATTCAAATTTAACAATAACCGACTGATAAAATGGTATATGTGTGACCAAAGTATTGACGGATGGGTCTCTTGTAGAGATACAGCTTACCAATCTCGTGCAAACTGTTGTTCTAAAATAACTAATAGAAAAGTTGTCAGAAATTATCATGAATTTTGATTTGTAATTATTATTTGAGTATTTTCGATAGTCAGCTCAACTTGAAGGCACGTGGTTAAAGAACAAGTGAGATTAGGTTGATTTTTGTGAAGGTCAGGGAAATCAATTAATATGATTTGTATATATTAGTCGGTAAGGCCTTTTCGAAATTCAGGTTAGTTTTTGTGAGCGAGTGAGATACTATTTTACGTTAGGCCTGACAAGCCAACAAAAATACTATATTAAACGTAAACATTACATACCGATAGAATGTTAGATGCGTGGCCGACCTACAACTCAGTTGGCATCTTTCAAAGATGGAATTTAAAATATAAGCTTGACAGACCAAAGGAAATGCTATTTCAAATTGACCCATGACAGACAGATAAAATGTGATTTCAAACGTAAGCGGAGCGAGCGTATTTGTAGAGTTGATTGGCCGTCATTCAATATACACTCATTTAATCTGAACGTTTATCAATGAAAGTGCTATAGCAAACTTAACCGCAAACGAGCATGAATAATGTGTTTTATTTAATTTTATACTAATGAGACACTACTTATCAAGGTTCGAATGCCATTCGAGGATTAGGGTAGATCAGATTGTCAGTTGGCAATGAACAACGCATTGATTGTATGTGAAACAATGAGTTAACAATTTGAAACCATTGGTCTTGAAAACGACCCTGTTTTATTCAACTAGGATGCATCCACGCTGTATTGTATTCCCAAGATGGAGATCTCTTAGAAAGAAACTTTGTTCATGGAAGTTTCGTATAGTTTTAGATACACAGAGGAAGACAAGAAAATCATTTACAGTGGTTGTAGCTAGACAGGTTTGTGGGGTGGTGTTTTTCCGGTGTGGGGGCGGGGGCTGAGATTAGAACACCTACTATGAAAATAACTATAGTATAGAAACAGGCATGAATTGTCTATGTTGTGAATAAATATGGCTGTAGAAGAGGGAGAAAATAACCCCCTCCCTTTTTATTTCGAAGCCGATTGTGTAAAATTTGAAAGACTTGAAAAAAGTCTATGTCCAATGTAACGTGACAGACCGACTGTTAAAGTTTATTATAAAACTAAATTTGAGTTAACACACGTTTGTTTCTCTTGGTCTTTTTCTATACAATTTAATCAGCCAAAAATGCATGATAAAATAAGTTTGAACTATCATTTTAGTAGGAGGCAGCAGCCAAAAACACGTCTTCTCTTGTTCAAGTCTCGCCGGCTAAGGGCGAGGAAGAAGACTCGGAAATCACGTAGTTTGCGAAACGCCTGTTCGGTGGCCGCCGAATTGTTTCCATTAACTTAATTACAACTATATAACGATTACAGCATTTGATCCATCTGTTATTGTGAAGTTTGAACTATCATTTTCGTTCGTCAGCAAGACTTACATTTTAAATATATTTTCCACAAGAGAAAGAGTCCTGTTCCTATCGGGGGGGGGGCATGATTATAGAATTTCATCGGTCTGTCATGCTTAAATTTTAATCAGCATTTTTGTTGATCTGTCATTCTTATATTTTAAATAGCATTTCTAGAATAGGCTCTGTCTGGTCATAAGACTGTCATGCTTATAGCAGTTCATCCATCTTCAATGGTTAAGTTGGAAATAAAATATGCATTTGTCAGTCAGGCT
>OY744519.1:155959028-155999028 GCA_963556195.1 Sepiola atlantica
AGGACACTAACGTAGAAGCAATCACGACGAGAAGTAAATAAGTAGAAGGCAAGGACCTAAGTAAGCAAGTAAAAAAACAAGGAAGAAAATAATAAAGCAAACAAGCCAACAAGCAACGATACTAACAAACAAACAATCACAATAACAAGAAACGCAAAGAAACTGACGGAGTATCATTCACGACAAAAAGTCAACAAGAAAAATACAAAAAAGCAAGTGATCAAGCAAAGAAACCAACAATCATGAAAAAAACAACTAGCAATCATTACAAAAAGTAAGTAAGAAAAAAAGCCAGAACGCAAGCAATAAATCAAAAAGCCAACAAGCAAGAAAACTAACAAATAACCCATCAAGAAAACAATTGGGCACAAAGGAATGAATCACACACGTCAACAATGACGAACACAAATGAGCAAACAATCATTACAAAAAGTAAGCAAGAAAAAGTCTAGGAAACAAGCAGTTAAGCAAACAAGCCAACAAGCCAAGACACTAAAAAACAGACAATCACGAAAAGACACAAAGCAGCAAGACATAAAGCAAACAAGCCGACAAGCCGAGATACTAACCAACAAGTTATCACGACAAAAAAGTCAGCAAGTAAAAGGCAAGGTAGCAAGCAATGAAGCAAAAAAACAACAAGCAAGGAAACTCAGTAATAAACAATCACGAAAACAAGCAAGGCAGCAAGCAATCAAGCAAACAAACCCATCAAGCAAACAAACCAACAAGCAAGGACACTAATGAATAAGCAATCACGACAAAAAGTAAGCAATGAAAATTGAAAGAAATCAAGTAATCAAACAAAGAAACTAACAAGCAAGGAAACTACAACAATCAAGCACAAAAAGGAAGCGAACATTCAAACAAGCGCCAAAGCAAGCTAGCAAACAAGTAAACAAGCCAATTAACAAGGCAACGAGCAAGCAAAGAAGCATGAAAGCAAGCTAAGACAAGCAAACAAGAAACAAGAAAAGAAGTAAACAAGAAAAAAAGTAAGCAAGCTAAAAACAAACAATCCAGCAAGAAATAAAAGACGCAAAGCAACAAGTACACAAGTAAAAAAAAACAACAAAGCACGATACAAACAAACAAATACACAAGCTAACAAGCAAGAAGTAAATATGTAAGAAAACAAGAACACAAACAACCAAGCAAATAAGGCAACAACCAAGTTCACAATCAATCAAGGCAACAAGCAAGCAAACAAGCAAAGTAAATTCCGATCATTAGAGTTCACAGAAAAATAATGCATCGTCCGTATATCAGTCTCCAAACATACCCGGTACCTCCTTATAGAGTTTCTTCAATATGTAAAGATCAACGATATCAGTTACTTGAGTAGAGTCAACTATCACCTAATGATGTCAAAGTTAAGTTCCCTATTTTTCCTCCTCCATGATTTATTGTTATGAAGAATTAATGTTCTTTAAGCTCATTTTATGATGCCTATTTCCAATCTGGTTATGTTTGTTTCTATTAGGCCATGTCATAGGCTCTGTCCAACGGAAAAGGGGATATATATTTCTCTTTTGTTTCATTTGACTTAAGTCGAAATTATCAGACATCAAAATGGGGCAGCACTTGATCTCATTATGAGATACACAGACATTAGAGTTCTCTTCCGCCTCTCAAACGTTGAAGTAACGAAGTTAAGAATATTAATGTTTATCTCCCCAATTGTTAACTATGTTACGGTATATCTTTCTTGTGGTCTTTTGGTCTTACCGGATTTCAGGACAAGAATTCATCTAGTCTGGTGGAGTATCCAACTTAGTGCTCTTATTTGAGCTTACATTACTTGGAGAATGTGCACCATTCCTCGCATAAAACAATGTGTCAAGGGATCTTATGTGGCCTTCGAATACTATGTTATTGTAGAATATTTGGTCATATTTAACTTGAAGTGTGAAGTATACTCATGTGAGGTTGCCCTGACAAACCCTTGTACAGAGAGACCTTGGAGACACGATGGTGGTGTTAAGTAAGGAATTCAAAGTTGCTGATATATATATATATATATATATATATATATATATATATATATATATATATATATATATATATATATATATACATGTGCGTGGGTTTCATACGTAAATGAATAAATGGGAACAATTTATTTATACATATATATGTGTGTGGGTGTGCATGCGTTTATAATTGAATATATTTGATGCCATTTATAAAGCTGTACTGGAATGCGTGGCTAATTAATTATATTAAACGCCTAAAATGACGCTGACAATGACACACATTACTGTAAACGAGTTGGACGTGTTTCCTTTGTTCGAGTTATCTCCACTGGAAAACTTTATTTCCATTCTTACGTCCACGTACTTATTTTCAGTTGTCAGACATTTTCTTTTATGATAATCGCCTCTTACAATGGCCGCCAGTTAGAAACTTTTTCCACGCATCGATTTGCGCATGGGCTAAAAACATTGTGTGTTTTGTCGTGCGCTTTTGTGATCAGGTTTATTATTGTTAGCTTCGTTTTCGTATTTCAATGCAGCTCTCCAATGGTCTTTCAATGGCTTCCACTGTTGTTACAGCTGACACAATAAACAATGAAATATTGGTGCAATCGCTACAGATAGTAGAAGTTGAATGAAGAATAATAAAATTGTCTTTTCGATAATTTATTTTACTTCACGACTGTTTGGGAAATAAATAACAGCAGGAACAATTTAGTATAAGTTCTAATGTTAAATATAATCAGTTAAGAGAAAACATTGGATAAATGTTGGGATTATATTTCGTAACAGTTTCTTAAAAAAATACAAATGCAATTAGTGTATCAAAGATAATATATATATATATATATATATATATATATATATATATATATATATATATCAAGGGAGGCGCGAGACGCTCTATCCCTTAATAGACTACACGAATGGCCTATGCTGGAAATCTCATTTCTTTGATCAATCATAACTTAAAAACCAATAAACGAAATTGGTTAAAACTTTACACAAAATGTTTATTTGATAGGTTCTATATATATATATATATATATATATATATATATATATATATATATATATATATACAGAGAGAGAGAGAGAGAGAGAGAGAGAGAGAGAGAGGGATGAAGATGGAGAAAAAAAGAGAGGGCGAATAGGAAATTAAATATATGATGTACACATTTAATTTAAAACCTATCATTAAAGAACTGATGCTCGATATACGAGATATACCAATTATATAGATAATTAAAATATGGGAAGTCAAATGGCAAAAGTACAAAATGTATTTCGTCGTCAGTTGTGGAGAACAAGAGATTTTTTGGCCTAAAACCAAGGCTTTTCAAAGAATAAAAGTATTATCGTCAGAGGGATAAACAGAGAAAAAGGGGCAACAGAATTACCGAAGTCAAAATTTGAAAAGATAAAATATTATTTTAGATAAATGCAAAATGAAAAGGAAAAAGAAAACGAAAATGCAAAAGTACAGACAGACAGACGGAATGACAGCAGACATACAGACAGACAGACAGGCAAACAGGAGTGTTTTTTCAGCCCCGCTGATATGTATTAACATAAACACGCTGGTTAACTCGCGTCGGCTGTCCTAATGTTTATTTTATTTTATTCTTATTTTAATAAAGCTCTATTTTGTATTGAGGACATAAACATAAGCAGTACTTCATTTTTGAACGAATCCATGGCCATCCCTACTACAGGCCAGGCAATCATGCAACTGGGGTCTTTTACTGGGGGCCATGTGAATTCTCTTAAATATTAGATATAGAAGTTGCAAACAAAGGGAAAATTTCCCTGCGAGATTAGCTTGATGTTTTTATGTGTTTTACATACCAAATAATAAGAACCACAATGAGCTAATTGATAAATTTGACAATTATTGATGAATTCCTATAAATGAAGAGACAGGTAACTTTGAATAAACAAAGGCAAATGCATATTTCAATGAGTGATTTTTATTTCAGTGTGGTATTTTTTAAAGAGAATGTGTACTTGTGTCAAAAGATCATGACTTGTATATTGTGGTTAAAAAAAAAGAAGTTTGTTCAAATGTTATGTGCGGTTTACTAACCAAAGAGTTAAACTGTCCTCATTTTGATTGTTTTCAACACAACATTTTGGCTATAGTATTCATTTCACATCATAAAATTATCCAAAAACAAAGTTCAAACTAAAATTTCAGTATCTAAATCTCTAGTGTTGTCTCGTATTCAATTAATCTAAGCAAACAGATTCACTGAAATGGAAGATGAAATGAGATAATACAATGTCCATAGATTAAATAGAAGGTTTAGTTAAAAATCTATAGGTGATCCTATAAAATGGACAGGGTTCACAGCAATGAGTTACGATAACCAGAATGTTGTGGCAAAACAAGGATGGCACTACTTACAAAAATGTCTAAGGAAAGTTCTTCACCTCAAAATCTGAAAGTAGTAATTAAAATGTCCCACTGAACAGGGGTATCCAGTGGAACTTTTAAATCAACACGATCTATTCCTTTCAAAAACTTTCATACTCATGATAAAAAGCAGTATCATTGAATATTTCCTCCTCTGTAAGACAATCTTTTTGTGTGATATATCCTGCTATATAAAAAAGCGACATTTTAATATCTTTGGAGATACCAGTTTCTAGGTCTGGCAGGTGATAAAATGCTTCGCATGCCAATTCATCCAACATATATCCGCATTGTGAGGAAGTATGGCCTGAATCATGGCTATACTCTCTAACATCAACTTTCAACTGAAGAAGTAATTTTGTTTTTTGAATATGGAATTTCTGAATAACATTTTGTACGGTAATAAAATAAGTACCACCAGAATCTTGTCTCAATTTACAAAATTCAGTTTCAAGACAGTCGGTGGTAAATCCGCCAAGAATAACAAAATTGAACCCACTGTCAAGTAAATGTCAATTAAACAATTACATGTATGCTTGATAGCCATACTAGTGTCTCTTGTGAAGGATTTTATTCTCTTCCCTTGCATTCCCCTCATTTGTTTTGCCATACTTCCAAGATTTACAAGAAATGTCAAATTTCGATCTGATAATACGCTTTTCAATGGATCATTTGTCTTGACACTTCCATAAATATCTTTTACACTCACTATTTTCCAAAATTTCAAAACTTCTTTGATAAAGTAAGTTTCTCTTGTATCATCATCTTGTAATAATGGATGAGTTTTCATTGCAGTTAGTCTCATCACAAAAAACTTTCAAACAGTGGGAAACGTTTTGTCTCTCAACTGGTTTTGGAAGAACCGCTACTTCTGTTTATTAACAAATTAACAAATTGATTTTTTTTCATGCGCAAAAAGTTGTTTCACTATTTTCCATGTTGCTATCATTTCTTTACCATCAGAATAAAACAGCAATTCTTAACAGGCCTCAGTTATCCGGTTATTTCGAATACTTTTAAATATATGTACATAATCGAAAAGCAAGTAAAAGTGATATTTCATCAATGAACAGAGCTGTTTACATGTAAATAAAACGTTAAAACCTTTATAGTATACTTCCTAAGAATATATAAAAGATTTGAAATTCAGAATGTACGATTTATTAACAAATTCTAAAAGACAATACTTTTTTAAAACTTAAAAAAAAGTAAAAGTGATATTTCGTCAATGAACAGAGCCGTTTACATGTAAATAAATAAAATCAATTCTAACTTTTAACTCACGAACTTACTATCCAAATGTAAATAATGATAAAATAACAGAACCTCAGCTGAAATAAATTTGATGAGTTAAAATTTAGTTTCGGAATGAAATTTGCTTGGACCAGTGACAACAAAGTGCTACCAGCTAAAAGTTTATCTGGTGACTGACTGGCCCCCAGTTCAAGCAGTCAGCCGTGTGTCTAGCCGGCCTGTTATGGGTATGGCCATGAACGAATCTCATTCCTATACAAGTAAAAGATTGTATCAGGAGTCAGGTACGTTCTGTCACGGTAACATTATCCAGCTATGTTTCTATCGACCTTAGTAACAGTAACCCAGTATATACATAGCTGAACACGTTCGTTTCACACATGCTTTCCGATAACCACTGTTTTAGCATACAAAAGCCGCAGCCGTAAAAATCGCACATGACGCGAAAGTTATTTACTTTAGTGCTTATCGTTGATGACGATGAAACACAGATTTTCGATGATATGCCCCAATTTTACTCATCTATGTGTAATATATTGACATGTTCAGATATTTGATTATTCAAAAATCGGAAATATCAGATTTCTTCTTACCTTCTGGTAACAACTCTGTCGCTCGTCTTGGCAACGACACACGTGTGTAGCTGTCTGATCCACCGGCTATCACTACCATCTGCAAACGCCCCCTGTCGCCGGCGCTGTCCTCACCATCATCTTCACGCCGCGGATGAGTTTCAAGACAATTTATTTAACAAACAGACAGTCGGGTGGTTTGTGGTTGTGAGAGAAAAAGAGAGAGAGAGAGGAAGAGAGAGAAAGAGAGAGAGAGAAAGAATTACTGTTTACATATACTCATTCTATGTTCGCTACTGGTGTTTAGTGCCCCCTCCCTCATTGGGGTTCGTCGGAACTGCTTTTCACACACCGTCTTCGTTGAATCGTCAAAAACAAGAGGGCTAAATCAAGCCAAACGGAAGTGACATCACTTCCGATTTTTCCTTGCTACTATCTATCGCTCTGGGGTGTCGTCTCCAATGCGGCCACCCGACCATTATCTAACATGTCGTTTTAAATAGTGAACAGGTACAATTTTGTTAGCTGGGGATAACAAGAAATATGGTTTGTATGGGATAAGTTAGTGTACTCGGATATCAGCTAACCGTTCGGCGCCCCAGAAGCAGACGTCACGTCACATGAATAAAAGAGAAGTTGAAGAGGAGTAAGCAGTTGGTTGGATACCTCGAAACGAATCGTACGGATGGAGAATGACTTAAAATCATGATACGCTGATAGGCTAGGGGTTGCCCCCGTTCCGCCGCTTGCAGAAGAGTAGGCAATGCCGACATCTCAATAAAGCCCCTTTCTTTTAATTTGATTATTTTTTCGTTTTTGTGTGTGTTGTTGTGGGATATAAAATAAATTGATATGGGAAGACGGCTTTTGGAAATTGCTTTCAAAACTAATCAATCTTGGCCCATGGTTTTTCTTCATCCCTCTTTCGCTAAAGTCCATCATTATCACTTCATCCTATGTTTTTGTTTGGCTTTTTCTTGTTAAGTAACCTTGCCATCTAAGCTGTTCTATATCTACTAACACATTTCTTTACATATGTGACTGTATATTTTCTGTATTTCAGAATGAAAGAGAAGAGATGAAAGTCCATCGGGAAGAGTTTTCACTCTGACTCCCAAGAGACCGTAAAAAGTAAATATCAGGGAATTAATAAAATGCTGTCCACTTGTGGCCTTAGTAAAAAAAAAACCTCGGCTTACCGCTCGCAAGACGTGTTCTCTCCTTTCTCCTCTTTTCTTTTCTTTTCTTCCGTTCTGCTTTTCACAAACCCCAGTTCAGAAATCAATTGCTAACGACAAATCTGATTTATGTTCCTTCTTTTGTTAAGTTAAATCGGACACATGAGAACCAACTCGGCCTGCATAATTACACATGGATTTGTTGTCCCGAATATAAAAATAACAAACATTAAGCCGGTATTCGGAATTTATCTTGAGTGTTAAAATGCTCACTCGACCTACAATTCAAACATTTCTTAAACTTTTAAATTGCACGCCAGGCAAAGAGCGGCCTTTTCATGGCGGGGATGAGGCCAGTCAGGGTTATTCACACTGCTCGATCCTGGTTAAGGACTATCACGTTCGTAACATCTTTGCAGCGATTTCCACCTGTGTCACAGATTGCCGCGGAACTGCCTCATTACTGATAACAACTTATCTTCGAGTGTCTTGTGGCCTTGATAAGCAGTTACAAAATATCGAAAAAAAAGCTAAGTAATGAATTGCCAACGACAAATGCGATATATGTCTCTTCTTTTAATAAGTGTAATCGGATACGTGAAAACCAACTTAATCTGCATAACTACACATGGGTTAAAAGGTCCCAGATGTTAACATGAAAATAATAAAAATTAAAACGGTATCCGTGCTCTATCGGGCAGTGTTCGAAACGTTATTGAACCTACAATTCAAACATTTCTTTATTTTTTAAATTGCAGGCCACACAAAGACGGACTGATTTTATTGCGGAGATGAGGCAAGATGCCGCCTGTACCTCGTTCACTATCATCACATTCATAAAACAAAATCATCAATGACCGCTCCTATAATTACACAACAACTGGAGAGGCACAGAGTTATCGTGACTATAAAGGTGGAAGATAGAAATTTAGAAATATAGCAGTTTAGAAATAGAACCATTAAAAAAGGTCGTTTGATCAGTCGTTTCCAAAGTTCGACAAAAAATATGACTTCACTTATAAGCGTATCACCATTATGAAAATGTAACATTCTAGACGTACTTGTAGCATTAAATAGTCTGAATATATTTGGCAATTACAGCACACCATTGATGGTAATCCTAGAAGATTCATGAGGTCGATTGCATAACTACACTATGTATAAGAAGAAATAATTTGCAATTATGTCAATAAAAAACAGCAGATACAAGTTTTATGTAATAAGTAAATGTCATTTTACGCTAGAAAAGGTAAAGAAAAATCGGTTAATCCGAGCTAATAGTCTCACGGAACCCAAAAATAAATGGCGACTATTGATTTGTTTTAATCATCAAAAATCGTCTAGTTACGATACGTCATTAAAAACACACAACCCGAGAACTTCATGTCTTTCGCTTTTTTAAAAATATTTTTTCAAAAGATCAAATTTCTGCATATTATTGAATTGTTTCATAAAAAGTATTTGGCAAGTATGCTGCGAAGAAGGAGGAGAACATGAACAAGGTTAGAAAACATTTCATACTTGCCAGTACTTTATGTTCCTACACAGCCACAATTACACCAATGTATGGAGTAGTGTTGCCACATCTGGGCTGGTTATAAACCACTAGTCTCTCTTTCTTTCTCTTCCTCTTTCTCTTTCTCCTACTCTGTAGCTCTCTCTCTCTCTCTCTCTCTCTCTCTCTCTCTCTCTCTCTCTCTCTCTCTCTCTCTTATACAGGATCCAAACAGAAGCTCTAATCTAATAAGTTTCATCTGTCTATCAAGAAACAATCCCTGTCCCAATCTTCCATCGCAGTACTTATTTTACAAGTACTTTAATTGAATATGCTCCGACGGACTCGCATTACTTGTACCCCCTCGACGTAAATGCCCTCAACCTACCTGACAATCATCAAAATCACACTCATTGATTGTATAGGACCCCAGATTCTGGTAAGCTTTCTTCTCTAATAATTTATTTGCTCGAACTGTTTGTCGAATGCATTTTTTTTATGGAAATCGTTCTAGACAAAGTGTGAAGCCACTTGATGTAAGGAGCTTACAAGAACGAAATATGATCATCGTAAAGACAAGAGATTCCAATTGAAAAGACGAAAGCTAAGGTAGGAGGCAAACAGTCACCAGAAAGAGAGTTCATCAAGCCTGCAGTTCTTGGAAAGTAGCTATGGAATAGAAAGCTGTATTACAATGAGGTATTCTAACAGCGAATTAATGGAGACCACTAAACCAACGAGTAAAAAGAGCTAGACAATAAGCAGAGAATAGATCGCATGATTCTGAAGTACAAATTCCATAATAGTATTTATAGAAAATACTTAGACTAGAACCATCACGTCTATCAACGAGAGGGTGCAGAAATGGTGTGGCCAATCAAATAACACATACGTGTCTGCACCTTATAATGAACTCTTAAATGGGACAGAGATTCACCAGCCTAAATATGACAACAGTACTCCATACATGATCTAAAAGTGTAGCTGTAGAGATAGAGAATATTTCCTTCCTGCTCCATTTTTCTCCGACTCTACCAGCATGCAGAAATGTTAACAGACATCTTGCTGCATACCTCCCGATAAATCTAGCCATTTATTCAAAGTAACACCTTACATTGCAGTGGCAATGCACTTTTTTGGGGGAAAACAAAAGTTTAAAAACTAAGAAAATTATAAATTTGTTTCAATATCAACAGTTTATTTTTGTGATAATAACAGCCACAATCATATGATGTGTAACAATCTGTTTGTGATTATTTCTTCTTTTTTACAGTGTACATTTATGTATATAGTAATACGCTAATGCTATTTCATGTACATGTTCTAATTCTAAACTTTTTACTTTTAATCGAATTTTAAACTATTCTGATCTTAGGCTTAAATTACCGTTTTTCACATCATGTTCACACACTTGAATTGAATATAACTATCCCAAAAGCTTATCCATCAAACAAATCATCCTAAGTTATACACTAAAGGATGAAGAGTAGGTTTAAATCTCATATAGCTATCTGGGGATTTATAATATATATACATATATATATATATATATATATATATATATATATATATATATATATATATACATATATATACATAAATATACATATATATATAGAGAGAGAGACAAATTTAAGAAAGGAAATAAAAGTTGTGAAATTACAAAGTTTATTACGTTTTCAGTTGTTCAAAAAAAGGTGTATTCAATTAAAGAATATTTATTTTCTTACCTAAAGCCATGGCTGTTCAAAGAATGGATTCTGATCATCAGAGGAATAGGACAAGATAAGTTGACTATAGAAATACCAATAGTCATAATTTTAAAAAATGTATATAAAAGTATGACAGAAAAAAATTAGGAAAACATGCAGAAAATGCCCCTCCCCCCAAAGATAGATTCTTATATGAGTCAAAATTTAAAAGTATACATTACACTTATAGTTGTATATAGATAGATAGATAGATAGATAGATAGATAGATAGATAGATAGATAGATATGTATATCTTTATTAACATGAAATATACAGGGTGATTACAAATTCACTCTCTATTATTAAATGCGTGTAACTTATCACTGAAATATAACGCTCTCTGGATGGCTGCCTTTAATAGGTTTCGTTTCTCATCAGAAATAGAATTATGTTTTGGGGGTCGTGTCCTGCGACCGGTGTGAATAATCATCTCTACACTTACGATTTCCGTAAGGATGAAATGTATACGTATGGAGATAAACACATATTTGTAATTACACACACACACACACACACACACACACATATATATATATATATATATATATATATATATATATATTCCTGTCGTGTAATTAAAATAACTGGTCGTACTTACCTCGCATTCCAAACTTTATTCCAGTGATCATAACTCATAAAAGGTTAATCCTATTTTAATTAACTGATAAACACGTGCTGCTCGTGAGAAAAAATGTATTCAACTAAAAGAGACGCGTGCTTGTCTACTGTTCGCACTCATTAGATTTATTAATTGTACATATGGTACTTTGATACGTGTTTACTTCGGAAACACATCTTTATAGTATTTATATTTTTTGATTTCACCAACATTTACAACAAGAACGCGCTAGCTACTACAACTGTCAATGATTTCTCTTACTGCCTATCCGTGTGTAAGACGAAACACAACTTCCATGGGCAGTGCATCTTTCCTACAATTCCTCGTCTGTGGAACACGGTGCTGCGAGCATACTTCCCTGCCGACTACAATATGATCTTCAAATCCTATGTAAAAAACGTTCATGTTGGACTGTTCCTGTAAATAATCAAGTTCTGCCCTGATATTACCATCGTGCCGGTGAACGCAATGTTGTCTCATCATTCAAACTCTATAACTCCTATCATAAAGTAAAACTCTTTGACCCTGATCCTTGAATGCTCTTTGGATCTTGATAAGCGGTGACCTTTAATGTAAAAGAAATACTTAGAAGGGGTTTATAGCCGAAAAGTGTGAAGGATAGCAGTTTCTGTATACTATTAAGGGGTTTTACAACTGTAGAGCATTCACGACGACAAAGCCCTTTAAATGTGTGAAGAGAGTGATCTGAATGATGATGATATGCGCTAGATTTAATAAAATCGGGGAATTTAAGCTACAAGATCTACGGATCTACGCCGCAAGATCTACGGAAAGTAATACGACTTTTTGCGAGAGAGAGATAGGCATCTATGAAAAAAGCGCTGAGCTAATAGACACGTGCTACTTGTGTGAAAAATGTGTTGTAATAAAAGTGACCCGTGTTTTTCGTCGATCTCATTCAACCTTGGAAGTATACAAATTATATGAATATTTAAGCTTTATTTTATAATTCATTAATATCTAATGAATCAGATTATACTATTCATTGCTTTGATTTCCCCGATTATACGCGTCAATATTCTGCCAGAGTACCCCTACTTAAAAAAACATGACAACATTTTGTTTTTGGTGGGTTTATGTTAGGATGGGTTTAGTCTACAACATACAACAAATTGGACAATATCAGAGTCTGGGAAAGTGTCAAATTTAGAATATGACTTGTTTTGATTTACAAGTATTTTCCATTTACATGTGAAGCACTTACTCTGTCATCTTTCATGATAACTCAATAAATCTTGGATGTTACTTTATTTCGTGGTCAATCATTCACATGAAATAGTTACCAGTGATGCCAAATAAACCCTTATACCATATCTAGTGGTACTGTACCCCTAAACTCGTCATTACATCCATATTGGTACTCGTACCTCTAAACCCCTTATTGTACTCACCTAGGTTCAAAAACAGGCATATGGGTGATTATTTTTATATGGATACCGGTGGTGAATGATTACTTTTTTCTATCCGTATGAAATTGGTTTATAGCGTATACGATTCCTGAGAAAACAACTCGAAAAACCCAAAGAGACCACGTGTTACCCCATCAAAAACTACCCTTACAAACAATTCACTAGCTCCAAATACTAATACACATATATTTTCGTATTTTTTCAGAGTCAAACATGAGTTCAGCCGCCAGTAGAGAAACTTGTAATTTATGCAAACAGGATTTTGATAGTGATGAGACCGTAGTGCTTTAAGAAAAAGGTGATGCAGGTGGCAAGCGTGCAAGTATCGAAAGAGGTGTCAAAGTCATTGCTGAAGCCGGAACTATTGTTCATATAAACAAAAAAGACATTGCTTTAGCCTAAAAAAGGATGATTCTGCTCGACTAGTAAAAAGGGGCGCTCGTGTTTCTCTGTTATTGTGGAACTGATACTACGAAAAAAAAATTATAAACGAAAAGGTGAAGGACAAATTTGCTATGTGAAGACTGATGCATTTGCTCAAACTTGTTCTTGGCAAAACAAAAGGGGATGAGTAGGCCACTGTTGTTCAAAGTTCGATCAAATATTTTGGTGGTGATCTTCACGCTGCAGATTTTTGTACTACCAGTCATGTAACATCAAAGCGAAGAATTCAAAGACAGTTCACGTCAGTTGAATTTAAAAACGACCAAAACTTGGGGACCAAAAGACAGTAATCAGGATGAAGCATTCGTTGAGTGTGTGTATTTCTGGAGGTAGCCGATGAGAAACAAATAACGATGTAGTACCTTGTCGCTTAAATGGGAGAATACTTACGAACTAGTAAATACACGGTATATAGAAATCAGTACATCAAGGAAAAGCTGATAAGTCAATATGAAATTACTTTATTGGTGACCAAAGGCCGTTGTGGTGTCGCAAACAGTATAACATTTAGGGATAAACCTGTGGCATTCTTCGTGAATACTACAATTCAACAATTCAACTGTGACATATTATAAGGAAGCACAACAACGAGCAATTCTCAAAACCGCAGCGAAACTCATCAAAGCTTTATTTCACTTCAACCAGACTACTTCCAGCTGGAGAGGCATAATGCACCTGATGCATAAGGAGTGCGAATATATAGGACTCAAGGACAGCATGGCGACAGTATATGGTGAAAATGCCATCGTACACATGATCAGCGGAAACGCAGGGCAACAAGCTTTTCGTGGCCACCTGTTTGTGGATCAGTGTCTCACACGTCAGATTGTTGCCAAAATCTTGGAGGATGAACCTAGTTTTCAAGACCAAGTTGAGGAAATTTAGCGGTTGTACATGGTGATGGAGACTGATGAATGTGACTTTAAGTCATTGTTGGAATCAGAGTTCATCGGTAGGATTTACAACAGTCTAACTCTGATAAGGGATGGACTGGTAAAGGCCTCAAAACCCAGCAATCTATGGATACACATACTATGAATTGCTAGAGCACTTGTTACAGCTGATCAAATGGAGTCTTGGGAACTCCGTTTCAGTGCTGTCTTCGCTTCCCTGCCAATATTCGCAGCTACTGATCATTCAAATTATCTGAAATCGGTTCGTCTCTATCTCCAGAAGATGTATGCTTTGAAAGATGGCAACCCTGACGTATATCAAAAGTTCCTGTTTGGGTTTCACGTAATCATACGCAGTAGTCAATACTGTGCTAGTCTTTGCTCCGATCTTGTCATCGACCAAACACTAATGCGCTCACTCAAAAGCCATGGTGGGTTCACACGATGTAATGGGATTTCCAAGCACCAGAGAACGGTTTGGGTCTGTTGTCCACTATGTCATCCGCTTACAACCTTGCCATGCAATAACTTACCGCACGAAGTTACACAACAAGCGAACAACAAAAGGAGTTGTCTACCTATCGGGTTAAAGGAGTTTTACAGCCCTCGGGAAAGTTGCAGACCAACTAGACAGCTTTAAGCCGTTTTCAGGCGATGAATTGTTATGCTATATTATCACAGGGATTACTGCTAACGAGGATATCAATGTTTCGGACCTTTTCGAAATCAGAACATACATTGTGCAGAAGATGGAATGACAATCAGTTTTCTCCTACTCTCACAAACGTAGTTTCTAAACTAAGACTTCAGCATCGAGCAAGAATGTCAAAGTTTCTGCAGATCGTAGCATTGACCCAGTACGTTTATCCCAGAGTGTTCTCGTATTCTAAGTGGGTCATCTGAGGCTGAATTATCTCATGTCCTATGCACTCTGTCTCTAACCGATTTCTTTGTTTTAAGGAAAGCGTATCTTACGTCAAGCAGACGAACCGCATCTGGAAGCAGCTGCCAGAAATTATGTTGGAACGAAATTCGACAGTGCCGTGACACAAACCATTCCAGTCACAGAGCACGATGTACTAGACTGTTTCTTCACTGTTTGAAATGCAAAGAGGGGAGTACCTACAGCTCCATTGCAAATAAATATGCCTCATTTACTGCTGAACACTATGGGAGAGCAACTGTCGTGTTTGATGGTTATGAAGTATAAAGGAATGTGCTCATCAGCGGCGAAGTCGAAAGCTGAATGCAAGAAAGATGAACATTACTGAGGTAACAAAATTGGCTGGGAACTAATACAGCAGAAAGGCTGCGACGTTATTTAAGCGGAAATAGATGCCGATTATGGAGCTGCAAAGGCAGCCATCAATATGTCTGCTTTCAAATCAACTACCCTCATTTGAGAAGACAATGACCATCTCTTGCTATTCCATGCATATGTTTCTTAATGTACTGCATTTTATTTGTTGTTCTGACGGGCGGAATCCTACATCTACAATATCAAGGTTCTCAAGCAGGGGCTTGACGAAGCAGTTTGCAATAGTATGTTGTTCCTGCGTGCATTTAAGGTATGCGATTCGGTGTAGGAAAGACGTTGTGGTACCAAGGAATCGTCTACAGATAAAAAACAATAACAGACTTTTCAAAAGCATTTTCTCGACCAAAGCAAAGCCAGTATGTTGTGTGGTGGCAATGGTAGCTTTGTTCAATGCGAATAGAGAAAAACTCCCTGCCATCTATTAGATACAATATGCTCTGCAAGAAAGTTGTGAAAGTTAAGACGTTCGTCACGTCAGAACAATACCCCTTAACGCTCTCTGCTTGTAAATGTAATGTCTTGCCGACTTACTACAAGATTATGAAGTGGATAGATGTTCTTAATAAATGGTTCCATCTAAGTGGGGGTGAAAGGTGGAAGGAAGCCAACTTGTTCCAGTGATGACGGACAAAAGCCCTGCTCCAGATGCACTGGTTCAGATAACTAATTGCAACTGTCATGAAGGATGCAATAACCTAAAGTGTACCTGCAAGAGGCATATACTAAAATGTACAAGTACATGTTGAGATTGCTAAGACAAAAATTGTGACCATATGAAAAATGATCCAATGGAAGATGATGAGGAGGAGTTAAAAGTTTTGAAAAAGAACTGTGACGTAAGTGAATCAGGGTGGATACAACAAGGGTAATAGGTGTAAGGGTACCCATTGATATTGTATAAGGGTTCATTTGACATCACTGATAACTCCTTCATGTGAGAGATTGACCCTGAAAACTTGGATAAACATCCAAGACGTATTGAGTTATCATGAAAACCGATCGAGATAGTGCTTCACATTAAAATGGAAAATTACTTGAAAACCAAAAAAAGCCATATTCTAAATTTGACACTTTCCCATACTCGGATCTTGTCCAACTTTAGGTATGTTGTAGACTAGCCCAACCAAGCATAACACCACCTAAAAACAAAATGTTGCTATTTTTTTTTGGGGGGGGGGGTCAATTAGTATATTGACCACTCTAGATATTTTGTAGTTAGAATTATATCTAGAAAAGCATCGGATACATACAGGAGGGGGCACGTGAAGGTTGACAACATCCTGTGTTCAACTGCTTGCGTTGAACGAATTATATTCGAACTTGACACATGTAATGGGTGTTATCAGAGGGGGTGTGGTTGGCGGTTATGAATTCAAATTCTGGTTGTAGAACGAAGACGCATTGGCATGCTCGAAGTTTATAAAGATAGGTCCTTCATTTATAAGCATTTGTGGGTCAGTAGAACACACATGCTGTAGGGCTGCTTCTCAACTTACTACTACATGGTCATTTATAAGTCTAATGTTAACAAATTCGTGTTGAGCTGTCGTCTTTAATTATCTAATTCTGTCCAGTTTGAACCATTTTACCAATCATTACGTTGTTGTTTCACTCTCCTCCTAATAGACTCATTAACCCTTATCCTCGAGTGGCCTATGGTCTTTGTAAGCGATAACTGCTTATTCACTATATATACACATACAAACAATAAATTATATTAGAAATAAATTGTTTCTTAGATTTTTAAATTTTCTTTTTCTCGCGTCTTCAGTATTTTTTCTTACATATCGTCCCTTGAACTCAATACTACGCGGCGAAAATGTTAAAATCATTTTTTTTTTTAAATAATCTAATAATAAAATTGCATCGACCGTAAATAATGTTGGTTTATTCGCAAACAAGTCTACAATTTTATAGTTTGTTAATAGGTGAAACAGAATACGTACTTCATAACCACTTCGAAATTTGAACATAAACTTGGAGTAAAATGTATTTTAAAGAACTATATGTCGTTGAAACGCCATACCGCATAACTGATTCCCAGCTAACTATAACATAGCGTTTTCAATTCCAATGTAAACAAATTCTTGTTGAGATGTTTCAAATTATCTAATTCTGTCTTTTCTTATCCATTGTTACTAATCCTTACGTGGTTGTTTTACTGTCCTCTTGACATTTTCATATGATCTATGGGCCTTGATAAGCGGTTACTGTTTATTCACACAATATATAGATACTAAAAAGTGGTGTTCAAATAATCTGTATACAAGATAGAATGTGTTAAATGTTTGAAAAAATTGAAAACCTCAAGCACAAAATCTGTTTGCCAAAATAAATGGAGTCGGCATTAAATAACCCAAAATATCCCGACCGGGCAACGTCGGGTGAATGTCGGTAGTAAGGAATAAATTGTGTATCAAGAACGTCTGAAAATACGATATGCATAACAAAATCAATTAGTTTGATTTTTAAATTCTTGTTTTCCCCGTCTTTTATCATGTTATTTTACATACCGTTCTTTGAACGGGACCCCTTTCATCTGCAAATTCTAGCAAACATTGTCGCCGTAATTAGGGGCGTAACACTATGTTACCAAATTTCTCATCCGTTTCTAACAATTGAGCAAGAACTTCGCTGAATTCTCAACTATATTTTATTGGAGGTTAATTGACATAGAAATTTTCCAATTTACAGCAAAGTCAACTTTTTCGATTTCGTTATGACATTCATAATTTTATTCTCATTTGTGCTCCTATATATATTATTGGCATTCCGACTATGTTCATATTTCACCGTTAAATTAGTTCGCCTGGAGATGTCTACAGAATTCATATCAAATATTATGAACTTACTGACCTCAACTCTTTAAATATAGTTCGTTATTATGTACCGACCATTCACTACAATCTAATTGGCCGTCTACGTCAAACATTGATTACTCTATTATTTCCTCAGCCAATTGAAGACTGTCTCTCTATCTCAGTGCATGGTATATTGATCTAGATGCCGTCTACTACGCATCGATCTACTGATTTATTCAAATTAACATTTTTGTCGTCGGTGTAAAGCTACTGCAACGTGTAGTATATCTATATAATGAAATGACGTCGTTTTTCCCCTTTAACTTTGTCTACTATAGGATTCCAAATCTACAATTCTTAATGCGTGTTTCTAGAAAACATGCGTATAGTTCATCTTATTAAAATTATTACATTAATTCTGATCTAGCTTCTTCTCCCAAATACGTCTTTAACGAAGAGGGTAGCTAACATTTTCACTTTTCTACAATTATCTAGTCCCACGCTATTTATATTGACTTGATATTTCCTTAAAAGAGCAAATTACTACTGCTATCTGTATTTTATAAACAATAAAAGATTACTAAAATTATTTCTCTAAGATTCATTTGGATATTTATAAAGTACATTTAGACAGTGTTGATACATAATTTGATAAAATATTGAACTTACTTTTAAATGATTGTGTGTTAGATATCCAGGTGATTTGACAGAATCAGCTTCACTTGGCATGGACACGCACCTGGCCGAGAGAAAACCAGCCAACATGATTGATTGTGAAAAATGATATGTATACCAAAATTCGAATAGTAATAGAAAACATCTCCACTCTAAAAGTTTATTCTCCAGAATAAGTGTTTAAAAAAAACTGACGCGAAATAAATATATACCCGTGCCATAAAAGAAACAAAAAATAGGCACGTTCGAATCAAGTATCGATGTGTCAGAAGGATTTCCATTTGAGTCTGACTTTAAAAATCCAACAATATGATATCGTTATATGTCGACTATTTTCACTTCGTGTGGGTACTTTTACTGTTGTGTGTACTGAAAGTGTCATTTGACAACAGTAGATTCACTTGGGCACGCACCTGGCCGAAAAAACTCAACGCAACTTGATTGATTGTGAAAAATAAAATAATCGTTTGTTGAAGTCAAGCCACTTAGCCAGGAGAAAACAACAACCTGACTGACTGTCAAACATAGAATGTTGTTGACGATGGTTTATTATGGGTTACACATCTAGATAAGATTAGATTAAAAACGCACAAAATGCATACTAGAATTATCCCTGTCGTAATGATTAAATGCATGGATTACCATCAGTTCTAAGTGACAGTTTTCCGTAATTGATGGTTCAACACTTACTACATGCGATATTACCAGATGATAACATAAACGACATGACCACTTCTACACATGGTTCACGGAACAAGAACAATATAATCCCATGCATTAAATAATTACACTTTCCTATTCCAGTAGTTTTTTTTACCAAAGAACCGCAGGCTTGTAGAACTCTCTTCCTGCTGACTGTTTTCTTCGTACCTATTGGCTTGCTCTTTTCATAACTTACGTCAATAGGAATTATTTGACTTTGCATTAACCATTTTTCGTTCCTTTTAGCTCTTTACATCAAATGGTTTCATACCTTTTATAGAGCGACTACCATAAAGACGAATAATAGTACAATAAAGTTAAATAGTATAGTTTCGGCTCCAGACAGACACATAATTAAACTTTATTAATATATATTGTAAAAAATGTTACTGCCTATCTTCTATGTTTGTCTTTTTCTATGCATATGACAAAAATACAGTTTTTCATTTTTTTTTAACATATGTGATATTGATAGTTTCATTTTTTTTAACATATGTGATATTGATAGTTTCATTTTTTTTAACATATGTGATATTGATAGTTTCATTTTTTTAAACATATATGATATTGATAGTTTCATTTTTTTTAACATATGTGATATTGATAGTTTCATTTTTTTTAACATATGTGATATTGATAGTTTCATTTTTTTAAACATATGTGATATTGATAGTTTCATTTTTTTAAACATATGTGATATTGATAGTTTCATTTTTTTTAACATATGTGATATTGATAATTTCATTTTTTTTAACATATGTGATATTGATAGTTTCATTTTTTTTAACATATGTGATATTGATAGTTTCATTTTTTTTAACATATGTGATATTGATAGTTTCATTTTTTTAACATATGTGATATTGATAGTTTCATTTTTTTAACATATGTGATATTGATAGTTTCATTTTTTTAACATATGTGATATTGATAGTTTCATTTTTTTAACATATGTGATATTGATAGTTTCATTTTTTTAACATATGTGATATTGATAGTTTCATTTTTTTAACATATGTGATATTGATAGTTTCATTTTTTTAACATATGTGATATTGATAGTTTCATTTTTTTTAACATATGTGATATTGATAGTTTCAGTCGCTTCTGTAAGTACTTTGATTGCATGTATCGTTCAGAATTATCTAATTTATATTTGGCTTTGTTACAACTGGTTTGACTCGTTCGTCTAGTTGTCTCCGACAATTAGCTGTTGTTATACTTCGTTATGATACAGCTTCCTACACAATAGTTTATTTCCAAGAACTGCTGGATTGTTGAACTCCCTTCCTGTTGACTCTTTTCCTCTTAATTATAACCTTGTTAATTTGTAGACTAAGGTACATAGATAGGTCTTATATTTTCGTTTTTTATCTTTCGTTCTATCGAGATATAAAGCTTTAAAATATGCTCAATTTTTCATCTAAAACGCTGAACGCAAAGCCTTTAATAGTCACAACAAAAACAGACTAACACTATAAATATTCCCGTCATATGAACGCAACCAGCACAAATGACATCAACATGATTAATAAAAATAAATCGTACATAGTTATCTCTAACAACCACCTTTTATTTATGTACAACAAACAATTCATATCTGACATAAAAATAGTAACATCATCTTCTAAAACAATAAAGGATTTACTCAACACCAAACCCAGCCCCCTGCTACTCCATGAGAACACTTCTTCCCAGGCCGGCTTTTACAAAGTTAAATGTGCCTCATGTCCGATGTTTTATATCGGTGAAATCCAAAATTCACGAACATAAACGGAACCTCAAACACAAAAATCTGACGAACGAATCAGGCACACACAGAAATAATTTTACCCACAATTTTGACTTTACAAACTGCACCTTCTTCAAAACTGAATCATCTGTCACCAACGTCGCAATTGCAGCGAAAGTGCTGTAATCTTTCTCTCATCACTATCTAACATAAACCTCAGACTCGGATATTATTTCTAAAGAAAAGTCTGGCAAAAGTGTTCTTAAACAATGCAATATATCTCGCCACTGCATAAAATATCAGATCCGGTTAAACTGCTTCTCTTTTTTACTGCATTTCACCCATCTTTCATTATTTTTTCTTCTTTCTCATTTTAGTTTTTAACTCTTTTCTTATTAATACGTCTTTTTTCGAACCCGCTGCATAACCCTTTTTTTAAATAGTAACTCACGTTCCCAAGACATCCCATGATGCATCTTTTTTCCTATGTGTATACCGTTATTTCAAAAATGTTATAATCTTAACTTTTTCTGAAGATGTGTGTTGATGTGTAAGAAACCGGCGAAAGTCTCGGTTTTGATGTTTAATTGATTTTTCCTTTTCTCTTTTGTCACACATCCTCTCTCCATGGAATTATTTTATGAAATATCGTGTATGTCATCCCTATATATATATATATATATATATATATATATATATATATATATATATATATATATATATATAAAATTTTAAAAACAATATATAGTAATGGAACGTAAGAGTGTGTGTATTAAAAGGTTATCAAAATATAGAATTAGTCCAGTTGGTGAATGTCCGTTGACAAAATGACCGGTGACGAAATATTTAAAGATGGAAAAAGGATTTCGTGGAGACTGTGTTAAAAGTGTTTAAAATGTAGTAAATCCAATAAAATTGGTGTGAGGGTTCCTGTGCATGTAGTTGTGAAGCAATGTTTGTGCAATCACCTACTATGCCTCGTCTGAGTCGGTACTGTTTTATTCCAGTTGAAAAGAATCATCTAAAACGACTGGAAACAATGGCAAGATCAGTGAAGCGCAAATACATTCCCAAATGATCACCCATTTTAGTACTGACGAGGCTTAACGTCGCCTAACTTCGGTGATCAAACAGCAACCAGTGTGTATGCCGTATACATGTAGAGAAACAGTCTCAAATTCGGTGAACCGGTAATAGGGTAACCACACCCTTGCGTAGACGCCCATTTCCGTGATGAAGCAATATACATAATAACGAACTATATCCTAAGGGGTAGGGGTCACTAAGTTCATTTGACATATAGGCTTTAGATTGCTTAAGTGGCAGAATAATTTACCGGCGAAATATGAATATTTCCATCATCTAGTTAATATATTGTGTCACAATTTAGAAGATACACATATAAATGTAATTGTTAAATCATAAGATTTTGATAAATAAAACTTTGCATTTAGAAATCATCGCTTTAAATTTAGCTTAACAATAGAATGTAAAAAGTCAAATAATGATGTGTGTTTTTTTTGTTTAAAACAAATAAACAGATTTATCGGTACTCTTACAGAGAACGCACCGCATTTCCGTGACTTCGCGTTGTCAACGTTCGGGCAGGTCTCGAAAGCGCCCGAGAGTTAACGGAACTATTAATCAATCAGATTGACGCAGGTTCCAATTAATCAGATGATAACTTTTGGAAAAAAAATAATTTCTTTAATCTCTAGCTGTTTTATCAGGTTGTTTATAGTGGCCGTGTGGGCTAAAGCGTCGGAATTTAAGTTCAAAACATCACCCGTGTTCCGGGGTTTCGAGTCCTGCGATTGGTATGAATAATCATCTCTACACTGACGATTCCCGAAAAGATGAAACGTATACGTATGTAAATAAAAACAAGTATCTATAATGTTTGCCGTCCGCAAATCTAGACTGGGCACTGTAGTGAGTAGTATTAACACAACCACCATCATATAGTTAATGCATGTTCCTTTAGTTCGCTGATTTATACGATTGTTTATAGTGGCCGTGCAGGGTAAAGCGTCGAAATTTGACTTAAAAAACACATGACTCGTGTTCTAGGATTTCTAACCCTGCAACCGGTATAAAATATCCTTACTACCCTTACGATACACGGAAGGATAAGACGTATACGTATGTAGATAAAAACAAATATTTATAACCCTCACATCTAGGCTTAACAGGATTAATCTATACGTATGTATATAAAAACAAATATTTATAATTGTATATATATATATATATATATATATATATATATATATATAAACACGTGTGAATAATGATGATTGACTTAAAGATAATAAATTATTTCTTTTGCGTTAGATTAAGTTTTCCGAAATCAAACGATATTCCGAATTGTGTTGTTAATTCTGAAAGCCGTATTTTTGGTAGAGAATTCTTTGTATCCTCAGAAGATGGGGATGCTTCCAAGAATTTGCAGAGTATTCCAGACTCAGACGATATTATCTACTCATTTGGTTTTCATAATAAAGAGATTGTCATCGCAGTTGCAAGTGATTGTTTGAGTCGTTAGGAAATAGAATTCTTGGAAAGGCGTCTCGCCTATCCTTACTCGAGATAAGCGATATGCAAGCCACTCATACCTCCGCAAGCTTCACAGAGAACGCGCGATAATGCGCCAGATTTTACTGAGGCGGGAGAAAATTGAATATCAATCGTTCAGATCGTGACGGATTCTGTTTTTTCTTTCTTGTGTTTCTTTTTTTCTGGTCTTGGATGAATCTAAGCCAGAGTGTTATTCATAAAATGAGATTGATTTTGTATCATCTGGATTGTTTTTTTCTTTTCTTTTTACTAAAGAGACACTTCGTATAAAGGCTATGAGGCAACTCGTGGATAATCCGTAATGCGTTTGCCAGGTGTGTGTTGAGCCAACACCTTGATGATTGGTAACGATTGTTGAATTTTATTATTTAGGAGGACGGCTCAATAAGAATTTGTTTACATTGTACTTGAAAACGACTATGTTGTAGTCAGCTTGTAAGCAGCTTTGTAGAGTTTTATTCCACGGATGAGTAGTTTTAGGAAAGAAACTCCGTTCATGAAAGTTCCGTTTAGTTTTAGGTACACAGTAGGAGTAAATGGAATTATTTACAGTGGTTGTATCTAGACGAGTTTTTGTTGTGAGTTTTTAATAATCATGACTATGAGCAAATACTGGAGGAGATTTTTGTATTAATTAGTCACTGCTAATAATGGCAAAAAAGCCACTCGAGGACGAGGGTAATTGAGTTTGTCAAGTGGACGGTGAGATAACACTGTTATGATTGGCAACGATGGTTGAAATGGGGATCATTTAAGAGGACGGCTCTACAAGAATGTGTTTACATTAGACTTGACAACGTCCATGTTGTAGACATTTAGTTTTAGCAACACTAATGAAAATGTATTCATACTAATTTTTCTAATCTTGGTTGCTATATTCACGACGTTTTGGCCGATTTAACCTCCGACCTTTCTTCTGGTGAATGTATTCAAACTGTAAAAGCTTCTAGTCGAG
This sequence comes from Sepiola atlantica, assembly GCA_963556195.1. Classification (NCBI taxonomy): domain Eukaryota; kingdom Metazoa; phylum Mollusca; class Cephalopoda; order Sepiida; family Sepiolidae; genus Sepiola; species Sepiola atlantica. The sequence continues at coordinate 155,983,818 of OY744519.1, forward strand.
CTTGGGAATTATTGTATGAATTAGATATTCGCAACGTTTCGGCCGATGTAACCTTTTTCAGGTGTATCTTTTCTAATTGAGGAATCTTCTTTTCGAATTTAGGGGTATTTGTATTATTTGGATTATTCGGAATCCTATTCTTAATTGGTTGTTATAGTCACTACGTTTCGGCCGATGTTACCGCATATTTTTTTTTAACGTGTAGCTTTTCTAACTGCAGAACCTTTTTGTTTGACTTAGAAATCTCGGCCGATATCACCTCCAACCTTTTTAGTGTGCATCTATCCGGACTAGGAAATGTTCATATTATTTGCATTATTCAGACTACTGTTTTCATTTTTATATTATTCTCACAACGTTTCGACCGACGTAACCTCCGCCTCCTACATGTGCATTTTTGGAATATGGAAAGCTTGTAGTCGAACTTGTGAATCGTTGTATTATTCTGATCATTCGAACTACTATTCTCATCTTGGTTGTTATATTCACAAAATTTCGGCCGACGTAACCTCCGATTTTCATCAACTGACACTTTTCGAACTTCGTAAGCTTGTAGTCGGACTTGGGGATCTTCGTATTTATTAGATTTTTTAGATAAATATTTTCATCTTTGTTCGTATATTCACAACGTTCCGGCCGAAGTAACCTCCGGCCTCTTCAAGCAAATCTATTCGAGCTTGGGAAGATTCTATTGAACTTTGGATCTTTGTGTTATTTGGATTATTCGGACTAATATTCTCGTTTTGGTTGTTCGATTCACAACTTTTCCATTGATGTAACCTCCATCCGTCTTCAGGTGCAACTTTTCGAATTACGGAACCTTTTAATGAAACTTGGAAATGTGTGTATTATTTTGATTATTCAGACTACTATTTCCATCTTGGTTTTTATATTTGCAACATTTTGGCTGATGTAACTTCCGTCCGACCTTCTTCAAGTGCATCTTTTCGAACTTGGAACCTTCTAACCGAACTTAAGAATCTTTGTATTATTTCTCTCATTCGGACTAGTATTCTGGTCTTAGTTGTTATATCTATAACGTTTCTGCCGATGTAACCTCCCACCGTAACCAGGTACATATATTCGAACTTGAAAAGCTTCTAGTATTACTCAGGAATTGTGAAATGAAATTAGTCTGTATTTTACCAAAACAAAAATATGAATTCCTCTGATAAAAAATAAATCCTACCAAATGTTCGAGAATTATATGATCTTAATAACATGTTCAGTTTTGGTTAACTGAATGTTGTGAGACGCGTCGCTTTGTACGGCTCTTAACAGGGAGATAATCTATTAACACAATAGACAAGAACAGCATCCTCCATAACCGCAAGATGTTCGACCCTTTGTTCTGATACCCGTCACTTTATAGAGCTCTGAGTGATTGCCGACAACGAGGAAAGAGAGCAAAGATGTGCGTTATTAAAACCAAAAAAACTCTGCTGGAAATCTGGAATTTCACTGATGACCACCTCTACAGCGGGATGAGGGAATGGCGGCTGATATGTTTTGGGCATGTGCCAACAAACTCACCTTCGCACTAGAAGTCGCCAGAAAACGATCGACGGGTAGGCCGATTATGAGATGGGCCTTGCTCAAAGATCTAGGTAAAACCGACATTTATCTGGACCAAGCCTGTTATTGTGTCAAGTAGAGATGAACATGTTTCATTGCGGACACCGCTGTAACATTAGCAAACAGAAGAATAAATGTACGTAAATATGAAGTATTCATTTGAATTTCTTTTTAAATTCATAGATCATCACTTAAATTTCATTTACACCCTCTTTCATTCCATACGTGTTATTATACCCATTATCGAAGCTCAGTGACCACCTTTACAAAGATAACATAAGTGTCAAATTTTCAAACAGAAAATTAAAAAAACATGCTCTCCCTTCCTTCCTCTCCTTCTCTCTTCATGTTGTTCTCTTTTTCTACCACTCTTTCTCTCTTCCTTCCGTTGTTTCTTTCTTATTCCATTTTCTCTCTTTTTTCCTCTCTTTCTCTCTTCCTTCCCCTTTTTTATTTTCTTTCTTCTCTTTCTGTTGTCTTTCTACTCTTTCACTCTTTCTTCCACTCTTTCTCTTTTCATCCCTATGTTTTTCATTTCCTTCCTTCCTTTCTCTCTACTTACCTCTCTTTCTCTCTTCTTACCTCTCTTTCTATCTTCTTACCTCTATTTTCCCTTTGATATCCCCTCGTCCACTTTTCTTTTTTTCAGTTTTACAGGAGGTTCGGTCAATATAGCTCCCTTAGTTTAAGAGGGCAATTAGAGATTCGAAACAACTTATATTGTCCTCCCCAGAAAATTTCATAGATTTCATAAAATAGGATGTATTTGAAGCTTTAAGTTTCAGGAGAAGTGTCCATTGTCTTACTCGGTAAATTTGACAATAAGAATAGACTTTTTGATTTTATGTAGATTCTCTTACCTTTCTTTTTTTATAGGCAAACACAAACATTACACAAATACACATACATACAGATATTGATTTTATCCATATAAATTAAATATTTGAACATTCCAAAATGTTTTCAGAGATATTTGGAAATTCTAAATTACGGCTGCTGCTTGCAAACAAGCATAAACGTCGAAATATTGTTAGCAGATCATAAGCAGTCAGTAAATACGACTGTTGCTGCTTTCAGACAAACACACATATTATTATTATTAATAATAATAATAATAATAATAATAATAATAATTATAATAATTATAATAATAGAAATAAAACAAAAACATAAAGAACACGATTACATTAACGCAAAAGACCTAAGTCCGCAAAAATTTCAACTGCCCCAAACCCAAACCAAAAAAATATAAGGATGGCACCAGCCTCAGCTGATATCACACAAAATAGTCTTGAAGGGTCAAAAAGGATGGAAAGATCGAGGTGAAGGAGCACTAAGAAGGCCTCCATGGGAGAATGAGGAGAATACTATGACCTTTGTAAAGACTTTTTAGCCACATATATTAAAGTGAAGAGAAATGATGGTTAACAGCAAGATATCAATGGTAAGCGTATGTTGCGATAACGCAAAGTCATTTGCAATGGTTATCGAAAAAGGTGGAGATTACTGGAAATCTGGGGAGGCATGTTGTGAATCGGACACGAGTGAATACCAGCGGCTTTTATCGGTGAGCAATCACTGACGATGCCTTGTGTAATAACTCGAAGTGAGTACAAGTAATAATAATCACCTATCATTAAAACCAGCAATGGGGATAACTCGTTTTAAATTGAATAATATAATTGAAGTTGTCTACCTTAAACTTTAATAATGTGAAAACAAATAAAAAGTAAAATCAAAAATTACTTAATAACATACCGGGCAACACCGTATTGTTTCAATTTTTAAAATAATATGCATTGCAAGTAAAACTCATGAAATTGCAAAACTTTTTTAAATATCCGTTGGAAAATATTTGTTCGTCGATATAATTTATAGGCTATAATTTTAGAACGAAAACCAATTGAACGAAAAACAATAATATAAGAAAAGAAAATATATTTTAATCCGGGGAAAGTTATACTTATTTCTAAGGAACATTAATCGATTTGTTACTGACAGTCTGACTCTTTATCTGAAGGTGTTGTTCATATTGCTATGTTCTAACACGCCGCGAATTCAATTTAACACGCCTCGTCTCATGGACGGACTTGAAACAAGTGCTAATTACGCATAGTACCGCTAATTAATTCCTGCCAAAAAGTGTTTAAATGTATTTAAATATATAATGTGTCCCCAAAACTTGACATTTCGCAGTCTTATAATTTTGGCATTTCTTGTTGAAATAATCAAAAATGTTCACAAAATGTAGAGAAACTAATATAAATTTTGTAGAATAGTTTGTCTGAGAAGATGCTTGCCTGATATTGAAAGCAGTAGTAGTTTGTGAAAGTATAGTCGATATAGGATTTTGGTGGCGGCCATCTTGAATTTTACCATTTCGGAACAAATAAATAGATTGAAAGTGTATAAGATGATTTATTAACTATGAAAACCTTGTTATAGATATCACATTAATGTTCTAGATTCAATAGTTTCCAAGATATTGATATTATTATATTTTGATGACAGCCATCTTGGAAATTGACGGGCATATATGTAGACACCATTTTATCCTTGTCCACTCGAAACAAAATTATTGCTTAGAGCCTAAGCTTCGACCTGATATTAAAAACGAAACCTTTGCAAAAACTTGAAGTGAAAATGAAAATGTGATCATAGCGGCCATCTTGGAAAATGACGACAACATATAAAGACTCTATATGATCATTGTTTACTGTGACAATTGTCACTTATACCCTATGCTTCAGACTGGTACCAAAGGATAAACCTTTGCAAAAACTTTAAGTGAAAATGAAAATGTGATCATAGCGGCCATTTTAGTAAATGCCGACACAATATAAAGACTCCATGTGATTATTGTCCACTGTTACCGAAATTGTTACTTAGCCCTAACCTTCGACCTGGTACGAAACACATAACCTTTGCAAAAACTTTAAGTGACAATGAAGATGTGATTATAGTGGCTATCTTGGAAAATGACGAGAATATATGAAGAGTCTATGTGATTATTGTCCATTTTGAACAAAATGTTTACTTAGACTCTAAGCTTCGACCTGGTAACGAAAACGAAACCTAGGCAAAAACTTGAAGTGAAAATGAAAATTTGATCATAGCGGCCATCTTGGAAAATGGCGACAATATGTGAAGACTTTATGTGATTATTGTTCACTGTGACCAAAATTGTGACATAGACCCTAAGCTTCGACCTGGTACTCAAAAACGAAACTTTTTGCAAAAAATGAAATTAAAATGAAAATATGAACATAGCGGTCATCTGGGAAAACATCGACAATATATTAAGACTCCATGTGATTATTGTCCACTGTGACCACAACTGTCACTAAGGCGCTCAGCTTGAGACTGGCACAAAAATTTGCCCATGGCGGACAACTTAGAAAATGGTTAAAATTTATGAAGACTCCATCTGATCTTTTTTTACTTTGACAAAAAAAATTACTTTGACCTTAAACTTTCAAATGCTTCCAAAAATCAAACTTTTGCAAGAACTTGAAGTGACTGATGCCCCAGCACTCCCCTTGTAATTTTGGAGCTGACTTGAAATGTAAAAGAAAATTAGGTCACCAATATTCAATATAAAAGGGTGCACTCATACTTAATAGAAAAATACCAACATCTTGTCTAAAATTATATTATTTTCTTCAACATTTTCATTGACACAAGTACAGAGTAATACAAAACAAGTTAGTTAGGCCGGCATGTATTATAGATATTCTGTTTCTGAATTTTTAGAATGAGTATAGATAATTTGTATAATTTTGATTATTCGGATTATTGTACTTATCTTGGGTGCTATTCTCACAACGTTTCGGCCGATGTAACCCCCTACCTTATTCAGGTATATATTGTCGAACTCGGGAATCTTTCTATCGAACTCGTAGATATGCACGGAATTTTGAACGGAACCGTTTATTTAATTCACAGGGGTATCATGCTTTCGCTCCATCAGCTGAGATCGTGTAGAAGTCTTCAGTAATTCGCAATTACTAGTATTGCTCACAATTATGATTGAAACTTCAACCTTCAGAAGACTGAATTTGACTCATTATGTTATCTGGTACGCAACGGGGATTAAGTACTAAGTAAAATTGAGTTCTAGGTGCAGTCTTCGTGCAAAAGCTTTTTTGATGCGCTGATAAATTATAAAAGCATCACACCGCAACAACATCGCTTTTTACGTTACTTTGGCGCTTAACAGAAAGGCATGTTCAGACTCTCCTCACCCTTCTGGTGACTACCATTCACCATGTAACTCGCACACACATGCTTACACACTGCTGACAAATGCACACACACACACAAGTGCCTACACGACCTATCAATTCTCAATCACGCACGCACAGTCGTACACTTACGCACTCCGATGAAATATCAACTCACATGCACACGCACATTCGTAGAACTAAGCACTCATAAATTACAAACATAAACATTTTATTACTTTTCTAACTGAACATTTGAAATGAACAATGAATGTCTTGTATTTTGTATATATATAAATATTGTTTTCTTTAAGTATTCTTCCATTCATCTTTTATTCATTCATGTTTTTCCTTGTGTTTTACTCTTTCTTACATTTAATAACAACTAAAATGTAAGCGTGGATTTTAGCACATTCTCTAAAACACAACCTATAAACAAGCTAGGGTCCACGCTGCTACTTAAATGGCGATCCCGGTCGCTAGTTAAATAATGATTCCGGTCGCCACATATTAAATGAGAACAAAAGTTCGTTACTGTAATATTGTAACATTGCCATCATTATATATATAAAATTATAACAGCGACGATGTTCCTCCTCTTTCATTCCGTGTCTTTGAAGTATTTCGGCATACGAAAGTTTTCCACTTTTTTACGCAGTCCTCTGCATTAGTGTTGTATTCTGCAAGATTTTTCAAGCTGCAGAGGTTAGGCAGTAGGGGGCAGACCTGGCAATTTTTCATTGTATGGTCCTCGTCTCTACATTCACAAATGGTTGGGTCAGTTTTGTTGTCCATCTACTCATAGCAACTTGGATCGCCCCATTCCCGTTCTTAGGCGGTTTAGTCTTTTCCATTTCAACCAGGGTGCCTCTGAATCGGGAAGGAGTTCCACAGAAGCAGTGATACCCATATCAGTAGAGGGTGCATTCTTTAGCGGTCGTGTGCAGAGCTGTAGTCTAGTCTCTTCCTAAGATGGTGTTAGGGGTTCGACATGGCTGAGCAAGTTTCTCATTGACTTTACTGGGTATTTCCCGGGTTTAGACATATTGCCGGGTGAAGAGCTTAAAAAAAATGATTAAAAATTGATCAAAATCCAGATTATATAACACCTTCTTAGTGCGGCTATCGCAAAATTGCGACAAGTCTATTAGCTCTAATAGCAGTCGACACCACATGCAAAACTGTTTTATTTTTGAATATAAGACACAACAGAATAAATATAGACAATAAATTCATCAATTGATTATATGTGCATAAGAAAATAAAAAATGTCCATGAGCGGAGGGTCAACCTTATTATAAATTCAAGATAGGCGTTATCTCAATATCCAAATAAGTAAAAGTTTACTATTTATTTTTATGTTTCTATTTATATTCTATAAATTTCATATACATTGTTTGGGCATACAATCCCATATAACTTACTAATAGCCCTATCCGTACATAAGTCTAAAGAACTCCACATCATGTGAAAAATATAAAGCCTATACCCTCGTTCCAAGTCTTTTTCAATTATTATCAAATTAATACTTTATATTAAATATACCAACCCCAGATATATTATAGATATCACATCAACATCTCCTCTATCAATCCAATTATTACTTACACTCGAACCCCAACCGATCACAAATAAAATAAATCATTATATATTTCATTACATTTACTTTTTTTTAAATATTTAAACATTTCAAATATATTAAATATATTTTCAACCTATTCTTTTTGCATTAGACATTTTCTATATTTGTTTTGATATTATATTATATTTATATCTTTTAGAATTATTACTGCTGGTACTCCTCTACAAACGTACCTCTCTGTGTTCCTCTGATGATAAGATTTCATTCTCTGAAAAGCCATAGTTTAAGAAAGAAAAATAAATCGCTTATATTTGAAATAACCTTGTTTTGAGCAACTGAGAACGTAATAGATATTGCACTTTTACAATCTTTATTCTGATCTTTAACTTGTCTATATAATTGCTTTATCTCGTATATAGAGCATCAATTATTTCATGATGGGTGCTAATTTAAAGTTATACATTATATAACATTTTATTTGGTCTTTATATATATATATATATATATATATATATATATATATATATATTAATTAAATATTAAAGTGTATTTACCTACAGACAACGTTGTTTTGAACTGACGCCCTCATCAGTGCAGGATGTTGTCTTGAGATCATCTTCCCAGGTATTACTACCTCTCGCGGCGTGTGAGTAGTGTAGTATCTGTTCGTCTGTCATGCCACTATCCTTACACTCGGCATCTTCTTCTTTTTCATTGAGGTGGGATCATGTTCGATTGGCATAAGCTTTTTTTTTTTGATGGAGCCAGTTTAGTGTATGTTCGTTTGTTATATGATACACTAGAAAAATATGCGACCAGAAAGAGAATATCTCTTTGATTCTAAATAATCTAAATAAATATATGTGAAAGTGGTTTTTCATCTATCGCAACTATATAAATTGCCATCAAAAGAGGTGCTAATTTCATTATTTTATAACACATATCACTTTTAAATACCGTATATATAGTAGACATAAAATACCCAACAAACACCGATGGGTTTTCTTAATTTGCATATTTATTTTACAAACAGTTTCTAATCAATCGGAGATAGGTACATATATTATATGCGCACCGAAGCGGAGATAGATACGTATATAGTATGTGCACCGGGCGGAGATATGTGTGTATATAGTATGGACACTGGGGCGGTGATAGGTACGTATTTAGTAAGCGCACCGGGGTGGTGATAAGTACATATATTGAAAGCGCAGATAGAGGTGGTACTTTTAATAGAAATATGTCATACTTTTTCCCTGTGCAACGGAAGAGGAGTGGTAGGGAAGGGACAGTTTTCGCCGTAGGCAACAGGGAGAAGGTGGCAACGGGGAAAGGGGGGGCAGTGAAATAGGGCGACCAGTGGAAGACAAAAGAAGAAATATAAAGAGACGGCTATAGAGAGAGGTAGAGAAATAGAAGTTTGAATATAAAGATGTTACACACGCTATTTTTCATCTATTTTGTGTGTTTATGACCCCGAGCAACGCCGGGTAGCCCTGCTAGTCAATTAATATATTGGAATATACAGTTGTAATTTTGCATTCTTATATTTGCTGATGTATACGCAATATTTTCGTCGATAGTAAAACGTCCGAATGTCGCTAGGATGCTAGGAACAGATACAACACTTGGTATTTATCTACCTCCCACAGCGGTAAGATGTGACACAAGGTCTGGAAAGTGGGATTCAAAAGCCATCATCGTAGAAGAAAAGCACTCTGGCCTGCAAAAAATTCCTAGGCAGTCCTGTCTGCATGGCTAGGTAGGGGAGCCTCATGCAATTAGCAATAAACTAACCCCTCCTCAAAAGGTAAAAAGGTAAAGCCTGGGAGGGTAGACCTCCTTGAACTGAACAGGACAGCACTTCAGTATTTTTATTCACATTCCTCCAGGATGCTAGACAATGACAAGTGTGGTAAGCTAGAGTAATAGTATTAGCGCATTCTGGCCTACAAAAAATGCCTGAGTAGATCCGTCGGCATTCCCGGAACACCGACCACCATGGGATATAACATTAGATGAAGATGTGAATATTTTTAAGAGCGTCGTATAGATCATTCTGTCTTAAAGCGTGTTTTTTAGAAAGCACTATGAAAGTATAGTGTCAGAGAATATACAACAGGGACTGAACTGATCTGTATGTGATAGGTTTCTTTTGTCAAAAGATGGACTTGTACATCATCTTAAATCACACTATTAAAGACAGGATTACAGTTTTATGAGGAGGCTCTAATAGAACAACCTTCAGTGCTAAGCTGTCATATTTGTGGTTTAATCTGCTAATCTTAAAGTGGCCTGACAAGACATTCTGGGATACATAATGTTAACAGGCACCCTTATCAGAAAAAAGATGTTTGTGTCGCATATGTGAACGTCTATGTAAGATTCAAGCTGGATCAAAGAGCGTACTTGGTGCGCACGGCCACACAGCAACTAAATGAAGAAATAGCAAACTTCTGTCAAGAAGAAGCAATCACTATATGTGGTGTATATATATGTATGTATGTACATATGTGTATATATATAGATATATATATGCAGATATGTGTGTATGTATGTATGTATGCATGCACAGATATGTATGTATACACAAATAGGTATGTATGTGTGTATGTATGTATGTACAGATATGTATGTATGTATGTATGTGCAGATATGTATGCATGTATGAATATACATGTATTATGTATGTACAGATATGTATGTATGTGTGTATGCATGTGTGTACAGACATGTATATATATATGTATACATGTATTACATGGGTGTATGCATATATGTATATATGTATATATTCCAGATATATATGTATGTATTATAGATATGTATGTATGCATCGCAGTTATGTATTAGATATATGTGTGTATATATGTATGCATATACAGATATGTATGTATATATGATACTACATATATGAATGTGTGTATTTATGTACATATATGAGTGTGTGTATTCATGTGCAGATAGTTATGTATGTATGTATGTATGTATGTATGTATGTATGTATGTACAGATATGTATGTATGTGTGTATGCATAGATATAGCTGGATTATAAAGTAAACATTATTCCCCATATTGTTAGTTTGCATCTCTTTCATATATTATATTTCCTCCATATACGCTACTTTAGGGTGCCCGCTTCGGCTTTCTGGCGCAATGTTGTACTTGGCGACAATTAACCCCAAACCCAGCTGTGATTGCCCTCGTTCGAGTTTCGGCAAGAACGGGACGCGTAAAGACGAATTGACATATTTCGCCCTGCAAATGTCGCCTGATATGTTGAAATTGAGATCCGCGAAGGCGCTGTTCCTTCGTCACAAAACACGGCCACCTCCCCGCCTCCCACTCTCCTTCCTTCCGTTACGCTAAACCGCTTCCAAGTATCCTCACGGGTCCGATCTACTCCCAGAATTTAGAATCACTTATAGTTCGGAAATAACTGTCATTTATTTCCAGTTGCGCAAATAGCGATGACCTGTCCAATGATCCCGTTTGGCCGTCTGGAATTGTACAACGAGAACGTAGCGGCAGACGCTAGTTTCGAGAGGCAGTTATTGTTTTCTAAGTGTTTCCCGCACTTCTTCTTGAATAATCCAAGAGTCCGTTCCTAAATTAATAGCCAACCCCTTTTTCTCGGGACAATGCATACGCTACGAATCACGCATAATTGTAGAGGGGACAATTACTTAAATAAGAAGTTTACGAATAAACAATAAACAATAAATGTTCAATCATTTTGTTTTAATGATATTCGGAATTTTAATCACTTACACATATCTGTAAATTACATTAACACCTTTATTTAACATACAAAATACAAGAAATCCAGTGTTCTAATATACTCAGAAAGTGCACACGATCAATGTATTCGGTCTAACTAATTTGCATATTGATCTGAGAAAGTACGTCTGATTAATTCACTATTCGCTATATGTTTCTAATAATATGAGCGTTCTCTTTTATCCATCCATTCATTTCGTAAACATCAGATGATTCTATTGTTGGCATTGGTTTCCACGATATCTTTCTAGTTATAATTCTTACTAGAACGACATCCTTTACTTACGAAATTGACCACGTGAAGGTTGCCAACATCCTAAGTGAAAGTGGAACGAACTGGATTCGAACTTGGTATACCCAGGTTGTATGTCAGTGTCGTTAACCAATACAATCTCAATCTCAATCTCACTGTTAACTCTCTGCTCTCACTAACACAACTGCTATCTTCTCAATGGGTCTCTTCTTAAGGCAGTAGCTATCCTCATTGGGTACTTACGGGATGGATTACGTGAAGGTTGGCAACATCAGCAGTGAAAGATATTTCTATGGAACGAACTGGATTCGAACGTGGCACACTCAATGTTGTCAGTCCGTGTCGTTAACCACTTAGCCACTGTCACCTCACTCTCTTTTAATATTACGTAATAAAACATAGCATTTCGGATTACTCGGTTTAAATTAACCCATTAGCGCCCGTGATCCTTCTATTAAGACCATAAGTATAATCAACGATATTTCAGCAACATCTGTGTTTTATTTCAGGGCTATCTATAGTTACTCATAAAGATTGGAGTGCATTTCAAATATTACACATACTGTCTGGGATATATTGGCATCACTGATATCTCAGTATTCGTAAAGTATAAAATATAAAAGTCAATGATATAATCACTTCCATCAATGTATCAATCAATAGTTTTTGTAAGTATAAATATTTTGATTATTCATTAATATACGTAAATATTGAACCGATTATCGTACTGTAACGCATAAACAAATAAGAATTATGTGGTATTCCGTAATGTAGTCATAAATATATTTGTTTTGTTTGATCATGTATCAATGTGAAAGATGTGTTCGAAGTGGGTCCCGCATTACTCATAGTCGATGAAAAACTATGATGCGCCAACAATTCAGAGCATTGTGTGTAACTGTTTCAACTAAACAAAAAGGAGGTTTTACGACAATAAGTGACACTAGATGAAACATAGATGAACTAATTCACTCCAGAGTCAAATCGACAGTTAGTTGAGTACGCAGTAGCAGGTGAAAGCCGTCGAAAGTGGCCAAAGATGCAAATATTAGCAAGCAAGGTTTGGAAGGCGCAAACTATTTGCAAATCGATTATATTGAGAAAGGAAGGGAAGAACCATCAATAACAAATTTTGTATAGAATTGCTGTGTTTGAGGGACGAATAAACCGACCACAAATGAATTTAAAAAATGCTCTTTCACCAAGAAAAGGCACCATGTCACAACGACAAAAGTACATGAGTTGCGAATTAAAAACAGCGTCTAAGATGGGCAGGAGGAAAAATTAAATAATAACGGATAAATGAAGACGCCGAAATCATGAAAAACGAAGAAAGTAAATAGTTCTTGAAAAGACCTCAACTAAGCAAGGTGTTAAAATGAATCGCTCTTTCCCAAAGGTCTAGAAAGAGAGCATGGTCGTTGAAAGCAATAACGCAACGATGAGAAAATACATGGTTAACCTGATGGATGCCGGCGGAATATAAACAAAGCCGATGTCTACGATAAGAAAGAAATATATGTGAAGTCGATGATCTACTGACATCAAACGAAAAGCGGTGAAGATTCCGGATAGAGTGACTAAGCGGAATAAACCCCAAAACACAAAAGAGGCTACTATGAGAGAATTTGAAATTACAAAATAAACATTAAATCACAAATGACATTTCTGAGAGGAAGCGAAACAAACAATCGTAAAACAAAAACAAAAAAAGTGGAAAGTTAAATGCAAAGTAAAAGGAGGCGATGTTCCATTAAGATAAGTGACAATTCTTTTATTGCTGAAAACATACAAATGCTGCAAACTATTTTTATTATCATGTTCCTGTTTATCACATGACGACAATTTAATAAATGTTATATGTATTTAGGAATTCGTTGTGTTTGTTATTCATACACATTGTTGTCATTCCCGTAAATATTCGAACCTGAGAAAAACCATGCCTATTTTCTTTTATATGCAGAATCATTGTGTATTCCTTTCGCATCGGATAGTTTCTCTGTGGTGTGATAAAGCGACCGGATGGCGATCAGCCTCGTAACACAATCGGTGGAGATTCATGGCAGGTTTCTACAGCAAGAATGTGCGTGACAATCAGCTGGTGACGAATAACACACCACGATGGCATTCCTGGAAAAGTTTCTTAGGGCTCCCTCATTTGATGATTTTATTTACTTAAGTAGTTGAAATAGGGGCACACTTAGAACTAGGAGTAAATAAATCGTTGAGGAAACCTAGCCTCATTATAATCATAGCTGAATATTTGGTAGATAACGACGAATTCGATGAAAACTCCCGTGCTCATACACGCTCAACTCGAATAAAAAAAATAAAAAATAACTGCTATTATAGAAATTGAGAAAGCTAATATCGAGCTTGAAATAAGATTTAAGGAGCTGGATGTAAATCGATATAATAATGGACGTAGACAACATAACTTCGACTTAACTAAATATGTGAAGGTAATACCACACTTTAAAGAAGAGGACGTCAGCAGCTATTTAACTCATTTCGAGAAAAATTGCGACGAATTTAGGTTGGCGGGAAGACATATGGGCATCACTATTACAAACTGTTTTATGTGGAAATGCCGAAAAGACATATGCTAATATGTCGGTGAGCGATTGTTCCGACTATAGAATAGTACAAACAACTATTTTAAAATCGTATGAGACATACCGACAACAGTTTAGTGTTCGTAGGAAGACACAGGCACAGTCGTATGTTGAATTCTACCGACAGAAAGAAATACTACGGGATAGGTGGAGCAAATAAACAAAAATGAGGGAATTATTTCTGATAGAGAAGTTTAGAAATTGCATTTGGACGAGAGAAAAGTAGGCGCTGTTTATGAAATGACGGTCATAGCAGATGACTTTGCGTTAACACAGAAAACGCAACTCTCGATAATACTCACTTTCCCAGAATCGAGATTGACAACACGAAAATCGATGGGAGGAAAGACCATGATCTTAGTCGTATAAACAACGTCATTGATACCCGTACGGGGAATTGAAACATACGCGATAGAAATATCCAGTCATTGAACGGATATAATAATAAACCCATGTCATGGAATTTTAACTGGAATAACCGGCATCGGGAATTTAGGGATAAAACTATTCCTGTACCACAGGGCGTCGTAACAAATAACGGAATAGCAGCGGAATATAGACCATTCATGTCTACAGGATACATTTCCCCAGTGTCCGATCTTATCAAGCGTAAAACAATTGTGATCTTGAGACATACCGGAGTGTCACAATCCCTGCTGTTGAGTAAATGAATACCGCGAGGGATAAAAACCGATACAGACGGGTATATTCGAATCCGATGCGTCGGTAACACAATCATGAAAATTCCGCTCCACAAAGTAGATATCGCATCAAATATAATTTCGAAACTCATAGTAGTAGGAGTGGTGGACAACCTGCCTATAAAAGGAATAGACATGCTATAACACGCACACAATCACGGTGTTAAAGTACAAATTCCTATAGAAGAGGAAAACACACCACAATCGATCTGTCCCAAACCATTTTAAGTGCATCACGAGCTTAAACAAACTGAAGAGTCGATATGACTAACAAGCAGTGGATAGGGAGTTCAATGTAGGAGACAGTTTGGGTCATAATTCCTACATAACTACAACCCACTCAAAGCACGATGCCAAGGTCCATATGAGATAGTCAGGAGGATAAGTAGACTAAACTATCTAATAATGACTCCTGATCGCAGAAAGAGCACTCAGTTGTGTCATGTTAATATGATAAAACCCTACTTCGAACGAAAGAAGG
>OY744519.1:156004028-156034028 GCA_963556195.1 Sepiola atlantica
ATAATAATAATAATAATAATAATAATAATAATAATAATAATAATAATAATAATAATAATAATAAACAACTCGGGAGCACCGAAACCAGGAATCAAAAAAGACAAGAAAAGTGGAAAAAAACTACGTCGACGCCTCAAAAGAGTGACAAGAGAAGAAACCAACGAAAATGGCTAAGAAAAGGGCTCTTGAACAGAGAAACGGAAACTTTTGATGGCTGCACAGAACAATGTGATTAGTATAAACTACATTAAAGTTAAACTAGATAAACCCCCGGAAAACAGTAAATGTACACTGTGTAGACAAAGAGACCGGATGTTATCATAATCGACAACAAAGAAAAAATCTTGCAAAATCGTAGACTTCGCCGTTCCAGCAGACCACAGAGTGAAGATCAAAACGAAGCAAACACACAAGACTAGCCAGAGAACTGAAAGGAACATGGAGCATGAAGAAAGTCAGTACAATACCAATCATCGTAGGAGCCCTAAGAATAATTCCCCAAAAACGAGAAATAACAGGGGAAAATTGGAATCAAAAAGACCATCGAAACCATACAAAGGACAGCAATGATCAAAACAGCTGCCATCTTAAGGAAAATGCTTGAATCCGGAAACCAACCCACATAAGCCACGAAAGGTTAGCAGTCACATGGAATTTACAACAGGAAAAAACCAAAACCACACGAAGAACACTACATCACGAACTAAAGAAACAGAAATTGCAAGGAATATCACTTCATAATCTCCCACTCCCAATAAATTACACTGGCTTCAGCTGACACCAAACAAAAATGAACCATTAAACAGAAATTGAGAACAACACCATCAGCTCTCCCTGTTCCCTTTCCTCGTTTCCCCCCTACCAAAAAAATAAATAAATATATGAATAAATAAATTTTAAAAAAATGTTGTCTGACGAGGCTGACACCAGACAAAATATTGGTAGAGTGTCGAGGAGGATGCGAAAACAAGGAGGGAACACACAAACCAGATTTTCACTGGAAGAGTGTGGAGAGTGCTGGAACTTTGTGGAGACTTATTGCCTCCCAAATCCTAGAGAAGACAAATGGTCCTTACTAGCGAGGAATAAATGGTAAGCGGCTGAAGCGATACCGCAAGGCTATTTGCGGTGGTTATCAAAAAGAGGTGAAGAATACTGTAAAGCTGGTGTCACTATGACTCCAGGAAATACCACTGGTAATTTTCGGTGAGCAATCACTGACGATGACCTGTGTGAGAACTTCTAGTGAGAACAAGTAATAATTATTATTATTATTATTATTATTATATCGAACTAAACAGTTAACTATTGTGATAATTCATTCTAGTATTGAAACACAAACTTATCAACTAACTATTCATCCGTAACGCACATAAGTGGCTAAAATCATAACATTAATCACCTGTCTCGCGATTCGCACTGTAAAATGGCGGCTTGCAAGTAGTTTGAATCGGCTTTATTATTTATTTTTACTAGTTCAGCATTCTCACCATCAAATACTGCCGATGTTTGCGTCATGGATAAGTTAGAAGAGGTTTCTTTTGTTGATATGGTAATTTAAGTTGAAGTCTTGATAACCTCAGATCACATTCTCTTAATCTCCAGCGTCGGAGAATAAAAATTAAAATCTAAAAAATGGCAATACATAATTATATCTCCCTCTCTCTTTCTCTGTGTATATCTTTCCTTCCCTTTCTCCCTCCCTCCCTTTATCTTTCTATCTAGCTATCTTCTTTATTTTTTAAATTTTCTTAGTAATCGAGCACTCTGCTGAAGTTCTCTCCCACAAACCAACATAAACCTTAGACTCGCACCTTATTTCTAAAGGAAACATCTGGTAAAAACCGCACTGAAACAATGCAATATATTGCGCCATTGCGATAACGGTTAAAGTTAAATTTATTATTTACTATACATCATCCATATTTTTTTCACATCTTTTCCTTCTTCTTTTTTCTCTATTACCCTTTTTACAATTTGTCTCTCCAAACACGTTATATTATTTTTTTTCCTTTTTTTTAAATAGTTAAACGCGTGCTAATGACGTCTCTTGGTGCGTTCTTTTTGTTCCTATGTTTTTACGTTATCGGGTCAATTTAAAATCTTGATTTTTTTTCTGCAAACGTTCGTTGATGCGAACGAAACCGGTAAAATATCTCGTTTCTTGATAATTTGTCCTGTATTTAAATTAGTTGTTTTAAGTTTGTCGTTTTCACACATCTTGTCTTTAACTGCATTTCATTTCGTGATATATCGTGCCTTTTATTCCCATATATATATATATATATATATATACATATATATATATATATATATATATATATATATATATATATATATATATATATATATATATAACACATACAAAGTTATCTTGCGAGATTTTAATAAGAAAATATAATCAAACGCAGGCGAGTTATGAATTATAATGTAATCTCTATGCAGGCCATTATGGCGCAGCCTTCAGACATGAATACTCAATTAGTTGACATTGTTAAGACGAACGAGTCAAATGGCATTAATAAAACATGCTTAGGAGTAAAAATATTCAAATGGAAGTCTTAGTCATTTGAAAGAAATGATTCTAAGGTTTTAGGGCATTGTTTTTCTCTCTCTTTCTTTTTCTCTCTCTTTCTTTTTTTTTCTCTCTCTCTTCTCTCTCCATCTCTCTCTCTCTCTCTCTCTCATTCTCTGATAATTTGTCTTTTATCCTCTAGACCTTTTTTTTTCGAGATTTCTCTTGACATCGTTCTCGCCATTTCTTTCTTTACATATCTCTTTCGTTCTCTCTCTCTCTCTCTCTCTCTCTCTCTCTCTCTCTCTCAGGCTCGTTCTCTGTTTCTCAGCATCTCTTCTTTTTCTTCTCTCTCTATCTTCTCTTTCTTTCTCTAAGTCTTATTCATTTAAAAGAAATTATCTCTCTCTTTCTCTCTTACTATTACTCTCTCTGACACTCTTTCTGTCTCTCTCACACACTCTCTCTAGATTTATATCTCTAGAACACTTCCTCTCTATCTCCCTCTATGTCTGTTTAGATCTCTTCTCCCTTTATAAATCTCTCTTTCTCTCTAGATATTTTACTCTCACTTTTTCTAGATCTACCCCCTCTCTCTTACTCTCAGTCTCTTTTTTTGTTCATCTGCCTCTGCCTCTCTCATTCTCTTTATCTCTCTTTTATCTCAATATCTATTTGATATTCGTAGAGTATATTTATCTTTTTCAGAAGGTGTGATTGAACACGAAGCCTTATACCAAGACCGTTTTTCGAATAAAATGTAGTATTAACTTAGAATTCGTGTTTTCTTACAATAATAGCGTGGGGTCTGCATTCATCCCTAAACTCTATAAACAGGAAAGACGACACTTTACTATATTTTATTTGTTATATTTTTATAAAATAAATATTGAAAAGTACTTCACTATAAAGAATACAATACTCTTACGTCACTGGTTCAGAAGAAGTGACGTTATAGATTGCTCAACCTTTCGTTATATATTCAAGCGAGAACACCATTAGAGTGTTATGAGTACTGTTATGGGTTAGAGCTAGGATTAGGGTTAGAGAAAACACTATTAGATACATCGTCTCCTGACACTGAAAGTATGACTTTTTTATGTATATCATTTTTTTTTACAGACTGAGAAAAAATATTTTTGGAATGAAACTTTGTTACGTAAAAGAATTATGTGTCTTCAAAGGACAGCTAGAGAATGCCCCCTTCTTACTCACATTAGAATTCCCCCTTTCTGATGCCCTTCTTCCTGGCTCCAAATCACCCTGAGTCTAGTGAAAAACACCCTGAGCACGGCAATAGGGCGATCAAAAGTTTCTATGCTTAGATGTGACTACAAAGGTGAGTCAACCATTTGCGAATGTAGAGAGGGGGACCATACGATGAAAAACTGTCTCGTCAGCCTTCTACTGTCCAACTTGTGCAGATTGAAATATTTTCCATATTACACCTAAAAATGCTAAGAACTACGTAAAAAGTGGAGAACGGTCAGATAACAACATGCGTTAAAATCACACAAAGAAAAAAAACGGTCATTACAACGAGATGGGCGCGCATACGTTGTAGTTGTCGTCTGCCGGAAAGTGTATCTTGGTGTGCCCGTGCCGTGGTAGGCCTCTTGAAAATCTCTTATCGTTCTTGCATGGCGCCACAAGATCCGGAGTAGCGATAGACACATTCCCCATCAATGAATGGGTTGATCTAGTCGTTAGGTTTAGGAGGAATTGAGGGCGTCATTCCTTCCAATGAATTAATTATCTGCTTTGAGACTATCAGATGAAAATTGAACGCTCGTGGTAAAGGCGCGAACAATATAGTTTATATATAAAATATATATATATTTTTTTTTACATTCCGAAAAGAACATATAAAAACTCGAAATGGATCTGACACGTACTACTGTTCTCATGCGAAAAAAAAACACCAACTTAAGTAAATGTTCTCTTAGGCGCATTGACTCGTACTGTTTCTTCCTCGACTTTGAAATGTGTAGCATTGTCCTTTGTTTTTTTCCCATGGCCTCGTTGATTCTTCATTGTTTTTTTCCTCCCCGGGGCTGTGTCGTCTCCGTTGCTAGGACCCGTTGTTCGAATAAGTTCGTTGGAGTTATAGAAGAAAACTTAAGATGAGACATATTCTGAAAATAGAGGTTTATTGAGAGAGAAATATTAAGTAATGGCAAGTACAATTTACATCTTATTATATAGGAATGAAACAGTTACATTTACACATTAGCTAGCAAGATATGGAAATAAATAGATAGACGTATAGAAAAAAAAGCCAGATATACAGTTAGATAAGCGTGCGATTGTTAACAGTCTCATCGTCGCTACATTTTGTCGGTGACCGTCCGCTTCGAGCACCCAAACCTATGTTTGACCCAAAATCTCCGCTACCTCTCGCTTTCATTCCACGTGACGTCACACTTGTAGGGCTTTCTCTCGCATATCGTTCCATGCCTCACACTCCTTTGGCCCCACCTATCAACATTCCCACTTGTGATAGGTTATTTTCAATACACTCTATACACTTCTTTTGTTTTACACACGGCAAGGTTAATTGGGCCTGCACTCGATTACCTGAGCTAAAATCTATACCAGCAAACGTTTTCATATTCATTCAAGTTTATAATTTAAAAAACACATTTGTTGATAAAAAACGAAGACTGTTCGAAATATTAAATTAAATCCATAATAACTTTCATTTTCATCATTTTATGCTTTCAATAGGGCATTTTTTTATTTAGCAAATGTGTAGAAATTCTTCTTGATTTTAAGCCGAGATGTCACATAACAGTCAAGTGTTACTTCAGCCTGGGGTTTGAATCTAGCGAACGGTGATACAGTTATTCCTAGGCATATTGATGATTCTTGGTTAAGATAAAACATACATGTATGTGGATATGTTAAAATATGTATCATAAATTATTACTTAATACTCACTTCAAAAGAAGACCACTTTGTAATGGAAATATAAAAAGCTTCTAACTAAATCAATATTGGAAAGTTTCCTCCCTTTGGTGTAACACATTACGAAGGCTGACTGTGTTCATTTAATGAATATAGATACAGTTTCTGTCCTCGTCGAAATGTCAAAGGGAACATTTTGTAGGGTTCCGATCATGCGACCGGTAATACAGTTATACTAAGCCATACTGATGAGTTTTGTTTCAGATGAAGCATATATACATGTAGATATTTAGAAATATTTTAGATAAATAATTATTTAATACACACGCAGGAGAAGCACGCTGTAAGTTCATTATGAAAAGATTTCTACTAAATAAATATTGAAAAGTTCCTTCCCTTGTTTGAATACTTAACAGGTCTGACTGTGTTCATTTAATGATTATATACATATTTATCTTTCTTGGTCGTATAGCTATCTAAATGGCAGTGGGGGCAAAGATGTTCGACAGAAATTAAACGTGAGTTTAGTCAAGGGTTCGAATCGTACGGCCGGTGGTACAGTTATAATTATCTACAATAAAGATAAATGATATATATATATATATATATATATATGTTGTATTTTTAAATATTTATATTTATATATATATATATATATATATATATATATATATATATATATATATAGTATATTTTATTTAAAAACTATACATTACGTTGTACGTTACGTATACCGAGGTTTCATCTATCTAACCATGGCGAGTCTGGGGTTAAAAAGTTATTATAGTGGTCGACTGTTTCTACAGCACAGTTCGGTAAGATAAGACGTCGTGAAAAAAGTATTCGCCTACTAAACGGTAATGAAGAGTCGGTCTGCCACTATAAGTCGATTATAACTACAGACCCGGCATGCTCAGATCAGCCAACCGCCGGTACATACATCTTGTTCTTTTCTTTTATTTTTCTTGTTCGTGATATTCGAAGCTTTATCTCGTATATCGAGTTGTACCACTTCATTTTAACTATATACAGGGTGGGCCAAAATAAGGGTCCTATCTTTAAATTTGAATAACTTGAATTTGAATAACTTCCACAAGTTAAACTCACCAAACTTTATGTGTGTGTAGACTGACCCTTCCGAGATTTTTTGAAATAAACAAAACAAATTTTAGCCGAAAAACACTTCTTAGAACTTACAAAAACTAAAGTATTGTTTTTTACACTGTTTTGAGTTTTTTAAGCAAAAATAATGTTTTCTAAATGAGGGTACGTTCCTTAGGGCTAATACGGCTCATGCTTGCCTCGGAAGGGGTCCTTTACTTATTCTAAAAAAAAAAAATTAAAAAAATCAATAAATAAAAAAGTTATGAATTTTTAAAAATAGGACCCTTATTTTTGCCCACCCTGTATATATATATATATATATATATATATATATATATATATATATATATATATATATATATATATATATATATATATATGCAGTATTATGTAAAGTCAGTTCTAAAAAGTGTGTCCATATGTTAGGAAATGAGTATGATGGTTTCCTTCGGGAATAAAATGCCAGTGTTTGTTTCAGTGTGACTGGTTTTTATATTTGTTTATTGTAGCATGCGCTCGAACTAGTCTTTATATAAGTGAGTAAATATATCATGACTTAATATGGCTGCTGTTAGTACTGCGAACACTTCCGTTGACTTACCCCCCACTGGGGGCGTCATCGTATTCAACAATCACGGGTGTCAAATGTTTCCATCTAATGACGCACACCCAGCCATTTAATGTCCAATCAAATACGCATTAAGTCGATTAACTTAGCGCGCTGTCAATTCCACTAATCTAATTCGAACAGCATGAAGGCAACCATTTGATTGATATTAGTTGTGTTATTCTTTACGTCTCCTTAAGAATAGTTGTCCTGACACCCGTTATTTATCGTTGACAGTATAGTTAACAGCTGAAAAATAAAAAAAGAGACAACATCTACAACGAATAACGTTTATCAAACGATTTTCTATCGTCCTGTATAATTTTTAAGTGTGGAAACTGATTTTAAGAATTATTATTTCTGAATGTGTAATCGTCACATATACAAAGTCAAACGCGAGTAAATAAAAAAAAATAGTGGAACTTTTTTAGAAGGTGGCTAATTGAGGGCTTAAAAGATTATATTAAAATAAATCTCATCCGAATCCGACTGGCCACTACCCCCGGATTAGGGTAAGTTTACTGTAAGCTTTTATTATTTTGTTAACTATTAACTCCGCCGACCACCTATAAAATGTCGACCACCTATAAAATGTCGACCACCATCTTTGATTTACTCGTGTTTTTCCAAGGGAGAGTAACGGAATAAATTTTGAATTAACAAATTTACAAACAGTTTCAGAATATTAAATTATACAGATCGATAAAACAAGTTACATTTGAATGCGTTTAGTAACAGTTATTGTTGTACATTTCGTTTTTTCTCCGGATGTTTACTCTTGTAACTATGCTACATGATTACCGTTGGGCACTTTGGGAAAGGTGGCTCGTTACATTTAACACCTCTAAAACAAAGCTTCTCTCTTTTCACTACCAACGCTCTGATCTATGATTTGCCACTGTCGAACTGAATGGAGACAACATCGACAACAAATAACTTTTCATTAAACAGTTTTATATCGAACTGTATAATTTTGAATAGTGAAAACTGATTGCAAGATTTATTATCTCTGAATTTATTATCGTCTCTTTTACTAAGTCAAACACGAGTAAAAAAAATGGCGGTTTATTATTTAAGTGGTCGCTAATTCCCGTCTTAAAAGATATTCTACTATATAAAGGGAAATTGTCTGTGGCGTGTATGTGTGTGTGTCCAGCTAAAAGTTTTAAAAATTACAAAACAAACAGCCACAAAGTTGGTATATTCTGGATCAGCATTGCACTGAAATTCAAAAAAAATGTTCATTCTTTGGGAGTCAACTAAGCAAATTTCCCTCAAAAGAATCGGTTCTTCGGTCATTTTATTTACGAATTTGGACAGAAAATTCTGACTTAGACCTCAAGGAATCTATTATCTAAAGGATAAGGTTACAAACATATTGATGTAACTTTAGGCAAGAAAAAATTACCCTCAAGTGAATTCAAATTTTAATAAATAAATGATGGTAGTTACAACAATTTTAAGGAATATTACTGAAGTAACATTTATAAAATGTATGCACAACGCTTAGGATATTCTAGGTCTTAACAGAAAAAGTGAAAATGGCGTCTAGGGAATTCCCCCAAACCTAGTTTGCTTTTTCTTTGGTTATTCTTTGATGATTTCATTTGTTCTCGCCCAAAAATGGCCTTCTGTATTGTGTAATTTTTTAAAAACATTTCAATCCAATAACTTTTTATTCATTATGGATTTTCTGATGATTTTATATTGTGTCAGAGACCATTTGACATAAATATATTGTTTGACTCACGGCAAAAGAAACGGACCGTAAAAAATGCATCTCGCAGAAATGGTATGTTTTCGGAAATGTGAATAAAATAATGAATAAATATGGGTGTTGGAATATAAAATGCACCTAGCCTATATATATATCGAGAGAGAGAGAGAGAGAGTCCGACCTAAATTGCTAACTATATGTTACTTTGGTTTGAATTTGAAACCGACGTAGCGATGCTGTCTTATCCTTTTTTAATTACATATATAAATATTTACTGCGATCTTATATTTTGAATTTTTCTTTAAAATATTGAACTCCGCTTGGGTACTGCCCTACTAATTTAACACCCCCATATATATATATATATATATATATATATATATATATATATATATATATATATTTAAATTCCCGAAACAGTTGTTCATTGTAAACAACTGAGGATCCCTTAAATAATGTTAGAAGCAAACTAATATAATAACTGTAAAGGTTAAATTGACTTACATGAGTGATTTTCCACTGAACGACTTGGGACTTAGGGTTTTGGGGTTTTTTTTAATATAGTTTTAATGGTTGAGAAACTTCCAAGACTATATATATATATATATATATATATATATATATATATATATATATATATATATATATATGGTTAGTATAAGTAATATACCTCCAAAGATTATTCATACTAAAATGCTTATCTACTAGGTTCAAGAATACTTTCCCGATGTTGATGTTAGATAGTTGGCAGTACGGAGGATTGAACCATGTTATGTTCCACTTAGAAAGATATTTAATAGAAAAACCATAAAAATTAGTTACTCTTGTACCAAAAACATGGATAGAATAATCAGCACCCATAATCGTAAATTACTAAACAATTCTAGTAAAAATAAGGTTACAGTAGATAAATGTAATTGTCAAGTTAAAGAGAACTGCCCACTGGACGGTAACTGTAAAGTTGAGTGTGTGGTGTATAAGGCCACTATTCATCCGAAAGATAATAACAGGGACAATAAAGTCTACATCGGCATCTCCGCGGGTAACTGGAAACAACGTTTTTATGACCACAAACACTCTTTTAACAACCCAGAACTCAAGAACAAAACAGAGTTAGCTAAACAATGGTGGCTTCTGAAAAATGAGAACCGGTCCCCGGTGGTTTCGTGGTCAACACTATGCTTTTCGGATATCCCAAATGGATTTAGGCAGAGATGCAATTTATGTTTAGAGGAAAACATAAGAATCCTAAAATACGACCGCAATAATCTTTTAAACAAACGCGATGAGTTGATGGCGAAATGCAGACATAAATGCAAATTTAAAATTACCAATATCTAATAATCTGATAGACCTCTAGATTTGTAACGGTGAAGATACCAAATAGATCAGTTACGGTAAACCCCCATAAATATTTACAATAATATCTGTTATGGACATGTAATTACTGACCTGGTGACATTAGTTATAGTTGTTTTTCGGATGTATGCATATACGATTGTACTTTAAGATATTCGTGTATTCAGAGTACTTACTTGAAATAAGATAGCCTTATATTTGCTTATATGTATGCATGCGCGTGCGGATGCGCGTGCATGCATGCATTGGTGTATATGTATGTATGGTAAGAGTAGGTGCGTATATATAAGTACATATGTTTTTGTATGTATATATATGTGTACGTACATGCATGTGTTTGTGTATGTGCAGGCATGTATGTGTGTGTGTGTGTATGTGTGTGTGTATGCATATCTTGCATATTTATTTTGTCAATATGTTTATATTTAATTAAATATGTGTATGTGTATATATGTGTATACATGTGTGCAGGTGTATGTGTGTATATGAGTATAGGTATGTGTGTACGTATGCGTATGACTGTGTATGTTTATATGTATGCGTGCATATGTGCATGTGTGTATGTCTATGTATACATGTATGTGTGTCTCTATTTTGAACATCTGTGTCTATGTGTGCATGTGCGTATATATGTGTGTATATGTATATGTATATGTGTGTATGTGTGTGTATGTGCATATGTATGGATATATGTGTGTGTGTGTGTGTAGGTATACATTCATTTAGTAAGGATGTTTTTTAATGAATACTTAAAGACGAAACACATTTATCCTCGATGTCTTAAAAAATTTGTAATTCAAGGTAGTAGGTATGGGTGTGCATGTATATATATGTATGTGTGTGTGTATGTGTGTGTGTGTATGTGTATATATATATATGTATATATGTGTATATGTATATATATATGTGTGTGTAGAGATAGGTGTGTGTATATGTGGGGATGTATGCATATATAATTGTACTTTAAGATATTCGTTTATTCTGATTATTTACTTAAAATAAGATAGTGAATTAAATTAAGTGTATAATATTATCACTAGACAATATTAGATTGGAATTAGGCTATAATTATAGGCTTCCATAGATTATAAAACTAATGTAAGATGAATTTGTGAAACTCAGAGTATTAAAATATTACATTTGGAATATAATCTTAAATAATTTTTAGTTTTCAAATTGATACTGGCACGCGGATCTAGACAGAATGGGAGCACGAGAAGTGTCAATCGGCTGATGACACGCTAACGTGTGTTAATGTCTTATCTCTCTTCCTCCTTCCTCCTTCCGGGCCGAAAACTGAATTTCGGGCTAGCCAAAGATTGTGTGTGTGTGATGTTAAGAATAGGTATATGTGTGCGTGTGTATGGAGGCGTATGAACGTTAAATGTCACCAGGTCGGAAATGTAGAAAGAATATGTGCGCTTAACTCAGACGTTATTATTTTAATAAAAATAAACAAAAAAAAACATAAGATCCCTTTCGATTGCTTTAGTTAAATATAAGATGTTAATTCCTACTCGCTCTGTAATAGGTATTTAGACTGGCTGCGACCACCACTCTCTCTGGTTGTGTTTGAAGTGTCGAGGGTAAATTCAGTTTTCTGTCAGTCTCAAAAATGTAATTGTTAAATTGGATGCTTGAATAAAACCGCAAGGTTGAAATAAATTATTGCATCGACAATCATGTAATTTCGTGTTATTATATTTTACGTTATTCCTGCTCTGTTTACCACATTGAGCTCTCTTACCCGGATTTCTTCCTGGACTTATTCCATTATAACACTAAATATATATATATATATATATATATATATATATATATATATATATATATATATATATATATATGTATATATATATACAGGTGACAGGCAATTTTATCAGCCAGTTTCCGTCTGAAACTAAGAACCTAATCAGAAAAACGGAAAGGATCATAGAAAAAATATCCAGACACAAGATGTCCGTTATTTTTAATGATACTTGTATAAAAGAAAAGATGCTGCCAAGATACACACACATATATATATATATAAATATATATATATATATATATATATATATATATGTATATATATGCGTTTCTTTATGTAGAACACTTTCTGACTGCTGCTTATAAACATGTCCGCTTACTGACATAAATAAGTTTACTTTGCATGACTTTCGTATGCCCATTTATGCTGGACTCGTCGGTTAAAGCGTCGTTCCGGGGTTGGAATCGTGCGACCTACTAGAATGGTTATCTTAACACTGATGATTCCGAAAGGATGAAGCGTATACGTATGTAGATAATAATTAAATATTTATTTTTAAATGATATATATATATATATATATATATATATATATATATATATATATATATTGTGGTACAAAATTGTATTATGGCTTTATGAAGACGACATTCATATTTAAATATGATGAATGAAAAAATAAAAAATACAAAAAGGGCTTGCTAAACGGTTTTGAAGCTAACTCAATAGATCTGAATCTAGGTTAATTTTAAGAAGAAAAAATAATGCTATTGAGAGTATAGCGAAGGAAAGTGAGAGAAAGGAGTTTATTAAATACAACCTACATTAAATCCCAGAAAATTTTCTGGTTGCTAACAAAGAAAAGATCACTCACACTTAAGGGAAAGGGTTTCTAGAATATTCAGATAAAAGGGGTAGTTTGACGTACAGAAAATGGAGTATATATATATATATATATATATATATATATATATATATATATATATATATATATATATATATATATATATATATATATATATATATATATACACGATTGCTTAATGTACAAATTTACATATGTTTCCATTGGGTAATTGAGAAATTCACTCATCAAAGTAACTCAATAGTTGCAAATTGCTATTTTGCTTGAAACGTGTTCTATACAAAGCCTTTTTCGGGGTTCTCTCGAAAAGACGTTCTACCCTTCTATCATAATAATACTCTAATGTATTACTTTACATGTGGTTGCAGTTCCGACTGCATAATTAGGGCGGCTTTGAAATTAGACAAGAGAGTTAAATAACACTTACCGAGGAAAATAATGTATGGAACTTTCCGTTCAACGGACATTTTTAAAAATATATACGGGTCCTCAATCACAGATTATTTGATTAAAAACTTACGGTTCAATAAATTTCAGCATTGATTCATTTAACACATTGACTCGTGCTTACTCGATATTCCATCTGAAAATCTTAGTAAGTCTCCCTCTGTAAAGAGATAGAGAGAGAGTGTATTTTAGGATTAGGCGTGATTACTTTCTAAGAAACATTTCCCATTGTATATTCAGCAAGACGCTTTTTTATTTTAAATATAGATGTGCTTTTTCAATGCCCTTTTTACATCCCTTGATTCAGCTCTGTAGAGTGACGGCGAAACCGGACGGCGGGATTTTCCCCCTTTTATCCATAAACGATAGCATGGCTTCTCTTCATACTTGCAGTGATACAATTCTGTACTTAAAAACATTGTAAATATATATATATATATATATATATATATATATATATATATATATATATATATATATAGATGTGTGCGTGTGTGGGTGTGTGTGTGTATATATAATTATTTATGAATAATATTTTTTTTAAATAAACCCATCTACACATGTGTTTTATGTCAAACATGCAATCACGAGTATAGAAGGATACAATCCCTGTCGATCGCACAAATAGAACGTCAATACGAAAGTCATATTTGACTCAGAAGTCAAAGAGCGTACCGATGTGTCCATCACGCATTGGCTGAGACATGGGAGAGTAAATAAATGTTTAAATGGCTAATTACGCGGCCATACCAGAGAGCCACCAAGAAAATAAGAGTATTGCATTACGCTATAAATAACAGCGTGTTGTTAACTTACTGAAAGTGCTCAATCTATCGAGAGCTTTGAATAATTATTTAGAAATAATATTTTGAAAATAACCCATATACACATGTGTTTCATGCTAAACCTAAGATTATCAGTATGAAAGGACACAATCTCTTCCGGTCACACGGTTCGAATCTCAATACGAATGTCATATTTGACTTAGTAGATTGAGCGCGTACCGATGTGTCCATCACGCGTTGTCGTAGAAATGGGAGATTAAATTAACAATTAATATATATAAGTCTTAGATAGATAGATAGATAGATAGATAGATAGATAGAAATAAACATGCATGAGTCATAATTATAAATAGAGAGAGTAGGAACAGTACCCTTATAATAACATTGATTATCAAATCATTTTAAGAACGTGTAAGATATAAAAAGAATTCTGACGATCATATTTACTGTAAATCTGCAGTAAAATGTTGAGATAGCCTTCTTTGAATGGTTTATTCTTTAATCGTTTATTCTTTGAATGGTTAATTCTTTGAATAGTGTATTCTTTGAATGGTTTATTCCTTGAATGGTTTATTCTTTGGGTTGTTTATTCTTTGAATGGTTTATTCTTTGAATGGTTAAATCTTTGAATAGTTTATTCTTTGAATGGTTTATTCTTTGAAGTCTGTATTATTAGAATGGTTTATTGTTTGAATAGTTTATTCTTTGAAAGGTTTATTCTTTGAATGGTTTATTCTTTGAATAGTTGTTTCTTTGAATGGTTCATTCTTTGAATAGTTGTTTCTTTGAATGGTTCATTCTTTGAATAGTTGTTTCTTTGAATGGTTCATTCTTTGAATTGTGTATTATTTGAATGGTGTATTCTTTAAATGGTGTATTTGTACACACACACACACAAACACGCATGGTTGTCTGTTCTCCGAGCAACGAAACCAAGTACAGCTTATTTAGAGTAGACAGTGTGAGCTACCTGACATTCAGTTGTAAGGTTATGCTGATGGTCGTCTACTATACAATGCGACACAATTGGCTATATAAATATCTGTATCTGTAAATAATTGAATATCAAGTGTAGCACAAAGTCCTGGGAACATATACCAGAAAATTGTTGGAAATAAATCATACACCATCCACTATAACTATGCAATACTTGCAGCTACATACTCAGTAAACATAGCTGTTAAACTTGGCATTGGTATATTGGACAAGACGGAGAGAGTAGCAACCCTAGATCAAATCAGGGTGTCGAATGATGCTGGCGTAAACAGAGCTGAGAGGGAGAAGATAAGTGCATACCAAGTTTTTATGTACGACATGAAAAGAAACTGTAATTTTAGGCGAATCGCAATCATTCGAGTAATTATATTAAGCAAGCGGGCTCAGAAAATTGAGTTTCAAAACATACCTGGCAAATATACTATATAAACCAAGTGTCAACGAGATACAAATAATTGATCTAAAGGGGATGGTGAGAATTCTAAAAAGATCTCTCGGTTGGAGTCTCTGAAATAGCAGGTGAATTCTGGCATGCAATAGGATGTACCATCCCCCAGTAAAAATAAAAATATAAGAAAAAATTTTTTAAATTACAGTAAGCCACCGCTATTCGCGGGTGTTATGTTCCAGACACACCCGCGAATAGCGAAACTATAACATTCAGTTTTTTTACATTCGACGGTGTATTTTTATTGGCATGGAAGCCACCAAATTAACGTAGATTAGCCCTTTCTACGTGCACGTTGGGTGATTTTTTTTTTCATATATTTCAGTTTCGTATAAAGTTCGCGAAAATGGGGAATAGCAATTATTTTGTATGAGCCGAATTTAATATGAATCCTACAGAATAATTAGCGTCTTTAATTTTGTGGTTGTTATATTGGCCTTAGTTGGACTTAAATTATTATCATATTAGTATGTTATACAGAATGAATGAAGAAAATGTTAAGTCAGTACTTATGCTGAACGTCCGCGAATTTGTGAAACCGCGAATTGTGAGCCAACGAATAGCGGGGATTGACTGTATTTAATAACTGGTTTTAAATGAACATACATGCATGCTTCGTATTTGTTAGGGATTATCAGTGTATCTGACTGTTAAGATCCAACGTCTTAGCTGACGCGACCACCGAGGCAACGGTAAAAATTAGAAGGGAATCTATCATATTTATTTTTACGATATACTAAGTTACAAAGAGGATTCAATTTCAAGGAGAAATCATATTTGCTAGTCAGAAACCTTATCTTTCTTATCAAAGTCCTAGTTGTTTAAGGAAGCTAATATTATTATTATGATATATATCTACGGATATGCGTGGTTTGTCTTTGTTAAGACTCATTACTGTGGCGTCGACAGTTCAGCACGAACTTCGAACTTCAGTCATCACTGACAATTAAGATCCAATATCTTATTTGACAGAGAAAGGGAGACAGACAGAGAGGCAGATAGAGTAAGACAGAGAGAGATTAACAGAAAGAGAGAGGTGGAGGATGAACTAAAGAGATGGGAGAGAGGGGAAGTATAGAGGGGGAGTAATCTAGCTGACAGAGACACAGAGAAAGACAGAGTAAGGCAAGGAGAGAGTAATACAGAGAGAAAGGGGATACAAAGACGAGAGAGAGGGGAGGGTAGAAAGAGAGAGTAATCATGTCATTAAATTATTAATGTTTGATTATCAACTAAATGAATCCCAATTGGGACGTATGTTTTTATAGAAAGCATATACAGATTTAAACGTCGCCTAGGAAACCCATAAATGACCACAGATTGACTTTCAAAAATAAACCTCATTGGAAAATCGGAAATGTATATTGGCGAATCTTCCGTGGGGAAAACATCGTTTCATTCCGTGGAAATATTTGTGCGAGTCGTTCAGACGGATAATCAAATTTGTCGATGGGGTTAATGAGATAATTTGTTATTTTAAATTTCTTCCATTTCATCGATAGCATCCGGTCCCCTTGTGGTCTTCTTCCGGCAGTGGATAGCTATTTCAGCGCGAAGACAATGACGAGTACCTTGGCGCATGGCGGCGGGATCTTATTTTAACTGATCCTCGTGGTCACCGTCGTTTGTTTTGCAATAACTGAAACCTAGGAACACAACTGTCGATTGTGCAGTGAGGACTGCGGAACTGTCGTGACATGTTCGATATCAGTTAGGGCTAGTATGAAACTTTTACTAATACAATTGACAATATATAAAGGGGTCACACACAAAACGCTATAACTCAAATGCATTTAAATTGAAAAATTAAACTATAAAAGGACAAAGATATCAATTCTAGATTTCGAATAAAAACTTATTTTAATTGAAAGCAAAAACAGAATGATGCCGGCATCATATTATGTAAGATATGATTTTGGGTTGTGATGGAATGTTGAAATGATGCACTTTCTGTAGAGATAGATTAACAATTTTCAAAATGGCTTTCATCGAGTTTTGCATTCGAACTTTACACTTGAAAAATGGGCATATGAGGCCTCGTTATCGAAACTCTATTCAGTCTTTGTTGTTAGGATTTGAAACCGACGGGACCGGTGTTTTTTCTGACCTTCTGTAAAACATCCATGAATGAATATTACTCTCTTAGTTTTTGATTTTTCTTAATAATGGAACATTCTGCTTGAATTTTTCCCCACTATCCTTACACACATACACACACACATATACATATACATATACATATACATATATATATATATATATATATATATATATATATATATATATATATATATATATATATATATATATATATATATATTTCAGAGGAAACATTTTTATATCAATGAAACCGGCGGGTGGGAAAAAAAGAAAATTGCTTAAATGTTCCTTAAGGCCTTATCGTCTGACCCTCTAAGAGAAAACGTCAGAAAGATAAATTAAAAACTAAGAAAATCAAATGAGATATTAGGGGAAAAAATGTTTAAGTTGGAGAAAACGATTGAGAGAAAAAAAAAAACAAATCTCTCAACGTTATGGTGGATTTGAATCGCTAAAGATCTCCAACTGATGCTTCAAAATATTTTGTCTACATAGGCTAGGTCGAGAATTGTTAATAACCAACGCCTCAATAATATTGAAATGGTAGTTCGACCTTGCACTGTGTAAAACCAGCTATCGGAATACTTGTCAGAACAACTATTTGTACTAACCAGGTGATTACCGACGGCTGATTCCTGTGCCTGGAAGTTTCCGGATGATCTCGAAACCTTGTGTAAGCGAATATCACGTGGTATGTGTTGGGATATTCTAATTTCTAATCTTTGGGATGTCTTGCCAACGTAGTCAGCTCCACACTGACACAGGAATTTATAAATAACAGAATTCTTTTGAATGGCTGGCAAAACATCCTTATGAAAAGAAGAGTAATAGTTCGAGTCGTGTAAACTACTCTCATTCGTACAATATATATATATATATATATATATACATATATACATGTTATTTATTTAGTTTTCAACCACAACACAATCAAAGAAAGGGTAAATACACATCTTTTTATGAAATTATTTTCATTATGCTTGGCATACAATTGTTTCGGCTGATCCCAGGAATTATAAAATATCTATAAAATACTTTTTAAATTACAGTGAACCGTATACATGATAAAGAAAAGTCAATGAAAAACTATGACAGATAATACCTTAATTTCTAACTATACGCAGTTATCATCATCACTATTTTTTTTAACTAGTTACTATCACCACAGCGCCTTCGGTTACGTTTCGTTATGAATTTTATATAATCGTTCATCATCCACGTTTTAAATGCACCTCAAAGAAATATTTTTTAGTAACTGTTATAGTTGTCGCAACACAATTATTTTTCCACTGGATTTAAGTCATACAATTTTCGTTATAGAGCGAAATGAAAAGAAACAGTATCCGAACCATAACGGATAGACAAACACATTGTTTAAATTCATGTACATCGAGCGGAATTTAAAACGTGGATAATACACGATTATATAAAATTCCTAAGGAAACGTAAACGAACTGTGTATGTCTTCCACCAGGCGTCGTGGTGAGTGTAACTACTTAAATATATATATATATATATATATATATATATATATATATATATATATATATATATGATATGTTTGTATAAATGTGTATTATTATTCTTACCGACAGCTACGAGTGTTTCATGCTTTATGCAATTATCACTGTAGATGTTAATTATTGCTGAAGGATTCGAACCCAGTCACAAAGTCACCTGTGATTATGTAGCATACTATTATATACAGAGGGCAAGATTATTCAACACGGAAAGAAGGGTATTAAAACTCTGTAAGCAGACAAGTGCATCAAGCTAAGTCAGAGAGGGTTTAACTTGCCGAGACAGAACTATCGCTTTACGCCCTAGTATGACTGCTTGTTAATAAATGATCTTAGAGGGCCATACTTGTTTTTAAGGGGGCGATAACAATATTTGTTTATTAATAGTTATTATTATTACCTACAGACGCGATTTATGTAATCATCAGTGTAGGAGATGTGTATTATTACCTGTCGAATAGATTCGAAACCAGTCACGTGTGTCCGTATATAATAACCAGAGTGCTCAATTATGTATGTAAGAACATATCATTTAATTTGAAATAATATAATACGTTCGTTTAATCTTTAATCGATACTTGCGGTTTCACGAGAACATGGATCATCTCGCCTGTACTTAAAATCAACGAACTTTGGTATTTTTACCGTAAAAGCTATATTTTCAATTATTCCATGTTTGAAATACTATATATATATATATATATATATATATATATATATATATATATATATAGTGTGTGTGTTATAATGACATCCGGGCATGAGAGCTCAATGGAATAAACAGAGCAAGAATGAAATAAACCATAGTAACACGAAACTAGATAATCATCGATGCAACAATCTATTTCAAGCTTGTGGTATTAATACCACAAGGTTGAAATAGATTGTTGCATCGATGCTTATGTAGTTTCGTGTTACTATATATATATATATATATATATATATATATATATATATATATATATATATAATATTTTTTATCTGCATACATATACGTTTGATCCTTTCAGGAACCGTCAGTGTAGAGATTGTTATTAATAATATCACAAGTTTTTCAGTTGGCATAAGTAACATGGTGAGTTCAGGGAACTGCATGGACTGCTTTTTAGGATTCAAGTTGTATATAGAGAGTAGAATTCTTTTTTGGTAGACAGAATTATTTAATGAGCATTTATGGCCGCTATATCTTTCTTTGAAAGTATTACAGTAATGGCTATATAGTATTTAAGTGGGGGGGGAGTTCTTTGGTTCAAATTGTGGGCTGGTATACTATTTGGATTATTTGGCAATTTTTCTGCAAAGGGGCATTCTGTTTTGTTTGTGCAGTTGCAAGTCTTAGTTTTTTCTTGTTTTTCTTTCGGTATATGTGTTACCGTTTAAAATGTTATTGTAATGTTTTCTAATTATTATTTCTAACTATTCGCTACAACTGTAGCTATATTTAAGGGTGTTTTATTAAAGAGTTTATGTAGTGTATTATTAGGAGGGAAGTGTAGGTTTATTAAATCTAGGAATCTCTTATCGGATTTAAACTCTGCCTGTTGAGATCTCAGTTTCTAACAGCTGTTGATCGATACCATCGGCATGCCAGTGTCGCAGATTTTGTATGTGTTAGTCTAAATAAAAATAATCACATATAAAAGATTTATCTGATATTGACCACTTTTTATAAGCCCGGTTGAAATTCTTTGGATTCCTATCGTGTGGATGTTAACCTTGCCTGGATTATCTATCTATCTATTTATCTCTCTCTCTCTCTCTTTTCTTTAATCCACGAGGGTAGCTTCTCGTTTCGTCAACCGTGACCGAGTAGAAGTCTCAAGTAATACGTAGTGTTATTCTTATTATCCTGAGGCTTAAATCTTCAACCTCCAGAAGACTGTCATTTCAGAACTGATTATTACGTCGCAGATATATCTGTTATGCCACTGAAAGATTGCCGAGTATTACAGGCTGCATCTGAAAAAAGTCGAAAGTTATATCGGCCGAAACGTTGTGAGAATAACATCCATGATGAGAACAGTAGTTCGAATATTCCGAATAATACAAATTATTAATCCTCATCTAAAAAATCGTGAAACATAACATTAGGTTAATTATGTGTACCATATTATATATGGGGGTACCTTCCCATGTATTACCTCCTCCTCCAGGCGAGAGGGAAAATGAATTGCAAGTCGCTTGAAGTACTCTTACCAAATAATGTCGACTGACCCGTCCTCGATTATTTTCGTATCCGACCAGAGTGTCTCTTCAGGCGAGTTAGTTTTCCCCACCTTCCGTCCTTGTACAACATATTTACATCATTCTGGCAACCTAGGGACTCCTCGCTTGTAATCAGAAACTTATTTGCGTGAAAGAGGTATGGTTCTGTTCGTACCTATAAGATCCTCCCTCGAAGGTTTTTCCTGCTCTTTTGTGAGGGAGTGGAATTGGTGTAATGCGTATTCTTCGAGGCGCACCTACAGGGTAATTCCAACGGGTCACACGAAGCGAACCTTACTCATTCGAATTGTTATCTCCGTCTCTATCAAAACAATCCTCAGACGATATCCTAACCAAAGGGGGCAATCACAGACAAAACCATGTCGTATTCAGGTATGCTTTTCATTGGTGAACAACTCAAGCATAGCCTAAAGTTTATTTATATACAAAATATCGTTTGATAGCAGACAAGATTTGGGAATATTATTAACAATCCAATAGATAGAATTTAGACGAGTCACTTTGTATATTCAATTAGTTGCTAAAACAATTCTGGACCAATCATGAGACGATAAAATGTCATCTAATGGAATAGGGGCAAAACTGTATCGTTGCATGTAATGATACTAAAACAAAGAAGAGCCTTTCCAATTACCAGCTGCCGTAGTAAATAACACCTTACTTGAGAGTCCATCAGTAAAACTCATCGGCTTAACAATCACAGACAACATGAATTAAAACAAATACATAGAAAATAGTATCAAATATGCTGCAAATAAAAGCGGTGTTCTCTACTTGTTTGGAAAACGTATGTACCTATATTTATCTATCCTATACTTCTACAAAGCCACAATTCGCCCATGTCTACAGTATTGTTGCCACACATGCGCTGGTGCACTAACAACTAGTCCCTCTCTCTCTCTTTGTCTCTATCTCTCTTTCCTTCTCTCTCTCTCTCTCTCTCTCTTAGATAAGGTGAAAAAGAGCCTCTAATCTAATAGGCCCTACACTGTCAACCAAGCTTCACCCCCTATCCCATAACCGCAATTTTGCGCCCCTGTGCTGGTTTTACAAGTACTTCAATGAGATGTGCTCCAACAAACTTGTTGCACTTGTGCCCTTTTAACGTAAATACTCCCGACCGACCCGACAGTCACCAACATCCCACCACTTCACTGTAGAGATCCGCAGATGTTGGAAAGGTTTTATCGAATTGCTTGCCGTTGGCCTTCCCTCACTGTCCCCAGTTTTCCAGACTGTACCAACATGTAGAAGTTTGAATGTAATATGAACAAACATCTTGCTGCACTACTCCCTAATTAGGATTCGCCTATAAATCTTGCTGCAAATTCACAGTAGCTACTCACGTCTCAGTGGCAATGTGCCTAATTATAAGTAATTAAAAAGTATCATCGCATATAATATAAGTGCTATAAAACAATGACTGTTGAAAATTCATGACTAAAACTTTGTGTGCAAGTCAGGCACAGACTTAAGTTTATTAGAGATTGATTTACGTTTATTTTTTCCAACAATGGTCGTATTGTAGAAAGAATTTTTCATTTTATGAACGATTTGTCCAATAAAAACGGATGTACATTTGAAACGTATTACTGAACGACAGAAAAACAAAAACAGTTGAACATTCATGATTAAAACCTGGTGGACAAGTAAGGCGTAGACTGGAGTTTATTAGGTATTGTATAAAGAATGTAAATGTTATTAACGATTCAACGGATGTCACTTTTTGCGGGGAGGATCACTTTATACATGTGCACATTTGTCATCATATGATTGAACTAAAGACGGTTGGACATTCGATGACCGAACCCTGCGGGATAGTTCAGCTATAGATAAATGTGTATGTATCGTATATAGTTTTATTGCACAGAATGACTGCAGATTTTATTAACAATTTCACAAGTGACGTTTTTTGGGGGGAGGAGGGGGCTGTATAATTTAAAATTTCCTAAACCTAATGATTCTTAGCGAATTCTCGCCGCGTCCACCAATTCATTTGCCTAATTGTGAAATCGGAAATATTCATTGCAGGCAAGTAATTTGAATGCAGGCAATGAAATAAGAAGGCCTTCCGCGTTTTCTGCCGCTTAACTATTTTATATTTCTTTCAAGAAATGATCATGTCATTCGTTCATAATTGAACTCAAAATCGAATACGCCTTCTTTCACCTCCTGTATTTATTTTATTTTATTATAATGAAAATGTTTGAAATACGGTCAGATTTCAAATATGAGATCGTAAAATAACGTAAATTTTAGGTCTTGTACCACACTCCCCATCTCGCGACGTCACCAGTTCGGCCGTTCCGGCTTCGGTTGGTCACCCGGTATTGCTCGGGAGAAGTTGCCATTATAATGAAGGTTGCCGATGTTGAAACGCTTGGTCCAACGACTACTCACTCCCACGTAGTGTTTGTTTAGATCAGTTAACAATCAACCGGGTTGGGTCAACAACCTTGCCTCGTTGTGAAGAGAATGGTCATTTCATGCAGCACAGTTGAATGAAAAGAATTAAGTCCGTAACGACTTTGTCTATTTGGTTTTCTTAGAAGAAATAATTGAAAAAAATGATTAAAAATAATGTACACAGGTGTGTTTACAAAGGCAAGCCATTCGATTTTATCAAAGTTTAACTGCGTGCATTAGTCGAATCAACGAGCGTTAATAATTCTTTGCATCTGGATCGTTGTCAGTGAAAATCTGTTTTAAGTTCATGACGAGAAAAGAACATACACAAACTTACATGTCGGTTTGGTCTGGAAAGTACAGAGGCCAGTTATTTCGTCCGATTCCATCGTAACTGACGGCCTCACCGACTGACGGCTTCAGCGGCCGACAGCCTCTCACTCACCTACCGTCTCTCTCACTCTCTCTCTCCGACTGTGAGAAAACAAAAGTGTATTTGTAAACAGTTCTTGATTGCTTTTTATGGAGATACTTCGCCCTTACCCGGGGGTTCACGGTAGTCTCCGATTTATCCTGAGAAATACTTTTCATTTTCGTTAATCCACAGCTTCTAAAAGTAATTTCGACATAGCTGCCAAATTCGTTTATGACCGTTTATTTCTGGTTTCGACAACAGCTGAGAGAGATCACGACTGTCCCTCAAGGTAATTAACCAGCGACCATCTTTTTCTGACGACCACTTAAAACCAATTGACCCGATTCGAGATTTAACACTCGACCGCAATTCTAAATCTCGCTGAGTTCAGCTGTCACTTTCATATCGACTTTGAGAAGTAAATTATTTTTTCTTTGTCTTTTGATAAGCCCATAAAATAATAATTCGGTGTCTTTCTTGTATTACCAACTGTGTGATCCCTTCAGAGATTTAAAAGTGTTACTTTCTGTCTATTCATACTAGCGCAGTAATTGTACCATCGATCTTCGAAGGATCACAGTCAACTAATACCGGCTATGTCCGACACTGTCACAATCTCAACGAGATTCATTTGAAAAAACATCAACACAAGCTGAACCTAACATTTATTTTAATTTTGAAAGTTAAAATCATAATCCGCAGAACACATTCGTGCTTTTGTTGTAGTAGAGATTTGTAGGCTTAGAAAGTTAATATAAGGGCGGGGTAAATAATAATGATACTAATCTGGTATCACATAGTGATGTCGATGATTATGATAGAGGTTTGGTTATGAAAGTGGGTTATACAACTATAGGTTAGTGAATTTAAACTAAGTGCAGGTTTGTTTTGGCAGTTTAAATTTAGAAGAATCGGTATTAAATTATTACAAGTAAGATGTGTGTCTTGTTTTGAAAAGATCAGGTATGAATAAAAACGGATTTAGTACATATATATAAGAGCTTAAAAGCTCTTATTTATATGTACTAAATCCGTTTTTATTCATACTGATTCTAAAAGAAATCCGTTGCAAAGTTATTATATAATTGTTTTAAAGTCATTTATTTCGAAAACTAGTTTATGATTCTTCATTCATGCTTCATGGTGGTTGAAAATAACAAAGTAAAAAATGGAATGGCACTTCTTCAGAAAACATGCACACAAATAAATTATTAATGTGTCACATTTTTGTTTAAAAAACTGTTGTTTAACGTAAAACTTTCACAATCCATCTAATGGGTACTATCAGTTCTTCCAAAATAAAAAAAGCATTAATGTATGAAACAAAACTATACACAGCTTAGACGTAATATCTTTATATACTATAGTCTCCGTTAAGAAATATTAAAAGTTACCTTATATGCAGCTAAATAAGATCAACATTAAATTACCGTTTTCTTCCAACATTTTTATATAAATAATAGACTCATCACTGACAAGACGTATTTTCAATTTGAGAACAATTTATACAAGCAAAATTTCGGACTCCTTGTGAGTAATATTCTTAGTGGAGTACCAGCCTGACTATTCTTACAATTCCTAGAATTTGGTCCATTACAAATTAGATTAACTCCAATGACTGAATAATCTAAATATATTGACGACATTTTTTTCTTCCATAAAACATACAATTAGAAAATCTTAAAAACAAAGTAAATACAGTCGAACCTTCCATAAAGTTTACTTATGAAACAGAAAAATAACTCGATACCATTAATAGACACACTTATAATAGCCGATCCATCAAAGTGCATCGCAAAACTACATACAAAAATGACTACATACATGTTTATTCACACCATAATAACAAAATAAAAACAGGTATGATAATCGGTTACTTCCATCTCTTTGTTTGTAAATACGCAAATTGAGCACGATGAAAGCGGACAGTTAATAAATATGCATTGTAGATACCATCTACAAGCGCTTCTCCCGCTAGCCTAGTGGGTAGAGCTGATGATTATCAAGGAAACTG
The DNA here is from genome assembly GCA_963556195.1 of Sepiola atlantica. Lineage (NCBI taxonomy): Eukaryota > Metazoa > Mollusca > Cephalopoda > Sepiida > Sepiolidae > Sepiola > Sepiola atlantica. The sequence continues at coordinate 156,030,209 of OY744519.1, forward strand.
TTCTAGTCTAGTCGCACTGAAATTCTGTGATACAGAGAAACCGTCTGCCTTTGGGTAATATATATATATATATATATATATATATATATATATATATATATATATATATATATATGTCAGGAATGTATGTGTGTGGGGGGTGACATAGCCAGCTGGTCAAATATTCCTACTCTCCAAAAATTTCACACCTAACCACAATAAAATGTCCCCTCTCCCCCTCACCCATTTCACCCTTTCGACTACTTCTTTCACACTCTTATCCACCCACCCTTCCCAATTTCAAATCACCTTCATTTCTTCAAATCTTTTCTAAAACCATGACACTACCTACACACCAAAAACACAGAGCCTCCCTCCTTCCCTTCCTCTTTCCTCATCCCTCCACTTTTTTACTCACAGCCATCCACATTAAGTTCGTTCATTCTAACCCCTCCACTTTTTCACTCACAGATATCCACATTAATGTAATTCCCTGCCACTGACTTCTCTCAGCCCGGACCCCGGTCCTGCGCTCCCAGTAGCGGCTACTACTTCTCATTAAACCATCATGTAAACCCAATATTTTCATGTACTTGCATGACATTTTTCTTAAAATTATCATCCCGAGGAAGTCTTAAAAATAAAGACGAAACGTTGATGAATACATAAAAAAAGACATCTTTTGATTTTTCCTTTTTCATTTCGCATTACGTCGGATTATCCTCATCTTTCCTTTCTCATATATATATATATATATATATATATATATATATATATATATATATATATATATATATATATATATATGACTATATAAGCCCCTTTTTTCGTGTCATAATTGCAAGTGTTTTCGACTCGCATAGGTCGTCCTCAGGAACGTAATGATATTAGTACAAATTAAAATCGGTGAATTTATTAAGAAAGGTTTATTAAAAAACGTTTTAAAAACATTTTAATTTTCTTTCCCTACTTTTCTTTTCGTTCTAGTTTACATATAAATTTACTTTGCAACTCGAAACTAATTATAGCATAACCAATACTTATATCGCGTGTAATTAAATGAAGGCGAAACTATCTGAAAATACAATTGCGAAAGAACGTGGAATTCGTTTCACGGTTACTGCTCTTCGAGGAGAAAAAAGGGGGACATAATTGAGAGACGGAAGAATTTATGGCCTTTTTTTTAAAACATTTTAATTTGCTTTAAATATTTCTGGCACAACAATAATGTAACCTTGTTAACATGTCCCTATAACAAAGCTCACTATATAAAACCCAATCTCTGTGTGTTTGATGTTTGTGTGTTCACTATAGAAAGAAACGTTAGAGAATCTACATAACATCTAAGAGTGTATTGCTATGTAAAATCTACCGGGAAAGACAATCGAAGTGTCTCCGAATGCCTAACTGAGTCCGTAAAGGGGGCTATAAGGGCATAGATCCCTTAAAACTTCAAATATATCATATCTCCCACCCCGATTATTTATTAAAATGATATTAAATCAAAGAATTTGTTTTCTTTTCATAAATATTATTAATTTTAGTACATAACGCTTCTCAGTCTGTATGTATATCCCCCCTCTCTCTCTCTCTCTCTCTCTCTCTTGCTCTCTCTCCCTCTTTTTCGGTCTTTATATACCTAGATCTTTCTATATATAAATTAAAAGAGAACACCTTTCAGTCTGTGTGCATATCTGTCTCCAAAACAAAGATATACTAGAGAATATATCTTAAATATATGTGTATTCACATGTACAATTTGCATGTAAACATAATGGAAGTAGTTCTGCGTCTCTAGCTGTTCTTTAAAGGAGTTCATGACACTTTTCTAACATGTTACAAAATAAAATTAATCTATTTTCAAGCGTTAAGTTAAGAGTAGTAACATGTATCTGAATACCTTATGCATCTAATTAAAAGACGAGTATTTTGTTATTAAACGCATAGGATTTGATAGATGTTGGTATTCCATTTGCTAAATTATCTAGCTGGCAATATCAAGGTAACTGTTAAAGTAAATTCCCCCGAATATAATTTTGCATATGATGCTATCCCATACTCTAGCACGGACAACTCTTGGTAACCCTGCTAGTATCATTAAAGAAGAATGTCTTAAGATTCGGTGGTTAACTAATTTTACATATAACCACACGCGTCCAAACACATAGGTTATTATAGTGATGTATAGGTTGATTAATATCTAACCGCAACTCTCTTGAATCGACATTGATTCCCTGCAGACTACAGCATGGTTGTTTCAAGTCGAACGTAGAGCCGCCTTTAAAAGTAATCAAATGATGTCCATTACTTTCACCGTTTTCAACCCTCTCATAGTATTGATCAGCATCCAACTGTCAATCTCATTAGCCCGTATCATCGAGTGGCTTTTGGCGTTGATAAATGCTTGCTCATGAATATAAAAACTAGTGCGAACAATTTACAAAATAAGGAAGCGATATCATTTGAATAAAAGGTACTCGTATAAATTCCTTTGTTTAATAGACTTGTTTATCCCATTTGCCAAATTATCTGCGACCGTTACATATTCAAATGGTTATGTCATAATTACATAACAACTAAATGGGCTAAATATATCATCCCGTTAACTAGAAAGTAGACCACATTTTTACAAATTATTCTATGTTGTACTATTTCAATATAATAAACTTGTAACGTATGTAAGTTTACATTTTGTTATTATTAGTTTATCTTCTATAATGATGATCTAACCAAAATATTGAGCATACTTTTATCGCATTAGGAATCAATATAAAACAAATATTTGTTTTAATACAGAAAAATATATATGTATGTATACTTTGTGTACATGCGCATTCGTATAACAATTTACAGTAGTTTATTGTATTTCGTTTTTGCACCCAATTCAAATGGTCACGTATATTTCAGTAACGATTCTGTTCGATAAACATTCATATGATCGTCTATAAAGAGACGACGTGCTTGACCACATGGCATTAGGAAGTCAAATAATGCACGCAATCGATCGGCGATAACGCCACTGGAATCTAGCCGCACATGACTTAACGGAAGCCCGAAGAGGCGGCTATAAAAATCAGATTAGGAATATCAAACGCTCTCAGACATCGCGACTAGTTATAAATATGCTTACTATGTAAATAACATTCCATGTGCAAAAGCGATTTAAATTATATTAACTTTGATGAACGAAATATTACCAAGGAACATATGTTTTATAAGCCACAACTTACCAAGTCGAAAACCACTCGATGATAACAGTTAATAAGATTGCCAATTGGATGATGGACAATACTTTGAGAGGATTGAAAAAGAGGGATGGAATGGAGAAAATTAAATTGCTTAAAAAGACAGCTTGACAAATATTTGTTGACATTAGAATAAAAGATGACCATGGGGGCGTAAGCAGGCATGCAATTTCGTAGTGTTTGTTCCATAGATAGGAAGTTCATAGAAAGAAACTCTAATCATGTAAGTTCTGGTTAGTTTTAGGTATAAAGATGAATGAAGAAAAGTTATTAGTAATGGTGATAGTTAGACGAGATCTTGCTGTGAATGTTTTACAGAGATAAGAACTCAGTCGACTACTTTTAGTTGAAATAATGATAGAGTTTAGAAAGACCAGCAACTTGCATCTTTTGTAGGTATAAATAAAATAATTCCGCTTTCTGCTCCTCGTAAAGTCGGTTCTCTCTATCGCTCCAAACACTTTCTCACGCCCGAGGCTATTCTCTATATCTACAAATAGACTGTCAGACTATGTACAGAATTCTGTTGTCATATATGGACTGGTGAATCTTTGTCCCATTTGAGGGTTCATGATAAGGTGCAGAAACTTATCTGT
>OY744519.1:156039028-156061528 GCA_963556195.1 Sepiola atlantica
TTTTGAACAATCTTTAAATTAATGTGTAAACAATATTTTAATTATAAATACTTAAGAAAATAAAACTGTATTTTTAATTGAAATATTTTGTACTTTGAAAATAGTGTTTGTACTTCCACACAATTTGAACAGAACTGTTTTCTTTTAACACTAACCCGATACTAATCATACAATTACCTTTAACTAACCCTAAGCTAGTTTTAAGTTTAGTTCGGAAACAGTCTGTCTTGTTCGGTTTAAATTCTGTAGAAGCATTGTTTTTTGTGTGGTCTTAAAATATGTGTTGTACTTCCAAACAATTTGAACATAGCTGTTTTCTTTTTAAACACAAAGCCTTACCTAACCATAAAAGTATCTTTAACTAACCTTAATCGAGATTCAAGTTTAGTTTGGCAACATTCTGTTTGGTTCCGTACAAATTCTATATAAGCACTATATTGTTTAAATAGTTTATTTTGAATATATATTTTAAATAGTTTATTTACTATTTTTCGTACGTTAACTCTTATAACCAAATGTTTCAAAACACAAAGGTCTAAGTCTAGAACTACGTCTTTGCAATTTACCTGCATTACTGATTACACGTGTTCAATCTAGTCAAATTAAAAATCCCCCCAAAATCTAATCGGTCTCAAATTATGAGGGGCTGTGATTTTGATAAACACCGCTTGCCAATTTCTGATTTGGAAAACGGAAGCCATCGCCAAGTGGACGATTTCTATCTTACCGAATTTGTTGTTGCTATGTTTTGAATTTCTACAGTCTTGCATTTGAAATGGTAATTATATTCACGCCTTGATGCTATTAAACACACATTCCAATGTTAATCTATAAGGAGACGTGCTTAAACACATGTTATTAGGAAGCAAATGAATGAAATCAATAGATCGGCGATTGAGCCATCGGAAATAAGTCGCACATAACCTCATTTTGACCGGAAGAGTCCATATAAAGTACATTAGTTATGAAACATCATGAATTAATCACTTTTATAATCATACCAATACTAGCTAGAATTCTCGCATTAATAAGACATACGTACTTTAACCCTTCCGACGATCGAAGCTAAATCGTCTAAAGTACATATTCACTGAGTTTCCACGAAGGGCACGGGGTACATTGTAGCTGCCGCGCATGATCAAAACAACCGTCTACGACCCAGGTTGAAAGTCCGTAATCGTTGTTCATAGGAGTTTATGTGTTGTCCACAGAGCATCCGCGTCGCAAAGTGCTTGATATCCCCAGCGAAGTTTGGTCGCGGTTTCCAGCAGCTTGTTCCATGGTGCAGTGATCCGAATCTAAACAAAATACGCCTTCCAACGATTAAACCGTCTCAGGTACAGCTTCTCTGAGTTTCCACGAAGTCTTCTCTGCGGTAGCTGGTGTGAAGGAAAGGTCATGGGGTACATTGTAGTTGCCGCACCCAGAGAATACGGGCTGAAGGCCTTCAATCGTTGTCCATATGAATTTATGTGGAGTTCACGAGACAGCCGCGTCGCAAAGTGCTAAATATCCCGAGCAAAGTAAGAGGATAACTATTGTTTGGTCGGATGTAGGCTGACTGCGTTTTCCAGCAGCCTGTTCCACGGTGCACTAACTCGAACCTGAAAATACGCCTTCCAACAACTAAATCACCTCAGGTACAGCTTCACCGGGTTTCCACGAAGTCCTCTCTGCGGAGCTGGTGGAAAGAAGAGGTCACGATGAACATTGTAGTAGCTAAAGTTAAAGGCGAAGATGAGGCTGCCAAGTAGTCGCATACGCTCCAGCTAATACAAGTTAAGGGCCTCCAATTTATCTTCGTGGGACTTTTTGTTGAATCCATAGACCATTCATGTTAAAAGCTTTTGTACTAGCCACAAGAGCTGGTTACCTCGTACGAAATCGGGTAGTGAAGCTTGGATTCTATATCCAGAATGCGTCGCACTACAAATATCTATAGCAGTAGGAAGATGTTGGCTATCACGCGGGCAAACGAGCGGTGGATGAGAAATAATGTTCCTTTTCCAATTTCTCTAGTCATCGGCGTTAGGTGATTATTGGTTGATTATGTTTTACGCCAGATTTGTATCATTACGCTTCCTCTGCTTCTCAAGTAACGGGTAACTATTAAAAGATTGATGAACATGATGCATCCAGCACTGCCTTGAACTGTTTAGTCGGCTGCAGCGTGACCACAGCTTCTGATACCGTGTTACAGTTATCTTAACCACAAAATACGCCTTCCAACGATTATTATTATTATTATTATTATTATTATTATTATTATTATTATTATTATTATTATTATTATTATTGAGAAAGTTATTGGAGTGATGGAGAGAACTGACTTAAATTAATGATATATATAATTATAAATATTTGTTTTTATCAACATACGTACACGTTTTATCCTTACGGGAATCGTCAGTGTAGAGATAGTTATTCGTACCGGTCGCAGCATTCGAACCTCGAAATACACGGCCACTATCAACAACCCTATCCTATTTTTTTCTAATTTGCGGTTTATATTAGTATATGTTACGGATATTTGAAGAAATTGTAAGTTGTTCAAAAAAAACATTTATGGTCTAATAAATTTAAGTCGAGGTAACGATGAACTCCGACCACGTTCGGCTTCGATTCCGACGCCGAAGAAGAAAAAAACAAAAACAAACTAAAAACCGAAAAGCACGAATATCATAAGGTCAAAGGCGAAAATAAAACAACACCAGTATCGGAAATCGATAATGGGTGACAATAGCTTAAGTCTGCGATAAACCGTGATAACAAACTATTATCTTCGCTGCTGTATGTAAACAAAAGAAATATGTTGCATTACCCTTTCTTTCGGGGTACCTGGTATGATCCAACAAGAATGACAAAGAACAGAACGTATATGAACAAACTTTGGTTTTCTTTATTTGTCATTACCGGATGGTTTACGCCGGCTACGCACACATATTAAACAATCTTTTGACATACTTTTGTCTCATGAAAGTCTTTTTCTTGCTGAGGTCACAGACTTGGTTTCCGCTAGAAACTCGTTCATATATACATCCGATTGGAAAGCAATTGGCTCTGCATTGTCTATCCGAGCGTGAACTGAAGCAATTGTTCTACAAGCACTTTGGTGAAGTACAAGTCAGGGCATTCATTCACGGTACCAACTTGCTTATCAGCCGCATTTTTAGTCTAACAGCAAGACGGGCTTAGGTACCATAGCCAATAAAGCTTCATCGGTGCTATAAACATCGGTAAACTCCCATTCTTCCGATACTTCGATACTGCGATCATCAAGGGTTTCGGCTCTTCGCGTTTTTGAAACCGCCGTCTTTCGAGTCTCCTTGCACTGCGGAACCATTCTCCTTTTTAATAGTTATCAAGTCGCCTTTTTTTCTTTTTCGACGTCCCACCCACAATGGACTCGTCCACGATTCATTTTTGCCACTCATTATCTTACAACTCGTAAACTTTTTAAGGAGGGGTAAGGAAGAGAACTCACTGCTATTCATTTTTAAGCAACCGAAAAATAAAAACTATATCTATAAAGTGAAAGAAAAACTAATGTGTAAGTGTATAAAATTCAAAATATAGTAATAGATATATGAGAATTCCATGAACACATAAACACATACATAAACACACACATATATATATATATATATATATATATATACATATGTCGCCCCCAGTTTTATGTTGAGAACTCTAGTGAGTAGTATTAACATAGCCGTATAAAACCATAACTGTAATGCATGTTCTCTCATTAGTTGAACACTGTTGTTGTCGGCTGCATATCGCACCAGCTCAGCGTTACAGGTTTATGTGGTGAGTCACTGTGGCCGCGTGCGCTAAGGTGTCGGAATCTGAGTTTTAAAACTTGTCTCGTCTTCCGGAGTTTCAAATCCTGCGATCGGATCGAATAATTATTTTTTCACTGATGATTCCGGAAGAGGATTACGTATACATATGTAGATAGACAAATATTTAGATTTTCAATAAATAATGGGCGTTTAAACTCACTTTAAATGTCCTTTAAAAATATATCATCGTAACCACCATCATCATCATTATCATCAGGGTCTTTTATATTTCACTCCAAGTAGAGAAACGGCTGTCTAGTTTCTTTCCACTTTGTTTTATCTCTGCCTAGGCGTGGCCAAGTAGGACCTAGTTGACTACCGAGGTCATCCCTCAACCGGATTTTTGAGAAAGTGTCAACAGCATATCGACGCGTCTTCAACAGCCACCGAGAAAATTCAGACATTAGCTGTGTATTTTTGACTTTTTCCTCCCTCCCCCTTTTTTCTTTTTAATTTTATCTTTCCCCCTCTCTCCCAACACCTTCTATCTCTCTTTCCTTTTCTATATCCTCAATGAATTTATATTTCTATATTTTTATTCTATCTTATATCTCATTTTATTCTATTTCATTTTATTTTATTTCATTTTATATTTGATTCTCAACTTTCTCAAATCTAACCACGTGATTTTCCGAATTTAAAATTTTCCATTTTTTTCTTTTATTCCCCATTATATTTTTCCAAAATATGATCTGAGATAAAGATCGTCTTCTAACTCTGTTTGATGAGATCTCGGTTTATAATAACTGTTATCGGTGACATCGATATGCCAGTGTCGCAGATTTTGTACATCTGTATACATAAAAATAATTATATATATAAAAAAAAAACTATTTGGTATTGAGCACTTTTTATAAGCCCAGTTGAAATTCTTTAGATTCCTATCCTGTAGATGTCTACCTTGTCTAGAGTATTATTATTATTATTATTATTATTATTATTATTATTATTATTATTATTATTATTATATATATATATATACATATATATATATATATATATATATATATATATATATATATATATATATGGAAAATTAAAACAGGAAAACCCCAAAAAATATTTATGAATTCATCCACGTTTAGTCTTTATTTCAATACTTTCTCAGGATGATTGGTCAAGAAAAATAACACACACATAGATATATTTGAGAAAGTAGTAGTAGGAGAGGAAAAGCCATAAAATATAACTCATGTAAAGAAAAATTATGAGCCACTAATAGATTGTAGTAGTGGGAGAAATTGATTTAACTGTGAAAAGTCTCATGCGACTTTGATACTTAACCGCCCTATTTCCCTGTTTCGATAACTAGCTATATGATCTCAATAAACATGACGTACGCTTCCTTCTCCTACGGCATTGTTTAAATAACTCCGACTGCTGCTATTTTTAGCTTCCCAAACCTTCTACAGTTAACTTTTTTCTCCTACAGCTACCATCTTTTTGAGTCCATAACTTATCTTTTCTTAAGCTACCCTTTTGGACTTACATCACACACGCCAACTTCGTCCTCCCTAATAGTTTTAATAACTCCGACAACTACCATTTCCTGACAAACTTTCCACAGTAAGCTCAATTTTTTCCACTGCTATCATCTATTGTTAGCTCATAAGTTATTTTTTCCTAAGCAGTCTTTTTAATCTTCTATCCTCATACGACAACTGTTTCAGATATGGTGTACGCTGTGTGTTTTTTCTTCAGACCAGTAATCTTGAGGAAGTCTTGAAATAAAGACGAAACTTTGATGAATACATAAATTATATTTTTAGTTTTCCTTTTTTATTTTACATTACGTTGGAATATTAGTTCTATTTTTTATCTTATATATATATATATTCAAGTATGGGCTTTGAGTAGACATTTTCAGAATGAATAGCGGTGTGAGTACTTTTTCTGTTATTGAGTTGATTTTGCGTGTACTTTCTTGTAACTCTCGTTTCTCTTATTTTGTCTTTTAGCGCTCACCTCTTATTAGTGATTTTTCTGACAAATGAGAAAGAATATCTGTTTTCTGGGTCGGAACTATCCATATAACGTAACTTGTTGCCTATTCTTTTTACCTTGAAGTGGTATTTTTTAGTTCTTTTCACTAGGTGGAATCATGCCTTGTCTAGAGCGATTTCCATATAATAAATATCCTACTGTCTCTTTCTATCTATAAGAAAATAAATTCTATTAGATGCAAACTAAATACTTATCGAATTATCACATATTCGAAAGTGAAAATTGATCTCCGCACGAAGATTTTTGTAGACTTTATTTTATATAATAGCGTTTACATAAAAATGATGAGACGAATAATTGTCTTTTAATATAAAACTATCTGTTTCATTTCAAAATTTTGCTTTATTTTTCAGATATCGATCAGAATGGCACACAACATGGCGTGAAATGCAAAGCAACTATTTTGTGAATGTTATTTTTCCAATCAACAGATTAGCCTAAATGCGTTCAGGCGACCAATTGTCTTCAATGTCGCTTGGTTTGAGATGAAATCAATCGGAGAAATCTGCCCACTTGTCGTTCTGAATTTGAATTAGTCTCTATGCAGTTCCAAACCGAGATATTTGTGTGTGTGGGTGTGGGTGTGTGTGTGTGTTTGTGTCGCTGGAAGTCTCGTGGCAATGGCACGTTAGAATTCAAGAGTTTACGCCCCGACTTGATCGCGCCCGTGGAATATTTAGCAGAAATGGCCGACTGGTGATTAGAGGAGATGGCAATTTGAAATGGTTGGATGGATTCATCACAGAAATATTTCTGATGGTCTGGTTTAGTATCAGAGGGGAGGAGAGAGAGATAAATATATATATATATATATATATATATATATATATATATATATATAGAGAGAGAGAGAGAGAGAGAGAGAGAGGGAATAAGCTAAAGAGAGAGACATGGTGAGATAGATAGATAGATAGATAGATAGATAGATAGATAGATAGATAGATAGATAGATAGATAGATAGATAGATAGATAGATAGATACATACATAGAAAGATAAGAGTCCGATAGAGCACAATATTGAGAGATCAGGGGATATATAGGTAGGATCAGCGCGCGAGAGAAAGAGAGAGAGAGGGGGGAGAGAGAGAGGGAGTGAGATATTGAGTGAAACGGGTGAAGAAAACTTAAGAAAATGATAAAAACAAAATGAGAGATAGATAGATCTACATATAGCGACAGGGGGATAACAAGATATATGTTGAACTCGGAAATCTGTACGGAACGAAAGCAAGATTATAAATAAAAGGTTCTGTTAAAAATTCCGCTGAGATTCCCGAGTTCCACAAGATGCACTGAAGAAGATTGGACGTATATATATATATATATATATATATATATATATATATATATATATATATATATATATATATAAGAGAGAGAGAGAGAGAGAGAGATAGAGAAAGAGAATAAGCTAAAGACAGACAGACAGAGAGAGAGAGGGAGAGAGAGAATAAGAGACACAGAGAGAGACATTGTATGGAGATCGCGAACGCTAGAGCTAGGGAAAGAGATAGAGCGCGCGCGAGAGAGAGAGAGAGAGAATAAGATATAGAGAGAAATAATTCTAAATAGATGAAGATATATTGACAATTGAACCCCTTTACGTATAATTAATATTAAAGGTCATTAAAAGCTGTTGTCAAAGTTCAAAGTTGATAATAAATAAAAAGGAAACTAAACGTGTCCAAAATATATAATGATAATTTGTTCCTCGAAAAGATTTTATGTGACTTAATAAGATTTTATGTGTATTAATTACATGTAAAAAGGTTCAATTACAAATGTGTATGATTAAAATGTATTACTATTGCTGGAATGTATTTAAATTTAAATGAAATATCAAGTCGTTTTTACTTCTTGATTACTTAAACACACCAAACGATTCAAATAAACCGTCTAAATTACATGTAAAACGTTGTTTATGACCGTTGACCACGAATTGGGAATAGGGGCGTGTAGGCAAGACCAGAAATCTGGGACTGCAGAAGTAATCCAGAATCTATATTTTTTGTAAATAAAAAAGTCAAACCACTGGAGATAATGTTTACTAGCTTTGCACATAGAGTGGATGATATATTTTGGTAATTGGAACTAGATTAGTATTTTCTAAACCAGGAAAACAACCGCCGACATCCTTCCCAACCCCACTTATGTTTGCGATTGTGCAAGATCTTGATGTTTTATTAAAAATATTTGTTGGTAAAATATTTTAATAAATAAATATTTGGCCTTTTGGCTAGGAGCAAGTGTGGTATATGTTCTGATACTACACTTAATCTGTTCTGTCATCGGTTGGGAAATTATAGGTTTTTCTAGGATAAGGGATTTTTTTTGATTTCTCTGACATTTTTATGACATTAAATACGAATTTAAAGATAAATGATTTATCTTTAAATGATAATCTATCGTGATAATAGAAGGCTCAATATAGTGAATTAAGCAATACGTTCAGTTTTACAAATAAAATATTTATTTAAACATCAGAAGTTCAAAAATAAAGAGTCTTATTATCCATTAACCATGGATTTTCAAAGCAAAATTATTCTTTTCGGAAGAAAAAGTCGCTAATGTAAATATTAACGGTAACATGAAACTTTTAAAATGATTATTATATATATATATATATATATATATATATATATATATATATATATATATATATACAGCACTTTTTTGTCTGAAATCATCCTAAAATTAGGGCAATCACCGCCAACAAAAATGCTGCAGAAAAAAGAAATTTGAGAAAAGAATACTCTAGGTACCCAGGAGTTCAAGTTGTGTCGTTAAAAGGCTGAGTGTCCCATAGCAATCAGATATGTCAGTGTCTTCTGTATGCGTAGAAGTCCGTGGGAAATGCGAAAAAGCGGGTGATAGAGTATCTAATCCAAATGATCCAAGATGAATGTTATCTCACAATTCGATTCATAATACAGTTGTCATTGCCGAGTTTTAGATTCCAAGCAGGAAAATGCATCACAATTGGTTACAAATAAGGATTTTAAAATGAAGATTTCAAAATTGGTGTCAACAAGTTAAAAATCTGGATGACAAATATATGTATTAATTTTCAAGGGTAGATGTTTCCGGTCATATTTACATTACCGACTTTTACCTTCTGAGAAAAAAAGATTTCTTTGAAAATTCATGGGTAAAGGATCATGAGACTCCTTGCTTTTGCACTTCTGGTGTTTATATAAATAGTATGACTGTACAATTTTTAGTGTTATCATTCATCTTCTGAATGTATTGCTCTATTCATTATATTGAGCTTTCTATTATAAATAATTTAAGAATACATCATTTATTTTTAAATTCGTATCAAATGTCATACATATATATATATATATATATATATATATATATATATATATAAATATATATTTACATACATATAGAAATATACATACACATATATATACATACGTATGTATATAAATATACATATATGTACATATACACTTATATATCCATATATACACACCTCTCCAGCATTTACAGTTGCTTTTTGCAAATAGCGTTGGGTCATACATATACATCAGGTGGTATATTCTTTCTTCTGTGTATGTAAACTTTTATCCGGCAGCACATTTCTTGAGTATATAGTTGAGTGGCGTCATGACTATAATAAACATTAGTGCTTTTAGAGAGTCTCCTTGAAATATAGTTCTGTATACTAATCCCAGTTAGATGTTGGTTTTAGCTGCCAGTTCAAGTCTCCATGTTTTTCTTGCTTTTGTAATAATATTTACTAGCGGGATCCGTGTAAATTACATAAATGATGTTTTTAATACTAATTATCTTGTTCCTGACCTATGAAAAAATCCAGAGGATGCTGTCTAATAAATAAAAGCGGTTTCGTGCTCGTCCGTCCGTCCGTCCGTCCGTCCGTCCGTCAGACTTTTTTCTCGATTTGATCGATCGACTAATTCCGATTTCGACGACTAAACCTTACTTTGTAAATGCTTTAGATTCAATTAAATTTGGCTCCAATTCATGAGTAGTATACCAAGATTCGGAAGGTCGATGCTTTTGATGTAAGCGTGACACACAAAATAACACACACGCTATCGTATTAATATGTGTCTTCACGATCGTTCTCTTACTACTTTCCCCTTAGATGTAGAAAAAATCTTAGAGGTTGGTTGGGAGCAAACTATAAACAAGTCGGACCGACTTCAAAAACCGACGTCAAAATTCTACGTCGCTAACCGTTGCGCAAAAGGGAAATACTTGAAAATATAACGAACATTAGGTGACTTGAATGTTTTTCCAAATCTAGGTGCGGCACGCATGCGCAGAGCTTTTGATGGAAGCGTGACACACGAACACACCCGCTATCGTATTAATATATAGAAGATAATTCTGTCGGATATCTTGTACATTCGTAAGCATTTAATTATCCATGCTTGAGGTATTCTGTCGTAAGCTTTATGGTAGTCAATCTATGCAATTTTGCTTTTTACATCGTTCATGATCTGTGTGTAACAGGCAATGTGCCCCACTTTTTCTAATTACGGTTCCATGTGTTTTCCCCTCAGGAAGTAGTCCACGATTTTTAAGAGAGTTATAGATCTATTCTCTCAGTTGTGCCGTCAAGAGTTTCCACATGGTGAGAAACAAGTTATTGGTCTGTAGTTGCTTGAGGGGGTTCGTTTTCTGTGTTAACGGAGTTCCTTCTTTTAGACATCTACTCTGGTACGTCTGTTTTGTAAATACATCACATTTCTTTCATTAGTATTTCGTATAGGGTCGTGAATCGTTTATACAAGAATGTATGTATTCCATCATGACCTGCCGCTTTCCTGTTTCTGATCTTTATTTAATTATCTGAGGTTCTTCCATGTTTGGCAGCCATTTTGCACTTGTTATGGTATTGAGGATTTCCTTATATCTTGCTCCAGAAGTGTTTTGTTTCTGTTCGGTCTGGTTATTTTGTCTTTTTCTTACTCCGTTTCCGTTTTAATAAAACTGGATGTCATTGTTTGCGAAGGAAGTTTGCTCAAGTCTAAATATAAACTGGAATTAGAAAGATGCTCTGATTTGGTAATTATAAGTGTGCAGACTTGAAAGAAAATCGCCAAAAGCGTTGTCACCAAAGAGTAAGTCAAATTCGAAGGCGAATTGATAAGGACAGTTACACTATAAGGAAAAATGCTAAAACTAAAGGTATTTGGAAAGAATAATTTAAGTAAATTGCTTGCACAGATTGGATAGAGAAGCTGAAACCGTGAGATTTAGCGATAATTTGTTTTTGCCAGAATATAAAAACTAAAGATGTCGCGGCATGTAAGTAAAAGAAAGAATTGAAAGAGAAGTTTTTAAAAGATGTTCTAGTGGGCAAGATAGATTCAACAAAGTAATTGTAAAGTTTGTGTTGAAACCGAATATACAACAGATTTTCAAAAAGAAGCTAAATGTTCCGACATTGCAAAAACGTATTCTAAGAGAGTTTCATGGATGTTCAAGCATATCATGGATTAATGGTCGTATGCGAAGTTATGTCTACTGGACGAACATGGACCGAGATATTTAGAATAGTTAAATCATCTAAAGGGTGCGGGTTAGCAGCAAAGACGCCGCCTATAAAATCCAAACGCTGTCCTAAAATAGAGCGACCGTGGTCGAGAATCCATAATGACATTTCTTGACCATTGGACGGAGTCTATTATCTGGTTGATCTCTATATGAGATACATAGATATTCGAATATTTCATTACAGTCCTTCACTAGATGGCCAGCGATGTAAATTTCCATCTTTACTTTGCTTCTTCCGCTTTAAAGCTAGTACAAAACAATGTTTGAAATTTCGTTAATAAAATTAGCTATATACGCATACCTTACTTTATATATAGAATATAGCAATCGATTTATCTGTTGACATTAGTAGCAACTGACAAAGATTGAAATGTTGAGATCAAAGATTTTTGAACATTTTGAGATAATGAATTCTGAGCCGAAAAAATAAATAAATATAAAGTCGAAGAAAGCGTGAAAAACAATTAAAACCGGCTTCCGAAGACAGTCGGTTGCTGTCACAGTGAACGCATGCAATAATTCGATAAAACAATATCTTTTTCTTCCCTTCCCTCTTTTAATCCGAGGCTGCGTGACACGCATGCGCTTCTACAAATGTTCTAGAAAGTGTTTGTTTTTTAAAATGGCGATCAATCTTTCTTCGCTTGTAATTCATGTAACGTTCCAAGAAAATACATTGGTTTTAATGGATCCTGTCTAAAGGAAAAATGTACGATTCATTCTGCATTTCGTATTTTTGTTTAATTTTTATTCGTTTTAATATGTTGAATAATTTTACTTTCAATTTCATTGCGCTTGCAACACAAGAGATGTTTAAATCTCAGAAAAGACTAAAAAATCATTTAATTCCGTTTGTGTCATTTTAGCTGCTTTCCATTATTTTTTTCTTAGTTTCTATTTATTTGTCCGAAATGTTCTGAGCGATTTCCAAAGATGGGAAATGCATGTATTAGCGATTTACATCATCAACTATATTTATAGCTTGACGACGTTGAGGTCGGTTTACCTATCGGCTTGGAGAATTAGAAATATTTTGGGTATTTATTCAGATTAGGACTCAAGCCAAAATCGACTTGGCATCGGTAGTTTCCGGATGTAGACTAGACGGCCGGAACACCCCGAATGAAAAGTCGGTTGTCTACGTACAAAAAATAAAAAAACGAGGTTGGATGTACAACTGGAACAAATGATAAAAAGATTAATTCTCGGCGCACGTTTACGTTACTTAGATATGCCGTATATTTTATACGATGTCTATCACTTTCAATTCTGTCACTCTTTCTCCTTCTCTGTTGATTGTTATTAAACAAACGCAATCAATAATTTATCCTTTGCCGCTTCCTGTAACAACAATTTATATTCGATTAATCAAGCTTAGCAACGCGTGAGTAGAGAAATTAGACAAATTCTCGGCGCATGTTTGTAGTGAGTAAGATTTGTCGTATATTTCCTACCTAATACAGACACACGTCGAAAGAAACATCGATTTAAAAAGCTGTTGAAGGCAAAGACATTTCATTTATTAATATGTTGTCTACGACAAATAATAATTAATTATAGAAAATGCATATTGTATCATAATATAAAAGATAAGAAAGGAAGCAAGAATATAAAAATGTTATATTATATATTCATCTCACACACACATATTAGTATATGATTACTCGAGCAGAGTTAATCAGCGTCTATGTCCCTATTACTATTTCTATACCTTTTAATTATATTAAATATATGTCAAATATTTCTTGTTATTTGGATTAGTTATGTTTGAAAAAAGCTTTGACTTTAGTTAACCGTTATTTGCAATAAACTCGCCATATGTGTTCTGTATATAACCCTCACGTTCTGAATGTGTTTGATACATCCGTCGTATTTTATACGATGTCTTTAACTTTCAATTCTGTCACTTTTTCTCTCGCTCTTTTTATTGTTATTAAACAAAGACAACTAACTATATATCCCTCGCCGCTGTCTCTGACACGTCATCCTTTCCTATCTTTTTATTGACGAATAGACACAGTGATAGAAAATTACTATTGCAACTATTTATATTCAACTTCATCAAGCTTACTAACGAATAGAGAAATTAGACAAATTCTCGGCGCAAGTAAAAGTTAGTAAGATTTGACATGTATTTTCTTTTGAGAAACCATTTATATGTTAAAAGAAACAAAGAAAGAGAATCTACATATATATACATACATATATATGTATGTATGTATATATATATATATATATATATATATGTATATATATATATATACATAGAGAGAGAGAGAGAGATGTAAATTATCGGCATATAATTACCCAACGACGTTTGATACATCGTATAAACAAAAAACTTATAGCAATGACATGCTTCTCTGGAGAATTATCTGGAAGGTAGCAGGTGTTAAGTGGTTAACGACATTTCCAACATATTTCAGACGATTTGAAACGAGATTTACTAAAAGGTGCTTAGATTGGTCGGATGAAGCATTGGTAATCATGTTATTACAGAAACTGGGAACAGAGGAGAATACCAAATATACGAACTTGATATTGCCCAGAAAACCTGATGAAGTTTTATTCGATGAATTTATAAATAGACTGTCGAAGATATAAGACGAAAGAAATAGTTTATTCCACACGCGATACAAATGTCTAAACATCGTGAAAACGGATAATGAGGATTTGGGGGCATACGTAGGAACAGTAAACATTTTGGTTGAGCAATTCAAGATAAATGAAATCCCCAAAGATTTCTTCAAATACCTCATATTTGTTCAAAGACTAAGAGCCCCTACGTAAAAAGAAATAAGGTCTAGAATCTTAACAATGATTGAGCACGATACAAAAATTACGTTACAAAGAGTGACAGAAGTACGTCAGCGTCTCATTTATGTTGAAATGGATGATACCCAAATTGAGGAAAAAAGTGGTGTATAAAAAACCAAAAAACTCCTAAATTCAAAAAAGACAGAAAAATGTGAGACGTGCCGAAATACTAAGCATACTAAAGATGTATGTTAGTATAAGAACACATTCTGTGAATCTTGCTGAATTAAGGTTCATAAATGGTCTGTTTACCGCAATAATAAGAAAAATAATTTTGAAAAAGTAAACGTTGTGTTATTTAAAAAAGAAATGGTCCTATTAATAAATTATGTAAACTCGTAAATGGTTATCTTGTCAGTCGCAATAGCACCAAGGGTTGTATCAATCCTCATCTTACAAATTCCGTTGCAATAGATTTCTGTTTAAAATCCAAACAAAGAAATTATTGTATCTGTATTTTAAAATCCTTGGATATTTTTGTTTCCATCGCTTGCTTTATTTATGTATCGAACACTAAAAGAAAACATATGTTATTGTTATTCTCAAAGCATTATTTCATTTCGCGCATGAATTATTCTTCTGCATAGTAAACAAAAGAGTAGAATGTTTGATATTCTATTTCAACGCCTGGTTAAGGAATTAAATTATTGACACACTCGGATGCATCTAAGATTCATCATGCCATACAGCATACACGCTGGAAAGTTAAAGAGAGTTTTAAAAAAGTGTGTTAGACAAAGACATTTCATGTATTAACATTTTGTCTACGACGTTAGAGAAATTAGATTCATTCTCGACGCACGTTGAGGTTATTTAGATTGGCCATGTAATACGAAACCCATATTGGAAAGTGAAAGACGGTTTAAGGTGTTGTGTTGAACAAATATAGTTTAGGTATTAATATTTTGTCTACGACAAACTCTAAGAAACGTAAAGACAACAATTAAAGCATCAGATTCAACATTGTTCATATACAACAATAGTGTGGGTCGATGATCATCTCAGTGGTCGCGCTACTGTAAAAACAACACAAGACAAGTTCTAAGTATTACTTAGTTGGGCAAGGTTCTGTGTGTGGTACAATCGTGGCCACATCCGTTTTATTTCTCAGCTTATACAATTTTGGCCTTTTGGCTAAGATCAAAGTGTAGTATCTGTTCCGATGGATACTGCACCCCATAGACTGATATTGTCTTGGCCTTCGGGGCTTGATTTACGCCGGTCTATGGGGCTGGCCTGTGCAGTTCTAGGAGGTCCACCCTCCCAGGCTTCGCCTCCTCTCTTTGGGGAGGAGTAAATTTATTGCTTACTGCCTGAGGCGCCCCTACCGGGAAATGCCGACGGGGCTGCCCAGGCAATTTTTAAACCCCACTTTCCTAACCCGACCTTGGGTCACATCTTACTTGTGGGAGTAAGATAAAAAACTGGCCTTGAGCCTAACTCCTGGAGAGGAGTAAATCAATACTCAAAAACTAACAATCAACTGGCAGGGCGACATTCTGTCTGGGGTGTTCAATTGATTCGTCGACTTCTATCTCCGTCTATATATCTAACTTTATTATTTCTCTGGCTACGTGCGTGTGGGACAGTCCATCGTATCACGGTAGAATACACAAGCCAGTCATTTAAAAACGTAAAATGAAGAGGTGAAAATCACAAATGAAAACGTGACATTTTTCTCGTTGTTACCTTTTTGTTAGTGGCGGTGTTTGTAGGGTGTCCAATGAAAAACTGAGACGGAGTCCAGTTTTACTTTTCCCATACAACAAAACAACGCACAAGCTTTTCCTGTAAATCATTGAAACATTGCTTGATATTTTAATAACAATTGTTATTTTCATACCAAACAATGTTTCAAAGTGTTAATATTTTAATTGCTTAATAGTTCTCAATGTTTACATCTTTTTTGCACGTGTGCTATTTCAAAATTTCAATGAAAGTAATTATAGTAGGAAGACAAAATCGATATCCGTGAAGACAATGGCTGCAACGAAAAAAAAAACACACCACTTCGTGGGTCTACTGTGTTCTATACAAAACATTTTTTTAAACTATACCTTTTTTCTTTTAGAATTTTTACCATTTTTTTCTTTTTGAAGTCATAATTATGTATAATCAAATCTGCTCCGATGAGTTTAATGTTTGATTCCAAGCAGGCGTTGTAATATTTATTAGTCAAGAAAAAGCAAGTAGATGTAATAGTAGTAGTAAAAGAACAACTAGTCGTACTTACATAGTACTTATATGTGTTATATATAAAGTAAGTCAGAATTACCCTCTACTTTTGACCGATATAGCTACGTAAGAAAAAACTACATATATAATGTTGCTTCTTTTGCATTTTAGTTGCTTATTAGTGCGTGATTCTATGAAATAATTGTTCCGTTTTAATTTACTGACTATATGTAATCCTCTAAGCCATTTCTCCTCATTAGTAGTTTCAGCGCGCCAATCGGAGTGACTTTTTTAGTTTCAGTTTCGAACATTGCTTACAAAAATGTTTTTCCTATAAATTCTTACTAATCCTAAAATAAAAGCTACCCTGCTCATCCGAATATTGCTCAGAATTATTTTTCTGCAAGTTTTATTTTCTATGGTTTTTGTAAGTCTGCCATTATGGAATTCCAATGAAAATAATTATAATAGGAACACAAAATCGATATTCGTGAAGACAATGACTGCAATAATAAAACAACTACTCCTTTGTCGTTTGAGTTCCATACGAAACCATGTTTTTATTTTACCAGTTTTCTTTTTGAAGACATAATTGTGAATAATCATTTTTGCTCCGATGAGTTTAATGTTAGATTCCAGACACGTGTAGGTGTATTCAAATTTATCATTTTTACAGTAGGACGGAACGCTTACAAATATTTATTAGTCAAAAAATAAAGTAGTAGTAGTAGTAGTAGTAGTAGTAGTAGTAGTAGTAGTAGTAGAAAAAGACACATTAGCCTTTCGTAGATAGTAGTCCGTTCGATGGAAAAAACGTTTGAGGTTTAAATTGCGACGTGTGTATCGCGTGGCTGCGCGTTTCCGGAATAATAGAAATATGAATACTTCTACAACTACCATTACTACTGTTAGATAACGAAGGAAGCGGAAGCGGAAGCGGAAGCGGAAGGAGGGCGCCTAGGCGGAAGTCGGTAAATACGTAACTTCCGTTTGCAGAGAGTTCTGCCTCGTTGCTAGCAATCAACCGATCGTCAGGTGTGAGAAACGCGGGGTCCTCGCCAGCCCGAGAGGGGACCGGGACGGTTGGCAAATGTGGCTATAGGTTGAAATCTATCTCTCCCTCCAGGTCATTCTTCTCTCTCTCTCTCTCTCTCTCTCTATCTCTCTCTCTCGTACAAACTGTTTTCAGTTTCTATCGGTGTCTTGTTTTAACTAAAACACTTTCAAAGCCAAATCCGGCGTCCACGTGCTTATCGTTTTAACGGCCGACGGACAAGCAAGCAGCGACTAAACCTGGATACACACCTGCAAAGCAGTATCAAACACTACTACTACTACTACTACTACTACTACTACTACTACACCTGATAAATATTAGATAATGAACATATTCACACTTTGAAATCTTGCTTTTTATTTGAATAAAAAATGTTATTCAAATACTAAGCAAGATTTCAAAGTGTGAATATTTATATTTATCAATTTTAGAGCCGCCCTACATTCAGAAAAAAACGTATAATAATTACTACAACAACTACTACTACTACTACTACTACTAATAGTAGTAGTAGTTGTAGTATACATATTAATGACGATTATGTGTGATTTGTTTCAGCAAATTTCTTAATTGGCCTGTTTCGATCCTTCAGTACTGTTGAAGAATTAGAAGCGAAGTTTTCCTCAAACCTGTTCATCGCCATCTTCATCGAGGTTCATAAGCTTAAAAGATCGGTGCCTTACGAAATCGCTAATACATATATATATATATATATATATATATATATATATATATATATATGTGTGTGTTTATTTTCATGACAATATATATATATATATATATATATATATTTATATATATATATATATGTTTATTTTCATGACAATATATATATATATATATTTATATATATATATATATATATATATATATATTAGATGAATGATGAAAATAAAAAGTTGTACAAATACAATATTTATTAAAACATCAGAAGTTCAAAAGCGAAGAGTATCATTATCCTTAACCCATGGATTTTCAAAGAAAAACTCTTTCATGTAAATATTACCGGTAATAGTTATATTACCGATATTTATCCTCTGATGTAAACAATTTTCTTTGAAAATCCAAGGATCAGGATAATGAGACTCTTTGCTTTTGAACATCTGATGTTTTAATAAATATTATATTTGTACCCGAATATATTGCTGAATTTACTATATTGAGCTTTCTTTTTTCACGATAGATTATCATTTAAAGATACATCATTTATCTTTAAATCGGTAGTCAATGTTATATATATATATATATATATACATATATATATATATATATATATATATATATATACATAGTGATTCATAAGTCACTTCACTTAGCAATTAAAAATGTCATTTACAAGTGAAGAGCGAATTTTTATTGTTATTCATATGGCCAAATTTGATGAATCTCCCACACTTGTTGAAAGGCAATGGAAACGTGATGTGAACAGAAAGCCTCCTTCGCACAACACCATAATCAATCAAATATGCTTCAAAGAGTTGTAAATTCCTTGCAAAAAAGAATGGAGCTATACATGCAGAACGAAGGATGACATTTTGAAAATTTGCTGTAATTTTACACTTCCATAAATGAAATTTTGAATAAACTTTCTGTTTGCATTACCGTATTTTTTAACTTTAGAATTTCAAAAATAAATAGCTATGTGACTTATTAATCACCCGGTATATATATATATATATATATATATATATATATATATATATATATATATATATATATATATATATATATATATATATATATATAGAGAGAGAGAGAGAGAGAGAGAGAGAGAGAGAGAGAGAGAGAGCGAAAGACAGACAGACAGAAAGACAGACAGAGCAAAGGAACGGCAGAGAGAGAGAGAGAGAGAGAGAGAGAGAGAGAGAGAGCAAGCGAGAGAGATATTGTCATAACAATACGCTACAATAATTGCTCGTTTAAAGTCCTTGAAATTAGCGACGACTGGGTGACTTTCGTCTAGTTGGGAAAAAGGTGTTCAGTCTTTATTACTTTATTGTCACGAGTTATCCACGAGCAACATCGTCGAAAGAATCACCTTGCCCGAAGTAGATGATATACAATATCACCCTATTAATTGTGCTGAACCAGACACATCTTAAAGGGATTTATTTGCTACTTCTACGAAGAGTGATTTTATATTCTACCTAAAATGCAAATGAATTATTGTTTCAGTTTATATATTTAAATAACGAGGCAGCCATATATAGCACGACTACAAGATCGATGTTTGTGTGGACAATGAAACAAAGCAAGCATTTCCGTTGTCTTTTGTGTCCCACACATGAAACCCACTTTTCAACTGATGCAATTATTCATAGCAAAGCCATAATCATGAATAATCAACTCTGCTCCGATGAGTTTAATGTTAGATTTCACGTGCAGTCATATTTATTAATTTTACATCCATCCTATGTTCTGGAGAAAAAAAAGCAAGTTTTAGAGAGTCGTAATTACATTAGTACTTGTTTTCTTTTTATTTGTTTTTTTGTTTGTTTTTGTTTTTTTGTTTTTTTTTGGGGGGGGGGCTTGACAATCTTTTAATTGGACAGTTAGAATTTAAAAGTCAAATTTATATCCCATTAATTATGTCCGGATTTTAATTCTCTGAAATAAAACGGAATATCTTTATACCTGTGTCTCTCTGTCTCTCTGTCTCTCTCTCTCTCTCTCTCTCTCTCTCTCTCTCTCTCTATATATATATATATATATATATATATATATATATATATATATGTAAAAATATTTATAAATAAATATTAATTATTTTAATACCTACAGACATCGATGGTTCATGCTAACGTAATCTTCAGTGCAGAATAATTAATATAATTAATAATATTAATATACATGTAGTCAATTTCTATCTATCTATCTATCTATCTATCTATATCTCTCTCTCCCTCTCTCTCTCTCTCTCTATTTATATATATATATATATATATATATATATATATATATATATATATATATATCTGTCGTTGTGTCTGTTTATCCACCTATCTCAGTATGTATATCTATCTATCTATCTATCTATCTATCTACTTATCTATTTATCTATCTATCTATCTGTATTTTCACGAAATGCTTTCACTCTCTCAATCAAAGCAACCCCAATATATCCCTCATGTTGACCGCTGACGCCTAGCAGCTTCGTGCTAAAATTCATAATGATCGGTTGATTAGTTTAGGAGTGAATACAGCACATACAAATGTATAAGGAGAGCAGAAAGTGGACCTTGTATTAAATTCCGGCAGCCTCGTAACTCTCGCTTTCCTTATTGAGTGTTTTCGTCCTCACATTCTATGAGCGATGTCTCTTACAAAGAGGGAAAATTGTAATTTGGGGGGGGGGGTCGGAAAATGTCTATCTAACATTTATTGTTGATTAGTTTTTTGACCTTGACGCAATAGTTTTAGCTCTTTACATCAAGTGGCTTCATGCCTTGTTTGGAACGGTTTCCATAACAAACAACCCATAGAAACCTAACTAACTTCTGACAGATAGAGATATAGTCATCGATAGGGTGTTTCGCTGTGTTATTTTTCTTCAGTGTGACAAGCCAAGCAAGGACCGGGATCAAAAATTGGCCATCTTGTCGACAGTCATCGCTCCTAACCATTTGACTGTCAGTCAACTGTCGTGAGTAAGTAACATTTCAATGTGTATATTAACACTGTTAATTGCTGAAGAGTGCTCTATTTGTTAACTAGCCTCAATTACTTTCACTATTCGAAGATAAGTATAATGTTTGCATTAAAAATTGCTCACTGAAATCTTAAAATATCTACCAGGGTTTTTTTTTTGCGCAGTTGCACTGCATTCATTGAAGTATTCCTTAAAACGCCTAACAGTGTCTAATATTGCATCGGTTGAGAAACCCTCTGGTGACCCCCAGCTAACATAGGTAACCCCCAAACGCTCTGAGTTGCTGCACTGCACTCTTCGTGAACTCCCAATATTAATCATATCGCTTCATAATTGTTATAATCATGTTTCCATCCCTCCTTCCTTCGACCCGATATCATATAATTCGGTTCGTTTTATTAGATTGCGTCTTTGAAATACGTATAATTAGATTTACCAGAGAGAAAATCACAAACACGAAAATCGGATGGGGTCAACGACGCGGTTCGAATCGAAGGGCACGCTGGATTAATTATTCGCTTAATTATACCAAGTGATTCATCAAGTTAATGAAAGGAGTCGAGAATCAAAGAATATTGGGTTAATATTTTGAGAATCGGGTTGTTCGAAAAGAAGTCCGCATGTGGACCTCAATTAAGTTTTATTTGCGATTCTTTCTTAGATCTATAAATTGCAAGTGCGTTTCCATTTTGAATTATCGTACAAATACACAAGCAGACATCTAATATATAAAGTTACATTGTCCGATTTTAAGAGTCAGACTCAAATAGCATTTAAACTGACAAATCGACTTTGTTATTTTAGTTCGGAATTTTTTAGATGAGGATTGATAATTTGTATTATTTGGATTATTCGACTACTGTTCTCGCCTTCGATGTTATTCTCACATTGTTTCGGTATGTAACCTTTGACCTTCGTCAAGTGCATCTTATCGAAGTTTGGGATCTGTATGTCAAACTCAGGAATCTGTACGAAAGTTCAAAGCGAATCCCCGTGGCGTAACAGATAGAAGTGTTAAGTAATACTCAGCTCTAAGTGATAGTCTTCTGAAGGTTGAAGGTTCAATCCGCAGCGCGTGCGATACGAAGGATACAATCACGTATTACTTTAGCCTTCCAACCGATAATGGCTGACATGGATTTAATAAAGGGTTCCGTCCAAAATTATGTACAGATTCTTGAGTTCGACATAAAGATTTTTTAGTTAGACAAGATGCACATGAAGAAAGACGGCGATTACATCAGCCGAAACGTTCTGAGAATATTATGAAACAACTCCCGATGAAGGATTTTTTATGCGAAAAATTTGAGACAAGAATAAAAGAAAATGATTTTTAATAAAACAATATTTGTAGTTTCTAAGGCATTTTGCCTCTTTTTTAATTTATATCTATATATTATTAATATACATGGAAATA
>OY744519.1:156066528-156186528 GCA_963556195.1 Sepiola atlantica
ACTTCGACACTGTGTTAATTTTTAACAATAAAGGAATGCATTATTATTTTTTTTCTCTCCGAAAGAAAAATGTACCACCACCTAAATTATTAACCTTATATTTACTGTGAACTAACCGTAACAACTACTGTTCCGTGAAAAAAGTGATTTTTTGTCAACAAAAAGGATCGATACCTTTTCTTTCTCTCTTTTATAACAAAAATTACATTAGCAGCGTAATATAAAAGACAAACTTGTAAAGCCGTATTAAATAAAGACAGATCTAAATATTGAAGATTTCAAATTAACAGTGGCAGAACTAGTTAAATAAAAATCCAACAAAAATTAAAAATCAAATAAATGCAACAAAAAACGACAAACACCTTGAAAAAACAAAGAAACTTGAACATACTCAAATAATCGAAGTTTGAAAACTTTATAGTACAAACAATGTCGAATAAGGTTCAAAATGCTGAGAACGAAAATGTTGTTTCCCAAAATGACATTTTGAGTGAAATTGACAATTTCACTCATTCCCCAGACGAGGATAATACCTTCGCTTCATATTTTAGAATGTATGAGGATCTATACAAAATAGATTGTGAAAATTTGGCAGACTATAAAAAAGTTCGCCTACTGATCCTAAAATTAGGGACCACCGAACATATTAAATTCTTGGACTATATTTTACACCGAAAAAGAGCGACTTAATTTTATCTGAAGCTGTTAAACTGTTAACAGAATTATTTAGCCCGAAAACTTCCCTGTTCTACAAAAAGGTGAAAGTGAAAACATTTATCTGAAAATACACCAAAGACTACCCGACTTTCGCGTAAATTGTTGATAAACGATGGTACGATTTCTAACTAGCTGGACTTAACGCAAATAACGTTAAATGCTTAATATTCGTGCATAGGCGCAGAAATCAGACGTACAGTCACAAAAAGTTAGAAAGTGAGCCAAATTTAACATTACAGAAAATAGCTGAAGACTGCCAGAGATGTGTAAGTGTTAAACAAGATTCTAGAGATATTAAAGAGTCGGGCATTGCTCACATAAGAAAGATACGTCGGATAACACATTTCAACTTTCCTTCAAAAACAATTTAAACGTAAAAGAGAGATAATTTTTACGTCCCTACAAAAACAATTGATCTCAATAAAAACAGAAAATATTACCGCCTAGCCCCTGTGTCCGTTATGGATCCCTTCATTGGATTAGTGATTGTCCATACCGTTTCAAAACATGTCTAACTTGTACTAAATTAAGACACAAGAGTTCACATTACATAAAGAATAAAGGAAATAAAAGTCGGGTTAAATCAACAAAAACAAATTATCAGGACGGCATAAATATAAGAAAGAACTGTAGGTAAAAATCCTAAATAAAAATGTCAAGTCACAACTATATTTGGTTCAGACGTATTGTTAATAAATATGCATACATGGAACAGGTTGGATAAACCAACCATACTAAAAACCAACAAAATAGCCATAACTGTGACTGAATAAATAAATAAATTCGAGGGTGAAATAATTACCAACGATACTTTAAACGTTACTACCAACTTATTGAGAATGTTCGTATTACAATCACCAACAATGTATTTGGTACACACAAGATGCAACAGTGCAATCAATGGAATTTACCAATCAATACCTTTTGCTAGAAAATAGAAAATCTGACAACCGAGTGAGAAAAACTAAAGAAGGTATTGAAAAAAACCCTTTCCCAATGTTTTGCTGGTCGATGTAAAAAGATGTCAGCAAAATGTAAACTGAAAGAGAGCATTCAACCTTTTTTTAGGTGATGTGCCTTTTGATTCGGCAGAAAACATGAACAAGGAATCAGACAGATTAGTAAGGAACACACTTTATCT
The DNA here is from genome assembly GCA_963556195.1 of Sepiola atlantica. Lineage (NCBI taxonomy): Eukaryota > Metazoa > Mollusca > Cephalopoda > Sepiida > Sepiolidae > Sepiola > Sepiola atlantica. The sequence continues at coordinate 156,068,387 of OY744519.1, forward strand.
AAAGTGGAGTATAGCCAATGAGCGGCACCTACTTTCTATGTAAACAAATCTAAAGAAATCAGCGTGTCTCCCGATTTTTCGACAGGACTAAATGCAGCACTCGAAGACTACCATTATCTACTTCCAAGCGCAGAAGTTTAAAAAAAAACTGAAACTAGACAAATTCTTCTCTAAAATCTATCTTAGGGATGCTTTTCTCCAAATACCAATTGAATAGGAAAGTTCAAAATTACTATGTATTAACCACATCGCGGATTATACGAGTTTTAAAAGTTTGCTTTCGGGGTCAAGTTCACGTAAGCAGTTTTCAAGCAAGTTATGGATACAATGCTGTGTGATATTGATTTCAGGGTCGCATACCTAGACGATAGTTTAATAAGTAGTAAAAATATAGAACAACACCAATAATACGTTCACAAAGTGTTTTCACAAATCCAGGCCTTTAGATAAAATTTGAAAAAAACAATGCGATTTCTTCTTAGAAGAAAGCAAATATCTGGGACATATAGATAAAGACGGCAGAAGGCCGGATCCCGAGCAGGCCAATGCAATTAAGGACATGCCGGCTCCTGAAAACATCACATGCCTACAGAGTTTTTTGGGACAGGTAAATTATAAGCAAGCATTTATCCGAAACATGCATAACCTCTATGCTCTGCTAAACAAACTATTAAGAAAAGATAAGGTTTGGGAATGGACACCAGAATGCCAGGAGGTATTCGATAAAACTATTAAAGTTCTAACGTCGGATTTATTCATCACACACTATAATCCGAACATAGAATCATAGTTACTAGCGACGCAAGCTCGTGCGGAATAGTAGCATGCATCCTTAATGAAATGCCAGACGAAACTCAAAATTCCATCGCTCAAGCATCGAGGACGCTGCTACTAGCTGAGAAACATTACTCCCAAAAAAGAAGCTTTGGAAATAATCTTAATAGTCATCAAATTCCACCGTTACATACACTGAAAATTGTTCGCGTTGCAAGCTGATCACTATCCGTTTCTCACTATTCCCGGTTCAAATACAGGTCTGCCCGTATACATGGCAAATAGACTGAAGAGAGAGAGAGAGTACAATCCTACTAAGCTACAATTTTATTGCGCTGATGGATTATCAATACTGGTTCAAAGAGATAGAGAGACATTGAAATATTCCGTTATTGCTTCCCTACGAACTGATAGGGAAGAATCTATTTTGTGCAACACAATAATTGAATTTCCGGTGATCTACATTACATAAAACATGAAGGTATCGGTGATGAGTTCATTAACAGAAAGAAAAACAATGACTGAAATGGACCAACACATTTGATAGAGTATTTCTCTGTGACGCTGTACTCTTGTACAGCGAGAGATTAGTCATTCCCAAAAATCTACTGAGGAGAATCCTGAAGGTTTTTTATGCTGACCATCCGGGGACGAATATGATGAAAGCTTAATGCGCAGCTACGTATACTGGCCTAAAATAAAACATGGCATTGAAACATCGTCAGTAGGTGCAAAGTCCGTAGCGCAAAACGGACCAAAATTGGTCAAGGATACACTTTGACTTTACAGGCCGTTAGAGGGTTTTTACGATGTAAAAAGCCCACTACAGAGATTACAATGATCTTCCTTCACAAACTGTTCGCCCGTTTTAGGGGTGGGCGATTGTTTGTTCAGTGATAAATGAAAGTCAATTGACTTTAAAGATTTCTCAGATTAGACACATCACGACGATCCCGTACCAACAGAGGTAAAATGGTCAGACAAATAGTTTTGTGGACACATTAAAAAAAAACCCTGAGAAAAGCTTGCGGCACTCCCACGGAACAGGCTCTTTAGCAGTTCTTAAATGTATGCAGAATCAGGGCAAATGTTAACATATTATCCTCATTATATCCTGCATAAATAATGTTTGCGCGTAAGATATCATCCGTTTTCGACAAAACTGTTGTTTTTACAAACCAAACAAGAACGAACCTCTATCGTACTTACAAAAAACGTTAAATCCCACGGGAAAGAATATTTTTCAAGATGTTTAGAAATAACACATCTGTCTGGGAACATGGTACGATACAAAAAATAATAGGAAATATGGTTTACATAATCCAAGGCCATCAGCTCTCTCATAAGAGACACCTAAATCAAATTAGGAAACGACTGCTGGATGAAACCGACGGCACTCATCGGGAAAGAAGAAGAAATTATGGAAACCATATACGTAATTCTCACATACAAATACCCCAAGCTTCCCCAGAACAGCGACAATCTAAAAGGAAACGGAAGTCTCCTGATCGTATCGTTATCAATCCAAAAAGGAAACGATACTGAAACTCGTGCGGGGGTAATATTTGATAGGGGGTGTTTTGGTACCTACCTTTACGAACTACATGAACTCTTTCGTTTCACTATAAATAACGGGAGCACATTCCTCTCAATGTTGGGTCACCCCCAACCCCGTTCAGTCTTTCAGTAACTTCGGTTGCTAAAAGGCGGCGGGATTGGGTAATGCCAGTCGCAGATTCATTTTCGACAAGGCACAGGGTCATTTCGGTGGCTTTTTTATCTGCCTTCCAACCGTCTAAAATTGTTACTTTCTCGCACCGATGAGAGCAATAAGCTTGAAACGCTAGTGTCTGTAGGTTTAAATAATGTAATATCTACTTATATATATATATATATATATATATATATATATATATATATATATATATATATATTATTTTTTTAAAACTTTAATCTTATTAATTTCAGAATAAAATTTTATCATCAGAGTTTACCAGTATTGTGTCATTTTTTTCATCAAAAAACACAAAAACGAAAATAAACAAAACTTTTTTCTTTTGTTTTTTTTGATAAATGTCCTTGTTATGCCACGTCGATGACAGAGAGAGAGAGAGAGAGAGAGGGAGAGAGAGAGAGAGAGAGTGAGAGAGAGAGAGAGGAGGGGGTAGTCAATTATAAATAATAGCCCCTACAGAACTGAAATACCGCTGCCATCCCGACAGTTCACGCTTCTAACCATTCCGCTAGGCCACTCTCCAAGGGATGTAACTCTTATAAGAATGATATTGTTACTTCCCCTTAAAACGTCACTATATTTAGTTTGTAAGCTATGACTTTAACGCACAGCCCGAGCCTGTAATCACTACGGGTGCCAATTTCCAAGGGAGGTAACTCTTAAAAAAATATACGAGTTACTCTCCCTGAAAACTTCACAATATTTCCTTTGAAAATATGACTTTTTACAAGAAAGGAATTTGGTTTTCAAAATTATTGCTACATCTAATAGATAATAAAACTATTGTGTTTTCATTTGAATAAAAATCTTTCAAGAAAAAGGATTTTTTTATCTAATTGGTATTATTTGTGATTAACACTCTCCGTTAAATCACCCCCTCCTTGAAGTGAGATTCTACTTTTTTTAAGCGTTGACCTGTGAACACTAGGAAAACTTGGCAGAAAAGAAAAATAAACAAACAATTACTTTAGAATTTAGAGTGCGAAATCACTTTCGCATATTAATTTAACTGAAAGTAACCCCTCTTTTGGGATAATTTTAGCGTTTCAGGTCAGTTAACCATTTTTTTGTACTATGTGGTGTGTTTTGGGGGATGGTGTATCTTTTTACGCGATTACCTATGGTCTTAAGATCTGGCCACTCGAGCTTAATATCAGTGGTAACAAATGTAATTGGCTGCTCTAAAACGCTAGAATGGCCCGGTAATGAGGGGTTCTTTTACATTGAATTCATATACCGAACTGTTCACTCTAAATTATTAATGTGTGTTCTTCTTTCCACTAAGTTGTTAGGGTGTTCACACGTAATCGCCTAAAAAAAGTAGAATCTCATTTTTCGAAATTAATTGTTTATTATACTATTGCCCTACCATGCATTTGACATATATTGATAGTTAAATTTAGACTTCTTTTTAAAATCATTTTTTTGAAATCTTCCTGTTTTTTTTTTCCAATTTTTCTAATTTTGTTTTGTTTTCAATATAAAACAAATGAATTTCTCACGCTGCTGAGTAGACATTTTTGCGTCAACGACAAGTCAATTATCATTTTGAACTTATTAAAAAAATATGTTCAAATTAAATAGTTAACGACATCGTGTAGCACGTGGTGTCCATAAATCAAGAAACACATTTTCACGCGTGCGGCTCTAATATTAAAGAACCATAACTATTCTAAAATATTTATTAATTTTTTTTATATACAACTATATATCATTCAAACTTTTATTTCTAAATATTATTTTGGAGGGGTTGGTTAATAAATTAAGATTTACAAAAAAGGTTAAAGCAAATTTAAATGACTTTGCATTCGACAGTTTAAATATTTACAAATTCCTTTCAAATGTCAAACACGAAGTAATTGATTTATTTTTTAATCTATTAACAAAATATTAAAATGGCTGACTTGTTTACGAAGAAACCGAAATGCATTGTAATGAATTTAATCTCGTAACAAAGATTTTAATTTACTACCTTTTTTTATTAATATAATAGTTGGAAAAAGATGGCACTTTTGTAGTTTACGGACCAGGGTGAAATAATAACATTATTTAGAAAGCCATTCTTAACATGGAGAGGGGGCTTTGCTAACGATTCTGTACTTTAACCTAACAATTTAATAAACAAAATACATCGTAAACATTAAATTTAACTTGAAAATCTTATCTAAAAAAATAACCCGGTCCGTAAACTGCACAAGTACCAAAACGATAATCAAGAAAGTGTTCATTTTTGGTTGAGGAGGGTGGGGGATACTCCCGTATTTACAACTGTATCCCCTGCAAGAACGGTTCTAAAATCTATTTTCAATCGATATTTGTTGGATTGGCAACTGAATATAGTTTCACTCAACCAAGTGGTGATAAGGCCATCGACCTGATCACCGCACTACGTGATAATTACTGCGCTGCAGAGGTATCACGTGACATGAAAATTAGGCGCCAAATTTGTTCTTTCAAAATTGTATCTTCAGTTCGAGAATAAAAGTTGTGCAATACGCACGTATTATTGTTACCCCATTCTATTCTTGTCTTTTCTTCTATGTCTTCGTGCCTCATAGTCTACCACAATGTTACGCTCTACCCCTCAACATTTTTTTTGCGTCAGAATCGAAAACAAATTAAAAAAATTCAATCAACGGCTAAATATCTCAAACAAAAGATCACTTGTGTACGTTTTCAGCGTCACAAATTCTCTTTTTCAAGAAAATCCTAATTAATTTTGTAAATATAATTATCTCCCTGCATTCCAATCTCAATATTCAGTAGCGCCCTCTTTTTAATATACTATTAACTATTTTCAAGGGAGATAACTATTGTTTAAAATCTGAAAGTTATGTCCCTTAGATTAATAAATCATTACCTTTATAGCTGAAGACTAAATCCATAGTAAAATTAGCTTTAAATATGAATATTTTGAATATACTTATTAATAGTATTGAAATATAAATATACCAGCTTAAGTACCCGTCAACACTGGGTTTCTTAAAACTTTCTCTTATGCCCGACATAATCTGGAATAAGTACATCAAAAGATACTGCCAAGTCTGCTACAAATAAGGTAAGCTCCCTCTATCGGTCGTGTAAAAACTTCTCATATCTGCTAGTATCGTATATATATTTATAAAACCTCCATTCACACGTGCATGGCGTATTGTTGTCACATCTGGGCTAGTGTACTAATCATTTGTCTCTCCTTCCTGGATAGGGTACAAAAAATAATTTCTAACATAGGCCCCGCACTGTCTGCACAGGCTTCATCCCCTGTCTCATCACCGCAGAGTTGCATCCCTGTGCCTGTTTTAAAAGCACTTCTCCAGAATGTGCTCCGATGAACTCACTGCACTTCTAACTACCCTACCATCGTAAATACTTTTGACCCATCCAACAAGTAGCAAAACTCCACCCCTTCACTGTAGAAGTCTCTAAATGCCGGAAGATTTTATATTCTGATATCTTCCTTTCTTCAGAACGCTTGACTTTGGTATTCCATTCATGTCTCCTGTGTCCCCGGCCGTACACACATACATACATTTAAATGTAATATGTACACACACCTTGTACCTCTCCCCACACACAAAAAAATTCCCTTGTTACTTTCAACACTTTTAAAAACAAGATTCTCTCCTTCCGTGGTCCGCGCCTGGATCCTTATTCTGTACTGACTGAAATGAATGGCTCTCTCCTTGAAGAAGCTGCTTACTTTGATAAGTTCCTAGGATTGACTTTCACTCCACACCTAAAATAGAAGGCTTACATCCAATCTGTTGCTAGGACCATTAGAAAAATGGTTGGCTCATTCTATCGCTCCAGAAAGTACATGGCTCCTGATGCAATCATCTACCTATATAAAAGTCGGATATGTTCCAAGATGGGGTGCTGCTGCCACGTCTGGGGAGGTGTCGCTCAGAGCACTCTTCGTTGCCTTGAGAAAATCCAGACTCGACTTAAGAATCTAGTGGGGGGGTGCTCTCTTCCGTTCCTTACAGTGTATTTATCACAGAAGTAACATTACTAGTCTCTCTCTTTACTCTATCGTTATTTCTATGGAAAGTGCTCGACTGAGCTCCAATCATTAGTTCCTCCTTGTAAGACATTCACAGCAACAACTCGTCTGTACCATAACGAAGAAAAACTTTCCTTTCTACCTCAGTGTTCCCAGCGTCAAGCGAAATTTCTATAAACAGAGCTTCATTACAATGATATAAAACAGAGCTTTGTCACAAATATAGTTTTCTTCAAAGCCAATGTCAACAGATCCATATCAAGAACCGTCCCCACAAATATTCGGACTTGATTCTTATTAACGCTTATACTCGAGTTGCATCTAGCCTTGATAAGTGATGATTCCTTTTTAGTAAAAAACAAAACAAACAACCTTTACGCTTCAATGGCAATATTCCATGTTTAGGTTGAATAAAAGTTTTTAAAAATAAAAAATAAATAAATAAATAAAAAATCCGAATGAAAAAAGTTTCTTTTTTACAAATTTACTTTAAATCAAAATAAATAAATTTAAAACAGCAAATTTTAGTAATTGGAATAAAAACCATTAACACATATTCAAGTTTATGATGATGACTGACATCGGCTAGGAAATCACTGGAACGTTATAGCAAAAAAAAAAATGTGCTGAAAGACAGAATAACAGATTGAAAGCGAAAGCGAACACTTATTAATACGGCCAACAATCAAACACAATAATTTTGTCTTTGAAACCTACTTAAACTGTTTATGAGTTCGGCATATGAATAAACAATTTTTTTTAAATGGTTTACCTATTCGCATACATCTAAAATAGTTAGATCGTCTAAAATAGATAAATTATGGCCGAGAGGATAAAATAGAAAGCGTATAGAGCCAAAGGTGACTATGAACCTGGTTCGTGCCTCGTGACCGTCTGAAATGGTCGCTTCCCTACACTTATGAGAGCCTAAAGCTCGAAACGTATGTAGGTAAGATATAATTTTATATTTATTTATGAATATTATTATAAATGCCCATTTGAGAAAATTAAAGTTGAGATCTTCAGGGATGTTAAAAAAATAGCCATTCACCTAAGCTTAAAAGCGAGGCTTCGATTCGTTTGTTGAGTTCTGTAAGATTGTCTTAATGTTTACCGTCCGCCGATATGGGCATAAATATAACTTATTTGTTTGTATAATATGATAATTTCCTGTGGCCGAGAGGATAAGACAAAAGCGTACAGAGTCAAAGGTAGCTCTGTAACCGGATTCATGACAAGTGAACGTTTGGAATTGTTACTTCCATATATTGATGGGAGCCAAAAGCTCGAAACAATGCCGTATATCGGTAAAATATAATTTACTATGGTATATATATATATATATATATATATATATATATATATATATATAATATTTAATTTTACTTCAGTAGACATTCTCAGAAATAAAGGGGCTGCTTCTTTGATTTCTGTATGAGATACATATATATCCAAGTTTTCAATTAAGCTTCTCCGTTACCTGTTAAACGTTGAGTTAGTAAAAAAAGTTAAGAACATTAATTTTCTTCTCCCCAATTGACCACTTAACTATGTTATAGTATATCTTTTTTGATGGTATTTTGGTCTACTGGACTCTCCAGCTTAGTACTGTTACTAGAGGCAACATCATTTGGAGAAGGTGCATAATTCCTCGTATAGGCTTGTGTGCGTTAGCCATACTGAGGGGATCTTATTTTAGCTTCGAATACTATGTTATTTTTAATATGTGATCAAGGTTTAGTTGTTGGTGGAAGTATTAGGGAAAGTGTCTAATAACCAATAACATTCTCTCTCTCTCACTCTCTCTCTCTCTCTCTCTCTCTCTCTCTATATATATATATATATATATATATATATATAAAGTTAAAACATCGAACCATGTAGTTAAAAATAACACTTCTCAGACAAAAAATACACTAGGAAAGACCAATGTGATATACCAGTTTAAATGCCCAATGGGAGAGTGCATCCCCGACAACAACAATGATAAAACTAGGTCTTACATTGGTTTAACTACTACAACATTGTCCCGAAGACTCACCTTACATCTTTCCGAAACTAGCTCCATTTGCCAACACTTAAAAAAGCATGACTGTCTCCCTTCTCAATACAGAGAAATCTTATTCAATAATACAAATATATTACACCACGATACCAACATTAAAAGGCTGAAGATTCCTGAGGCCCTTTACATAAAAACGAAACGCCCTATAATCAATAACATTGTTTATGAGACTAGTCACAATATTTTGAAGTGTCTAGCTTAGTAATCAACGTTATTAAATTCCTAACCATTAAACAACTACACGTTTGAATTTTAAACGCTCTTAAAACATGGTCGAATTTTTTTTTTTTGCGCTTAAGAAATCAAACTCTAACTTCACACCCCTTCGAACATAATCACGCCCTTGTAACTTTTCAATACTTTAGACGCTCCTTTTTTTAAAGTTGTATGAATTAAAAAATAAAAATGAAATAAAAAAATAAATATAAATAAATAAATTAATAAAAATAAAAAATAAATTAATAAATAGAATAAATAAATAAAATAAAAAGTAAAGACATACTCTTTTCCTCTCTTTACATTCTATAAATACAAATTCTTTTTTCACACTAACACGCCTGAAGATGATTTGAGGATATCAAATCGAAAGTACTCGCAAAGACGATGGAACAACAAAACTACGGAAACTTCATACACCAGTTTGATCGAGGTACGAAGTTGACCATTTGGACGATGGAAAAATTTTTTAAAAAAGATCACAAAGCAGAAACACTCCGTGCTATTCAACAACGTTTGCCTAAATGAAAACTTTCTGCCTAAATACACACAATATATATATATATATATATATATATATATATATATATATATATATATATATATATATATATATGTATATATATATATATATATATATGTATATATATATATATATATATATATATATATATATATATATATATATATATATATATATATATAGTCTAAAGAAGAAGCTTTGAGTCATTTTATACGAATAAAGAAAATGCAGTTTAAATTCCCAGAGAAACTAACTAAATCCAAAATATCGAAGACTTAGCACTTGCATAAGCCGACCCACCGTTGGAAAATTCATGAATAAAAAACGGGATTTACGTATCTAACAGTGATAAAAAAACAGGGTACCTTAACTTTAGCGTGAAATATTAAAACCGGGATAATCAGCTGTTTACCATGTAACTGTTTCGGAGATTTAAAAACAGGACAGTTATAATATCCATGGCTCTCCAATGGTACTGATCAAACGACCACTTCCCAAATAATCAAATGTAGAAATAATTCAGCTTCAATTTCACTAATATATACATAAATAAATAAATAAATAAATAAATAAATAAATAATAATAATAATAATAATAATAATAATAATAATAATAATAATAATAATAATAATAATGATAATAACAACAAGCCGTGGGACTCAGGAGATATCAATACAAGCCGTGGGACTCAGGAGAAAGACCTGAGTGTCATGATGGGCAGGTGCTCCCTCGTTAGCCAACATGGGGGACCCGGTCCGCATCCTGCGAATGTTGGCCCATCTCATTTCAGAAACAAGACAACGGACAAGAACCAGGTAAGTAACCTCTCTGATTTCAGGAATGACAAGGACACAGACCAGAGACAAGAAAACCAGAGTGAAAACAGCAAACTGGAAAGATATAGAAAGAAATGGGCCACGAAAGAGAACAGACTGGTGATGGAGTGCTACTATAAAAGCCGCTACCCTACAGAAAGAGGCTACCGAAAACGAATGAAACATCTCTGGGACATTGCTAGTGACTACCATACAACGGAACAAAGGATAGCAGATCAAGCAAGACAGATCCTCAAGCGAGGATGGTTCTCGGAGATGAATCTGACGGTAATCAGACAGAAGGCTAATGGCGAAACGGAGCAAGAAACACCACCAAAGGAGAGACCACAGGAAGAGGACGGGCAAAACATACACACTGAAACTGAAGAGATTGAAGACTACGGAATCACAGAACCAGGGGGGATAGAAGACTGCGGAACCACAGAACCTGCTGAGATAGAACTCAACGAAAAAGAAGCAAGTGAAGTGGAGAACATTAGACGATACATGTTAGAAAACAAAACAAAACAAAACTCCCATCTCTCAGGAATGAAGTAGCGAAGAAGTTACAAGCAGAAACAGAAAGAGTAAACAAACTCCTCACACACATCCCAACAGAAACTATTACAGACCTAAACAACCTGATATATGCAGGGGCAAAATCGGTAAGTATGAAACTAAGAAACGAAGAGAATGGACAAAAGAGAGGACCGACAAAACCTGGCAGGGAAATCAGACCGGAAACCCAGATCACCAAACTTCGGAAAGAAGCTAAAACCGTGAACAGAAGGAAGGGGGACATGAAACGATTAAGAAGCAAAACTCAGAAACGCAAGGAAAAACTAAATGAGAAACATGAAGAAATAAAACAAAGGATGGCAGCAATAGAAGGAAGACTGAGACGATACAGGTACAAATCAGAAAAGAGCAAACAGAACAGGACCTTTAAAAACAATGAAAACCAGTTTTACAAAAACGTAAATGGAGAAAAAACAACAACAGAGCAACCGAACCCAACAGAAACATAACAATTCTGGAGCAAGATATGGGAAGTACCAAAAAAGCACAACAAGAATGCTCAATGGTTGAAAAACATGAAAGATGAACTGCAGGAAATCGAAGAAGGAACCGAAACAGAAATCAACAAAGAAACGATCAAGAAAACCCTAAGAAAAATGGCAAACTGGAGAGCACCAGGCCACGATGGAATACATGCATACTGGTTTAAAAAATTCACGACCCTGCATGAAAGAATAGCGCAGAAACTGAGTGGATGTATCCGCAAAACAGACGTACCAGAATGGATGACAGAAGGAAGAACAACACTAATACAAAAAGACCCCCAAAAAAGAACGACCCCCAGCAACTACAGACCGATAACATGTCTACCAATAATGTGGAAAATTCTCACAGCACAACTGAGAGAACAAATCTACCAATCCCTGGACAAACGTGGACTGCTCCCCGAGGAACAAAAAAGGATGCCGGAAAGGACAAAGAGGGGCATATGATCTACTATACATTGATCAAAAGACCCTGAAGGAGGTGAAGAGCAGACAAAAGAACATAACCATGGCATGGATTGACTATGAGAAAGCCTACGACAGAATCCCCCAAACATGGATAATTGAATGCTTAAAAATATACAAGATACCAGACAGGATTATTAATCTCATCCAGAAAGCAATGGAAACATGGAGACTAAAACTGACAGCCGGAGGACAATACCTGTTTGAGATAAAAATACAGAGAGGCATTTTTCAAGGAGACTCTCTATCACCACTACTGTTTATAATAGCCATGATGCCACTCAACTACATACTCAGAAAGTGTGATGCCGGATACAGGTTTACGGATACAGAACAAAGAATAAACCACCTGATGTACATGGATGACCTTAAACTGTTTGCAAAAAACAAAAAAGAACTGGAAAAGCTGATAAACACAACCAGGATATTCAGCCAGGATATCCAAATGGAGTTTGGAATAGAAAAATGTGCACTGCTAGAGATCAAAAGAGGAAAACTGGAGACGACAGAAGGTATAGAACTCCCCAACCAAGAGTAGATGAGGGCGCTAGGAGAACAAGATAGTTATAAATATCTGGGAGTTCTGGAAGCAGACACAATCAAATATACAGAAATGAAAGAGAAGATTGGAAAAGAATATCTACGAAGAACAAGGAAACTCTTAGAAACTAAACTATATAGCAGAAACCTAGTAAAAGGGATAAACACATGGGCTGTATCATTAATAAGATACTCTGCACCATTCATAGGCTGGGCCAAAGAAGAACTCAGGCACCTTGACAAAAGGACTAGAAAACTAATGACTATGCACAATGCACCCAAAAGACGATACGGACAGACTCTACATGAAAAGAAATGAAGGAGGTAGAGGACTGGTAAGTATAGAAGACTGTGTGGGAGACACCAAAAAAGAGCTGGATAAATATGTAACCCAGAACACGGAAAGACTGATCACCACAGCAAGAGACACCAGCCCAACAAACAACTCCAGAAGCACTGAACCCAGAAACAAAGAGACAAGAAAGGAAAAGTGGGAAGAAAAACAACTACATGGACGCTTTATAAGACTCACAAGCGATGAAGCCAATGAAAACAGCTGGGTATAGCTAAGAAAAGGACACTTGAACAGAGAAACGGAATCTCTGCTGACGGCCGCACAGAACAATGCGATTAGGACAAACTTTATTAAAGCAAAGATAGATAACACCCAGGAAAACAGCAAATGCCGATTGTGTGGACAAAGAGACGAAACGATAAATCATATAATAAGTGAATGCAGCAAGCTAGGACAAAGGGAATACAAGAACAGACATGACAGCGTGGGGAAAGAAGTACACCGGGAAATGTGCAAACAACTGAATTTCGAATATGCAAAAAAACGGTACAAACACAAACCAGAAACTGTACCAGAAAACGAAAAACACAAAATCATATGGGATATGAATGTACAAACAGACAAACCCATAACAGCAAGGAGACCGGATATGATAATAATCAACAAGAAAGAAAAATCCTGCAAAATCGTGGACTTTGCCGTTCCAGCAGCCCACAGAGTGAACATCAAAGAGACGGAAAATAGAAGCAAATATACTGAACTTGCCAGAGAATTGAAAGGAATATGGAACATGAAGAAAGTCAGTATAACACCAATAATCATAAGAGCACTAGGAGCAGTCTCCAAAAACATGGAGAAAAGACTAGGAGAAATAGGAATCAAAGGGATAACTGAGACCATACAAAGGACAGTAATGATCATAACAGCTACAATCCTGAGAAATGTCCTCGAATGCGGAAACCAACCCACATAAGCAACGAATGGAGAACAAACACATGGAAGCACAAGACAACAGAACCGGGGAAAATACAACCGCACGAGAGAGGCGCAAGCATAGGCTGACGCCAGGAAAATTATGGGCAGAGGGTCGAGGAGGGAAAGCGCAAACCAGACCTCCACTGGAAGAGCGCGGACAGCTCTGGGACCTTGGGGAGGCTTGTTGCCACTCGGGCCCCAGAGGGGACCAATGGCCTTTATCAGCGGGAAATCGTTGGTAGGTGGCTGTTGTAATTACCGCAAGGTCATCAGCGGTGATGAACGAAAAGAGGTGGAGCATACTGGAAGTCTGAGGAGACTGGTTGTTACTCAGACTCCAGGGAATACCACAGGTTGTCGGCAGTGGGCGATCACTGACGATGACCAGTGTGATAACTCCTAGTGAGTAAATAATAATTAATAATAATACAAATAATATATTACCCTTAAGACTACAGTGTAATATGGTAATTAGCATATCAAATAACATTAATAACATTAATAATAATAATAATAATAATAATCATCATCATCATCATCGTCATCGTCGTCGTCGTCGTCGTCGTCATCGTCATCGTCATCGTCGTCGTCGTCATGATGATGATGATGATGATGATGATGATGATCATCATCATCATCATCATCATCATCATCATCATCATCATCATCATCATCATCATCATCATCATCATCATCAAATACTACACCCAAGAACCATTCTGCGAGACGGTAGGTAGCAATAAAATTATTTAGGAATAAAAGTTGCACTTAAAAAAAAGGTACCAGATAGGCAAGTAGATAAGAGGAAGGACACCTAGACATTCATATCTAAATACACAATATATCGTCTAAAGAAGCATTGAGTCATTTTAAACAAAGAAAGTAAATGCAGTTTAAATTCTCAGAGAAACTAACTAATCCAAGGTATCGCAGTCTTAGCACTTGCATCAGCCAACCCACCGTTAGAAAATTCATAAATAAAAAAGGGGATTTAAGTATCTAACAGTGAAACAAAAACAGGGGACCTTAACTTGAGCGTGTAATATTAAAAACGGGGATCATCAGGTGTTTACCATTAATTTTATACGTACATGAAAGTAATCCATGGACACGTATTTCTGACTCACAGCCGTCATCAGCTTGGCTAACTTAGACAAGGATCGAACTTTCGTTATTGATGTCTATAGTCCAGGGTCTTTACCACTAGACCAAGACGCTTGTACGATTTTTATCACCTAAATATTTAATATATTTTTTATGTAATTATTTTTATTGGTGATTGCAGCGTTGATTGTTCTTTACGGACTATTATTTCGATTGTCTTACTTCCTAAGTGATTAAGATGCAGAAAATTGCATTATTAGTCGCTCTTACCTTTATATTACGTATGTTTCGTTATATATATATATATATATATATATATATATATATATATATATATATATATATATATATATGCATGTTCCTTTCACTACGGCTGCATTTAAATAAAATTAATCTCTCAATGATTTACCGGGTTATTGATGATAGCCGTGTTGGCTAAGACATTGAAATTTTAGTCTGAAACATGACTCGTGTTCTAGGATTCGAGTCTGGCGGCCGGTATGAATGATTCTTCTCTACACTGACGATTCCTTTAAGGATTAAACTTATACGTATGTTGATAAAAACATATATTTATAATTATTTCTCGGCCCCAAAACATAGGCTGGGCTCTGTAGAGAGTAGTATTAACACAGCCGTCATTGTGGCTTCAATGCATGTTCCTTTTACTAGTCGAACATTTTACGACGGACGCCTTTAAATAGGACGAGTCTCTCACTGATTTACCGGCATATTGATGATAGCCGTGTGGGCGTTGAACTCTATGTTTGAAACATTACTCATGTTCTGGGGTTCGAGTCTGGCAACTGGTATGAAGAATTCTTATATATGTATGTAAATAAAACAAATATTTATAATTATCTATATATAAATATATGATCAGGTTTAATTTATACAGACATGTACATAATCCGCTAGAAAAATCAACCTAATTAGGTCTAAATGGCTAAACCCTCCTCCCTTACCCTAAAAAATGCAAGACGCGAGATAGTTTGTTCGTCTTCCCCCTTTCTATACATAGCATGACATTGGCGCTTTTAAATTAACTTTTAATAAATATCGACGGCTCGACTCATACCATCCATAGATAAGATGGCCTTGAAAGTGTGGCACTTGTAATTGGCCCCTTTTTTTTAAACATGAGTTCACAAATGTTCATTTCCAATTTTCGATCGTTTCAAGCATGACCATGTGACCCTCCAATCTTTTTTTGAATTTTGTTTCTTTTTTCTTCTTTTTCCATTTTATTCTTTCCATTCCTGATGAGATCTAAGTTTCTAACAGCTGTTGATCGATAACATCGACAAGCCAGTGTCGCGGATTATGTGCATGTCTGTATAAATAAAATAAATAATTACATATAAAAGCTCTATTTGATATTGATCACTCTTTATAATACCGGTTGAAATTCTTCGGATTTTTATCTTGTGGATGTTTACTCTACCTAGATAACTATATATATATATATATATATATATATATATATATATATATATATATATATATATATATATATAGTAAATAATGGAAATAGTGTTCCGACGTTCCGGAAATTGAAAAAAATAAACACAAAAAACATGATTTATGTATTCATAAACGTTTCCACCTCTGTTTCAAACATTTTGTACCTGTGTGTTTTTTTCTTCAGACAATCATCATGAGGAAGTCTTGAAATAAAGACGAAACGTTCATAAATACATAAATAATATTTTTTGGTTTCTCTTTTTTTCAATTGATATATATATATATATATATATATATATATATATATATATATATATATATATATATATATATATATATATATATAAGTGCAGATTAGTAGTCCGAGGCTATAGCAATGCGATGTAGCTGCCGGAAAATGGAAAAGTGAACAGATGAGAGAAAGTGAAACCCTGAATAACAGATTTGAGTTGTCTTCCCCTTTCATCCTCTGATTATTACATCCTCACACTCCCACCCACAACTTACTTGCATTTGTCTCCTCTTTATTTGGCAGCGCCACCCACCCCACATTTTTACTTGCCTTTGTCTCCTCTGTATTTGCCAGCGCCACCCACCCCACATTTTTATATGTTACATATTATAATTATGGAATGGAATGATATGCACTTTATTTATATATATTTTGGCCTTGTGTATGTGTATGCATATATACATGTATGTGAATATGGGTGTATTCTCATGTGTGTGTAGGTGTATGCTGATACATTTGTAATCCATTAACTAAAGTTTGAAATTCAATAAAATAAAATAATTAAAAAAAATGTTTTTTGAAATAAATGAAATAAATAAAAAAAGAAATTATAATAATAAAAGAATAAACTAAATATACGAATAAATAATAATAACAAAGGAACATTAAAGAAAAAAATCTATAAATCAATAAATAGAATAAATTCATATAAATTTAGTTCTAGGGGTATTATACCCTTGGAATACTCTTAAATCAACATAAAAAATAAATATGTATTTAGATATTTACACTTTATATATGTATATGTGTGTATGTATTTTTTATCCCTATCCCCCCCGCCTTTCTCCAACGTTTCTTCTTATCCCCCCTTCCCCCATTCCAACGGTTCCTTCAAACCTCCTTGGCATTGATCTATTCTACAATTTAAATTCCTTTTCAAATTTCAAATCTCATTTCTAAACATATTCTTTCCTAAGTTTTCCCCCTTTTGATGGACCATATTATAATAATAACGGCCCACACGTAAATTTAAATGTAGAATTGAATAAAGAAAAAAGAGAAAAAAAATTAATAAATCATATAAAATAAAATATAATAAAATTATAATAATTAGTATATAAATAAACAAATGTTTATAATATGTTAACTTTAGTTGAATAATTATTTAATTAAATTTTGACATTTTCTGCGTTCCTACTCCCAATTGTCTGCTGCGGTATTTCAATGGTTTGACACCGTTTTTTCCCGTTTTTTCGACCCTCTCGGTCTTCTATTGTTGTCTTTTGAAAATGAAAGTTTTTATTTCGAAAATTTACGATTACCTTTTGCCGAACTTTTTATTTACCAGACAGTATTTACTATTCTGGTATTTAATCAGTTTTTCGTGAAATTATTAATAAATCGTTTTGAGTTTCACTTTCTCTCATCGTTTATTTCTGTTCACTTTTTCCATCTTCCGGCAACTACATCGCATTGCTATAGCCTCGGACTACTAATCTGCACTTATATTTACCAGCAATGCTTCAAGC
The DNA here is from genome assembly GCA_963556195.1 of Sepiola atlantica. Lineage (NCBI taxonomy): Eukaryota > Metazoa > Mollusca > Cephalopoda > Sepiida > Sepiolidae > Sepiola > Sepiola atlantica. The sequence continues at coordinate 156,086,187 of OY744519.1, forward strand.
AAACTACAATCTCCTTTTATATATATATATATATATATATATATATATATATATATATATATATATATATATATATATATATATATATATATTCGTTTTTAATACTGAAACCGGCTTTTCTGTAAATGATTTAGGTGACTGAAATAGGAATTATTTAACAAAATTCATCTTTCAAGCTATTGTTGCCGTTTCTATGGCGAAAGTACGCATTAACAGTGATATGATAAAGTCATTTTTTGTGGTAATCACTCTAGACAAAGCATGAACCCACTTGATGTAAGGAGCTAGAAAAATACTGCTTCAAGGTAAAAAAATTAGTCAACGTTAAGTGTTAGATCGATAGATTCCGACCCAGAAAACAGCAATTCTTCGTCTTTTGTCAGTTAAGACTGATGGAAAAAAGTGATGGAGACGTAGTTGCCTGACTGAAGAAATTGGGGTTTGTGGCGAAACTTCAGAAGATCGATTATGTAGCGAGTTTGCAACCATTGTATCTGGAGGGGATTATTTGACCCTCTACCTCGAAATAAACGAGAGTGGCCAACTGGGTGTAGAGCAGATAGACTACTTATTAAAGGAGGCATTCCCAAATCGCGCGTTCACAGCCTATCGGAAGTGGATCGTTGTTAGATGGGCTGGCGAACAGGTTGGCATCAGACGGTTGGTCAGATTGGCCGGATTCAATAGAATTGGAAAGGCTTGCCAAACTCGTATTTATTACGGGGTTCTCTGATGCTATCTCTATTGAAATTGAATAGGTGCCAATAATTGCAACCCATACTATGGGAGATCTAATAGCTAGAGCAATGACTAAAGACCAAAAACCACCATGCCGTCGCAGCCGTGCGCCCACCTTGCTGTACAGCTGCAGTTCTTACCAAGAGAGGGTCTGGCACTGGTGTAACCTTCTACAGATGCAGCAGCAAAGGTCACATAGCAAGAGGCTGCTGAAGACACAGAACACATTGCTATTAATGTGGCAAGGTTTTACACTGAGCAAATACTGTTCTGGAAACAAGCCAGGGACAAGGCATCAGTGACAGAATCCCCCCTCTCAAGATGTAAATGCGGCACTCCAGGGAATTATCGCTAATGTTGTTGGAATACGGTGTTCAGCATTAATTAACACGGGCTGTTCACAGACAATAGTAGGTGCGAATCGATGTGGATCTTGGAAGATAGCAAGTGTAGACATCATAACTATTAGAGGGTCGTCCCGTACATGCTGTGGCAGTGGAGTGGTCACCCTTTCCACAGACGAAAACAATACTGCCAGGATCGATGTTGTGCGTGATAAACCACTGGGTTGTGATTTGTTGTTAGAGATCGATGTGATTAAGGCATTAGGAAGAAACACTGTTGGGCCTACAGGAGCGGTTTGGATCTGCGATGAGAAAGTCGCCACGTGTGGGGCCATCGCCATCAGTGAACCTGACATTACCACTACCTCTGACAATGGGAGAAAAGCATGGATCACGTCCTGGAAGAGGGTAAGTAACTGTTCACCTGTAGGACTGCGCAATGAAGTGTCTGAATATTGGGTTGTTTCAAAAATGTAATCAGAGTATGATCAGGAGTTCCGCGCATGCATGGACAAGGGTTGGCTCGTGACATACCGTAACATACCATGAACAAATGTTAGGACCTCCAAAGAGGTTGATGTTGTGCCACCATCAGTGGCTCTTGAACACAGTCCTTACCAAGTTAGAGAATATGTGTCGGTGAACGTGAATCACTGCACCACGAAATCTGGCCAGGTTCGGGTAATAGAAATAATCATTCCACAAGGCGTACTGGTGGATGGATTGCCCCGAGATGTGAAGGACCTGCACCCATGCTACAGTGTCTTTTCGTCGGAAGAAGATGCTGGCAGCACAACATCTCCAGAGAGCAAATAATAGAGTGTTATATGTGACCACGAAACAGAGACAGTATAGGACGACTTGCACACGCCTCCGAAGAAGCCATGCTTGTGCGAAGGGGCACCCAACAAAAACGACCACCGTCGGGTTGCCACTTTTGTGATCATGAGGACGGGGAGAGTGTGGTGTCAGTGTGGAGAGAGAGCAGGTATGTATATGCGAAGTAACCCAATTTGCATATTGAGTTTGAAAAACAATATTTTATTAATTAACTTGTTTTATTTTTTTTTTGATTAAATGATTGTTTTGATTTTAATATATACATATTGTTCAAATGTTCCTCTGTTTAGAGGGGCAGGCTTGATTTTCAACACATTGCGATCTGTTTCTTAATTGCAAGTGAAGCGGCATTTGTTTCTCTTCATTACGGTTTCATTTAGAACATAAATTTGTATAGAAATTACCAAAATATTCATGTTTATCAATCTATAAACCAGAAGATTTTATTTCATTTGTCAAGTTAGGAACGAAATATTCTGTGGCCGCTTCTAGTTACATAGAGATTTTAATTTTCTTTAATCATGTGAAAGTTCCCATTGCCAAGTGAATATGGCGACTGCTTGCAGATTCTAGGCTAACTCTGTGAACCAGTTTCGCGCCTTCCAACCGTCTAAAATTGTTACTTTCCTGCACCGATGAGAACAATAAGCTTGAAAGGCTAGTGTCTGTAGGTATAAATAATTTAATATCTACTTTTTATATATATATATATATATATATATATATATATATATATATATATATATAGAGAGAGAGAGAGAGAGAGAGAGAGAGAGAGAGAGAGGGGGAGAGAGAGAGAGAGAGAGAGAGAAGAGGTGGGGGTTGTTAATTATAAATAATAACCCTCACAGAACTCAAGTCCAGCTGCCTATCCTGACAGTCCACGCCTTTAACCATTCCGCTAGGCCACTATCACAGGGATGTAACTCTTATAAGAATTATATTGTTACTTCCCCTTAAAACGTCCCTATTTTGCGCTATGACTTAACGCACAGCCCGCGCCTGTAATCACTACGGGTGCCAATTTTCAAGGGATGTAACTCTTTAAAAAATATACGAGTTACTGTCACTGAAGACATCACAATATTCCTTTAAAAATATGACTTTTTACAAGAAAGGAATTTGGTTTTCAAAATTATTGCTAGAATAACATCATAAACATCTAATAGATAATAAAAATATTGTTTTTTAATTTTAATTAAAATCTTTCAAGAAGAGGGATTTTTTTTTATCTAATTGGTATTATTTTAGATTAACACTCTCTGTTAAATCACCCCCTCCTTGAAGTGAGATTCTACTTTTTTTAGGCGATGACCTGTGAACATTAAGAAAACTTCTCAGAAAATAAAAATAACCAAACAATTACTTTAGAATGATACTATGTGCTGTGTGTTGGGGGGATGGGTATCTTTTTACGCGATTACCTATGGTCTTACGCCATAGTCACTCGAGCTTAATATCAGTGGTAACAAATGCAATTGTCTGCTCTAAAACGCTAGAATGGCCCGGAAATGAGGGGTCATTTTACATTAAATTTATATACCGAACTGTAGGGACCTCCAATTGGTTGTGAACTATTTACCCCCCCCTATATATAACACGATGTAACTTTAATTTAGATTAAGATTATCAACAAAACTTTTTTACCATTCAAAAGAGGATACATTAAATAAACTGCTGATGATTTTTTAGAATTTTTTCCAGCATACGAAACTCATGAAAATGTGAAGTTAAAATGTTGTGTACTTTTTTTTACGTGATAAACTAACGTTCTTATGTATAAGCATTTATGTGCGCTGTGATAGGCACATTTTTAATAAATCTCGCATAAATCAAGTTATGGCCAGATCTTCACGAAATTTTCAATACTTATTCATTATAGGACTAATTTATCTTTAAAATGCTGTTTTCCTAAAATATATTAGGGAAAATATTTTTTTTACGTGATTCCCCCCCCCCTGTTTCATTTTATGAAATATTGAACGAAATATATTGTCATCCGGCGATTTTTTTTTCTTATATAAAACTAAACTCTTTTAAAAAACACATTGGATTAATTTTATTAAATTTTACGTAAACTGTTTTAGTAAACTGGTCCGTGAATGCACAAATAAAAAGTGGAAATAAAAGCAATATTATTATGTTTTGAATTTTTTTTTACCTTTTCTCAATAAAATATACTGTGATTTATTGAAATGCAAAAAAAAAAAAAGTTTTACGAAATAATTTTTATTTTCAGAGACATTTATTCATTTGATCGTATTGATCGAGTTTATCGGTTTTAAACATCATTTTTGAACATATTTGTGTTCGAAATTTTTCAAAATATTTTAATATAATATAGCCCGAAGTATTATGAATCGTAAAAGACAAAAGTTGTGGCGGATGTCATATTATGTACTTGGAAAAAACTACTTCATTTGCTAGAAGTAAGAAAATTTTTTTGCACTAACTGATTTTGCCGCAACTATTGAACGCAATACTAGCCATAATTAACACGTCAATTTTTAAAGTGAAATTGTCCCACGCGCATGCGCATACATTTTTAGAGTAAAATTGGTGCACGCCGCACGCTAACTTGTAAACAGTAACACTAATAAGAAAAAACGTTGACAAAAGTAATTATTATTATTATTATTATTATTATTATTATTATTATTATTATTATTATTATTATATATTTATAATACTTTTTATCATTTTTCTTTTTTCAAATTAAAATGTTTATCCATTTCGAAATATAAACTTATTTTTACTTTGAATTTTTATTATTCAATTGACGAATAAATGGTTAAAACAAACCGTTAATTTTGTTTACACCATAGTAGTAAAGTAATTTGTTTCACTTCTGTTCATCCGTACATAGATAATATCTTGCCATGTCTCACGCGATGTTTAGTAAACACTACCCCGTGTGTCGTAAAACAAGAAAATTTCGTAGTTTCATCGGACAATGAAGAAGGGTTTCTTTCAGAATTTGATAATGTAACCTTTAACTAAACTATTTTACTTTAAAACAAGTATAACTTTATTTGAGAGAGTTTTTTTTGCAATCGGTAAAGCAAAACGAATGTATGACTTCTTAACGTACACATGAAATAGTGACGTCACCGTTCTTCACATGCAATTGGAGGTCCCTACCGAACTGTTCACTCTAAATTATTAATGTGTTTTCTTCTTTCCACTAAGTTTTTAGCGTGTTCACACGTAATCGCCTAAAAAAAGTAGAATCTCATGTTTAGAAATAAAATATTCCTTTTTATCAAACATTTTTACTTAAATGATGATAATTCAGATTTTTATGATGTCACCTGGGCAATAATTGCGACAACGAAATTCCTTTTTTCTTTTCTTGCAAAAGTTACATCTCTGACAGACAGCGACTGAAAATATATGTCAAGGGAAGTAACTCTATCTATTTTTGCAAGAGTTAGCTTCCTGGGAGGTTTGCGTAGTTCTGTAGTTATAAGCACAGATTGTGGTTAATAGCACATCTATAAAAGAAACAAGCTGAAAAAGCAGTTATATCTTCAAGGGAGGTAACTATAATACTGTTACTGGAGAGTGCTTACTCAGCTGAGGTTGTTAATCTACAAATTTACTTATTTATTTATTTGAAAATCTAAATGGACGATTATATCACTTGATCATTCTCCCGTTCACGAAAGTATCGCCCTTCTGGCGCAATCTTCTACCTTTATAAGAGTCAAAGATGTCCCTAAATAAAGTACTGTTGTCATATCTGGGTAGGTGCCGATCAGAGCAGTCGTTCCCGTTTAACAGAGTACAAAAGCGACTTCGAACTCTAGTGGGTGATGTTCTCTTCTCTTATCTACAGCCTCTTTCTCACAGAAGAGACGTTGCTAGTCTTTCTCTATTCTATTGTTACTTTCATTGCAGGTGCTCGACTGACTATGACACCCCCCCTCTGCCAAGTATTCATAAAAAAACTCGTCTCGATACAACCACTGTCAACAAATTGCCGTGCTCTCTCTCTGCGCCTAGAACTTAGCGGAACTTCCATGAGCAAAGTTTCTTTCATAGAACTTCCCATCTGTGGGACACAGTACCACAGGGTTGCTTCCAGGCTGACTATAACATTACTGTTATCAAGTCCAATGTAAACAAAATTTTGCCGAGCCGTCCTTTTGAATAATAAATTTCTCTCACAACCATCGTTACCAACCCCGATCGATGTATCACTGTGTAAATGTCGAACCAATAACACTTATCCTCGAGTGGCCTTTGGCCCTTGATAAGTGGTGACTCGTTTGTAAAAGAAAATCCAATTTGTTGCTGAAGTTACAGGACGCTCGTGTCAAAGAGGTCGTTAATGAACGGAGGATAACTAGGTTTCACTAAGCAAATAAGCATGAAACCAAACGAAAATTTAGGACGCTGAACACATACGCAATTCATGAGACGAATGAATTGAACATATCTTTATCTTTAATAACAACAAAAATATTATCATTTTTAAAGTTTCTGACTTAAGAGAAGTGATAACATTTTTTCTAGCGCAATTTAAGATATAATAACGACGTAAAGGGATATTCATAAACATTTAATTTAACATAAATTCACATTTTTAAAGGAACTTAGTATTTTGGTTGTAAGAACAGAATAGTTAGCAACGTTTCTCTCCGCTTCCTTATGTTTATTATTATTTACAAACCCATTCTTAATATGAAGAGGGCGGGAGACGTTGGTGAATATTCTTAACCTTCAGAGTATTTTTTTGTTGTTGCTAACTTGCATGAAAAAGCAACAACTCAATAATGGGACAAACGAACTCTAAAGTAACCCTAACACAAACCCTAACTCCAACACTAACACTAATTCTTAAGTAACAGATTCAAGGAAAAGCGATGGAACTAAATTTTAAAAATTGGTAGTACACACAGACACACATGTATAGAGTGAGTTTGAATTACCTACTAGACATCATCCTTGGGTGTCTTCGGTCTCTCTGTACAAGGGGTTGTCAGGATAACCTGACATGAGAATACTTCCCCATAAAAGTTAACCCTGACCAAATATTCAAAATAACATAGTATTCGAAGCCCAAATAAGATCCCCTCGACACGGCTATACACTGGTTCATATGAGGAATGGTACGCCGTTTCCAAGTAATGTTACCTCAAGTAACATCACTTAGCTGGATACTCCACCAGACTAGATTAATTCTTGTCCTATACTCCGGTAAGACCAAGAGACCACATGAAAGATAAACTATGACATAATTCACTGATCAGTTGGGGAGAGGAAAATTAATATTCTGAACTTCTTTACGAACTTAACGTTTGACAGGTAAAGCAAAAGCTTAATGGAATATTCATATATCTATGTATCTCATATCGAGATTAAGTGTTAGTCTCAGGAAGGGGCCCCATGATATCTGAGAACTTCGACTGAAGAACAATGAAACAAAAACACACACACATATATATATATATATATATATATATATATATATATATATATATATATATATAACACATTCTCTTTAAAATAATCGCTAAATCTTTGTGAATATCTTTACTTTGTTAACCATTCTTTATATTATACTTTTAAAACTACAAATTGAATAATCGTATAGAATGATATTTTTTGTTCATGCCTTCATCCCGAGCTACCGAACCCTAACCCTAACCCTATACCCTAACCCTATACCCTAACCCTAACTCTAACTCTAACCCTAATCCTAACCCTAACCTAAACCATAAACCTAACCTTAACCCGGCGGGGTTAGCAACGATGGATTTTTATTTCTACTTAACACGATCACAGACAGTTTTATTTACAAAGGGTCTTGTCTTGTAAAAAAAATGAATACATTGTTTTGTTTACAGACCATTTTATTTAAGCAAACCTTTTTTTTTCTAATTACAAGTGTGCGTATAACAAAACGTGCTTGTGAATAAAGCTTCTTTTTCGCTATTTGTCAGACATTTTGCAAATAAAATCTTTTCGTTAAAGTAGTAACACTTTTTTCTTAAATAAGACTCGTTCTTTAATTGAAAAAATCTGTAAATAAAAACTCTTTTCAATGGAAATTCTGCGAAACAATGTTATAATTGTTTACAATTCAACTGGAGGTAAAAGTTTTTAGAAATCGGCGTTACAGCAAAATGTGACTTTTTGCTCATTCTGAGGTACCTCACGTCCATTTGTTTCAAAAGTAGGCTAATGAGATAAATAGTTTAAGCTTTATTTTCGAGATATGTAAATGTATATCCCGAAGATGTGAGAGTTTGAAAATGTAGAATTTTATTTCTTATTAAGAACGTAAACAATTGAAGATGTGAAGAGGGTTCCCGAAAAATTCCGGGTCGAATTAAGTATTATTTGAAAGAACGAACTCTACTTTCTTTTTATTCTTCCTGTTCTTGTTCTTGTTATTCTTTTTCATCCTATTTCTTCTTTTTGTCTTCTTCTTCATCCTTATTTTCTTCTTCTTTTCGTCTTCTTCTATTTCATCTTCTTCTTCTTCATATTTTTCTTCATTATATTCGTATTCTTATTTTTATTCTTATTCTTCTTTTTCTTTTTGTTTAAGAGGACATCGATCATCTTAACCCATAAAATTGTATGGATTGAGCACCATGTAATGTTCAAGCGTCTGTATCTGTAGCGAAGCATGCATTCGACCGATGCTTTAACAACTTTGACTTTTGTCTCATTATTGCTAGCAGCTTTCCAGATGTTGTTGAAAGGGTTCATTGTCCTCCACGCCTGCCCAATACGCGTATTCATATCATAATCAAAGTCAGTTAATCATCGTAGATATTTGAAGTCCTGAGAAAGTTCTATAGGTAAACTAACGTACGAGACCAGAGTGGCGGTTGTTGAGGGGTCCAGATGCTACGAAATACAATTTTGTGAAAAAAAAAACATAGTTTAAAGTGAAAAGAAATATTGGCTCGCCCGAATCAAACAATGACCAACCCGACAAGATAATTGTATATATTATATATTTATTTTTGAAAATGTTTTGTAATAATAAAAATAATTAAAATAATTAAACAAGCATATATTTATACAAATAAACACGACATTATTGATCAAAAGAGAGTGACGTTGGTGAATTTGATACGGACACGTCCTGACAACTCGGGGTGTCGTGTTCGAGTACTGCTCTATCCATAGCACAAATGTCGCTAGAAATGTTGGCAATCTTCACATTGTCTGTAGTGTGAGTACTTGATTTTATTTAGAGAACCAACTCCAACAAAATAAATCAATTTAAAAAAAGAATCATAAATAGTGTTTTTATGGCTCCAAGTCGTTCACTCAACACAGAAGACACCGAGTAACCCTTGATCTTTACATTGATAGGTTGATACTATGTTCTGATTGCAGTGATCAAGGTTCGGCTCCTTCCGTTGGCATTCTATCGAAATGACTTTCTGTGTTGATCCAAGGACGTTGGGTACGATGAGTGGTGATCCGAACGTGAATCCTAATTCTGTACAAGCTATGTTCGACACGAGAGAACTCTGGACCTCGTCGTAGCAGACGTGCAGCCAACCGCGAACTGTCATGATACTGAGAATGCCGGATGTAAAGTTGCCGCGAACTTCTTTTTTATGGAGGGTAATCCGATCTGGGCGATGTTCTGTTAAATAGAAGAAAATAACTGAGCACATTCATCACACTAAAAGAGCACAAGGATAACATACCAAATGTCCAATCTCGCAGATCATTTAATCCTACAAAAACCAATGTATGAATAATAAGTATGTTAACCCAGTAAATAGAAACACAAAGTCCACCCCCTATCAATCAAGATTCTAGACAAAAGTGTTAGTATAATAATGTGTTAATTTTAATCTTCGTATGATGACATACATACATTTCAAAAAGTGATATTCATTTTATCGATTTAAAGAATATTTAACTGACAGTTATTTTATGGTTAGAATACAGAATACTTAATGTATTTGTACGATTAAATTGCTAAAATGTCATAGCAAGAAATAAAGAAAGGAAATTTATATATGTTTGTATGCGATGCTATTAACTAAATTAGGTAAGAAATACATATGCTGTCAAATACAAAGAGAAAATGAGTCAGGATCGTGTATTACACTAAAAGACCACAAAGAAAACTTTGCAAATAAATTATCTTGTAAATAATTATCTTTACTCTGATTTAATAGTTATAATAAAATGTATTGTTTAAACAGTCGTACATATGGATGAACATTGTTAAGCATTTATTTTCGAATTGTGATCATAATATTTAAAAATATTAATTATGGTATCAATTTATAATTTACTGAATATTCATTTATTTTGGAATTAAATTACTACAATTTTAAAGAATGAAATAAAGAAGAGAATTATTCGTTTTAATTATTTAAAGGATATTAGTTGACAACGCTAATTATAATTACTAAAATAGAAAGAGAAATACTTTCTAAACAGTATTGAACCTGATCAACCTTTATTATTTAAAAGTAAATATGATTTTCAACAGTAAATTATACAGATTGATGCATATTGATATAGATGTATAACGTATGTTTAGTAACAACTCAATTAAAGAAAAAAGATATTTAAAAATGTAAGTAAACTTTACAACATATATATGAAAAGAATGTTGTAGTTTGATTGAAGCATGATGCGTAATATGTAATAAGTATTATTAAAGGGCTGAGACAATACGTTGGTTATGTGACACTGTAGGTACGTGAAATGATAAACAATAAAATAGTTACAATATTGCGGAATCAATAATTTTCAAATAATTTTATCATATATATCAGTGTTAAGTTCGGACCGTGATGGTAGGGTGGTGTGTCTTCTTTTTTTGTTTTTTAATTGAAATTTTCGGGAGAATCCCCCATCCTCAGAAAATATATTCACTCGTCAGTGTGTGGCTGGGCCGGAAATTACGGTTTGATTAGGTTCGCAGAAACTTTTTTTTAACGTTGAGGTGTGACTAGATTAATTGGTTAGGTGTAGTTTAATATTGTTAACTTATTTTGTCAGTGATAGTATTATTATTATTATTATTATTATTATTATTATTATTATTATTATTATTATTATTATTATTATTGTGTGTGTAGTGTTTTGGATTGCTCTCCTTAATTATTATTGTTGGAGCCATGTGCGTGGTATTTGACGTATTGTGCGTCCGATTGGGGACGGGAGGTGACTCAAACGGATTAAGCTGTGCTTATTGGAGTTATGTCCCTTAAAAGTTTTAACTAGTTTGACTCATCCCATTAATTGCTTTATTTATTTATCTTCGTTCTCGTTTTATTTGTTTATTTAATATTATTGCAGTAGGTAATCGTTTGTTATAATGTGCAGAGTGTGTTTGCCGTATGTGATTATACTAAGATGTTGAAATTGATCTCTGCTCTGTTGTTTAATCTCGGGTTAAATTTTCTGATTAGTGTTGATTCTTTAAGTCTGAGGTTGCCCTGGTCTCTTTCGGTAGCCAATATCTTGACTCGTATGTCTTTGGTGGGGATGTATGTGTTTTGTATATATATATATATATATATATATATATATATATACATATATATATATATATATATATATATATATATATATATATATATATATATATATATATATGTGTGTGTGTGTGGGTGTGTGTGTGTGTGCGTGATGGCCGACTGAATCGATTCTCGTGGATAAAATGCAGGGTTCAATTTAAATCTCCGTACAGGTTCTTGAGTTGAAGATAAAGATTCTCAAGTTCTACTAAAAAGTTACCATTGTCAAAGAGAAACATTTGAAGGTTACATCAGCTGAAAAGTTGTGAATATAACAACCAGAATGAGAATAGTAGTCCGAATAATACATACAATACAACAATTCCCAAGTTTTATTTGAAGTGTCCCGAATTCAAAAAAGTTGCTCCTAAAGAAGGACGGAGGTTACACTGGCTGAAACGTTGTGAATGTATCAAACAAGTGTGTTTCTAAACGGGCCACATGGTTTGCATAGTTGCGTTTAGGACTACAAATAGCAATTATGATAGTTGACTGTTCTATCGTTCGATGCCACTATTCGAAACTGATTCTCATCGCTTGTCATTATTGGGGTGTTTATTACTCAGTCGCTTTATGCGTTTGTTTCATTGTTTCACTTTCTCGAAGGAGATTTCTGACACCAACGCGTAAAAAAATAGCGGATGTGTGTCAAGTAGCCACTCTTACCCAGTCAAGTCTCTCCTCGGGAAAACGCGTGTGAGGTTAAGTTTCAAGTATAATTGGGTATCAAGGGCACCAGTTGGCACGTGAGGGGTGGCATGACCCCATTTTAGTTAGCTTTTAGAACTGCGTCATATCATATCTTCATATAATATCATATATAAGATATGAAGAAAAGCGAGTCTGTTTTTTATGTTTGTCAACGATAGCATTTAAACTGTAAATCAATATTTAATTATGACTCGCCAATTTTTATTTATTATTGGTGCAACATGTACTTTGCAATATAAAACTACTTGGTATTAATTTATTTCAATAAATTTTTTATTCCGACTCGGAAAATCACTAATTAGGAGACAGTTTCAATAATAAACTAATAAGATAAATAAGTTTACATCATAAATGTAAACAAGTTTTTAACATTTATTGATCTATTTCAGCTATCAGATAAACAATTATGTGTTTAAATTAAATGTTACACTATTTATTTCTTAAAACGTTTGTATATCATAATATTATTTAAAATACTAGGAATTCTAAAGTATCCCTCTTTCGTACAAGGTCGGATTGATTTTGCTAGTACATTAATAAAAATTAAGAAACGTAATTTGTGCTTTTCTCTCGTCAACTTACCTTTTATAATTACATAGTTGTTTATAATTTTTAAATTACTATTAATCTATTTAAATAAGAGATTCCATAGCGTAAATTAAAATCATTTCTAATCTGCTTGCGAGTGACAAAAACATAGATACGCTTCTACCATTCGCACAAACTGCAGGTGTTTCTGTATATCTGCTTGCTCGCTGAATTAGCATCTTTGAGTCTTATCGTTCTATGATTGATTAGCTGGAGTTGCTCATTGAGATACTTGAAACCAAAGTATTAAATAGTAAACATGCCATTTATAAGTTCTTGTAACAACGCATTTATTTATATAAATAGATATTAATATTTTTCTAATTTCGATATTTTTAATAAAATCGCCAAGAAATGAACAAAAAGATGGAAATAAATTCGCTGTGTATGTGTGTGCGCGCGTGTGTCTAGATGTGCGTGGTTTCTATATTTTTTACTTACTAAAAACAATAAATACTTGTGACGTCGTTCTCTACCGAGAGGAAGCAGTCAGAAACGCTTTCCCCTTCCTCTATATGATGTCGCTAACAAGAGACAGAGACAGAGAAAGAGAAAGAGAGAAGGAGATCAGTCAGTCACAATTTTCAGAAATAGTTCTTATGTTTGTGTATTTTCCCTGAAAATGTACCCAAATACTTTTAAAACATTTAATACGTTATCCTTTTTGTACTAAATAACTTTAATTAATTACTATTAATATCGACAAAAATATTGAATATATATGGAATAAACAGAACGCAGAAATTAAGAATCAGTAACAGCAAACATCAAGAAATTATAAAGTGTTTAAAATATAGGAATGGAAAGAGTTATTCGTGCCTTTCATCTTTACGATACATATATATATATATATATATATATATATATATATATATATATATATATATATATATATATATATATATATACAGTATTTTAAAATACTATTTATTTAAATAGCACGAACCCGTTTTGATGGGGATATAATAGTGATGAATAAAAAAAATAATTTTCGCATTTATTCCTTTAGATAAATTAGTGAATTTGAGAAAATAGAAAAATGAAAGCCCTTTATTAATAAATATTCCCAAAATTCTGTTTTTTTATCATTTCAAAAGATTTTAGGGCCCATAATAAGAGCACATCCTCCCATTTGAAGATTCAAATATTTCAGATTCAATGTATTACTATCGCTTGCTGGGGGAGTGTGAATTCGGTGATCCGCGCCGTGGAGACGTCTTTGGAAGAGATGTTAGCGTTTTGGCACGGTACCCAGCCCCCCCGGTAGCAGCCATAGGAATACCCCTTTAATGACAGGGTTAATTTTACCCAGTTGGGTACTTGGTCAGTTGGCGGGGCAGCGTTATTGGTATCGCTTCATTAATTCTCTCCTGCGAATTAATCATCTGCTGAAATGAAACCATCCGCTTCTTGAAATTAAAGACATGTAATGATGTAAGTAACCATTTTATATATCAAAAATATAATTAAATACATTTAAAAAAGAAACAATTACATCTCGAAGAATCAGTTTGCTTTCTGTGTTTAATACGTGGCGTCAAGCACACAATCAAACACCAGACTGCTTCATTAATTATCTCCTGAGAATTATCCATAATAATATAATGGATTTAGATCAAACTAAGAATCATTATTCAAGACTAGGATTATATATTGATTTTAATCTTTGTATATGGACATAAAATACATTTCAAACGATGATATCCGTTTCATTGATTTGAAGAATACTTAACTGACAATTATTTTTACAGTAAGAATACATAATATTTATTGTTCTTTTACAATCATCTATCTTGCAGATTATTATATTTACGCTATGTAATACTGAAAATCAAATGTATTTTTGAAACGTGCGTGCATATAGATAAACTTTTCTAAACATAGATTTTAAAATTGTGATTATATTTAAAATATTAATTATGTTATCCATGTGCTATTCACTTAATAATGATTTATTTTAGAATTAAATAGCTAATATTTTAGAGAAAGAAATAAAGAAGAAAAAGATTTTATTTATTCATGTAAAATATATTTAGCTGACAATGACAATAATTTTTACAGTATTGGATCTTAGCGGCATTTATTATTTAAAAATAAATATTAATTTTAACAGTAAATTATACAAATTGATGCACAAAACACCGTATATTTTACACAAGCTCTCTCTAGTTTTAAATAATGCATCAAACAATGTTTTAGTATAAAACAATTAATAGAAAAGTATTATATTTAATTAAGTTTGATTTGGTTTTTCGGTACTTGCACATATTAATCCCCACGCTAAGTTTGACTTTGACCTAAACCATAACATTTTCCCTAAACCCTAACCTTTACCCTAACCCTAACCCTAACCCTAACCCTAACCCTAACCATAACTCTACATCTTACGTTAACCTTTACTCTAATCCTAAGGACGGGGTCAAAATTAGCGTGGATCCTAATTTATGAAAACACCGGGTTTTTAAAAATATATTTGCATGCATAGGATTAACTCCGAAACTTATTAACTTACATTTATTTATTTTTTAACACAGTTTCTAGGCGTAAGGGATAGTAATGTGAGTTATATTTTGTTTAATTTAATCTCACGCAAAAGGAGTAAAAGAGTATGGATTTCCTTCGTGAAAACTCAGATAGTTCAGTTTTTTTTGTGAAATGTTTACAATAGATATTAGACATCAATTAATAAATATTCTCCAAATTTCAGTTTGTTTGAAGTATTTTAAAGGGTTTAGGGGCTATAGTACTATTGAAAATTCAAATATATCAGATTTTCTTTGAATTTTTTCTATAGTTATGAGAAATCAATAAAGCAAAGTTTCCTGAATTTCAATTTCTTCTTAATACCCCTTAAATTTTAGACATTTTCTAGAATCAAAATAGTGTAATGGATGTTGATGAAAAGTGGGCTAATAATTCTAGACATAAAGGTTTGTATAATTATATGTTATTCTTTGTTTGGGAACATAAAATTATTGTAAAACTGCTTTGTTTTGGGGAATTAATTTTATCCTTCCTGGGGCGGATATTTTACCCTTTCTGTGACGGGTATTCATCTAGTAGTGCATACAACGCAGTTTTAATTTAAACAATAAAACAAAAATGTCTTACGTTTTTTCGGCTTTTCTTCTGTCTTCGCGGCGGTAGAATTATTCAGGGCTTCTAAAATTTCTTCCACTTTGGATATTTGCCACCGAATCAATTTTGAATCTTCAGAGTCTATCTTGCATTGGGTACTCGGACTTTTGGACTTACTGTCGGCCATTCCTGGGGGTAATTGGTCACCCGGTGGTATATCCGATCGGCGACCCATTATCCGTTTATAAATAAGATATGTGGCATTTATGCTTTCGTTAAGGTTTCGAGCAGTCATCTTCACCTCTCGAAGTATATGCGGGATCCAAATCGTGCTTCCGGAGAGGGCCTCCACGAGCGTAACCACATGCGCCGTGTGGTTCCGAGAGGCTTCCAGATATTCTGACGTGTACACCAAGTTTTCATTAAGTTCTTCTGCTCGGTGGTCTATCATATCTAGTTTATCGGAGATTTTCTCGAATTCTGACTTTAGATCGACTGAACCGAGTTTTGCTATCTCTGTAGGGCATTGAGGACCGTCGGCTATTCGGGTCGCCTGGTCTGCGCTCGTCCTCGGCAACACATTATTGCTTTTTGTCCTGTCCATTAACATCGATATATCCATTACTATACTGTCTTGCCGTTCGGTCAAATACTCAACCATGTTTTTCAGGTAATTCACTCCCTCATTCATTGTGTCCTGGTTCACCATAGTGTTGCTTAACGTGGTGTTTATCTCAGCCACGCTGTCGCGTAGCGTGGCAACATTTTGATTCGTTAGTTCGGTGATGTTATTGACTTCATCGAAACGTTCGGCTACGGTTTGATTAAGTATAGCGAACCCTTTCTCTATGTACACATGCAGATTGTGCACGGTTACCGAATCGTTAACTAAGTTATCAATCACACCTGGAGTGCTAACAGGAGACAGCGGAATTGCTTCTTCCGTTGTGTTGTACTCAACCACAGAATCTTTTTTCTCTGTATTACCTGTTCCGTTCAGACTCTTATACGACTCACCGACACTTTCAACTGGTACTGACTTGTGGCTTTCACGGGGAAGTTCTCTGAAGACTCCAATGTTTCTGTTCCTATAATCTAAGAATTCTTTATTGAGAGCTAATATACTATTACGGACGCTACGAGTCTCCATGTCGACGTGTGACACCTCGGCGTGCAGGCTATTCATGACGATATTAACAGCCTGTAAGTTTTTTGTGACGTGTCTAAACTGTCTTGATAAATAAACCTGCAAGCTGTTGACCCCCCTTTCCAAAGATAACATTCTAGTGCTCAGCGTGTTAAATTTAACATCAACGATTTGAAGCATCGAACGAATGATACTGTCCTCAAATTCAATACCTATCGATTCGGCGCTTATGGCTTGATCAGGGGAACCCCCATAAACTGGATGGTATTCCGGTGAGGGGTGCGATTGAGCTGGAAAGTCTTGAAACGTCTCGATTCTCCCAGGATAACGAATTTGTTTTGCTAGGGCATATATCGACAGTAAAAATGATGTAAATAAAATTTTATAAATAATAGTCATTTTGAACGTTTTCGTATATGCCGAAATTAATCCGGCCAGTGATGTTATTGTGGAAATGAATAAAATAATATTATAAATAGTCGTTTGTGGTCATCGATCTCCAATATGGCTTCCAGCTAATAAAGAAACAAATTGAATCTATGCCGGATATCAAGATTCAGTTTTAACACGTGCAGTTCAGATATCACAAAGAAATTATATTACAAAAATGGGAAGATCTGTGAAAACTAAATACTTGGTGTTAAATGTTTAACTAGTTCTTGTAAAACAAAATATCCACTTTTTTGTCTATCAATAATTTATTTATTCATAATTTCTTGATCAAGGTCCGTCTTTAAGAAGTTTTGTTTTTAATTCAATCTATTGTCGCATGGAAGACTTGGACATATTCCAAGTGTTTTTGTGTATTCTCTCATTCGCCTAATTATGTGTGTTTATGAGAAACTTTTTCTTTTGTTCTTCTGAGTTTCCAAATTTCCATCACTGATCTGAAAATATAGGAAAAAAACAAAAGCAATTGAAATATTGCATTTCGAATACATTTTATTGAAAAGAATATTTAATCCGGGTATACATTCAATTTTTTAGTATTGATATAAATAGGGAGTAGGCGGTATTATTTCACTTCAGAAAAAGTATCCCCACGTTAATAATTGTAAGATATAGAAAAAATAACAAAAGCAGTTGAAATGTTGTATTTCGAATACATTTTATTAAAATAATATTTAATCCGGATATACATTCAATGTTTAGTATTAATATAAACAAAGAGTAGGCGGTATTATTTCACTAAAGAAAAAGTAGCCCGACGGTTACTAATCGTAAAATATCGAAAACTATCAAAAACAGTTTAAACTGGTAAATTTGTTATTGTGTGACATTAATTAGATACAGAGGTGTGAAGATAACATTTAAAACAGTATTTTCCTCATAATGTTAAAGTAAGCATGAGTTTAAAGTGGTGGAAAATTCAATTAGTAATAAAAAACATATTAAGGTATGTTGCGTCATAGACATGTATTTGTCAAATATAATATGGTGTCAAAACGTAAAAAAATAAAGAAATTGAATGTTGAAGTAAAATATTAGAACTACATCTTATATAAAAAGTGAGACCAGCTAAAATTTGCAGATTCTTAAATTGGGATTGCTATTTCTATTCCGCCATCAAGACCAGGCGTACACCGGACAAGTCTCTTAGATCAACAAAAATGTATATCAAATACATTTACTTGAAAAAATATTTTATCCGGATAGCCATTTCATTTTTTTCGTATTGCTATAGTGGAATATATTATTACCCTACTGAAAAAGGACACCGACACTGAAAATATAGACAAACAACAAAAAGTTAAAATATTGCCATTTGTTATTGTTTAGAAATTTTACGTGCGGTTGTGTGTGAAAATAATATTTTAAACGGCATTTCCAACATAAGGCTAGAGTAAGCATAATGTTAGTGCAGTTGAAAATTCTATTAGAAGTTAACAGAATCGAGTTAAGGTTACTTTTTATTTTGTGTTTATGTACTAACGAGTCACTGCTAATCAATACCTAAAGACCCCCTGGGGATAAAGGTTAAAGAGTTTGTCAGGTGGCGGTGAGAAAACACCTTAAGAATTGGTAGAGATGGATGAAACTGGGCATAGTATGATGATTGAAGACGATGGAACAATAAAAATGTATTAACATTGGACTTGAAAACAATGTTGTAGTAATCTTGGAAGTAACCCTCTGGAATTGTGTTCCACAGACAAGTAGCTCTTGGAAACAAACTTTGCTCATGGTAGTTCCATTTAGTTTAGAGGTATACACAGACAGAAAAGGAAAATTAAGTACTTGTAAAATTTTTAGGCATTTCGTCGGCATATTCTTGCTGTTTACGTAAATAGCTAGAAGATGATGATGTGCTTAGCTAGTCAGATTGAGAAAAAGCAGGGGACAAGTTTCAATTATGAATCGAGTAAATTGTTAAATTCCTTTGCGCTAATGTCAACAGAAAACTTTAAATATTTAGGAAACTGAAAACAAACTTTCTTGTAAACCATACATCTAAACCTTCATGTTTTGTGGGCTACGGCGTTGTCTAATTGTGGAAATAATTATATATACTAGCAAATATATGCTCCCTCCGGTTGCATATTTTTGCGAAGCTGCCGCGTCAGAAATTAACGCTGACGTGTAAACTGATGTAGCGTTAGTCATATTTCTTGGGTGGTTAGACGTTGATATTCTTTACTTATGATCAAGTATATTTGTAGATGTAAGTAAAGAAAAAGAAATTTCGACCACACACCGATTTTTGTGTTACCCTTCTCCATAAGTAGAAATATTTTTAATAATTTTTAAATAAATATTTATTTTAATTAAAGAATTTGATTCAGTAAAATTGTTAAAATCAACAATTTAAAAAACTGAATACAGCAAACAGTATTTTTTGAATTGGAAGAAAGGAGTACATAAAATAAAACAAAAAAAAATCTGTATTGTTTTACTGTAGGATCTGTGCTGAATTTGACGATGACCCAAACACTAACCCTAACACCCACTTTGACTCTGACCCTAACACTAACGATGGAATCAAAGTAAGCGCGGGTCCTAAAGTGTAAAAGCACCAAAAAATCAAATATAGTGAACATGGTTACTTATGTAAATGGTATCGGAAAGAAAGTTTATCTAATTAAATTTGTTAGAATGTGTGTGTGTTTGTGTGGGTTTTTTTAGTAGTAATTTTTAAATCGATTTTTATTTAAATTAAAAAATGTGATTCAATAAAATTGTTAAAATCAACAATTTAAAAAGAAAAACTAAATACAGCGAACAGTATTTTTCGAATCGGAACAAAAGTGTTTATAAAATGAAACAATGTAAAAATCCGTACTCATTTATGTGTGTGTGTGTGCGCGCGCGTGTGTGTTTTTAATGACCTTTTTTAATTAAACAATATGTTTCTAAAATCAGTTATATTATTTTTGTTGTTGACAGAAAAGAAAAAAAATGTTTTAATAAATAAAACATGGAATAATTGTTAATTATAACACGGTAATACCAGCGTTTGTTTACAAATTACGCGATTGTATTGCGGCGCAGGCCCTGTATAATGTGTGTGTGTTTTAATAGTAATTTTTTAATCAATTATTATTTTAATGAAACAATTTGATTCAGTGAATTTGTGTTTTAAAACATAATGGTTTATAACATTAAGAAAATAAACTAACTTAGAACGGTTTAAAAACAAGGAGTTAACGATGGCTGTTTATTCAGTTGCGCCATATTTAATTAGCGGAGGGAGGGAGAGAGGACACCACTGATTAAACAGCCAATGACTTTGCAATTTTAACTCGCCGTTGAAATGGTTTAGAAACACGCCGGTTATTATGAAAATGGCTTTAATTAATTGTATGAATAATGTTTATTAATATAACCTTATCGGAAAATATTGTAAATACATATGTAAATTTGATAATAGCAGTTATAAGTGTATATTTGTAAATATGAATTTAATTGAAGGTTTAAAGGAATGACTTATGTTAATGGCAAAACACCTCTGGTGTCTGAACGACTTTTGATGACAGTATATAAAGAATTTCAAAAAGATAGTTTCAGTAAAATAGTCATACTGGAGTTTCGGCTTCAGTCAGACAGACAGATACATACACTTCATTATTAATATATATATATATATATATATATATATATATATATATATATATATATATAATGTTTACCATTTATATCTCAATAAACATCGAGTGCGAACGTAGCTAAGCCTAATTTTTTCCCGTAATTTTGTATGTGTTTTTACTGAATTGATCTGTTCTCCTTCCTTTCGATTTGGTTTCTAAACCCCGTTTTCTTGTTGTACAATAATTCAGCTTTGTACATTAAATTTTTTAAACATAACTCAATCCCTAAACTAATGGCTATTTAAGAATGTATTGTGAGATGCATATGTATAAGAAGAACGCCGTAGGGAACAAACGAATATTATCTCAGCGTTAGTCTAATAATAAATGGCCTAATGACTAATGTTTGACGTAAATGTCCTAAGGGGTCTCAGAATGCGTCATGAGAAAAGAGAAATCGCGCGAGTGTGTGTCATCTTTAAGGTGTCTGATGACTAGCACCCTCTTTTGGTGAAAGAACATTTCCTTTCTCACGGATCCTAAATGGATCAAGTGCACTTGAGTCAAGACTTGAGCTTCATATTCGGCCATCTTTTTTTCCGTTTCTGACTAACAAACGAGTCATTCCCGTTTCACATTCAGTAAAACTCAATTCCAACGAAGAATTTGCTTTCAAAAATAAAAGATCAACTTTACGAGATTAATGTAGTTTGCTGTAAGCATTGTTTAATGTGTATATAAAGGCACATACATTAGAAGGCGATACAATGTAGAGGTGTAACGGATAGAGACAAATTGAAGCAAATTAAGATATATAGGTGTTGAATGAGTCAAGCAGTTCCACCTTATTATCAATTTGTAATTTCATTGTCACATTTTTTTCATATATATGCAAGTGTTTTGTCGATATTAACAGTAATTAATTGAATTGATTTAATAAAAGGATAAATTATTAAACCTTTTCTTTAAAATATTTGCTGATTAATTTTCAAAGGTAATTCTAAATATAACTTACTAAAAATAATGGTATACGTTAGCGAGAAACGGGAGAAAAGAGCACACACACGCACTGGAATGTATTTCCTCTTATTTTTTTATTACAAATAAATGCTAATGTTAAGCTATTTATATGAATAAATACGAAAGTTGTCTTCTTTAAGAAGACGGCTTAAAAAGAATTTGATTACATTGGACTTGAAAACAACTATATTGAAGTCAACTGGGAATCAGGCTTGCGGTATTGTGCTTCACAGTTTGGTATTTCTCGGAAATAAACTTTTTTCATAGTAGATTAGTTTAGTTTTAGATACAGAAGGAGAAAGTGGAATTATTTACCACGATTGTAGATAGACGAGTTTTGTTGTGAATGTGTTACAGGGGGGAGGAACCATAGATTGAAGCTCAGTCAAGCACCTAGCATGAAAATAACGATAGAGCAGAGAAAGACTAGCAACATCTCTTCTAGGAGAAAGTGACTCAAGGGAAAAGAATAGGACACCTCCATCAGATCTGCTAGTCGTTTTTTTTACTTTGTCAAAACAAGAAGATCTGTTGTTAGCGGCACTTCTTCAACTGTGGCAACAGTACTCCACATGTTACTCTTATATAAGTAGAGGATTGCGTCGAGTGTAAGATAGTTTCTTGTGCAGTAGAATAATCAAACTATTTATTCAGCGACTTTAGCAACGGATTTTCTTAGTTTTTAATTCATCATTCTGGCGTTTCCTCTGAGAGGGTCAGACGATAAGGCTTTAAAGAAAATTCTAGCAACTTTTCATTGATTAAAAAATGTTTCCTCTGAAATATATATATATATATATATATATATATATATATATATATATATATATTATTAAAAATTATTAAAAATAACCGACAATTTTTGTCTGGTTATTTTAGTATTGATCCCTTCAATTTTCCGGATTAAAATCTTAAAAATCAGAAAATTGAAGGGATCAATACTAAAGTAACCAGACAAAAATTGTCGGTTATTTTGAATAATACGTGACTTAAAGAAAAAATGCTGCCTCGATACACACACCCACACACACACACACACATATATATACATATATATATATATATATATATATATATATATATATATATATTCATTAGTGTGCATAAAATGACTCTAGCTTGAATTACCAATCTTAGTCGGTGCGCTTTTCATATATCTGTTGACTGTTTATTAGTCATATGCACATTTGAGATTTGAAAAACAATGCTACGAAAAGAAAAATAGATTAAAGTACAAAAAAACACATTACTGTTCGCGTTAAGAGTAAATAGCTTATATATATATATATATAAATTAAATTGTGTGTATTCAGGCAGGATTTTCTCATTTATGCAAAGATTGATAAAAATAACAGAATTAGTCTGTTTGATCATACCTTTTTTATTTTTTACCATTTTCCTGCTGGTCTTTTTTGTATAAAAATAAAAATAAATAATAAATGTTCCATAGTTTTCACGAACGTTTTCGATTCTTCGTCAAATCATTCTCAGGTGTCAAAAGCAAATGAACAACAAGCTTGAAAAAGAAGAGGTTTTTACAAAGACGGCGGAGAAACGCGCATAGAAGGTTTTTCGAATGGTTCCAGGAAGTTGTTGGCGATTTAAATTCAGCAACGCTGGATAGCATACCATAACAAAATTGCATTACGTAAAGCATTTTAAAATGTTACCACTGGTTTCATGTTAATTCTGTGTTTTTTTAAAAACAATATAAGCATATATATATATATATATATATGTGTGTGTGTGTGTGTGTGTGTGTGGGTGGGTGTGTATTCTCTTTGTACAACTTTACTTCAGTCGAAGTTCTCAGAAAGCAAGTGACCACTTCCTGTGGCTAATACTTGATCTCTATAAATATTCGAATATTCCATTAATGTTCTCTTTTACCTGTCAAACGTTGAGTTTAGAAAAAAGTTAACAACATCAATGTTTCTCTCCACAATTGACCAGTTAACTATGCCGTTGTATATCTGTATTGTGGTCTCTTGGTCTTACTGGATACCAGGACAATAATTAATCTATTCTGGTGGTGTATACAGCTTAGTGCTGTTACTAGAGGCACCATCACTTGCACATGGTGTACAAATTCCTGTATACACTAATGTTGGTAACTATACAGAGGGGATCTTATTTGGGCCTTAAATATTATGTTATTTTGAATATTTTGACATGGTTACTTCTAGGCGGAAGTATCCTCAAGCCAGTTTGTACTGACAACTCCCTATACAGAGGAGCCTTACACTCGAGGACAGTTTCTAGTAGGCATGCAAGTTCACGAGTATGTGTGTGTGTAATGAAAAATGAAAACCGAATATTTAGTATACGTTCATCGACGTTTTGTCTTTATTGAAATACTTTTTAAAGATAATTGATTCAAAGAAAACCATTAAAGCTTTCTTGAATCAGCACTCATCATAAACTCTGATACAATCAAACAACGTAACCTCTATTACAATTTCCCTCTTTTAATAAGCAAACTAATAATAACCGAACATAACTTTAACTTAGATCCATTTTATACCACATTCCCAAACAACTCTGTACATAACATTGTTATAAAAAAACGAAAACATTTATTTAACTCCATAAACGCATCACATATTTTGGAATTTAAACGTTTATATTTGTTTCGAAAAAAAAAACAGAATTATTTCCATTATATGTTTATTGTAGTGTTTGAGAGAAGATTTTAGTGTCTATTCTAGACACTAAAATCGGCGTTCCCCGAGAATAAATTAAAACATTATAGTGTTGAGGAGGAAAGGTGAAAGACAACCAACCCAGTCTTGCCCAAGAAACATGTAAACAAATATGTGTTTCATTATAATGTTGATGAGAAGATGAGGTAGACAATAAACTAGACGTTGCGCGGGAATACATTAAAACAAATATGTTTCATAACAGTGTTGAGGACGAGAGGTGGAAGACAAAAATCTCGGCGTTTTCTGGGAATGCATGAAAACAAATGTGTTCCATTATTGTGTTGAGGAGAAAATGGGCAAGCCAAGAAAGTTGGCGTTATCTGGAATATATTAACAGACATATGTGTTTGATTATAGTTTTGAGATGAAAAGTGGAAGACCAGTATATCGGCGTTTCTCGGGAATAAATAAAATAAATATGTGTTTCATTATAGTGTCCCGGGAAAGGAGGAAGACAAGAAACTCGGCGAGAAAGAGGGAGTATTCTTAACTTAAGGTCTGGTGAATGTCTTACATTTTTATTATTATTCTTAATAGATTAACTTGAGAGAAGGAAATGAGCAGTTCAAAGGAGGATATGCAGATATATAAAGATAGAGTTTAAGCAGGGTGATAGAAAGCGAAATATACGGGGAGTTAGAAACAGATAAAAAGAGGTAAGTTTTAGTACATGTTTTTTAAGTAAACCGGTTCTTTGTGTCAATCGGTAGAGGGAATTTGCATAAACTAATTGCATGCCAAGGCAAAGATTGAACTCTGCAAAAAGTTGAAAATGATTGTTTGGGATTAATTCACCATGGTTCGACAAAAAGTGTAATTATTGTCTGTACCATGAATAAAGTTTTTAAAACCTAAAATTTAGATTAAAAAATGATTTTATAAATATTTAATTTGTTTAACAAAATCTAGCGTCATGTTGGCTGATTCTAAAATGTTAAAGTTATCGTTTCAACGGCGTTTCTAAGCTGTAGTAAAATTTAAATCTTATCATTGTACACACGCGTTTCAGTCAGCTCCACTACAGATCGGGCATAAAAAACAGTATCTTCATAACACCAGAAGATCGATCTTCGGGTAAGCCGTAAGACTACAACTATGAAAGAAAAGAAGTAAGAAACGAGAAATATTGTCAGCAATATGAATAAGGTTTTTAAAACCGAAAATTTGGATTAAAAAAATGATTTAATACATATTTCATTTGTTTAACTAAATCTCGCGTCACGTTGGCTGATTCTAAAATTTCAAAGTTATATATATATATATATATATATATATATATATATATATATATATATATATATATATATATATATATATATATTAACTACTGTCTGTGTCGATTTCTCGATACCGCGTTGTCCTGAGCGTTTGTCTCGTCATTCTTGCCTTAATCTACGAACGGCGTTCGAGCCTATGTGACCGCTTGTAACCACCACTCCTACAATGATGAGGGTAATAGAGCCCGACACGACGTCGTGTGTATGTGAAAAACACTTTAATATTACATATATATATATATATATATATATATATATATATATATATATATATATATATATATATATATATATATATAAACATAAAGAAAGGGGCTAATGCCTTCAAAAACCGTGTGTTAGATGCATATACTTTTATTAAAATCAAAATAAAAAATAAAAACAATATATATTTTTTCTTCATCTTGACTTTTTTTATTTAATATTTCGCTTGATATTACAAGCCTCGTCAAAGCTTTAGACAAATAAAAGGTATTAACCTAATTCTTTTTGTAATGATCCTTCCTGGTCTTCTAGAAGTCACGCCCGATTTTGTGTGGACTTAACGGTGCAAATGCCTCTTTCAAATTGAACTTAAATCGCGAGTAGTAGCTGGTAGATATAAGTGACCGTTTTGATGTTCATACTGATTATGGAAGAATTATTGATTTCCTGAATTTACAATTATTTATAAATAAATATTATTTAAAAATTGATTCATATACACATGTGTTCTATGCCAAACCTGTAATTATCAGTATGGAAGGAGACCACCCCAATATAAAAGTCATTCTTAGCTCAGTAGTCGGAGCGTTAGCCATTTAGACCAATACGCATTGTCGTGATAATGAGAGAGTAAATTAACGTCTAAATGGTAAATTCAGAGGACATATTACCTGGCTGTCAAACTGAACTCAATAGAATATTGTATTACGCTATAAATGACTGTTTGTCGTCAACATACTAAAAGTGCTCAATCTGTCAAAAGCTTTGAACAATTATTTATGAATAAATATTATTCTTAAATTGACTTATATACACACCAATGTGTTTCATGCCAAACCTGTAATCAGCAGTATGGGAGGGGACAACCCCTACTGGTCGCACGATTAGAACCTCAACACGCATTGCCTTGGAAATGGGGGAGTAAATTAACGTCTAAATTAAAAATTCAGCAGGCATGTTATCAAACTGTACAACACAACTCAATAGAGTATTGCATTATCACTTACCTACTTAAAGTGCTCCGTCTAGCAGCAGATGTGAACAATTATATATATATATATATATATATATATATATATATTATTCCTTTATAATTTTATTGGTAGCTACCATATCACAGAATGGTTTTTAGGTGTAGTGTTTGGTAATATTATTATTATTTGTACTCACTAGGAGTTCTCACACAGATCATCGTCAGTGATTGCTCACCGACAACAACCAGTGGTATTTCCTGGAGTCTGAGTGACAACAAGCCTCCCCAGATTTCCAGTATTCTTCACCTCTTTTCGATAACGATGCGGTATCACAACAGCTTCTTACCATCGATTTCTCGCTGGTAAGGACAATTGGTCTTCTCTGGGATTTGGGTGGCAATAAGCATCCCCAAGGCCCCAGCATTCTCTGCATTTTTCCAGTGGAGGTCTGGTTTGTGCTGTCCCTCCTCGGTCTTCTCATCCTCCCCGACCTTCTACAAATATTGTGTCTGGTGTCAGCCTAAGCCACACCAGTTAAAAAATAAATAAATAAAATGATATATTATTTAATTAATTTAGAATTAATTAAAAACTTGTTTTTTTTTAATTATTATTATTATTATTATTATTATTATTATTATTATTATTATTATTATTATTATTATTATTATTATTATTATTATTATTATTTATATTATTATTATTATTATTATTATTATTATTATTATAATTGATGTTATTTGATATGCAAATTACCATATCACACGGTAGTCTTAAGGGTAATATATTATTTTATTATTATTATTATTATTATTATTATTATTTTTTTTTTATTTATTTATTTATTTATATATTAGTGAAATTTAAGCTGAATTATTTCTACACTTGATTATTGGGGGAATAGTCGTGTTTGATCAGTACCATTGGAGAGCCATGAATATTATAACTGTCCTGTTTTTAAATCTCCGAAACAGCTACATGGTAAACGGCTGATGATCTCCGTTTTAATATTTCACGTTTAAGTTAAAGTTTAAAGTTAAAGGTCCCCTCTTTCTGTTTCAGTGTTAGATATTTGAACCCCCTTTTTTATTTATGAATTTTCCAACGGATGCTAAGTCTACGATATTTTAGATTTAGTTAGTTTCTCTGGCAATTTAAACTGAATTTTAGCAGTTAGCCAAAACTAATACGGAATATATTATTTTTTATTTGAAACTTGAAGTTTTAGCTAATAAAATAGCTCTCGTCAGAAGATTAAATCTATTCATTATTTTTATTTTTTTATTTTTCTTCTTTCTTATCAGTAATATTGTTTCTCTTCTGATGAGAGCTTTTTAATTAGTTAAAAATAATTTCAAATGAAAAAATATATATTTATATATTCCGCATTGATTTTGACTTTCGATAACCGCCAATGATTCAAATTATCAATGCTTTTAACATGAAAATGTTCAGTGTATTTATTTTATTATTTCTTTCAAAACTTTACTTTTTAGGAGGTGCCTATAAAACCATGAAAAAATATTACAAATGCTATATTTACTGCTTATACTTGTTGCTGGGACGACTATTGTACTATATATATATATATATATATATATATATATATATATATATATATATATATATATATTAGATTTATATTAAAGCTGACATGAGATTATTATTTTCGAGCTCAGATCAAAGTGTATCAGTTGGTGTGTCCTCAGAAGTAGCTTTTGGTGTGTGCCTTATCCCAAAGTTATTCTTGAGGTTTCAAACTTTGTGTTTAACTCTGCTTTGGTATGATATAATAGAGACTTTGTTAAAACAAGACCCGTATTTCCCCAACAATGATTTATAGGTTTGATGTAATCTCATGAACCCTTATCCTCTAGTGGCATTTTGCTTTGATATGAAGTATCTGACTTTGATACACATATCGATAGTTTACGAATCAGTAATCAATTTAAAATTGTACTATTGATCTGCTGTCGTGATATTGTGGACAAGCACTGTATTTTCTTCTTCGTTTGAGGAAGTTTATTTTCAAACTATTTTGTTATTACTTTCTTGCAAAGAACAAAATAAAAGGAGGCACATAAATGATGCAAAATGCAATGAGAGTTTATTTTAGACCGGAAGTTTAGAGATGTAATCTGGCTGTTAAATCATTCAGTCGATCAAATTACACTTTATAAACGGCAGGGATGGAATATGGGTCACAGAAATGCAGCGGTCGTACATTATACGCCATATGGAAATAATACAAAACCGCTCACACAAACGTGTAATTGGCATAAATAACTTAATTTCTGCTGGATCACCTGATATGTTCCTATGGTCTTGAGGATAAAGCGAAAACGTGCAGAGTAAGAACTGACTCTGTGAACCGGGTTCGCACTTTGTGACCGTCTGAAATTATCTCTTCCCTACACAAGCTTCAAACATAAGCTTCAAACAAGGTCGTAAGTAGTTATAAATAATTTAATATTTATTCATGAATATGGATATGAAGACCTTTTAAGAGATTAAAAGTTGAGCACTGTAAGGAGATATTATAAAACAAACATTGACTTGAGCTATAAAACAAGGCTTTGATTAAGTTCGTTCATGCCTCTAGAATGTCTGGTGTTTACGGCCCGGTGCATTTACCATAAATATAACATCATTTTTCGCGTATAACGGGATCATTTACTGTAGCCTTGAGGATAGAGCGAAAGCATGCAGAGTGTGGGTTGACTGAACCAGGTACGCGCCTTTTAACCGTCTGAAATCATCGCTTCCCTACACTGATGACAGCATAAGCTTAAAACGACGTCGTATATAGGTAAACATAATTTAATATTTATTCATAAATATTGCTATGAAGCCCTTTTAAGAGTTTTAAAATTTAACACTGTTAGGAGGTATAAAACACAGTCATTCACTTAAGCTTTAAAGCAAGGCTCTAATTAAGTTCATTTAACTTTTGAGAATGGGATCTTAAAAGTGTTTACGGCCCGCTGTATTTCGCATAGATATAACTTGATTTATCCCGTATTACGTGATACTTTCCTATGCCTTGAAAATAGAGCGAATGTAAACCGGGTTTGCACCTCGTGACCGTCTGAAATTATCGCATCCCTACACTGATGAGAGCATAACCTTGAAACGACGTCGTATGTATGTATAAATAAATTAAAGTCTATTAAGGGATAGAGCGCTATCGCGCCTCCCTTGATATATATAAATATATATATATATATATATATATATATATATATATATATATATACTTTAATATTTATTTATGAAATGTGGAAATATATAAATGTTTAGATATTTGTTATTTATTTCTTATTTGTTAACGTATAGGAATAAAATGTTTTTATAAGTGTCTTAAAAATAGAATTTTCGGTCGCTACCTACGATGTTCCTTAGTATAATAAGAGGTGTGTGTGTGCACTGGGTTGTGGTAGTAGAGAAAAAGGGTATAGCCAATTAGATGAAGAGATGCTTACACGCGGCTAGTGTGTGTCCATTCACATGTCTCTGACTTCCCAGTGGATTTAACACATAAAGGTGTCAGTAACGTGTTGTGGGGGTCATGGTCATTCCAATACTTAAGTGGGTAGAAAACCATTAAATGTCGAAATGCTGTCCTGTTAGGCGTGAGGGGACGAGAGAGGAGAAAAATGGGAATTTTTTTAATGTAACACATTTTTAGCCAGCATTGATTTTAATCCCCATTGTTACTCCCTATCAGCTGTCTGTGGACGATTATGTTTCATATATATATATATATATATATATATATATATATATATATATATATATATATATATAAATGTGAAACTAAAAGTATACTTTTAGTAAATAGAACCTATAGTGAAATGGTTTAAGCTTAATATACGAGATAGAGCAATTATAAAGATAGCTCAAAGAAGAGGTATAAACATGTACGAATGACAGATTTTTTTCAACTTCAATTGTCCAATGCAAGATATACTCGGTAAAAAAATATGTCTATTATTCTTTCCTTAAGCCAAGGCTTTTCAAAGATTAAAATCGTATCATCAGCGAAATTACATAGATAGATAAGTGTGCAGTGGAAAAGCCGAAATTACTTCCGAATAAGTGCGCTCCACCTACGACTAAACTAAACATCTTTCTATTGGATCTACTTCATTCTTGAACTTTTTTCTATCCTGCCTTTACGAAACCCCTCCTTTTATATCTGTAAATCTCCTTTCATTAGACACCTCATCAACGGACATTTACCAACTGAACAGACCCCATATCTTTTATACACGAACTTTCTCACTCTCCATTATTTAATATTTTTCCAATTTTGAATTTTGGCTTTTCCACTGCCAACTTATCTATCTATGTAATTCCTCTGATGATAAGATTTTAATCTTTGAAAACCTTGGCTCAAGGAAAGAATAATAAAAACATTTTCTCGAGTATACCTAGCATTGAACAATCGAAGTTGAAATAAATTTGTCATTCGTACATTTTTATCCCTTTTCTTTCTTCTATTTTTGTATATATATATATATATATATATATATATATATATATATATATATATATATATATTCTATGTGTGTATGTGTGTGTGTGTGTGTTTCTCTTTTTATTTGTATTTCCATTCATTTGCTGGAGACGTGGCATTCTTCCAAATGCCATACGATCACCCGCTATTTAGAGACTCCAACCTAGAGATCTTTTCAGGATTCTGCCTGTTTCCTTGAGTGCAGTTGTTTGGATTTCTCTTACACTTGGTTCACCGGGTAGACTTGCTAAATACTTTTTAAAGTTCTTTCTCATGAGTCCAGTGGCTCCTATGATAACTGGAATGATGGAGATCCTTTTGAGGTTCCAATTTCTTTTCATATCATACATTAGACCTCGGTGTGTGTGTGTGTGTGTGTGTGTGTGTATGAATGTATGCCTATGTTGTGAGACTGGCAATGAAGTACTTAATGTCACCAGTAGAACGATTCATTTCGTTAAAGAGTGGCATAGTCCATTGTTTTTGTGTAAAAATAGGTAGAGAGTTTAATTGTTTGATGGCTGCACAGATTGGCACGTTGTATTCCACTTCAAACGCCGGCTCGAATTTCCGACTGAAAGAACATTAACGGATTAGCGTCCGTCATTTGGTCTGTTCATTTGAAAAAAAATGTCATTGAATTAACGGTTCTATTTGAGGAAAATTTTGACTGGGCACATCAGCGTAAGTTGGAAAAATATGAAGATCTACGAAAACAATGTGTCATAAATGACTGGTAAACCATTTCATTTGCTATCAAAGTCGAAGTCGGATGCAGAGGTGTTATCGTCAACACAACCTCCACGTTCTTAAATAATCTTGGTCTTTCCATATCAGAACAAAACGTGCATCAGCGTGGATATCTTTTCCGGTTTTTTTTTTGGAAATCGCTTTAGACAAGGCATAAAAACAACTGGATGAAAACAGCTAACAAGAACACATGATTATCGCAAAGACAAGAGATGCATATTGGCTTTAGTTTTGAAAAGACCAAGGCATGTAGGTAGGAGGAAAACAGTCAGCAGGAAGAAAGTTCCACAAACCTGCAGTCCTTTAAAAGAGGCTACTGGAATAGGAAGCTGTATTACAATGAGGTATCAAAACAGCTAATTGATGGAGATCACCAGACCAACGAGTCACACAAGCTGAAACAAAAGAAGCATGTTATACATCGTATAATTCTGAAAAAAAAAACACATGCGAAAATAATAATTATAGAAACGGTTAATATGTATAATATATCGAAAATACTGAGACTAGCAACATCACGTCTGTGAGAGAGAGGGTGCAGGGACGAAGAAAGAGTAGGACTGTTCAAATTATAGATACGTTTCTGCACCTTATCAAAAACCCTCAAATAAGACTGAGATTCAGCAACCCAAATATGAAAACCGTACTCCATACAAAGTCTGATGGTAGATTTGTAGAGACAGAGAATAGCATAAGGTGAGAAAGTATTTGAACCGACTTTACGAGAAGCAGAAAGAGCAATGGATCTAATGTATGAAATCCATGAACAATTTGATGAGACAAAAAGCTCAAGAAGTTTCAAAGTCGAATACTTCTCAAAAGCAGAGGAATCCATGAGAATCTCAGGATACAGCAATCCGACAAAGTCTAGGAGTATCGTGAGATATTGCTGGGATGCTCTAGGTTAGTGGCAACAATGCTTCGACACAGAAACCATGCCTTAATCCAGAGTCATCAGTTGATGAAGGCTTTGTTGGAAGCAATGCTGCTGTGCAAGCAACAGTTATTGTATAAATATTTCATATAGTAATACGCGAACGCCACAATGTAGCTAAATTGCTATAAATATATTTTATACTACTACTACTACTACTACTACTTCTACTACTACTAAGATCTACTCCCGTGTTGAAATAAATGCTGAAGATCTATACACAATATATTATATTACCTTATAATACCATATGTGTATACATGAAATAATTACATATATATATATATATATATATATATATATATATATATATATATATATATAATTATTTCATATAATATTATAAGGTAATATTATATATATATATTTCATATTTCGCTTCCCGTTAGACTGCGCAGACTGATGCTAATAACGGACTAGCCTAAATCGCAGTTTTCATTTTTTGCTTGTTCTCATCCACAACCACGCCGAGACTTGGCCACTTTCTGACAAATCAAAATTATTAACTGTATGATTTGTGTTGCATTTTTCTACATTCTGATGGAGGACTACAATGAAGACGAAACGTTTATGAATACATAAATAATATACTTTTTTAATATTCCATTACGTCGTAATACATTTAATCCCCATTTTTACTCCCTATCAGCTGTCTGTGGACGATTATGTTTCATATATATATATATATATATATATATATATATATATATATATATATATATAGAGAGAGAGAGAGAGAGAGAGAGAGAGATAGAGGGAGAGAGAGAGAAGATAGATAAATGAAAGAAGAGAAATAAAATTGTGAGAGTAATAAATCTGTTACGCTTTTAGTTAATTCAAAACAAGGTATATTCAATAAAAGAATATCTATTTGTTCTCCCTTATGCCAGACTTTTCAAACGAATGTTTTTCATACCATCAGAAGAGTAAAATAAATAGATTAGTTTTTTTTAAATCATGACTTTTGGTTTATTCCCCGCAAACTTATTTATCTATTTAATTCTACTGATGATAAGAAAACAATTCTTTCAAAAGCCTGGTTGAAGGAAAGGAAAACATAAATATTATTTTATTCAATAGACTCTGTTTTAAATTAATTGAAGACGTAATTCATGTGTCATTTTCACATTTTCTATTTCTCGTCCTTCATTTATCTATATATTTGCTTTATCTCGTATATTGAGCTTTAAACACTTTACGATACGTTCAAATTTTAGAAGTATACGTTCTACTTTTAGTGTTATACCTTTATATATATATATATATATATATATATATATATATGATAACGAATGGAAAATGAAATCAGGAAAACCAAAATATTAATTAAATATCGATGTACGTTTCACCTTTATTGGAAGGTTTGATCAGGACGGGAGATTGAAGAAAAAGAAAAAATACAGCAACAAGTACTAAAGTCTTAAAAATAAATGTGAGGAAGCTCTCAGCAGTTAGAACGCTGATAAATGTGCTACGGCAGAACAGCCGATAAAAGTTTGAAAAGTGAGCGTTATAAAGTCAACGGTATATATAACGCTCCATTATTAGTATTATTATTGTCTCGTCAATCTGTTTAAGCCATTCATGGTGGTTTTACTGCTCAATTTAGGGTGGATGTAATTAGCAATACCTGCCCAGGCATAACCTCTTCATTTATTGTGGGAGATGGTAGTGTAATATTTGTTATATGGTCATGATACCATCCTATCAGGCAGTATCGTAACCTTTTTGGGGGAGGCGTGTATTTTTGTATCTGTACTCTTGTTATGAGACCGTCCTGCCAGGCATAACCTCCTCCTTTTTGTCGGGGGCATTGTAATATTTGTTCTGTTGTCACGAGACAATAATCCCAACCATACATCTTTCTCTGGTGTGGAAGTAGTATATATTCGTTCTTCATATATACTAGCTAAATATGTGACCAGAGGAAGAATATTATTGGTATGACATGGACACGGACTAAATGCAAGAAAGCATGAATCAAAAGAGCGAACCAGAGAGCTCTCGAAAGAAATACACCACAAAAGAGAACAGACTGGTAATAGTATTCCACTACAAAACCCACTACCCCACTGTAAAAAGATACCGTAAACGAATGAAAGATATATGGGGCATTTCTACTGACTACCATGCAACAGAACAGAGGATAGGAGATCAAGCAAGGCAGATTCTAAAGAAAGTGTGGTTATCGGGATAAAATTAACGAAAACCAAAGAAAACATTACTGGCTTAAGGGACCAAGAAACACCAACTGACGAAACACAGAGAGGAAGAAGACGGGCAAAAGATAAGCACTGAAACTGAAGACGACAAATATTATGAAAGCACAGAACTCACCCAGGAAGAAGCAATAAGAGTGGAAAATATCAAACGAATCATGTCCGAGGAAAAAACTAAATTCCCATCCCTAAGGAACGAAGATTGGAAGATATTAAAAGTTGACACAGAGACAGTAAAAAAGGACTTGCTTACATCTCAACAGACACTATCACATACCTAAACGACTTGATATATTCAGGGGCAAAATAAGTAGCAGTATGAAACTAAAAATAGACTGGCCAAAAGAATGGACCGACACAGCTTGGACGGGAAATCAGACTGGAAACCCAGATTATCAAAATTCTTAAAGAAGCCAAGACTGTAAAAATGATGAAAGAGAATAGGAACCGATGGAAGAGCAGAAATCTGGTTCACAAGGTAATACTGAATAAGAAACATGAAAAATTAAAATAAAAGATAGCAGTAATATAATGAAGATTGAGACGATATAGATACAAATCTAAACAGCCAAAACAGAACAAAATCTTTGAAAACAATGAAAGCCAGTTTTACAAAAGCGTAAACGGAGAAAGAACAACAACGGTATAACCGGACGCGACAGAGAAAAACACTTCTGGAGAAAGATATGAAAAACACAACAAAATTGCCAAGTGATTGAAAAACACGAAAGATGAACTACAGGGAATTGAAGAAGGAACAGAAACAAAAATTAATGGAGAAACGATTAAGGTAACCCTAAGGACAATGGAAAACTGGAAAGCACCAGGTCACGATAGAATACATGCATACTGGTTTAAAAGATTCACGACCTTACATGAAAAACTAGCGCAGAAAATGTGGGGATGTATCCACAACAAAAAGACGTACAAGATTTGATGACCAAATGAAACGCAACGCTAATATAAAAGATGCCAAAAAAGGACGATCCCAAGCAACTATAGACCAATAACCGTTTTACAAACAATGTGGAAAATCCTGACAGCACAACCGCGAGAAAAAATCTACCAATCCCTGAACCATCCTGGACTACTCCCCGAAAGAACAAAAAGGATGCTGAAAAGGGAAAAGATGGGCTCATGATCTGCTATACATAGATCATAAGATCCTGAAAGAAGTTAAAAAAAGAAAAATAATATATCCACGATATGGATTCACTACAAAAAACTTACAACCGAATCCATCAAGCATAAATAATTGTATGTTTACATAAATACAAGATACCCGACAGGATTATTAATTTTACTAAGAAAGCAATAGAAACATGGAGACAAGAACTGACAGCCGAGGGACAAATCCTGACTGAGATAAAATACAGAGAGGCATTTTCCAAGGAGACTCTATATCAAAACTGCTGTTTATAATAGCCATGATGCCGCTCAACTACATACTCAGAAAATGTGATGCCAGATACAAGTCTACAGAAAAACAACAAATAATTAACCACCTGATGTATATGGACGACCTGAAACTATTTGCAAAAACAAAAAAAGAACCGGAAAGGCTGATAAATACCACCAGAACCTTCAGTCATGACATTCAAATGAAATTCGGAAATGAAAAGAGGAAAATTGGAGACGACAGAGGGCATGGAACTCCCAAACCAAGAGGAGATGAGAGCGATAGGCGAGCAGGATAGCTACAAATATTTTGGAGTTCGGGAAGCAGACGCCATCTAATGTACAGAAATTTAAAAAAAGATTGGAAAAGAATGTCAACGAAAGAACAATAAACTTTTAGAAACGGAATTATATAACAGGAATCTAGTAAAAGGAATAAACAATTGGGTAGTACCGCCAATAAAATACTCTGGACCAATCATAGGCTATACTAAAGAAAAACTAAGGCACGTTTACTCGAGGACTAGAAAAGTAATGACCATGCACAAGGCACTACACCCAAAAGACAATACGGACATACTCTACATGAAAAGAAACGACGGGGTAAAAGGACTAGTATGTATAGAAGAATGTGTGGAAGACTCAAAAACAGAACATGGAAAGGCTAATCACCGCAGCAAGAGACACCACTCAAACGAGCAATTCAGAAGCACCGAAATCAGAAACAAAACGACAAAAAAAAGAAAAGTGGGAAGAAAACAAGTAGATGGACGCTTCAGAAGACTGAAAAGAGTAAGACATCAACGAAAATAGCTGGACATGGCGTAGAAAAGGAAACTTGAACAGAGAAACGAAATCTTTACTGATGGCTACACAGAACAATGCGATTAGGACAAACTACATTAAAGCTAAAATAGATAAAACACAGGAAAACAGCAATTTTGATTATGTGGACTAGGAGACAAAACGGTAAATACTATAATAAATGAATGTAGCAAACTCGTCCAAAAAGAATACAAAAACAGACATGACTGTGGGGAAAGTAGTACACTGGGAACTGTGCAAACGATTGAATTTCGAATACGCAGACAAAATGTACAAGCATAAACCAGAAACAGTACTAGAAAACGAAAAAAACAAAATCCTCTGGTATATGGATATACAAAAAATCAACTTTTACAAGCAAGGGGACCAGATGTTATTATAATCGACAAAAATAAACATTTTGCAAAATCGTAGACTTCGCCGTTCCAGCAGCCACAGTGGAAAAACGAAGCAAATACACAGAACTAGCCAGAGAACTGAAGGGAATATGGAGAGCATGAAGAAAGTCAATATAATACCAATAATCGTAGGAGCACTAGGAACAATCCCCCAAAACATGGAGAAAAGACTGAGAGAAATTGCAATCAAAGAGACCATCGAAACCTTAACAAAGGACGGCAATGATCAAAACAGCTGCAATCTTAAGGAAAATCCTTGAATGTGGAAACCAACCAACATAAGCTACGAAGGGTAACCAGTCACATGGAATTTACAACAGGAAGAAAACAAAACAACACGAAGAACACCACAACACGAACCAAAGGACAGAAACTGCAAGAAGCATCACTTCATAAGCTCCCAATCCACCCAATAAATTACACCGGCCTCAGCTGACACCACACAAAAATGAACCAAT
This sequence comes from Sepiola atlantica, assembly GCA_963556195.1. NCBI lineage: Eukaryota > Metazoa > Mollusca > Cephalopoda > Sepiida > Sepiolidae > Sepiola > Sepiola atlantica. The sequence goes on from OY744519.1 coordinate 156,124,857, forward strand.
GAACAGAAATTGCAAGACACATCATGAGATCTCCTTATTTCTGCCCCCCACCAAATCAATAAATAAAAATTAAAAAAATGGTGCCAGCCTAAGCTGACACCAGACAAAATATTTGTAGAGGGTCGAGAAGGATGAGAAAACCAAGGAGGGAGAGCACAAGCTAGACCTGCACTGAAAGAGTGCGGAGAGTGCTGGGATATATGGGAGGGTTATTGCCACCCAAATTCAAGAGAATACTAATGGTCCTTACCAGCGAGAAATAAATGGTAAACGGCTGTTGCGATACGGCAAGGTTATTTGCGGTGGTTATCGAAACAGAGGTGAAGAATACTGGAAATCTGGAGAGGCTTGTTGTCACTCAGTCTAGGAAATACTACTGGTTGTTATCGTTGAGCAATTACTAACGATGACCTGTGTGAGAACTCCTAGTGAGCACAAATATTACTAATACTTACTACTACTACTACTACTACTACTACTACTACTACTACTACTACTACTAATAATAATAATAATAATAATAATAACAAGAACAAGAACAAGAACAAGAACAAGAACAAGAACAAGAACAAGAACATGCAGATTATGACCCAAGCTAAAATCGACGTGGCGTCGGTAGTTTCTGGTTGTTTACGTAGACGGCTGGAAGAAGCCGAATGCAAAGTCGGTTGCCTGCGTTCAAAAAATCCAACACGAGGCTAGATGTACAACGAGTATGGATGTGTTTTCACACGTTATTTACACTTTTCTCGCCTTCTGATTGGATAAGTGCTTCGGCATCTTCCGTCTGTTTACGTAAACAGTCGGAAAATTCTGAATGAAAAGTAGATTTTGTCTGGTTCAAAAGCTGTACCAGTACTGAAAATAATAATAAAACATCACAGTGACACAAGCATCGATTGCTGTCACAACAAAATTGTCGTGTGAGAAGGCAGAGCACTATTCCGACCCGACTGAAATGGCATTGAGAGCGCTGGAATATTGGGGTGCTTATTGCCATTCAAATTCCTGAGAAAGTGAACCCCGTCATCAGCTAGAATCAATGGTAAACGGCTGTTGCGGAACGAAAAGTGATTTGCAAAAGTTACCAGAAGAAGCGGAGGGTATTGGGAATATGGGGAGATTTGTTGTCTCTTAAACCCAAGGAAGACCACTTTTTTGCCAATAAGCGGTTACTGATAATGACTCGTGTTAGAACTCCAAGTGAGTTAAATAATGAAATGATTAAAAAAGCGGCAGCGGGTAGAGCTAATTTAGTTGTTGAATCAAGAAGAAATGAAGATCGACGACGAAATTTGGAAAATCATTTCTATTAATAGAGTAGATAAATAGATAAATCAAACCACTTTTCTGATGTCAAAGGTCATCTTTGTTAGAAACTTTCATGTAAAAAGGCAAAACATCCTTTCAACTTTGACCTTTTCGTTTACCAGCTAAAAATCGCTTTCGTCGCCACCAAAATGTTGGGGTTTCTTTCCTGTTGTGGGAGGGGCTTATGATGTCAAAGGACTTCCTCACAAAGGGCATCCGACTAATTCCGCACTCTCTGACCTCAACACACGACCCTCAGATCGAAACTATACTAGTGCTATCTTTTCATGCCCAATTCATTATATTTTACTAGTTCAGACTAATGTATTATCTTTCAATTAAGGTGGGAATAGTCTAGCATCTGTTTTGTTGTCATTATACATCTTACCAGAGATTATGGTCTCATTTTTGGAGGGGGTATACTATCCGCTCTATTTTTATCAAAGCATCCTTTCAGACATTCTTTCCTCTTTTTTGGGGGACACTATAATATTTTGTTTGTAATGAGATCTCGCTTCGAAGCATTATGTCCTCCTTTTAAGAGGGGGCAGTACTATATGTTCGTTAGTCATATATACTAACACAAATATGCGAGCAAAGCAAGCTTTTTTTCGTTAATAATAATAATAATAATAATAATAATAATAATAATAATAATAATAATAATAATAATAATAATAATAATAATAATAATACCAGAGTGCAGGAGAAAGAACACGAAAACAAATAAAAATCAAGACCTAAAATGAGAATTAGTTCGACTATGGAAATGTAAAGAAGTCAAGATGATTCCCGTTGTAATTGGAACACTTGGAACCATAACGAAAAATCACCTTAAAAATGCTTAAACAGATTGACGTGACAATTTCTTTTCAAATTCTACAAAAGGTTTTCCTGTTAGGTACGGCGAATGTGTTACGATACAGCTTGAATGGCTGAAGTTAGGAATTGACTTGATGTTCAAAAACTAAAATCCAACTAAAAACATCCAAAAGTTGAGACGACTATGAAGAAATAATAATAATAATAATAATAATAATAATAATAATAATAATAATAATAATAATAATAATAATAATAATAATAATAATAATCTATTAATAATGGATATTATGCATCTGTTTAGGTGTCTGAAGCCGAAACTATATTAGATGTTTTGATCGCTCTCTTTTTATATCTATTTATCAGCTCGTACATATACCCATTCCAAAACTTTCTCAAACATCACGCGTCTTTCAAATGTACGTAATTAATTTGTTTTAAAGCTTCTACTGAATGAACATTCGCAAATTTACACTAAAGATATCTACTTATCAGCTCCTATATATACCCATTCCAAAACTTCTCCAAACATCACGGCGTCCACTCCAACATTTGGTTACCGGTCCTCTAATTATTACGTATAACGTTCTATTTTGAACGCAAAGAAAGTTCTATTTCAAGAAAGAGTTAGAGAGAAAGAAAGAGAGGGAGAAAAAAGAGAGACAGATAAAGAGAGAGAGAGAGAGAGAGAGAGAGAGAGAGAGAGAGAGAGAGAGAGAGAGAGAAGAAATGGACACAAGACAGGGCCGCGATATTTGATGATATATTTACTTTGATTGTGATATTAAATTAAAAATTATGTTTTAAAGCACAAATCTATTGAAATTTATTGAATCAAATTGTTTTATTAAAAAATAATTGATTTAAAAATTACTATTTTTTGTAAAAAACAAACACATTTTACCGGACAATTAAATAACTGAATTTAGAATTGTGTTCACTGTATTTTATTTTTTTTAATCGTTGACTTTATTTAGGTACACTTTTTTTTCGATTTGAAAAACTTAAAATATTATTATCTTTTACGACCTTAAGTGAGTTTAAAAAAATTTGTTTCACATTTTACTCTGTAAATGTAAATTTTGTTTAAAAACTATGTTTCTATTATTTCGTGTTTTATTTATTAAAATAAAGGATAGGGTGTTTTTTTCTCTTTTTTTTTGTAAGTAAAAAATACAAATACATTTTACTGAGTAACTAAATAAAACAGCTAGCAAAAATATGCGACCGGAGGGAGGATATATCTGCTAATAATAATAATAATAATAATAATAATAATAATAATAATAATAATAATAATAATAATAATAATAATAATAATAATAATAATATATCCATGGCATTCAACAGAATCCCTAAAGTATGGATAATTGAACTTTTAAAAATGTACAAGATACCTGACAGGATTACATCTCTTACTAAGAAAGCAATAGAAACATGGAGGCTAGAACTGACAGCTGAAGGACAACACCTGACGGAGATAAGAATACAGAGAGATATTTTCCAAGGAAACTCTCTACCACCACTACTGTTTTTCATAGCCATGATTCCACTCAACTATATACTCAGAAAAGATGCCGGATACAAGCTTACAGACACAGAACAAAGAGTAACCGACCTTAATTACACGAACAACTATTTTCAAAATGCCAAAATGAACTAAAAAAACCTGATGAATACGAGCAGCATCTTTCCGCAAGAACATTCAAATGGAGTTCGGAATTGAAAAGTTTATACTGCTAGAGATGAAAAGGGGAAAACTGGAGGCTACAGATGGCATGGAACTGCCCAACGAAGCAGAGATGAGGAATGCTAGACAGAACCAGATAGCTTTTTAAAATGGAGTTTTGGAAGCAGACACCATCAAACCAACAGAAATGAAAGAGAATATTGGAAAAGAATATATATGAAGAACAAGAACACTCTTAGAAACGAAATTATATAGACGAAAATCTGGTAAAAAAGAATAACACCATAGGCAGTGGTACTCTGGACCATTCATACGCTGGACTAAAAACAAAGAAAGGCTACTGAGACACTGTCCCAGGATGCACCTAAACCAGAAACAAAAAGACAAGAAAAGAAAAGAGGAAACAAACAACTACATTGACGTTTCATAATACAGACAATATAAGAGATCCATGAAAATAGCTTGGCATGGCTACAAAAAGGACAGTTAAACAAAGAAACGGAATCTTTACTGACGGCTGCACTACACAATGCGATTAGGACAAACTACATTAGAGCTAAAATAGATAAAATTCAGGAAAACCGTCAATGCAAACTGTGGACAAAGTGACGAAACAGTAAATCACATAATAAAGGTCTGCAGTAAACTAGTCCCAAAAGAATACACGAACAGACATTACTGTGTGTGGAAAGAAGTACACTGGGAACTATGCAAACAACTGCATTTCGAAGAAGTGGACAAATGGTATAAACGCAAATCTGAGACAGTACTTGAAAACGAAACCAAATTCTCAAAAAAACTCAAATAAGCAAGGACACCGCATGTCATAATTATCAACAAGAAGGAAATATCCTGCCAAATCGTAGACTTTGCCATTCCAGCAGCCAACAGAGTGAATATCAAGGGGACGGAAAACCGAAGCAAATACACGGAACTTGCCAGAGAACAGAAAGGAAGCACACCACCACACAACCAAGAAACAGACAGTGCAAGAAATATCATAAAGATGGTGCCCGGCTCGGCAGACACAACACAAAATAGTAGAAGAGGTCTAAGGGGAGAATATCGGGGAGAGACAGCACTAACCAGACATCAACTGGAAGAGTAGGGAGTGCTGGGAGCTTGGGGAGGCTTATTGCCATCCAAATCCCAGAGGAGACCAATGGTCTTGGCCAGCGAGAAATCAATGGTAAATGATTATTTGCGATGGTGATCGAAAAGAGGTGGAGGGTACTGGAAATCTAGGGAGGCTTATTGTCACTCAGACTCCAGGGAACGCAACTGGTTGCTGTCGATAAGAAATCAATGACAATAACTTATGTGAAAACTCCAAGTGAGAACAAATAACAATAATAATAATACTATTAATAATAGTAATAATAATAATAATAAAGTAACGTGTTAAGAAAAACTCTCAAGTGTGGAAACCAACTCACAGAACCGCATTATCATCACGAATCACAGATAAACACAACTAGAAACAAATCAGGAACATTACGAAAACCACGGAAACAGGTACTACACATCTCATATTTGTTAAGTATCTTCTCAATTCAATCCTCAAATTGCTTGGTTTACACAAATAAAAACACATTACGCAAAAGATATATATAATAATGCAAGTTCATGTTTGTTTGTAAATTATTACCCGTCATTTGTTTTTACAGATGGGGTCACCCGATCGCCGCAGATTAAATACCAAAAAAAAGAAATTGTTTAAATTTCATCTGATATCGCTGTTGTGTTTAATGTGAAATATTAACTTTCTTGACCTTCGAGCTGCGGATCAAAGTGAGTATCTGTACAGTCCAAATATAGTACAATGATTTTGTGGAGTATGTGTTAACACCGGACGTCAAGAGAATGAAAATATGTGACAAATACAAGGGTTTTTGTTATCGGCCCCCATAAGCAGATATATGATGAAACTACATACACCGGAGTACTTAGATAAGTATGTTTTAGTTTGAATAAAAGTAGTAGTTTAATATTGTGGGGTCTGCGTTTGCGCCGGACATCCATAGAATAGAACATTTTAAGCACGACAGCAATTTACAAGATAAGTGTTGAGTGTATATGATATTTTTCTATTGAAGAATTCAAATGCACCATACATCCACTCAAAACACTGCATTACCCCACATATTTGATATCAAATTCAAAGAAAAAAGCCCTACAAATATCATACATACATAATAAACAACATTCATATACACCGACCACTTCTCTTATAAACATACATCTTTTACCTACCATTGCCCATAATACAATAATTTACAATACTCTAAAAGATCTATGAATTACAACAATACAAAATACATCATAAACTATAAAAGAACACTAAAAACAACAAAGCATTTTCTCAAAGCAGGCATATATACAGCACCATACAATAATTACAATCAGATATACATTGGCGAAACTCATCACGAACTAAAGAAAGGGCTTGGTAAACATAAAATGTGTTGGTTCATTAGTGTTTAAGGTCATCTTAGGTCAACATTTCCCTTTTGGGGGAAGGTAGTATTTGCAATGTTTCTTCTTTGAGAAGTAGTTTTTAAACTGTGGGATTGTACTATTTTTAATGTGAGATAGGTTATCTGAATTTTAGATTTTGGTATTATTTTGGGGGCTATTATTTTGGGTCATTCTTTTAAAGATATTTTTAAAAATTGTTTGCCTGATGACAAGATAATTCACATTTATATGCAAGTTAATTCGTATGCATTGGGGTAGTAGTTTGGCGATGTTAGTTGATTGTATCTTTGTTTTTTCCAATAGGAGCTGGAAGTTAGCTATTCTTACGGCGTACGTTAGTTTGATTATCCGTTTGTTTGTTAGTGCTAACGACTTTTCAACCAATATAAGGTCATCCAAAACCAGACAGTTTTCTTTTAAAAATCAGACATTTTTTACAATGTTTCATTTTTGTGAAAGTGTTTTAGAGTGTAGGATTTGACTATTTGTAATATGTGATTGATTTTGTTTGATTTTTATATTTTGGTATACCTTTTTGGCTACATCTATGTCGTTTAAGATATTATTTGGGCCATTCTTTTGGAAAGATTTTTAAAAAATTGTTTGCTTGGTGACAAAATAATTCACATTTCTATCAAAGTTAATAGGTATTTGTTTCTTGTTTTTTTTTGGCTACTGGATTTTAAAATATGTTTGTACAAATTAGTTTATTAAAGAAACTCGATTACAGTAGAAGACTATAGTGACCAATATTTTGGTCACTATAGAGAACCAATAATTTGGTCACTATAGAGAACCAATATTTTGGTCACTATACAGAACCAATATTTTGGTCACTATAGAGAACTAATATTTTGGTCACTATAAGGAACCAATATTTTGGTCACTATAGAGAACCACAGTCTACTATAAAGGATAGAGATTTAAACAATTTACTCCTAGAATGTTTTGGTATATCTGGATTACTGTTCTCATCTTTAGTGTTATTTTTACAACACCCCGGCTGATGCAACCCCAACACTTCTAAGGTGCATCCATTAGAATTAGGGAATCTCTTCGTCGAACCCGGGAACCCACACAAAACATCGAACAACCTCCATATTTAATCTACAGGGGTAACAGGCTTTCGTTCCGTCAGCCATGACTGGGTAGAAGTAATTCGCAATTGTAGAAGAGTGTTACTGAATTTTTATTTAATACTTTATCCGCTACGCGACGGGCCTTTGCAGACAATTCTAGTATAGATTTTGACAGCCTTAAACCTATTCTTGATTTTTAGATGTGCAGTACACTAGAGAGGGATGTTTTTCGTTTTTTTTTGGAACTCGCATAGTCATTAGAATTTTTTAAAAGTTCATTATAGAGGAGTTTTCACCATAGAGGAAGTCTACTATAGAGTGTGTTACACTGTATTTTAGAAGAAACTATATTTCAAATAATGTTTAATAGTTGTTACCTTGTAATACTTGCTACGTTACATGTGTATACTTATTTTGGATTTGATTAATGTATGTTTTAATGTTAGTCCTTTATAGCTAATTCTTTCTTCTCTAAACAGATGTTTGTGGGTCAATCTTGTGTGGCCGATATATATACGTGTTTATACGGTGTCTTCCGTTCGATCGGTTATCATGCTTTAGTCTTTTGCTAACACTATAGGTTGATGATAAAACAATTTTTTTAAGGAAAAATGTTCAATTTTGCTTGTCATTTTAACTTTATATATGTGACTTTTCTTTTGAAATCTGTATGTGGTATTTTTATATTATTTATATCCTTGTTAAGGGAGTTTGGGGCTAATTCAACTGTCTTGTCATTGCTTTTTATACCAACATGACTTTGTATGCAGGTCAACTTATTCCTTTATGCACTTTCACTAAATGATGATATATTGCCAGTATATCTCAATCTCAATCTCAATCTCAAGTTTAACCTTCAACATGCACGGAAATGCTCCATTGAATAGGACTAATAGCTTAATCTCGATAAATGCTGTCATATTACATTGGGATCTCTTTCTGACTCGGCTCTTACACTTGGCAGTGACACGGCTTCGCTAAAGGAGGCACACGTCCATCAAGCCATCTAAACATTGCATTCAGACTGCAAACAAGGCAAGGATCACTTTATTTCTCATTCGACGTTCTTTCTGAAAACTCACTAAAATATTTCTACCACTTTATGTCAGACCACTGTTAGAGTATGGTGTCCACGCCTCTGCTCTATATCTAATACGTGATATTCAGCATCTGGAAAGACTTCAACGACCGGCTACTCGAATGGTGCAGTATGTATGAGATCTGTGCTATGCAAGCCGACTCAAAAAACCTAACCGTTACCTCTTTTTGCGCCGACGATTATGCAGCGACAATATTTTTACCTACACTCCCATCAATAGTCATTACGATATACCTCAGGACCTATTATTATGTACCAGAAAGAAGCCTATGCGGTCACCGCATGAAACTATTTCATCTTCGGATTTTAGAATAGTCTCGTAAGAGAGGTAATAAATGCGCCAACAACGCATCAATTCAAGGTGACTTTGGGCACGTGCTGAGCTACTGTACCCTTTTCTGTGTAAATTTATATCACCCTTTCCCTACATAGCAGCGGAAGCATGTTTGTTTTATATTTTGGCAAATTAATTGAATGATAGTATAATATCCTTTCTTCTAGACACATGAGGGAAGATAATGAATCTGCAAATATTAGTAACTATTCTTCTGGATATTATTTTTAAAGATCGATTGCCATGTTTAGTGCTTGCATTTCAGCAGTAAAGATAGAAGCGTTGTTGGGTAGAATTCTAGTGTTTTGTTTATAAAAGCGAATTGCTGCTGCTTCAACTTTATTTTTATTTTTAGACCCATCTTTTTGTTTCATTTTACTACACTCGAAGTTCCCAGAAATAAAAGGGGCCCTTTTCCATGGGGCTAACACTTGATATCTATATGAGATACATTGATATTCGAATATTCCGTTTAAGTTCTCCTTTACTTCTAAAACGTTGAATTCATAAGGAAGTTAAACACATTAGTTTTCCTCTCCCAATTGACCAGTTAACTATGTTATTGTATATCTTTTTTGTGGTCTCTTGGTCTAACTGGATTCCAGGACAAGAATTCATCCAGTCTGATGGAGCATCGAGCTTTGTGCTGTTACTATGGGCAACATAACTTGGAGAAGATGCACTATACTTCGTATAAGTCTGTGTGAGTATTGATTTACTCCTCTCCAGGAGTTAGGCACAAGGCTAGTTTTTATCTTACTCCCACAAGTAAGATGTGACCCTAGGTCGGGTCGGGAAAGTGGGGTTTAAAAATTGCCTGGGCAGCCCCGTCGGCATTCCCCGGTAGGACCGCCTCAGGCAGTAAGCAATAAACTTACTTCTCCCCAAATAGGGGAGGCGAAGCCTGGGAGAGTGGACCTCCTATACTGCACAGGACAGACCCATAGACCGGCTTAAATCAAGCCCGAAGGCCAAGACAATACCAGCTATGGGGTGCAATATCCATTGGAACAGATACTACACTTTGATCTTAGCCAAAAGGCTAAGTCTGTGTGAGTAGCCATACCGAGAAGATCTTATATGTGCTTTGAATACTATGTTATTTAGAATATTTGGTAAAGGTTTACTTGTAGGGGAAAGTATCCTCATGTCAGGATGTCCTGACAAACTCTTAAACAGAGAGACAAAATACACTCGAGAATGGTGCCTTGTAGGTAATTCAAACTGTGTTATATGTCTTATGTATTTCTCTCTGAGTTGTCCGAATCTGTATTGGTATTCGTTTTCGTCTGTTATGTCTTTTTTGTTTTCCTGTCTTAGGTTATTGGGGTTATTTCCAATTTTTAATATACACTGAATGTATAGCTTTTCTCGTCTGAGATTTTCTGGGAGTTCGTTGGCTTCTACATAAATACTTTACATAAGAGAGGTGCGAAGAAAATTCGGACATAATCTTAGTCATTGATTTTGTATTGGTTGCCATCTTAAAAGGTATGACTCGGGGGTTGCACTATAAATTATACTGCCATGATCTAAGTGTTATCTGATTTAATGCTCTATATCGAAGTAGATTCATTTTTATCATCAACTCCCCAGTCAGCTTTTTTACATGATTTTTAAGATATTTAAGCTTTTAATACATGTTTGTCTTAAATATTTCATGTGGGCCCTGAAATTCAGTTTACTATCGAGAATCATCCTTAAATATTTGGTTTGTTGAACTGTTAGTATCATTTATTTTAAGTTGCGGATAGCAAGATGCAGCTTTCTTTTGTTACAAAAATTATATGCATACTGTTTTATTTGTGGAAAATCTGAATCTATTTTCGTTTATCCATTTTTAAATTTTATTAATTCAGCTTTTCTGCATTTGCCATGTGTCGAGATGAACAGAAAATAGGAAGGTCATCCAATAGTGAGTTCTCAAATTCAGGAGTAATCACCTGGATTAAACTATTTTTATTATAAAAAGTGTTACTGATCAAATGCTGCCTTGGAGATATTTCCATCTTTTGTTTGTGAAATTTAGACATAGTTAATCCATTTCTAACTTTGAAAATACGATTTTAGAAAAACTTTTGTATAAATGCGATTAGTTTACCTTTCAGGCCTATGTTGTATATGTCTTTCATAATTTCATGTTATCACGTAGTGTCGTAAACCTTCTCAAGGTCGAAAAAATTGCGATAACATGTCTTTGTACGAAGCCATCTCCGATAAAGATTTCTAGTTGTACTAGTTGATCGGTAGTACTTCGGTTTTGTTGAAAACCACTTTGGTATTTGTATATATATATATATATATATATATATATATATATATATATATATATATTTCTCTATATACCATTGTCTCCATTGTCTTAGATAGACAGCAAGTCAGTTAAATAGGTCGATAGTTTGTTACGGTTGATTATCTTTTTCTGTTTTCGGTATTGGCATGTTAATGGCTTCCTGCCATGTCTTCGGAAAGCTGTCTAATTAAAAACCTCTAGTAGTAGTTTTAATTGTTTCAGAAATTGATAGTGTGTATAGTCTGGTCCTGTTGCTGTATCATATCATTTTCTGAGAGAGTCTTTCAGTTCAGGCCTATATACATTTAAGTATGTGTATATATGTTATTTTATATATTGTTTTGGCTCATTTTACTTCAATCTAAGTTCTCAGAAATCTAGGGACCCTTCTTGAGGTTAACACTTGATCTCTATATTAGATACATTGATATTCGACTATTGCATTAGAGTCCTCCTCTACCATTGAGTTAATAAAGAAGTTAGGAAAATTATTTTTTCTCTCCCCAATTGACCAGCTAACTATGTTATACTATATATTTCTTTTATACTATATATTTCTTATGGTCTCCTAGTCTTTCTGGATTCCAAGACAATAGAGTGATGGAGTATTGAGCTTATGCTGTTAATAGAGGCAACATCACTTGGAGAAGGTGCACCATCCTCGTATTAGCCAGTGTGGGTTAACCATATCGAGGTGACGTTATTTGAGCTTCGAATACAATGTTATTTAGAATATTTAGTCAGGGTTTACCTGTAGGGGGAAGTATCCTCATGGCAGGTTGTCGTGACAACTCTCTGTACAGAGAGACCTTAGACACTCGACGTAAGTGTCTAGTCGGCATTCAAGTTCTCTTCTTTATATGAATATGAATATCCGTGTGAACACTGGCGAGGCATAATTATACTACAATTATAACAACAGTTTTACACCTAAATATAAGCCCTTCCTAAATCAATACTGATCTAACACTTAAACAATTTAACAGCAGTAATTCACCTCACATAGTAAATTAATAAAAGTCGGCCACATCAGAATGTAACCGACTCGCCTACTAATTACACTAAACACTATCACACCTAAATATGAATACGCCACTGAAACAGGCAAAGGTACAGCATCTGTAATCAACAATTATATTATATCATTTGAAAATAATAATAAGTTACGATAAGGACCCATACAACCGTATAGTCCACCCCTTTTAATTGGGTATTTCATTCATCAGACTCTGAAACCGGTGATCGTTGAATTCAGTTTTCGATTTGTCCTTATTTCGTGAGTTGATGAGAAATTGGGATGGAGTGTAATGGTATTTTCTAAAAAGTAAAGTTCGATCCATGTCAATGAAACAATGGTATCTCTCTGGAACGTAACGTATAGGTTTTCAATAAATAGTTTGTATTTGAGCCCTAACATTTTTGAGATCGAGCATTATATTGAATTCTTTTAAACATACTCGACGAAATATACACACACACAAACATATATATATATACATATATATATATATATATATATATATATATATATATATACAAATACATATATATATACAAATATATATATATATATATATATATATATATATATATATATATATATATGTGTGTGTATATATATTTATATAAATAAATAAATGTGTGTATATATAAATAAACCTATATAGATATACAACTATTTTCTTAAATTAATTCATTCATTCATAAACCAATTTAGTGTATACACTTTTTATAATTGATTTACAAATAAAAATAAATTACCTAATGAAAAAATCTATATGTACTAGAATTGACGACTAATCCGACGAGTTAAAAGAAAAATGCGCTCCTCTGCATATTCTTAAATAATAAACAAACCGTTCAGGGTAGCGATAAATAAAAACGCACCAGTTAATAACACTGGTCGGTATCGCCAAAACAAAACAATAACAAATAATCAGTATACATATAAATATAAATAAATATTTTAAAGTGTATAAAAAATAAGAAAAAAAAATACAGAGTGCTCAATTACGTTGATAAAACAATAATATATTTTATACATATAATATCATAAATCATGCGCTTATAAATCATCCGTGCTGGCGTTTTCGGAGCTGACAGCTTTTGAGATGCTAGTCACCTGATTAGGAAAGCTGACTAATTGTATGATAGTATATCTAAAGATAAATTGTTGTTGTAGTTATTATTATTATTATTATTATTATTATTATTATTATTATTATTATTATTATTATTATTATTAGTCCTTCTCACTAGGAGTGTTCACACAAGTCATCGTCTGTGATTGCTCACCGACAATAACCAGTGGTGTTCCATGAAGTTTAAGTGACAACAAGCCTCCCAAGATTTCCAGTACTCTCCAACTATTTTCGTCACCACTTTATCGCAACAGCCGCCTACCATTTATTTCTTGCTGGTCTCTTCTGGGATTTTCGTGGCAATAAGCCTCCATAAGGTTCCAGCTCTCTCCGCACTTTTCCAGTGGAGGTCTGGTTAGTGCTGTCCCTCCTCAGTCTTCTATCCTCCTTGACCCTCTACGACAATTGTGTCTGGTGTCAGCCGAGGTCGGCGCCATCATTTTTTTGAGGGGGTGGGGGTTATGATCTTTCTCGCATTTTCTGTTCCTTGGTTCGTGCGGTGGTGTTCTTCTTTGCTTGTCTTACTTTTTTCTTTTTGTAAATTCCATGTGACTCGTTACCATTCGTAGCTTATGCTGGTCGGTTTCCGCATTCGAGGCTTTTCCTTAAGATTGCAGCTGTTTTGAACATTGCCGTCTTTTGTATGGCTTAGTAATTCCATTTGATCCCAATTTCTTCAGGTTGTTATTATTATTATTATTATTATTATTATTATTATTATTATTATTATTATTATTATTATTATTATTATTATTATTATTATTATTATTATTATTATCCTTGATACATTTGTTGATGTTTTATTTTATATTCTCCCTCATTTTTTCTTCAAACGTCAGTTGGTGAATCTAGGGCGTAGCGGAAGTTATTGGTGCTAAAAACGCCGAACGCTTAAATTGTTTGTGTCTCTGTCTGCGACTAGCAGTCATAACCTTATCACGGAAATCCGTTTATGCCCAACAACCCCCGAGCAGTTGCCAAGAGTGTGGGGGGGGGGGGGAGGCGCCTTCATCCTCACCGCGGTAAACACTTATAGTGATATTCTTGAGATGCGTCCGAAAATTCTGTGCTTTTAACCATTAAAATGTGCTGTCAATGTTAAGGAAATGTTAATCCCGACAGACGGACGTAAATGCTATCTTATATTTAAACGTGACAGACCAAAGGTAATTCTTTTTCAAACTTAAACGTGACAGACCAAAGGTAATTCTATTTTACACTTAATTGTGACAGACCAAAGAAAACACGTTTTCACAATAAACCTGGACAAGCCAAGTAAACTGCTATTTCAAACTGAAGCTTAACAGATCAAACAGAATTTTATTTAAAACTGAAACGTCACAATCAAAAGAGAATGCTATTTAAGCGTGACAGATCAAACATGATTTTATTTCAAACTGAAACGTCACAGTCAAAAGAGAATGCTATTTAAGCGTGACAGATCAACCATAATTTTATTTAAAACTGAAACGTCACAATCAAAAGAGAATGCTATTTAAGCGTGACAGATCAAACATGATTTTATTTAAAACTGAAACGTCACAGTCAAAAGAGAATGCTATTTAAGCGTGACAGATCAAATTAAATGTGATTTGATATTTATGTGCGACAGAGCGATAGAAATACTATTTGAAATTTAAGTGTGATATATTGCGTAAATTATGTTTTATACTGGCATACGACAGACTGTGGGAATGCTATTTCTAACTTGGAATAGAAAATGTTTTTTCAAAGATAAGCATGACAGACTAAAAATAAATGCTGTTTCAAACTTAAATGTGACAGACCAAAGAAAAAGCTGTTTCAAACACAAGTGTGACAGACTAAAGTAAATACTAATTCAAGTTTTTGTGTGACAGACCAAAGAAAATGCTATTTCAAACTTAAATATGGCAAACCAAAGAAAATGCTGTTTCAAGCATAAGTGTGACAGACCAAAGAAAATGCTATTTCAAACGTAAATATGACAGACCAAAGAAAATGCTGTTTCAAGCATAAGTGTGACAGACCAAAGAAAATGCTAATTCATGTTTCAGTTTGACCGACCAAAGAAAATGCTATTTCAAACTTAAATGTGACAGACCAACTAAAATGCTAGATAAGACATGAGTTTTACCGACAGAAGGAAATACTAATTTAAACATAAGTGTGACAGACCAAAGAACATGCTATTCCCAATTTAAGTGAGACACTCTAACACAATTTAATACATAATCCTAAGCTTCACAGACCAAAGGAAATGCTATTTGATACTTAAGCGTGACCTACTGACAAACATTCTAGTGTATACTTATGCAAGGCAGACAGCAAAAATGATATTTCTAACGAAAATGCTTCAGCGTGACAGACCGAAAAAATGCCAGTACGACGATAAAGGCAACTTAACCGTTTTGTTTAAAGTGAGCATTTCTAAATATTCGACAATCAAGCACAGGCAAGGAGTAAGCGAAATCTCAATGTTTATATGAACAGAATCAACCACTGAATTTAAAAAAATTACCGGAGTGCTCAACCAACGAATGGCAGAGGGGTCATATAAATTATTAGTTATATTATACTTTTAATATTTCGGACAGTTATTTTTAAAAAAAGGTATTTTTTTCGGAATTTTTTTTACAAACTTGACTCAATCTCGAAACCAAAAGAATACGTTAACATGTATTTTGTGCGATTAAAATAAATAATAAAAAATTAAGGGAAAAATGTTGTTGAAAATATTATTATTATTATTAATAATAATAATAATAATAATAATAATAATAATAATAATAATAATAATAATAATAACAACAACAACAATAATACAACCGATCTGCATCTTTTGCGAAGAAAGGAGATGCAGATAGATTGTATCTACTTAGAAAAGAACGTGGTCGAGGTTTATTCAATGCTGAAGAAATGGTCAAGAATGTTGTGTACCTAAATATATTTTTAAACGAAATGAGATATTTCTTAATGAAGTAAAAATCAGAAAATATACTAAGAACTAGAGCGACAAAGAATCAAATGTTGCAAGAGAGAGGATGAAATTATCCAGAAAGAAACTACACAGTGTATTCTTTTAAAATACTTAATTTACAGATGATAACAGCTAGAACTGGTTGGCCGGATAGATGGTGATTTAAACAGATCTTCTGAGATCACCTTAATGGCAGTCGAGGAACAAGCCACTCACACTAGGTCCATCAAACACTACATTGACAAAACTGCAGAATCACTGATGAAGTGATAGATAGATACATAGATAGATAGATAGATGTATATATATATATAAATATTATTTGAAATGTTATAAGGAGATATAATATGTTATGTATCGATTTTAATATGTACTTCAACAGTGCTCAATACGTGTGACGATTCCCTACGGGGATGAAACGCGAAAGCCTCTGTGTAGATTAATTGCCATCACGGGGTTTATATGGTAAACGACGCGGACTGACGACCTGGATGTGCCGGGTTCCAATCCAGTTCTTTCCACAGAAACACGTTCATCAACATTTACACCTGCCATTGTGTCTAAGGTCCTTGAGAGGACGTAAATAAAATGACCTATAATATATATATATATATATATATATATATATATATATATATATATATTGATGTTTATTATATATTTTGTGTTAGATTTTTTTTACACGAAAAAATAAGAAACGTTTAAGTAGAAAGTAGAAAAATATGAAAATACCGTCTGGTCCGTTCTTTAAAGACACGCATTTCTTCCATATGTAATCGCCTGTTCAGTTATCACTTCCAAAAACATTTTGTAAAAAGAGAGTCGCGTCGAGAACCGATCCGTCGTTCGTTTGAAGAAATGCATCGTCTGATAGTTTGACAGTTGTATCGCGCAGCCGACAGCATCAGTAATATATATATATATATATATATATATATATATATGTGTGTGTGTGTGTGTGTGTGTGTGTGTGTGTGTGAGTGTATGTGTGTGTGTGTGTGTTTATGGTGTATGTGTGGAGAGTACCGCCCTTGCCCTGTAGGCGGTAACCGTTCTGCCTGTGTCGACGTCACATGAATGGTTGCAGTGTGAGTTTAACCATCTCCTTCAGCCTCCCTATATTTCCACGAAAACTGTCGGGGTGGGGAGATTGGCAACTCGCACTGTTTATACCGACGTACATATGTTTATACGTGAAAGTCTACGGCTTATTAATACGTAGATATACCAGGCCTTCCGGTGACCCGTTGGGTCACAATCAGTATCACACCTTATTCTACTTTGATTTCATTTGAAAATTCATAAACTGTCACATATTTTTAAAGATATTTCCCTTGCATGAAAAAATCCCATTAATGTTACTTCTATATTATTGTTGTTGTCGTTCTTCTTCTTCTTCTTCTTCTTCTTCTTCTTCTTCTTCTTCTTCTTATTATTATTATTATTATTATTATTATTATTATTATTATTATTATTATTATTATTATTATTATTATTATTATTATTATTATTATTCGTACTTACTAGGAGTTATCATACAAGTCATCGCCAGTAATTGGACACTGATAATAACCGATAGTTTTCCCTGGAGCCTGCGTGACAACAAACCTCCCCCGATTTAAAGTAACTTCAACCTCTTTTCGATAAGCATTGCAAGTGACTTTGCATATCGCAACAGCCACTTACCATTGATTTTTTTCTGGTAACGATCATTGGTCTGTTTTAGGATTTGGGTGGCAATAAGCCTCCCAAGGTCGATATACTCTTCGCACTGTTCCAGTGGATGTGTTGTTAGTGCTCTCAATCCTTGGTCTTCCCGTCCTCTTTGACGCTTCACAACTATTTTTGTGGTATCAGCCGAAACTGGTGGCATAGCTGTTGTAGGGGCAGTTTATTAACTTTCTTGCAATGTCTGTTCCATGGTTCGTGTGGTGGTGTACTTCCTATTGTTTTGTTTTCTTCCATTTATAGCTGCCATATGACTGGTTACCGTTCGTAGCTTATGCGAATTTGTTTCCGCATTCGAGAACTTCCATTAAGATTGCAGCTATTTTCATAATTGCCGTTATTTGTATGTGTAGCGTTTGTCGCTTTGAATTCGAGTTATTTCCCTTCGACCATTTGAGGTAAATAAAAGGGTTTTGCTACGTGTCACTCAGCAGAGTATGCACGAAGCGGCCGACGAACTAACAACGTGTTTCTCTCTCTCTGATCCTTTCGTTTGCTTGTATCGTTTCTTACTTTCAGGAATAACCACACTATAACAACTGGCGACGAGAATTTTAACGAAAAAACCCACAGAGTAATGAAACATACGAGCTCTCGTTTTTTATTAAAAAAAAACAGCCCCCCCCAAAAAAAAACAAGAAATGTCCATGAAACAAAAAACGAAACAGAATGTCTTACAACGGTCTATCCAATTTTCCAAGTTTTAGCGTTCACGAAAATTCGAGCACTAATGGAAATCGCTGGCAAAAGGGGTTGGACAAACTTGAGAATCTATTCGTAGCTTTAGATATTCATGAAGACGGTAAGAAGAAAGCGTGTCGGCTTCACTTCGCCGAAGTTTTTGATACTTTCCACAACTTTACGGAGATACAAAAAGGCGTCGGTGCAGTTGTCGAATCGGATGGATAAAAAATACCAAACACCTACGAAATAGCAAAGAAATCACTGACCGACTATTTCACACCGCAAAGAAATATGTCTTATGAGATCTTCAAATTTCGACGCGCATCGCAGAATGTTGAGGAAAGTCTAGACTCATTTCATGTGAGATTTAGGACCCTAACGTCCACGTGTGATTTCGTGGATACAGATCGGGAGATACTCGCACAGATCGTCCAAGGCTGTTCATCCTCTAAGGTTAGACGAAGGGCACTACGAGACGACTCCACACTCAAACAAGTGTTAGACGAGGCTAGATCAATTGAATTAGCTCGCACACAAGCCGCAGACATTGAAAGAGAAGAGGTGGTTTGTGCCCTGTTGTCCCATAACAATAAACGAGACTGAATGACAGTACACACGCAGAGAAAAAGAAAAAAGAAATACCGACGAAAAACGCAACTACGGACACACACAAGGCAGTAATCGACAGTTTACTCCGAGGACCCAGCCACGTGGCAAAGACGCCGGACATGTCTGCCACTACTGTGGATACTCAGCAACACATGTGACGTTTCCTGCTAAGGGACCAAACTGTAGGAACTGCGGGAAAAAGAACTACTTCGCAAAAGTGTGCAATTCAAAACCGGTAAGACAAATTTATCACTCATATCGAAATGATATTGAATCCCTTTCTAGGTCGAGTGATGAGTCTGTCTACACAGTAAAAACTCCCACGTCGACAAAAACACCCACCATCCTCGTTAATGACTCCCCAGTGACCTTCGTTTTGGATACCGGTGCCAGTGTAAATATAATGTCTGGACGCACATACGACGGTCTTCAGTACAGGCCGAAAATACACAGCACTGCTACACAGATATTTGCCTATCGGTCCAGGAAAGCCATGCCAGTCCGTGGATACATCACTACCCCCATCGAATTTAAAGGAAGACGCTGCAAAGCAAAAATGTTCGTCATCGACAATGAAAACCCCTAGTTCGGACACGATCTACAAAATCTACTCGGCGCCCACTCAGCTGAGGTACTGGGTATGATACCCTTTAATTATACGTTTAATGTGACAACATATATCCCAGATGAATTCCCCTCATTATTCGACGGAAAGATCGGAAAGAATTCTGGACCAACTGTCAAGCTGCACATCGATACTTCGGTCCCACCGGTGACACAGACAACGGAGAATTCCCTTCCACGTGAGGAAAGACGTTAAGTCGGAGCTAAAACGCCTCAAGGAGATGGACGTGATTGAGGATGTTACTGGGCCTACCCCCTGGGTAAGTCCCGTGGTGATAGTCCCCAAAACACCGAGTGGCGTGCGAATCTGCATAGATATGCGAAAAGCAAACGAAGCTATTTAAAGAGTCAAACATCCCATGTCGACCGTGAATGACTTGTTTGCAGATTTAAACCACTCAAAGGTGTTCAGCAAGCTTGACATGTCGAGCGCGTACCACCAATTAGAGCTGGGGGAGTCCAGCAGATATATCACCACGTTCACCACACATGCTGGACTATTCCGATACAAGAGACTATTGTTCGGAGTAAATGCAGCCTCTGAAATATTTCAAAAGGCCATTTTTGATCTTTTGAGGGGCATTCCAGGGGTAAAAAACCTCTCGGACGACATTATCGTCTACGGACGTGAGCAAACCTCACATGATGCCAGTTTGAGGTCCACGCTGGAACGTCTACAAAATGCCGGGGCCAGGCTAAACAGAAACAAGTGCCTTTTCTCGGTAAAACAGATCACTTTTTTGGACATACCTTCAGCGAAAAAGGAGTGTCACCAGACCTAGACAAAATTGCAGCAATTGTAAACTGCAAATCGCCCACCAACGTTTGAGAAGTGCGCTCATTCCTGGGCATGGTCCAATATGTGGCTAGGTTCATCCCGCACTATGCCAATGTCACCGAGTCACTCCGACAACTCACAAGAAAAGACAGAGAATGGAGGTGGTCAGAGACAGAAGAGAGGGCAGTGATCAAATTTAAAAAGGCCCTGACTGGAGCTGAAGTTATGGTCTACTTCGATCAGAACAAGGAGACAAATATCCTGGTAGACGCGAGCCCCGTTGGACTAGGGACAATGCTTACACAAGACGGGACAGTCTTGTTTTATGCTAGCCGTGCACTCACAGATGTGGAACAGCGATACTCGCAGACGGAGAGAGAAATGCTAGCAGTTGTATACGCTGCTGAGCATTTTCATCTTTATTTGTATGGGTCAAGGTTCACCATCACCACTGACCACAAACCACTTCTCGGTATTGTAAAAAGTCTTAAACCAGCCACGTCCAGAATCGAACGATGGCGCTTACGCCTCATGCAATATGAGTGTAGCTTGGTATACCAGCCGGGAAAAGATGACCAGAACCCCGCTGACTACCTCAGCCGACATCCTCACAACAAACCCGAGAGAGACAATTCGGCTGAGGCGTATATAAGATACGTGGCTCACCATGCCATACCTAAGTCCATCACCCTCGAAGAGGTGAAGCTAGCCACGGAAAAAGACCCCCTGCTACAGAAAGTGATGATTGCACTTTCAGATGGAAAATGGAACGACACGCAGTTATCCAGTCTCACACATGTCAAAGATGAACTATCTGCATATGATGGTCTTATCCCTCGAGGTCACCGCCTGGTGGTCACGTCCACCCTGCAGAAAAGAACCGTAGACATAGCCCACCGCACACACCAGGTCGTTGTTAAGACGAAGCAGCTAATGAGGGAAAAGGTCTGGTTCCATGGAATTGACAAGCTGGTGGAGGAGACAGTGCGCAACTCTATCCCTTGTCAAGCTTCCAACTCAACATCATCACACCGTGAGCCCATACGCACCACACCACTCCCTGCTTCCCCATGGACTGAAATCTCCCTGGACTTCGCAGGTCCTATCCCATCTGGAGATTATGTGCTAGTCGTCATCGACTACACCAGATTCCCAGAAGTAGAGATACTCCCCTCGATATAATCAAAAGTGGTCATTCCCCGCCTCGACGCAATCTTTGACAGACAAGGATACCCCGATATTGTAAAGTCTGGCAATGGTCCCCCTTTCCAAGGGCAGGAATTAAAGGATTTTGCCACCCAAGCAGGATTCCGCCACAAAAAAAGTTACCC
Organism: Sepiola atlantica; assembly: GCA_963556195.1. Classification (NCBI taxonomy): domain Eukaryota; kingdom Metazoa; phylum Mollusca; class Cephalopoda; order Sepiida; family Sepiolidae; genus Sepiola; species Sepiola atlantica. The sequence continues at coordinate 156,146,817 of OY744519.1, forward strand.
CTGCGTGACCAGAGGCGAATGGAGAGGTTGAACGGTTTATGAGAACTCCAAACAAGTATGTTCGCGCCACCACTGTGGAGGGCCTGAACTGGAAAACCCAACTAATTAATTTTCTAAGGTAATACAGGGCCACCCCCCATAGTACAACCAAAACATCTCCATTCGAAGCCCTCACTGGAAGGAAGATGAAAATCGGCATACCTGCTGTTCTGAAAGAACCCATGCCAAAGTCGATTCACACCCACATAGCGGAGAATGATGCACGAGGGAAGAGGAAAATGAAGACCTATGCCGACACAAAAGGAAAGACAAAGGCCTCTCCCCTTTGCCTAGGTGACAGAAACGTCTCAGCAAGCTATCCCCACCGTTCGACCCCGAACAACTGACGATTATCGGTATAAAGGTAGCATGGTGACAGCACAAATAGGAGATTACCAAATCACCCGAAATTCCTCGCTCTTTAAACGAATAAATCCAGATAGCCCTCCCAGATAAAGTGTAGAATCAGACTCTGAAGATGAGTTATACTCACATCCACAACAGGAAAACTCAGACTCCAGACACGAGTGCCAGACGCGAGTACCGCCCACACCGACAACACCAAAACATAACACACCAGTGGTAAGACGCAATCCAACGCGGAAACGACATCACCAATACGGCTCAAGGATTATATCAGATAGAAAAAAAAGTGAGTAAAACTTCTATTCTGTCTTAGAATAAAAAAGTCCTTTTCGATAGAGACAACAAGTCGAATCAACTACATGTGTTTAAAGGGCCCCCCCTTGAAATTAGAGCTGATCCACAGAGACTTTCCACACACATTGTACATATCGAACTATGAACTTATGGACGGTAACCCTACGAAATCCATCATCAACCTAAAATTATTTTTAGCCACACGGAAGAAATAGAGGTAACTCTTATTTTAAAAATTAATGAGTAATTCTCCTTGTTCCGAAATAAAATTAAACCCCAGAAGGATATAGACCGACTCTTTTTCTAATTCGATGAAAGGTGAATTTCCTTGTTACAAGGCAGTGACCGTAATATTATTTAGTAATCCAATGAATTCTAATGCAACTAATAGGGAAAAATAATTTGTTAATTGAGGATGCAAAATCAATTGTGAAAAAACTTATGTTTCCTCTTTATCTCTCCCAAAATAAATGTTTAACCCCGATGGAACATAAGGAGAACCCATACCCATTTATTAAGTTAAATCGAACCCCCAAATCTTGTCAAGGTGCCTGAGTTCTTCTTTAGGCTAACCTATGAATAGTCCAGAGTATCTTATTAGTGATACTGCGAGGTGTTTATACCTTTTATTAGATTCCTGCTACATGGTTTTGTTTCTCAGAGATTTCTTGTTCTTCGTAAGTATTCTTTTCCAATCTTCTCTTTCATTTTTTTTAGATTTTATGGTGTCTGCTTCAAGAACTTCCACATATTTGTAGCTATTCTGTTCGCCCAGCGCCACCATCTCCTCTTGGTTGGAAATCTCCATGCTCTTTATCGTCTCCAGTTTTCTTTTTTTTATTTCTAGTAGTTCACACTTTTCTATTCCGAATTCCGTTTGAATGTCTTGACTAAAGATTCTGGTCGTATTTATTAGCTTTTCCAGTCTCTTTTTGGCATCATGGCTACTATAAACAGTAGTAGTGGTAGAGAGTTTTTTTTTGAAAATGCCTCTCTCTATTTGAATCTCGGTCAGGTGTTGTCCTTTTGCTGTCAATTATAGTCTCCATGTTTCCATTGCTTTCTTGATAAAATTAATTATCCTGTCGGATACTTTGTATATTCTTAAACTTTCAATTATTCATGATTGAGGGATTCTGTTGTAAGCTTTTTTGTAGTCAATACATGCCATGGATATATTCTTATATCTTCTTTTAACCTCCTTTAGGATTTTTCAATCGCTATATAGAAGATTATGTGTCACTCTTTTCTTTTCCGGTAGTCCACGATTGTTCAGAAATTCGAATATGTGTTCTCTCAGTTGTGCCGTTAGAATTTTTCACATTCTTGGTAAAAAGGTTATTTGTCTGTGATTGCTCGTGATCGATCCCTTTTTGGCATATTTTTTGTATTAGCGTTGCCCTTCTTTTGGTCATCCATTCTGGTACATCTGTTTTATGTATACATCTTCTCATTTTTTGCCCTAATATTACATGTAGTGTCGTGAATTTTTAAAACCAGTATGCATGTATTGTATCGTTGTCTGTTGCTTTCCAGTTTACCATTTTCTATAGGGTTGCAGTAATCGTTTCTTCATTAATTTCTGTTTCCGTTACTTCTTTAATTTCTAGTAGTTCATTTGTTTCAGCCAGTTTGCATTTTTATTGTGTTCTTTAGACTTTTCCCATATCTTGCTCCACACGTGTTTTGTCTCTGTCGAGTCCTGTTCTAATGTTGTTGTTCGTTCCCCGTTTACGTTTTTTGTAAACAGGCTTTCATTGTTTTTAAATGTCCTGTTCTGTTTTGGCTGTTCAGATGTGTATCTATATCGTCTCAGTCTTCCCTCTATTGCTGCCATCTTTTGTTTTAATTCTTCATGTTTCATATTCAGTCTTTCCTTGTGAATCATATTTCTGCTCTTCAATTATTTCCTATTCTCTTTCATCCTGTTTACGGTCTTAGCTTCTTTTCGAAGTTTGGCAATCTGATTTTCCAGTTTGATTTCCCATCTAAGCTTTGTCGGTCCATTCTTTTTGGCCAATCTTTTTTTCTCTTCTTAGTTTCATACTTATTGATTTTGCCTTATTATTATTATTATTATTATTATTATTATTATTATTATTATTATTATTATTATTATTATCATTGTTGTTGTTGTTGTCGTCGTCGTCCCTGGTTAGGGTTAGGGTTAGGGTTATTCTATATTTTAAATACTTTAAATATTTAGCTCGCTGTTTCTAATGTATTTCCTTTGCTATGTAACTTTTGAACTGACTGCTAAAGTAGTATATGTTTGCATAATGGGAGGTTATGTCTCCAATATTGTTTCAATAGATGTTTCTTGAAATAATACTGAAATCTGATGTTCTTTTCTTAAATTAGTTCTATATGTTTTAGAGGGTGCTGATGAAAGACGGTTCGGAGTCATATGAAGTATAATACAAAATATTTTTCCAAATTGTCCAGGAAACGGTCCTACGCCAAATAATCGTTGCGCGTGAATACTTGGAACTTATATAGATAATATACTAATTTTGTTAATCCCAACTCACTTTATATATATATATATATGTATATATATATATATATATATATATATATATATATATATATATATATATATATATGTATATATATATGTACACACATATATATATATATATATATATATATGTACACACATATATATATATATATATAGAGAGAGAGACAGACCAACAGACAGACAGACAGAGAGGGGGTCAGTGTTATGCTTAAGAGCTACAGACTTGAACTTTTTATCTTGATGTTATATAATTGCGTCTGAAATTTAAATTATGGGAAGAGACTGATTAAGTGAATGGAATATTTCCTGTAATCATGCGAAAACGTTACATTATAAGATCGTTCCATCACTGATATCCGGTTAATGCGCACTTTTATGACGTTAAGTATGTCTAGAGCATGCATACGCAACCTTTGGTCGAAAAATCAACCAGCACACACATCATCACGCAACTAAAATGAATCCAAGTTGTTTTTCGCTAATGTATTTTAGCTCTCCCTTTTTAGCAATAATTGCATGACGTACCTAATAATAATAATAATAATAATAATAATAATAATAATAATAATAATAATAAGAAACTAAAATTAAATAATATGAGTAAGAACAATATAAGCAAATACACAAAACTTGCCAGGGAACTGAAAGGGATATAGAGGATATAGAAAGTTAATATAATGTTAATAATCGTAGGAGAACTAGGAACAGTTCCAAATATTCTGGAGAAAAGACGGGGATAAATTGGAATGAAAGGGATCACTGAGACCATACACAAGAAGGCAATGATCAAAACAGCTGTAATATTAAGGAACATTTTCAAATGCGGAAACCAACCTGCATCAGCTACGAACGGTAAACATCACATAAAAGTTAAAATGATAAGAAAACAAAACCACAGTAAGAACATCACCGTATGATTCAAGGAACAGAAACTGCAAGAAATATCAGAAGCTGACACTACACAGAATAGTAGTAGAGAGTCAAGGAGGATGGGAAGACCGATAAGGGACAGCACTAGCAGACTTCAATTAGAAAAAGTGCGTGGGACATTGAGAAGGCTTATTGCCACCCAAATCCCAGTGAATATTAATGGTCGTTACTAGCGAGAAATCAATGGTACGCGGCTATTGCGATACCACAAAATCATTTTCAATAATTATCGATTAGAGGTGGAAAGTACTTACAATCTGGGGTGGCTTCTTGTCACTCAGACTCCAGGGAACAGCATCAATTATTATCAGTGAGCAATTCCTAAAGATGACTAGTGTGACGACTCTTAGTGAGTGCAAACACTAATAATAATCCCCGACTGTTTTACTAGAGATGCCATGACAGTATGGTTACTTTTTAAGAAAATGTTATAAACATTTAATTTTTTATTTTAACTAATAATTTAAACTACTTAACTTGACTTTCAGTTGAGGGGATCAGAAAATATTCTAGAAATTAAAAAAAAATGATTAATTAGTCACGTGATGCGAGTGGGAGGAAAGTTTCTGTATTATTTAATAAGTTCCGACCGGCATTTTAAACCCCGACCTGGTAACTCGAGATATCATGACGGTATGGTGATTTCATTGAAAATGTTATTAACATTTAATTTTTTTTTTATTTTAACTAATAATTTAAACTACTTAAACTTGACTTTCAGTGTAGAGGATAACATGATTTTCATGAAATTCAAAATAAAAAATGATTAATTGGTAACGTGATGCGAGTGGGAGGAAAATGTCTGTTTTAATCAAGCCTCAATTCATCAAACAAACATGGGAGGGGAATCTATAATCTTTTTTGTACTTTTTTTTAGATTATCCTAGGAAACTTATGTAACTAGGTAACATACATATATATATATATATATATATATATATATATATATATATATATATATATATAGAATTTTAAAAAAATGTCATGTGTGGTAGTGCACTTTGACTTTCATGACAATGAGAAAAACACTATCCATGTGACAGGATCACAGGTAAACTAAGCCTGAGCCTGGTGTTGTCACTAACACAAAATCATTAAAAATGTCTACAAATACAAGTAAACGCCGTTGGGCTAAGAAGAAAGATCTGAGTGTCATAATGGGCAGGTACTCTCTTGATGGCCGACATGGGGGACCATGTCCGCATCCTGCCAATGTTGGCTGCTTTAATTTCAGAAACAAGATCACGGACAAAATACATGTAAGTAACCTATCTAATTCAGGGTATGGCAAGGTCATGGACCAAACACAAGAAAGTAGGACCGAAAAGATAAAACCAGAAAGCCATATAAAGAAATGGACCACAAAAGAGGAGAGACTAGTAATCGAATGCCACTACAAAAGCCGCTACCCACTGAAAGAGGATACCGAAAACGAATGAAAAGTTCTATGGGACATTTCTATTGACTACCACGCAACGGAACAGAGGATAGCAGATCAAGCAAGGTAGATACTCAAGAGAGGGTGGTTCTCTGAGATGGAATTAACGGAAATCACCCAAAAGAGTACTTCCGTGAGGGATCAATAAACACACATGACGAAAACACTAGGGAAGAACAGGGGGCCAAAAGATAAACACTTACACATAAGATGACGGAGATAATGTAACCACAGAACTCACTGAAAAAAGAAGCAATAAGAGTTGAAAACATCAAACGAATAATGTACGAGGAAAAAACAAAACTCCCATCCCTAAGGAACGAAGATTAGAAGAAGCTAAATGTTGAAACAGAGACAGTACGCAAAGTACTCGCATAAATCTTAACATATACTATCACATACCTTAATAACTTGATATATGCAGGGGCAAAATAAGTAAGTATGAAACTGAAAAGAAAACAAAAGTCTGAATAAAAGAATAGACTGGCAATGCCCGGATGGGAAATCAGACTGGAAACCCAGATTACTAAACTCCAAAAAGAACCTAAGACTGAAAACAGGATGAAAAAGAATAGGAAATGATGGAAGAGCAGAAATCATGTTCACAAGAAAATTCTGAATGAGAAACATGAAGAGTTAAAACAAAAGATAGCAGCAATGGAGGGGAGACTGGGACGATATAGATACAAATCTGAACAGCCAAAAAACAGAACAGGGCCTTTCAAAACAATGAAAGCCTGTTTTACAAAGACGTGAACAGGGAACGAACAACAACAGTACAACCGAGCCCGTCAGAGACAAACAGTTCTGAAGCAAGATATGAAAAAAGCTTTAAAAAAACACAATAAAAATGCAAACTGGCTGTAAAACATAAAAGATGAACTCAAGGACATTGAAGAAAGGGGTAAACACAGAAATTAATGGAGTAACGATGAAGGCAAACCTAAGGGAAATGGCAAACTGGAAAGCACTAGGTCTCGATTGAATACACGCATACTGGTTTTAAAAATTCACGACCTTACATGAAAGACTAGCACAGAAACTGTATGCACAAAACAGACGTACTAGAATAAATGACTAAAGGAAGGGCAACGGTAATACAAAAAGATGCAAAAATTGATCGATCCCGAGCAACCACAAGCCAATAACCTTTTTAACAACAATGTGGAAAATTCTGACGGCACAGAACAAATCTACCAATCTCTGATCAATCGGGGATTACTCCCCGAAGAACAAAAAGGATACCAAAAAGGGAAAAGAGGGGCGCACGATCTGCTATATAAAATCAAAAGATCCTGCAGGAGGTAAGAACCAGAAACGAGAACATATCCATGGCATGGATTGACTACAAACAGGCTTACGACAGAATGTCTCAAGCATGGATAATTTAATGTTTAAAAATATACAAGGTATCCGACAGGATAATTAATCTTATCAATAAATCAATGGAAAAATGGAGACCAGAATTGACAGTCGGGGACAGCACCTGGCTGAGATAAAAATACAGAGAGGCATTTTCCAAGGAGACTATCTATCACAACTACTGTTTATAATAGCCAATATTCCGCTCAACTACATACTCAGAAAAATATTATGCTGAATACAAGTTTACAGACACGGAACGATGTGTAAACCACCTGATGTTCATTGACGACCTGAAACTATTTTCGAAAAGCAAAAAGAGACAGCAAAAGCTGATGAATACGACCGGAATCCTCAGTCAAAACATTCAAATAGAATTCGGAATGAACAAGTGTGCCCTACTAGAAATGAAAATAGTAAAACTTTAGACGACAGAGAGCATGGAGCTCGCCAACCAAGAGGAGATGAGGGTGCTAGGCGACCAGGATAGCTACACATATTTGGGAGGTTTAGAATCAGAAATCATTAAATCTACAGGAATTAAAGAGAAGATTTGAGAAAAAATATTTACAAAGAACAAGTAAACTCTTAAAAACGAAATTATATAGCAGGAATTAGCAGGGGTCTAATAAAAGGTATAAACACCTGGGCAGAATCGCTAATAAGATACTGTGGATCATTCATAGGCTGGACTAAAAAAGAACTCAACATCTTCCGCAGAGGACTTGAAAATTAATGAACATGCACAATGTTTTACACCCAAAAGACGTTTACACGAAAAGAAATGTAGGGGAAGAGGACTGGTAAGTATAGAAGAGTGTGCGGAAGACTCAGAAAAGACCTAGAGAAATACAACTTAGAACACGGAAATGCTAATCATCGCAGCAAGAGACACCGTTCCAATAAGGAACTCGGGAAGCACCGACACCAGAAACCAAAAGAAAAGTGTGAAGTAAACAAGTAGATGGACGCTTCAGAAGACTGAAAAGAGTAGAAATTTACGAAAATAGCTGGACATGGTTTAGAAAATGAAACTTGAACAGAGAAACGAAATATTTACTGATGGCTGCACAGAACAATGCGATTAAGACAAACTAGATTAAAGCTAAAATAGATAAAACACAGGAAAACAGCAAATGCTGACTATGTGGACAAATAGACAACACCGTAAATACTATAATAAATGAATGTAGCAAACTCGCCCCAAAAGAATACAAGAACAGACATGGATGTGTGGGAAAAGCAGTACACTGGGAACTATGCAAACGATTGAATTTCGAATAGGGTAACCAGTCACAAGGAATTTACAACAGTAGAAAAACACAACACGAAAAACGCCACAACACGAACCAAGAAACAGAAACTGCAAGAAACATCACTTCATAATACCCCCTTTCAATAAATTATACCGGCCTTAGCTAAAACCACACTAAAATGAACTAAAGAGCAGAAATTACAAGACACATTATAAGCTCTCCCCTCCCCCCTCAAAAAGGGGGGGGTAATTGTGCCGACCTAGGCTGACTCTAAACAAAATATTTGTAGAGAGTCGAATAGGATAAGACCGAGGAGAGACAGCACAAACCAGACCTCTACTGGAAGAGTGCGGAGAATGATGGGACCATGGGGAGGCTTATTGCCACCCAAATCCCAACGAAGACCAATGGTTCTAAACAGCGAGAAACCAATGGTAAGGAGCTAATGTGATAGCGCAAGATTATTTTCGGTGATTATCGAAAAGGCGTAAATAATACTGGAAATGTGGGTAGGTTTGTTGTCACTCAGACTCCAGGAAGTACCACTGGTTGTTGTCGGTCAGCAATCACTGACGATGATCTGTGTAAGATCTTCTAGTGAGTACAAATAATAATAACAATAATTATTATTTTTATGATAATAAAATGACTAAAACAGTCTAATCTAAGCTAAAATACGAGTTCCTGCCTACGTGATTTGTTGAACACTGTGAAATATATCTTACTCTGAAGTCTTCTTAATATGACATACATAGGGTGTGTGTCTCTTCTTACGCATAGCTGTTGGAGCTGACCTCATACGTTGGACCGTATAGAATTGTGTTAAAAGTGACTCGTTCCGGGGTTCGAATTTTGCGACCGGCTGTAACAGTTATCCCCACACTGAAGATTCCACAAGGATTAAACGTATACGTCTGTAGATAATAATTAATGAAATATTTATTACTAACTAATTATATATATATATATATATATATATATATATATATATATATATATATATATATATATATATATATATATATGTATTGTACATATATATATATATATATATATATATATATATATATATACTGTACATATATATACATACATATATATATATGTAGTTTTTTATAAAGAATGCATATTTTCAATTTTATACTCCTTACATTATCCGAAAATTCTGAATTACAAGCTCACTGAAGTTGCATACAAAATTCAGAGGATAAATATTATATTGATTAATCCTAATGACCATGCAAAAATTAATCCAAAATCTTTTTTTTATTTTTTAAATTTATATTTATCTAAACACGTAGATGGATGTTTATCAATCCAATTGTCACTATTTTATAAAAACACAACATTCTTTCCACGTTTACGTTATGAATTTTTGGAAGTGTTTCTTGGCAAATCTGGACAAAACTAAAGTTCATTAGCCCATCTGTCAATCTTCAGAGAATATTTGAATGTGTATTTAAACTGTATAAACAACTAATACCGTCAAAAAGCAAATGAAATAATAAAAAGGGTGAGATAGTTATACAAAAGAATGCTTGTTTAAACCTTAGTCATATGAAGTACATAGAAATAAACTCACGTGATAGAAAAGGTAGCTATAACGATTAAGACGCCTCCTCCGAAAAACACATTTATAATTTGAAAATAGTCTAATCTACGGTGATTTTAAAACTAAAACTATAAACCACACGCAGCCAGCCTCATCAACTTAACATATAAGTTAAATCCCTAAATAGACATTGTTCGGAATAAAACTTTTAAAACCAGTTGTAAAATTATTACTAATTGCTAATAATTATTAATTATATTCTTTTTCTTTTTATTCTTGCTAAGATCAATGAGATCGAACTCTAGCAAAATGCTCGATTATTAAAAACAATTCAAAAGTCAGACTGTATTTACATATGAATTACAGAAGATCAGAACAACATCGGTACGGTCGGTTTCAAATCTGACAAAGGGCAACAGCATGTGCCCGGGTTTTGTGGACTCTACACAACGGAGGTTGAAGAGAGTTAGCAAAGGACGGTCAGGTGCTGTTCCTTCTTAGTGCTGTAATACCCTTACACACAAAACAAACACACATACATATAAATATATATATATATATATATATATATATATATATATATATATATATAAATCCATAAATCCAAGCAAGGTAAATATCCACTGGATGAGAATCCAACGAAACCGGTATCTTAGTTATCTTGGTTAAAGTAACTATTAAAGTAACTATTTGTTTGAACTACATTTCATGCATATTTCCATTTCTTTTCCCTGTTCTTCTCTTTTTTCTCCCCCTTATCCAATTTTAACGTTTCATTATTCTTTCTTCAGATAGTTAAACACGTACCAATAACATCCCGTTGTGCGTTCTTATCTTTCCTACGTTTTTACCGTTATCTAATAAATTTAAAATCTTTAATTTTTCTTAAGACATTCGTTGATCTCTCTGTCTCTCTCTCACTATATATATATATATATATATATATATATATATATATATATATATATGGTAACAACCATATATATATATATATGGTAACAACCATACACACCATACACACCATACACACACTCAAAAACTCAAAAACAACCTACTCCATAACGACAACAAACAACGTACAATATCCCACCTCGTAACAGACTTAACAGACTCCCTATCACGAGAAGAAAAAGAGCTTCTAAGCCTTGGACCCAAATTCATCACCACTCAAAGAATCAACAACAACACCTAGCTCAACATAGAGGCACAATTTTGCAGGACAGCTTACCACCTCATTTTGTTAGATTATTAGTTTTTAGTATTCATTTGAGGGTTAAATTAAGATAAAATCAATACAACAAGAGTAAGATGTAAAACTATATCGGACTAGAAATGAGATCCTAATTCGAGTCGGTGATTTATTTGCGGAGATAGTTTTGCTATTAGTATCGATTCTTTTATTCGAAGGTTGCCAACGTTTCTCTCCGTAGCTAGGATATCAATCTTGAATGATTTGTTGGTGTTGCCACATGCGTGGATGTGATTGTGGAAGGAAGAGGTGCGTGTTTGTAGGTGTTCTTTGACTCTAATATGTAGGAGTCTCACCGTACTACCAATGTATATTTTGTTGCATGCGTGCATGTGGTGCACTGTAAACGGTATACAGTGTAAGTACGGTGGCATTTGTCTGTGGTGTTCATGGGGCAGTTCGCTAGGGTGCAGGGAATATTGTTGTAATTGGTGTTCCGTGTTGTCGTAGAGAAGGACCGGTGTGTGTTAGTTTAATATCAAGTTTTTCCTTCCTTATAGCTTTGCGGATAGCTGTGGTGATCCTGTCGTTGAAATGCGGCAACTTTTTTCTCTTTTTTCTCCCCCTTATCCAATTTTAACGTTTCATTATTCTTTCTTCAGATAGTTAAACACGTACCAATAACATCCCGTTGTGCGTTCTTATCTTTCCTACGTTTTTACCGTTATCTAATAAATTTAAAATCTTTAATTTTTCTTAAGACATTCGTTGATCTCTCTGTCTCTCTCTCACTATATATATATATATATATATATATATATATATATATATATGGTAACAACCATATATATATATATATGGTAACAACCATACACACCATACACACCATACACACACTCAAAAACTCAAAAACAACCTACTCCATAACGACAACAAACAACGTACAATATCCCACCTCGTAACAGACTTAACAGACTCCCTATCACGAGAAGAAAAAGAGCTTCTTAGCCTTGGACCCAAATTCATCACCACTCAAAGAATCAACAACAACACCTAGCTCAACATAGAGGCACAATTTTGCAGGACAGCTTACCACCTCAAGCGGCTGGCCACCATCAACAACACTGCACATAACAATAACACCGCCAAATTTCCTGTATACCAACTTGATCACCCACTACATCCACCACCTAACAACCGCGAGCTAGACATCAAACTCACACGCCTAAAACGTAACATACGCTCTATCATACAACAAGAACAGACAAACATTATACCTAATTTGACAAGAACACAACGAACCAAACTTCAAAACCTAAGAGATAAAGACCTTGTCCTCCTACCCTCTGACAAAGGGAAGGAATTCACGTTATGTTATCTCACGTGACACCTACGACACACTAGCATTCACCCACCTTAGCAATGACACACTCTACACACCTGCTTCCAACATTACTGCCCAACAAATTGAGAACAAGATTAATACAGCCTGGACCAACATTTGCAAAAAATGAAACATCCCTAATAGCTACAAACACAACCTAATTACAAGAAACAGTAAACTTCCTACTTTCTATCACCTCATTAAGACCCACAAGACCGGCACCACCACACAAATCAGACCCATAGTATCCAGCATTGAAGGGCCACTATACAAGGTCTCCTGGCTCCTCTCCCATCTACTTAAACCCCTACTCAAAACCTTCCCCGGACATTTCAGCTGCTCGGATGAAGTCATCCAGAGGTTACATCTACTACCACCAGAACAGCGTAAACTGAACCGATATGCCTTCAGCCTTGACGTCGTCGCCCTTTACACATCTGTACCCGCATACCCAGCAGTAGACATAATTACTGACCGTATCTCATCCAGCGACCTCTATTGCTTCGGCCTCATTTCCACTGACATACATGAACTCCTAAATATAATAATAGACAACACATACTTTACATATAAACAAAACACATATAAACAAATAACAGGACTGCCTATGGGTTCCAGCCTCTCGGGACTGCTCGCCATTGCTTTTATGGACAAATTAGAACGCCATGCACTCAACTCCTGTCACTCCCCCATCTTCACACGATATGTGGACGACATTCTTATATTTTCATCGTCCCAAGAAGAGGCTAACGCAATCTTCGACACATTCAACAACACTGACTCACACATACGATTTACAATAGAACACCCTGAAAACTCTGGATCATTAGCACTTTTAGATTTTAGCTTCAACATCTCTGAGGAAGAGCCTTAACCACTAAATTCTACAAGAAGCACGCATGTAGAGGCATATTCCTAAATTACAGATCAGCACTCCCTCATAAGACTAAAATAGGCTATGCTAGGAATGAGCTAACTCGCATCCGTAAGAAATGCAACATTAGGGCTGACAAAACCACCTACAGCGAGAAATTCCAACAGGTACTAGAGACCAATGGATACCCTACATCCATCATTGAACACCTTAGGAAACCCCGGAAAACCCAAAGACGGACACAACACGCTCTTTCCAACACCTGCTTCCTAAAGTTGCCGCATTTCAACGACAGGATCACCACAGCTATCCGCAAAGCTATAAGGAAGGAAAAACTTGATATTAAACTAACACACACCGGTCCTTCTCTACGACAACACGGAACACCAATTACAACAATATTCCCTGCACCCTAACGAACTGCCCCATGAACACCACAGACAAATGCCACCGTACTTACACTGTATACCGTTTACAGTGCACCACATGCACGCATGCAACAAAATATACATTGGTAGTACAGTGAGACTCCTACATATTAGAGTCAAAGAACACCTACAAACACGCACCTCTTCCTTCCACAATCACATCCACGCATGTGGCAACACCAACAAATCATTCAAGATTGATATCCTAGCTACGGAGAGAAACGTTGGCAACCTTCGAATAAAAGAATCGATACTAATAGCAAAACTATCTCCGCAAATAAATCACCGACTCGAATTAGGATCTCATTTCTAGTCCGATATAGTTTTACATCTTACTCTTGTTGTATTGATTTTATCTTAATTTAACCCTCAAATGAATACTAAAAACTAATAATCTAACAAAAAAAACATCACCTTATAATAATAACAAATAATATAACAACATAGGTCAAACACTCACTAAACAAAACAAAAAATAATAATAAATAAATAAATAAATAAACAAACTGGGGAAAAAATTAAATAAATAAATAATAAATAAATAAAAAATAGATAAAGATAAATAAATAAATCAATAATAATAATTAAAAAAAAAGATAAATAAATGGTTAAGTACAATAAATAACTAGATAAATAATAAATAAATAAAAAACATTAATAGAAAAAATAGGAAGAAAAAAAATAATAAATTGAAAAAATATTAAAGTCTATAAACTAATAATAGTAATAACTTAACCTAACAAAAAGATTAACTATAATAATATAATAATAGTAACAATAATAACAATAGCAACAACAACAACAACAACAACAATAACAATAATAATAATAATAATAATAATAATAATAATAATAATAATAATAATAATAATAATAATAATAATAATAATAATAATAATAATAATAATAATAATAATAATAATGGATGAAATACCGGAACAACCCCAGATAACATTAATAATAATAATTTTTTAAAAAATGAAAAAAAAGGAATGAAACATTCATTATAACAATATTTTAGCCTAACAATTATAAGTAACTACTTTATAAGCGACGTAAACAACAAATGAACTGAATTACCTCTCTTTCATTGTTGTCTTAGCGTTACACGAAAGATAATATTGAATTTATTAATGAAATATACATGTTTAAAAATAGAATTAAATAAATAAATAAACTAAATATTAATATACACAATAATTTAAAACGAACAGAGAATGCAATGTTTAATGACAGTATTAACCGACATATTAATTTAAACGAATAGACTTGGTTAAAAAAAAGATTTAGATTAGAATTTAAAATTTAACGACACAAAAAGGAAAGATTCTAAAAAGTAAAAACAAACAAACAAAAAAGTTTAATAAAGTAAATAGATGAATAAATAAATTAGATAAATAAAATATAAATAAAAAAAATAATAATGAAATAAATTAATAATAATTTAATATAAAAAAAAATTAAAAAAATTAATTTTATTTTTGAATCTGGTTTGGTATTTAAAATTTAACCGGTATTTTCTGCTTCCTTCATATGCACACTTGAACTTGAGTTGAACACGGTTCTGAATAAGGAAGAGTTCCCGAAAATTCAAAAAAAAATATTATATCATACGGAATTTCCACTAGACCATCTTGATACAGGTATTACATAACATTGTAACATTGTGTAGATAGACAGATATTTATGTGTTTTGAAAGGGAAAAAAACAACAACAACAAAATAATAATAAATATATATATATATATATGTGTATGTACACATTGTATTAAGGTTGAAACTAATTCATTTGTTCCACCATTATATGTCTTATTTGCTCCAACTTGTGTCTATCCGTCACACCTCTGCATTGTATTGCCTTCTAAATATCACATTTATATATATATATATATATATATATATATATATATATAAAGTATAAAGGTATACTCAAAAAAGAATAAAAGGGAAATACCAGTAGAGTGCTCAATTAAATTAAATTAAGAGCGTAATATTTTTATTTTTAAATACAGATTTTAATCAGACATGAACCAGTGGTTTCTGACAAGAAACGGGTTTAATTCCCGATTCCGTCTTCTTCAGCATAGTCTGAAATAGTAAATGATGGAATTTCTTCAAAAAACACTTATAACCGTTATGAAACGCTATGCACACAGAATTTGAAATGGAGGGCCGGCGAGACGCTTAGATCAGAAAAATAGCCGTTAAGTAAGAGATTCTATATTTAGAAGTGAAGAACGAGAAAGAAAAGAAAGAAAGAAAGAAAAAAAAAGAGAGAAAGAAAGAAGGAAAGAAGGAAAGAAGGGAAAAACAAAATAAAATTAACTTAAATTTATAATAATAAAAATATTAATTAAGAGTAAATAAATTATAATTTTTATATGTAGAACATAATTAAAGGTACGCAACTCTAATTAATTAAATTGTCTAAAAAGGGGAGGTAACTATTTATTATTTTATAAAATATATATATGTATATATAATTCACGATTGTTTCAATTAATAAATATCAAATTAAAGTAAAAATATAAATATAAATAAATATATAAATAAAAAATCAATATATAAATAAAAATCAAAAATCAAAAATCAATATATAATTAAAATATCAATATATAAATAAAAAATCAATATATGAATAAAAAATCTAAAAATCAATACATAAATAAAATTAAAAAATCAATATATAAATAAAAATTCGATATATAAATAAAATCAATATATAAATAAAAAATAATAATATATAAATCAAAAATCAAAAATCAAAATGTAAATAAAAATATAAATAAACATAAAAATAAAAAAATAAATAAAAAATCAAAAATCAATATATAAATAAATAAATATATAAATAAAAAATCAATATATAAATAAAAAATAAAAAATCAATATATAAATAAAAAATCAATATGTAAATAAAAAAATGTTCTCCGCAACCATCCATTGAATTTATCTGAAATGTTGCATGAAGTTGTAACTTTGGTCAGGTTAGAAAGTGACATTCTCCAATTTTTGAAAAAAAAATCTGGTTAGCAGCCCCAGGGGGTCAAAAGGCCCCGAAATGGCAAAAAATGATGTTTTGCCCCATAACCTTTCATCCATCCATTCAATTTCTCTGAAACTTGGCCAAAATGTAGAAGCAATTGTTTTGGATATAAAATGAGCATCCGGGACCTCAGAAAATTCTGGTTCGCGCTCCCAGTGGGTCAAAAAGGGGACAAAAATACCCCAAATTGCCCAAATTTATTGCATTTTACACTCGGCACATCAGGCCACATACAGAGGGGGGCCACGCAGTCACGGTTTGTTTTCTTTATTTTAGATTCAAAGAGGACGGAATATTGACATTATGGTAGGTAAGAAATTAAAATGCGTGACGAACGAACATGATAAGAAATGTATTCGCTTGTATAAGCTATTCTTTTTGTTTCTTTGTTCGTGAGGCCTTTTTTTTAAACATAGTTCATGCCAGACAAAGTAAGTTGCTTACTGAGAATTAGGATGAAAGTTTTAGGGGTTATCCTAAATTGGCAGCTGTATTGCAAGATTCTTGTTCACATTTGTGTTAATTTTCTGCGTGTTGGTACAGTCATGGAAACAGGGAGAAAGGGGGGAATTCCAAAGACCAGCAGCACGAAGAAAGAAGCTATTGGAGTAGAAGAATCTCCGGCACCTGGCGACCTTCACAGTGAATAGATGTTTTTTGCTGATTGTCGGGTTTGTCGAGTATATTTACGTCGAGTGGGCACCAGAGCAGCAAGTTCATGGTGGCTTTGTAGAGATATATGATACTGTCATGTGTGAGAAGTGTTCTCGCACAGTAAAAGGAGCCCACTTTATTTGCAGTAGACTTGGCGATCTATTTTATGTATTTGTTCCAATTCATGTTACCTGTGAATGTTAGACAGAGGAGTTGGAACCTTGGACTCTCATGTAAGGTGTTATTTGCCATAAAAATCTGTGGTTGAAAAGGCTTCTTTAGTTGTTGAAAGAAAACAGCTTGGTCTTAGCAGTATAAACTGTTACCATCCATTTATAACCCCATTCCACAACAGACTTTCTCTTTCTTCATTTTTCCGTTTGTATATCTTTCTTCTGCACTGAAAAACGAGGCAAGAGGTAACATCATGTTTATTTTAACTCGGCCCATACTGAACAATGCCAAAATAAAAAATAAACATTATTTGTGAACTCGCGGCAGGTACACATTGCAAGTCGTTTTGGAGTTTAGAGAGCTGCTACCAATTCTGAGAAACAGAGCTCTGCCAGACAGAAGTCGTATATACTCGTCATGTATCAGAAGTGTACTGGTGTATGGCTCCAAAACTTTGGTTGTCTCTGCCGGAACACTAAAGAAACTGCACCATAATGAAAAAGCAATGGTCAGATTGATCTGTATGGTAAGGCCTGAACAGAGCAGGCCAACTTAGAAAGCTCCGTGGACGTCTTGCAAAAGAGAAGACTGCGTTGGTTGGAGCACGGTGAGCGCAGCAATGGCTGGATTGCTTAATCTCAACAGTTGAACGTGAGAGCAGAGAAGGCCAGTTCTGGCAGATCTAAGTTGTCTTGATAAAACGTGATAGAAGAACATTTTGTAAAGAGTCTGTCTAGCCTCACCAAAGACAAGACAAGAATGGAATGGATAATCAGGCCCCACTCTCATCAGAGGATTTATTGTGGGCAGATTAAACAAATAAACCGGTTTATGATGATGATGATGATGTTTATTTTACCTATGCGAAATTAAAAAACAATAATAAAAACAGGGGACCTGACTTCCGAAATCTAGGCGACACGAAACGACGTGCCTCGACTTTCAATGATAATGACACCAACAACCACTTAGCCTTTTAGCTAAGATGAGAATGTAGTATCTGTTTCGATGGATGGTACTCTTTGTAGACAGGTACAGTTTTTGCCTTCGGGCCCTGATTCAACCGGTCTGAGGCATTGTCCTGTGCAGTTGTAAGAGGTGCACCCTCCCAAGCTTTGCCTTTTCACCCTTTGAGAAGGGGTTAGTTTATTGATAATCCCCTGAGGCGCCTCTACCGGGGAATTCTGACTGACCAGGCATTTTTGGAGGCCAGAGTGCTCACCTTCTAGGACGCTTACTGGTCAATCTCACTTTTTCAACCTCGTGTAAAATCTTACTGCTGTGGGATGTAGATAAATCGTACCCGCTTCCCCTAAAAATAACCATCGTCCAACGAAGACAGTTGAGTGAAATCTTTGAAGCACGACTTCTCTCTGTCCAGTTCAACCTAAGCTAAAAAAGTTACTCCACGCAAACACACAATCGAATTTTCCAACAAACACACATATTTCTATCGCTCGTGTCTTTTCCTCATTCAAGAACTTTCCATTTTCTCAACGCACTTTAGTCTTTCGAATTATTATTTACTTATCATTATCTAGTTGTTGTGGTATCACACATCCTACTGACTCGCTCACGTTGTCTCGCTCTATCCTCCATCACACCTTGTAGTTCCTCATATGTGCATTGTGAGTCTTTTGTTAGTTGTTTGATGTAGGTTCTGTGCGGTCAAACCACTGAGCAACATCCCTGTTTTGAAATCCACAGAAGAATATCGCTGATGATTTCATCTTTATTCCTCCAGCAATGTCTAGAAAATTTGGTTCTTTCTCTCTGATCAGGTCTGAAATCTGAGAGAGGTGCCCATAGATATGCTCTCCCGTGGGGTAAGGTCTCCAGGAGATGTTAAGATCAGTTCTTAGCATTCTGGTGTATACACCATCAATGTTCCTCTCTAATCTTTTGGTGAAAGTCTGAGTGCTACTTCCATATACGAGTACTGACGCAACAATGGCTTCAAAGAATCATGTTAAATCTCGTTTTGATTTTGTCCACTCCTGCCAGGCCTTTCTGATTAGCACCTGCATTTCATATCCTGTTGCCAACATTACTACCAAGATATGTAAACTCGTCGACATTTTCCACACGAGTCCCACTTAGGGAAGAAATATTTCCATGTGTGTTCAGGAGAATGTGCTCTGTTTTGCTTGTGTTGACAAAAAGTCCAATGCAATTAGCTGTTTTTTCAAGACAGTTTGATATGATATCTGCCCGTCTAGTTTTGGAGGCACCTCATTTTTTTAAGTCACTGCGGATTTTCTTCAAGCTAATACTATAGCTCCTTATGTATGTATAATTTGTCTTGACTACATACTGCGTATGTCAGTTGACAAGTTAAAATAAAATGCCTTGACATTAGTGCCTGCAAGAAGTAGAAAATATCCAGCAGAGAAAGTCACAGACGCAGGCTATGCTGATAACATTACAAGTTTTGGTGACACAACTAGACAGGCAATATTATAACAAATATGTATATATATTTGTATCAAATTAACACACATGGACTTGATGATACTTCTTTATCTAAATATGTTATGAATCATTCTTTAGCTTTTATTCGGACGTGAAACCATTCACAAGCTGGAATTAGTGTCTTATTCATTGTGAGCATAACCTGGACAATGGCGTCCTTTAGTTTATCTCTGGTTCTATGAAGATATCGATTATTAACACCGTCAACAACGCTCTAACCCCTAATAATCCATATGATTTTAATCTGGCGAGTTAGGGGCGCACATTTTGGGATCACATGATCGTAAAATAATTCTGTTAAGCAGTCCTGAAGTTCAATGGCTTTGTGAGAATGTGCAAAGTCTTTGCATTTGATACTTTATATATCCAGGGCGTAACAACCGTTTAAAGAACAGCATAGTACTCAGTAGCATTGACCCTAAGACTTTAACTGATGACCTGGGCAAAAATCGTACCTATGATGTTACTGTCTGCAGTTTGGCGGTTTACCACCAGATCACAAACACCTTGCCGAAATATGTACGATTTTACGAAGAAAACAGCAATGTTTTTATAAGTAGTAAAAACAATAACAAAAACTACGTAACATTATGGCGATAATAAAATCGTACATATTCCGGCAGGTGAAAGACATATGGCCTCCAATTGCATTTATTGTCTATCCAGGGCGCAAACAACCGTTTTAAGAACATCAAGGTATTAACTAGCATTGACTCTAAGACCTTGTGGGGAAATGTAAACTGGTATGATATGATCTCTACTGCTCACAACTCATAAACCCATCACAGTAGATGGCTATTTTGTGTGTATCATCCAGGGTACTTCAGAAGAATATAAACATAGTCACCTGAAATGAAAACGTTGCCATAACATTGCCTTTAGCTCCAACTGAACCATATAAACAAATGATTTTACAACATGTAAAAAGTTACTGATTTCTAAATCATTATGTTTTGCAGCTAAAAAAACTACGACTTCCTGTCTTTTCATTTCTAAGGTTAACACTGAAAGGGATATCTGAAATAAATACATTATATTATAAATGATTTAAGTGTGTAGTGAGTTGTAAACAATGTCCTAAAATACACCTCGCACCCTATATTAAAATGGGTGTATTCCTTATCATTTTTATATAGAAGTAGCATGTCATTTAATCCAAAAGCGTGTTTGTTGTGTGTGCAGATCTATGTATGTAAATTAGATAGTGACGCCGGAAAAAAGAGAGTCACTATTGCTCTAAATGTTAACATAGACATAAAGAATATAAAGAGTAGTTGAATCACCATAACAAGATGGGCGAGAACTATGAGAGATGAGTGACTTGTTAAGTTAATTATGACAGATTGTTTAACATAACACAATCCAATAACTAAAGTATATTTTCGCATGCATTTTTCGTAGTAAAATATAAACTGCAAATAAATGTTAATTAAGTCACAGTAAGTGAACTTAAAAATCCATGTCTTCGAATAGACCTCGCAGCAATGCTAAAATATACCGGAAGTTCTGACAAAGAAATTTAAAAAATAAGTCGATTTTTGTATGATTATTTAAATCTTACTTGTCATTGGTTCTCCTCGATCACTCGAAGTTGATGTGGTATAAAGATTTAATGATATATTTTAGATAATGTCTATATTTCTTTTGTCTTGGAGTCTTTGCTCTCGTGCGTGTCTGCACTAAGCTACAGGGTCATTGAATCGGTGGCTGAGATTGTGGGGTCTGTTAATCTTTAACTTCGTAATTTTTGTTTTGTTTTAACCAACTTGGCTGATCGGATATTTGGTGTGCATTACACTGGGTACTTCCGAATAATATACACGTTATTAGTATTACGTTGTTATCAAATTCCTCTAACTCCAACCGAACCTTATCAAAAGTTACTGATTTCTAAATCAGTATGTTTTGCAGCCAAAACATTTATGGCTGCATGTCTTTTTATTTCTTGGGTGAATATCTTTCTCTGAATAGGTTATCTGGAATAAAAAACAACAACATATAAATCATTAGAGTGTGTGATGAACTTTAAAATATTTTCTCAAATCCTATACATGCACTAAGCCACAGGGTCCTTAAACCGGTGCCGGTGGTGCGTAGGGTCTGCTGTTCTTTCACCTGGTCATTTTTTTTTTGTTTTAACCAACTTGGTTTGTCTCACATCTGATGCTAATATAGTAAGTCATTTGTTTGATCATATTTCTTTCAGAATACGTTAAGCCCTGTATCTTGTGCTCGCGATACGCTTCAACCGCTGCCCACTCTGAAGGGAATACAGTTAGTCATTTGCAGTATCCTCTCCCGTTCACAATATATTCAGGTCAGCATCGTGTTTTACTTGCATAGTCCAATCCGTAAACCTCTCCACGAGGGTCGTAGGAAACCAAAGGCCAAGCCTCAATGTAGGGCAGTCCACGAGAACCATAAAGACAACAAAGGCCGACCTGTAACACACCAGAAACCGTAACGGACACCTATTAGTGAGTCAAACCCAATAATAAAAAAGAATATATATATATATATATATATATATATATATATATATATATATATATATATATATATATATATATATAATTTTGATTATTCTGACTACTGTTCTTACCTCAAGTGCTATTCTCACAATGTGTCGGCCGCTATAACCTCCGACCTCGGTGTAACGGATAAGGTACTCAGTAAAATTGAGTTCTAGGTGCAGTCTTCTAAAGGTATAACGTTCAATTCTCAGTGCGGGCGATACTAGAAATTGCGAATTACTAAAGACTTCTACCGGGTCATGGCTGACGGAATCAGAGCATATTAACCCCCGTGGATCAAATAAAGACTTCCGATCGAAATTTAGTGCAGATTCCCGAGTTCAACAGAATGATTCCCGAGTTCGACAAGGTACACTTGAAGAAGGTCCGAGGTTACATCGGCCCAACCGTTGTGAGAATAAAACTCATTAGTTTGAATAATCCAAATTATGAAAATATTAATTCTCATCTAAAAAATTCAGAAAGAGAAATATACATGTTTACTGGAAAATGGATGGCGTTGCAAAAAGAGCTTAATTTAAATCAAAAGTTTTCAAATGCTAACTTTCATTTTTTTATGGCGCTATCCATTTTAAATTAAAGATTTCGTTACAAAAAACATGATTATCAACAAATGTCAGAAGTAAGAAATAATATATTTCATAATATATGTATAACAACGACTGACCCAACGGGTCACTTTTGGTTTAGTAAAATTTCAATATAAAAGTATGTGTTTCTAGTGTTCCTCTTTTTATCACATCGGTATACACTCTATTGCGGTAAGAGTATTTTAAGTATCTCATCCGAAAGCATCCAGTATTTTGTAAACATATCCGTAGAAACAGCGATATTTACGTTGTAGTGAGATTGGATTTAGAATGGAATTATGTTTGACGGCACATCAACACTATTGGTCAATGTGGGGCATACAATGTATTTACAGAATAGTCATTTAATACAAAAAATGAGGGGAGTAGGATGGAGATCTAATTTAATTGTATCCTTGTTTTTCCCCAATAAAAGCTGGAAGTAATGTATTCTTCAGGTGTATGCTTGTTTGTTTGTCTGTCTGTTTGTTTGTTGATGCTTAACGATTTTTCAACCATTATGAGGTCATCCAAAGCCGAACTTTTTTTTTTTTCAAAATCAGGCAGTTTTTACAATGTTTCTTGTTTGTACAAGTGTTGGATTAAACTATTGGTTATATGTGATTGATTTTGTTTGATTTTTGGTATGTCTTTTTGGCTTTTTCTATGTCGTTAAAGATATTAGTTGAGCCATGGTTTGCAGAGATTTATCAAATTGTTTGTAACAAGTTAATCAACCTTTCTATGCAGGTTAATTGGTAATTGTTTCTTCGCAGATGTTATTTTTAATAATTTTATGTGTTTTATTACAAATAATAAAATCAAACTATGAGTGTTCTACTTTTTTAGGCGATTACGTGTCGTATTATAGGCTTTCCACTCAGAATACGGGTTTGTGGAAAATTAAATGTGATATGCTCTTAACGAAATGTTTAAAAACTCGTGAAAGTAAAGTTTCCGCTAAAATTTAAGGGTATAAAATGATGTGGAAAGTTTTTGGTAAACACCGCTTGTCAATTTCCGATTTCAAAACTGAAAGTTTTCATCAAGTGAAATTGTTATCTTTAACCAAACATTCCTTTTCTACTTTACAATACCTCCATACTATTATATCATTATAGCAGTGCATGTTGCTTCTCTAAACACATCTTCTGACTATTGTCTGAGCGCCATCTTTGTTTCCGGGGTGGGAATTTTTAACAGAAAAATTATTAACCGTTTTCCAAGCTGATAATTTCCATTGTGCAAGTTCTATTTTTACACAGGTTTCACAATTCTGTCATCTTTTGATTAGTTGGAATATTTTAATTTGTAAACTCTTCCAGTAATAAAAGAACTCAATACTCACTCCTTTAATATTTTAAAATCGTCTAGGAACAATATTCAATCTAATTCGTTGGTTCTTTATTTTTAACTTATTTTACTCCAAACAAGGAATACTGCCATTTTAGATGTAACAGGCTACTGAGAATTAGGGTGAACGTATTGGGAAACACCTTAAATTAGGAGGTGTGCAGCGAGATGCTTGTTCACATTAGTTTTAACTTTTTGTATGTCAATACAGTCAGGGAAGCAGGGAACATGGAGTGAGTCCCATAGGCCGGCAGAACGAGGACATAAGCTACTGGAGTAAAAAGGGTCCCCGACATCTGGGGAACTTCCCAGTAAATGGATGGCATTTAGTTGATTGTCGGGTTGGTCGAGTGTATTAACGTCGAGGGGGTATTAAAGTAGCAAGTTCATCGGGGCACACTCCATTGAAGTACTTTTAATACAAGCACAAGTATGCAACATATCGGCTATAGGACAAGTGCTGAAGTACGGTGGCTAGTGATGCACCTATTAGATTAGCGACTTATTTTTGGACATTGTCTAAGAGGGAAAGACAAGTGGACGATGCACTAGCCCATATGTGACAACAATACTCCATGCATGTGTGGATGCTGGCTTTGTAGACATATAAGATACTGTCAGTTGTGAAGAGTTTTCCAGCACAGTAGAGGGAGCCCACCTACTTTGACAATGTCTTCTATGTATTTGTTCGAACCCATGCTACTTGTGAATGTTAGGCCGTGGAGTTTGAACGTTGGACTCTCATGCCATGCTACTATATCTTAAGAGGGAGGTAAAGGTTGCTAAGTGCTAAACGACACGGACTGACAATCTGGGTGTGTCAAGTTCGAATCCAGTTCGTTAAACAGAAACACTTTCACTTAGGATGTTGGCAACCTTCATGTGGTCCCTCCTGTAAGTAGCCGATGTCTTTCTAGAAATAATTCTAACTAGAAAGATGTCGGAGAAACGAATGCCGACAATAGAATCATCTGATTCGTACGAAATGAATGAGATGAGATTTCACAAGATATTTACAGCAAGAATTCATAGCTGTAAAACGGCGAAAGTAATGGGGAAAAAGGAACATAGCCGAAATAAACATTTTAATTGAGAGTTTAGTTTTTATTCGTATTTCTCCCTAAGTTTCCACCAAAGAAATTCCATATTTGTTATACATGTAGAAATGCTTAATTCGTTCGGGTTTTATTTACATTTAAGTTAAGAAAACACACCGAAAATATATAACAGAAACAATTCAGTCTTGACACTACATACGTACACTTGATAACATAAGGATGCGCCCAAGTCTTATCTCGGTATTATTTTTTAATTGTTTTACTTCTATTCACCCACTTTCTCTGGAACCGATTTTTCAATTTGAAAGAAGTGGATGTATCGCGTTTCGCATTCGAACCGTTCGAACCTAAATCAAATGCTTATATCGTCTTCCGACGTGTCCTGTCGTTCGACCGTCGCACCCGACCGCACGATCGGCTTACTCAGAAATCTCTGGCGAAAAGCGGTAAAAATCTTTATCGGGACCTTCTCGCGTTCACGTTTCACGGCATCAATTTCTGTTCGGCGTTCTGAGACGGGAACATCGTGTTCACTGAGAGCCCCCTCCACAGACCGTTTGTCCAACGGTGGCAGAACATGGTCCTCCGATGAAGACTCTCCATCGGGCGAAGCCGTACCCGATACGGAAGGTGACGTTGAATTCTGATTCAGTGATACGGAACTGAAACTCTTTGAGACGGTCGACGTCATCGAAGTCAACGACCCCGAGGTGCAGGATAGGAACGATGACGAAGACATGGACGACGAGGGTGAAAATGGCAGAAACGTTTTCGACTGAGTTGATGTAGACTCGGAAAACGGTGGCGACATTATGGAATCCGTAGGGGAGCTTGGCGTCGTAGGTGGTGCCGGTGGAAACAACGGAAACGGTGAGTCTGGAGACAGCATTGTGGAGGCGTCCATGTAATCGACCAAATCACGGTAGGTTTCCGGCTTCTTTTCGTCTATATTGTCTTGGGGGGTTGGATCTTGGATTTCGGGGGTGAATATTTCGTCTAGGCTGCTTGTTTCCGAGGAATATTCTCCCTCGCTCTCAGTGGATAGGGATGACAGATGTAACGAACCTGGAAATATAAAATAGATTAGCATGAGAGAGAGGTGATCGTACCGAGACATGGAATATGAATAGATTGAAACTTGCACACATACATAACCACACGGAAATTGTCACACGATTTTATTAATAAAGAGATTAAAAATACTTATTACAAACAAATATATAATAGAGCTACAGAGAACTAGCAGAAGTAAATAAACGATGTTGCTGTTGATTGTGGCGGTTGCGATGATGATGATAATGTTTGTGATGATGATGATGATGATGATGATGATGATAGTGATAGTGATGATAATGGTGATGATGGCTGCGGTGGTGATGGTGATGACCGTGATGATTATGCTGATGATGATAGTAATAGTGATAGTGATAGTTTTTATGATGGTAGTGATGATGATGGTATTGATAATGGGTGTGTTGGTGGTGATGATGATGATAATAATGTTGATGGTGATGATTCTGGTGATAGTGGTGATAATGCTGATGATCGTGATGATGGTGGTGATAGTGGTGATGATGCTGATGATCGTGATGATGGTGGTAATAGTAGTGATTATGATGGTGGTGGTTGTGATGCTGCTGCTGGTGGTTATGATGTTGGCAATTGTGATAGTGATTGTTATGTAGATGATCGTTATGATAATTATGGGGGTGGTGGTTATGATGGTGATGGTGATGGGGGTGATGATGATGATGATGATGATGATGATGATGATGATGATGATGATGATGATGATGATGATTTGAACAACTTGAGATCCTTCTTTGTCGCAATGAGGTATCTTCCGGCTAAGAAGTGTACCCTCCCAAGCATGATCTCCTCTTTTTGAGGAGGAGTTTGTTTATTACTGATCGCCTAAGGCGCGCCTACTGAGGAACGCTGACCTATCCGTTCATGACTACTTTTATAACCCACCAGAATGCCTCTCACCAGTCGGCGGAGATGGTTCTCCTTAACCGCCCGGTCTTGTGACACACCTTGCTACAGTGGGAGTAAATGTTAATTATTTTTTGTAGGCTGTCGACTGAAGAGGAGGAAGTCGTTTTCTTTCCTGGACGAAACGACTACATTGAAGGTCACTGCAAACAATTATATACAATGGAAAAAATTAATTTCACTTACATTCATGGTTAGGGTTAGTATGTATTTTTCCCTTTTAATAATTAAAAAATTAGGGTTAGAGTTAGACCAACCATAACCTTAGTTTGTTAATTCATAAAAGGAAAATATTTCATACACACTCTTACCCTTATTAGTAAATTAGTATTTTCAAAATATAAATGAAAAGATGAATTTTCTTTTTCTTGATAATTGTTTGTTAATTTGTAATATATTTATATTTTATTAAAAAAAATATATTTATGAAAACATTTTGATTGTATTATTTGTTAAACATTATTTGTCAATTTGTAATATATTTACATTTTGTTTATAATTCATAATGAACATATTTGTTAATAAATGATTTCAAATCATTTATTTTAAAAATTCAATTGATGAAAAAAAATTGATTTTATTTTTGTTAACATTTAATAATGAAGCAATTTGTTGAAAACAGAGCATTATTTCAAAATTAAATATGAAAAAATATATTGGGGAATTTTTTTGCAGTAACATCGGTCGAAATGTGCGACTTCAGATTTGACCATCATGACGCAGTTGGCACCTTCAATATAATCCACGAATTGCACTCAGTCGTTGTTAATTGCAATTAATTGGCACGAACGATTATGATACTCGAAAAGTTTTACGAAACTTGTTATTAATATAGAGATTGACTAGATATTTACCTAAATTCATTTCAGAAGCGCATTTCGAGTTTTCACTTTCGGCGCCTACGCCCGGTTCCCGCGGATATTGAAGGACAGTTTTTAATTTTCGCTTTTCATGCAATTCCTCTGATATCCGTTCCAGGTTTTTAAGGGCACCTGAATACTTGGATTTCGCTTCCTGAAGCTGTTCTTGTAAAAATATCACATTCCGCTTTTGTTGCTAAAAAGAAACAATGACACAAGTAAAACCAACATTGTGTAAACATGTGCAATGTTGCATATTTAATGGATATCATAGTTGCATGTGGACGACAGGCTTGTCCTGAAAGAAATATTAATTAAGAGATGATATAGAAAGTATGTATGGCTTTGTTCTTGACAACCCAGAATTTGATTTATAAACTTGGAAGGGGAAAAGCGTATTACTGTAAAATTCCAAAATACAACTTTGTTACTTGTTTTAAGCTGTAGTTGTTATTTTGTTTGGTGGGATAATTCTTCTTTTGTAGCACTGACAGTGCGACGTAATAGATCTACGGATGCGAGGTTCCCTGTTGTGGCTAAAGATCTACCAAATTTAATAGCCTTCTAGATAGGGAACCCCTAGCCAGTAACTATATCTGCCAATGGATTGTTAACAGATTAGCTATTTCGAGTGGGTAACTTGGTGGTCTGCCACAAAGGACCAGAATATCTATGTATGTTTCAGCAGATGTGCAAGGGGAAGGTAGTTGGTTTTCTGGGTATGTCACGGTCTGATGAGGGTTGGGTGCGTCACACAGAGAGAGAGGGGGTAAGAGAAAGAGAGAGCGAGAGAAATAGATAGAGATTGAGTTGCGGTCTTGGACTCTTGCTTAATGGATTGTATTTGGTTGGACTTGTATCTTGATTTGGTCGGGCTAAGACTTATCATTTGCGAGTTTGTTGTTCGATACAATGAAACAAGTATCATTGTAACCTAAACACATAAAACTTTGTTACTTGTTTTAAACTGCAGTTGTTACCTTGTTTAAAAGGAGAATACTACTGCTGCAGCACAAACTGATACCACTAAATTGACACAGCGATGTGTGTCAGAATCAGGCAATAACTTCGAACCGGTACAACAAGCGGACGATCAAACCCTATGCAGTGCACTCACACAGACGCACGTTTACACTTTGCTATAGAATTCAAGAAAAGTTGAGAAACCCGACATTGACAGGTTCTTTAACAAGTTGTTAATACACGTATTTTATCTGACTGTAGCTTTTTATACTTGATCGGTGCAAACTGTTTGAATGTGCACGCATGTAAATCACACTTTTTTCAGCTATTTCCCTTTCTTCTGAAATCCATGTGTTATCAATGATATCAAAACACACAATATGATGACCTCGTGTTCGGTAAAGATATACACAAACACGTGGTCGCTAAACACGGTGAAGCGAGAATAAAAATGTATTTGTTAGCATAACACGCCTATTCTCTTAAGCGAGCACGATTGCAGATTCTATAATTGTCGAGAGCCGCAAAGTGTCAACGTGCTTGTGGGATACTTATTCCTTCTTACTTATTTATTTTCTCATGGAAATCGCTCAAGACAAAGCATGAAGCTATTTGATGTAAGGAGCTAAAAAGAACGAACGATGATTATCGAACAGATAGGAGAGGCCTATTTAACTTAGTCTTGAAAAGACCAAGGTTTAAGGTAAGAGAATAACAGTCAGTAAGACGAGAGTTTCACAAGCCTGCACTCATTTGAAAGAAGCTAATGGAATAAGAAGCTGTATTATAACGAGATATAAACACAGCGAATGTGTGAAGATAACTATCCAACGAGTAAAATGAGCTGGAACAAAAGAAAGCAGGGAATAGATCTGACAATTCTGAAGAGCACATGACTGTATTTATCAAAAATACTGAGACTAGCAACATCACATCTGTGAGAGGGAGGGCGAAGAGACCAAAAGGGATGAGTCAATAAAATTACAGACACGTTTGTGCACCTTATCAAGAACCTTCAAATGGAACAGTATTCACCAGTGCACTCCATACATGGTATGATAGTTGATTTGTAAATATCAAGAGTAGTCTCTTGTTTTGTATTTCAATCGAATATCTTCATTTTTTTAAAACTGGGTTATCTTTGATCATATACTATTTGTTGGTGTCTAGTTTATGGAAGCGCCCATTTTGGAAAAAAAAACAGTTGAAGACAGAAGAGGTTTATTGGCCTTGTTGTTAATATTCATCGGGAAAGGAGGCGGTAGAGAGAGAGGTAGAGAGAGAGAGAGAGAGAAAGAGAAAGAGTAAATTACTATTCAATCCGCAGGACATTTCTAAAAGAACGCGTTTGCACTTCTAGCTTTCTGATATAACTGCCGACTTCTTTTATTTACAGTTAGACAGCCAAAGGAGTGCTTTGATGGAATGGTTTGAGATATACCCTAAAAGTTAGAGGTGGCCTAAAACGGAAGTCGCTGAAACCACGTAACATCCGGCCGAGGTGTTCTCGGTCTCTTACTGTCTGACAACTGAAACAAGCGAACGCAATACGTTGTCGTTCTCAGAACTCCAGCGTGGGGGCAGCCCCGTACAATGTAACGAGACAAGCTATCTATTGGGTTGATAAAAATTGTCGTTCAACTTTTTAGGAAGGAGAAACCCAAACATCAAATTAAGAAACATAACAAAGTTTATGCAATTCATTTGGAAATCTTGAGAATATCTGCGATTCGTCTGATTGTAAAACGCCAATCTTGTTCAACTACGATTTGCATCTATTTTTGACCAGAACGAGAAGCATCTCGCACTAAAAAATTTATTTTCTGAATCGAGAAAACCATTTCTGGCACACCCGTTCTGCAACAGAAGTTTTCCCATACATATGTATATGTAGCTTTTTTTCCTTATCTGTAGTAAAAAATTATCAGATGTCGGTAGACTTCTGCTTGATCTTACATTTCGGCCTGAAATACAAACAGAAATTTAAGAACTCTTCTGCTCGGAGGCTTATTACACATTGACGTCAACATACTCGCTACACCAAATACAGGATTTTAAGAATAGGAATATAAAACGATCTTTAGTAGGCCGACAAGATTACATAAAAAAACGAAGTTTTTTGCCAACCGAATATCTCTCTGTTTCTCTCTGTTTCTCTTTCTCTTTCTCTTTCTCCCTCCCTCTCTCTCTCTCTCTCTATATATATATATATATATATATGACGCATTAAAAGTCAATCGGTTTTCTCTTTCTGTTTTAAATATATTCTGTTAAAAAAAGTGTTTTTCGTCAACAGCTGAAAGGCAATCTGAGTTTCACAACAGTGACGAGGACGATTACGAGGTGATCGGTTTATATAAGTAAAGTGAACAGTTCTCTCTTTAAGCCATGTTACGTCACATACGTTTCTATCAATTCCCACAGTCGAGTCGATGCTAACCTTGAATTTACGGAATTGGCCCCAACTGACCCTGTTGGTTTAATCTGGGCTCTAAATTGAGTACTTAATAGGACGACTCAATAAGTTTGGCAGATTAGGAAAATACCGCCTACAAAAATGACTTTCATGCACCGAAAAAGGACCAACATGAGACAAGACGGTTGTTCTTGTTGTTGTTTCCAATCACTGACTGAGGTGGGAAGGGGGCAGCGAGATGTCGATATTTACTATCTTATCGGGAAATTTCTCAAACAACGTGTTTGCACCTCCAGGCTTCCGATCGAACTGCCTGTCCACTTCTTTTACTCACTCTCTCTTCGAACGAGGTGATGTCTCGTCCGTTTCTATCACTTCTCACAGAATAGTGGATGTAAACCTCGAGTTCACTATTGACCTTAACTATGCTTACACTTTCTGCTATTTTCAACTAACCATTAAAAATAAATGAATCCACCCCAAACAAGGCAAGTTACCACGTAAAGGTCTACTGAGAATAAGAGTGACAGTTTTTGGGGGCAATCCTAAATTGGGAGCTGTAAAACGAGATGCTTGTTACCATTAGTTTTAAATTTCTTCATGTCGGTACAGTCGGGGAAACAGGGAGCTGGGAGGGAGTTCAAAAAGCCGCCAGCATGAGGAAACAAGCTATTGAAGTAGAAGGCTCTTCAGCATCTGATGACTTTCACCGTGAATGGACGGAATATAGCTGATTGTCGGGTTGGTCGAGTCTATTTATGTCGAAGGGGGACAAGAGCAGCAAGTTCATTGAAGTACTTGTAAAACAAGCACTAGGATGCAACATTGCGGCGATAAGACAGAGCTGGAGTTTAGTGGATAGCGAGGGACCTATTAGATTAGAGACTGGTGAATGATACACCAGCCCAGATGTGACAAAATTATCAATGCATGGTCGAATAGTGACTTTGTATAGAGTTATAGGATACTGTCAGATGTGAGAAGTTTTCTAATACGGTAGCTCACTTTCTTTGCAGCAGCCTTGGCAATGTCTTCTATGTAGTTGAACCAATTCAGTTACCTGTAAATGTTAGCCCGAGGAGTTTGAACGTTGGACTCTCAAGTAGGGTGTTATTTGTCATCGCAATCGGTAGTTGAAGAGGTTTCTTGTAGTTGTTGAAGGAAAGAGGCTTTGTCTTAGCAGCATTAAAAGTTACCATCCATTGATGCCCCCATACCACTAAGGATTTAACAATTGCCTTCTTCCTACTTCGTCTCATTTACGGAGAATTCTTTTTTGAAAGAGATAGAGAGATGGACAGAGAGGGAGAAAGAGAAAGAGAGAGAGAGAGGGGCAGAGAGACAGACAGAGAGGGGTAATGATTTTAACTTTACACAAAATAGTTTTTAAAATGGAAGAGAAGTAGTGCAGTGCTAGCCGGTGCAAAGTATGCACTTGGCATTCCTGTATTTGCGTTCTACAACAGGTTGATTGGAAAACAATTCCCTCTCATTGAGTGTACATAATTTATTTCTGATATATAATCCTTAAATACATGAATATGATAAGAAAATGTATAGCATAGGGTTTTATTTAGAATTCAATATGGGCTCCAACATTCAGCACCGGTTTTCAACCCGCCTGGAAACCGCATCAACTTATTTCACAATGGAACTTGTATATAGAGTACGTTTTTAGGAATAGGTATCCAAGAAAACTTCAGTACTTAAATCATTTATTCCTAATTATACCGAAAAATTACGAAGAGACTGGAAATATTTTTTTATGCAAAGGAGTTATTTAATAAAATAAACTGTTGGGTTTATCTTGTATTTGAGTTAATTCTGTAATGTTGCTTCAATAGTTCTTCACCATATGAACCAAACTATTTTACTCTAACACTAAACTAACCTTAATATCAGTTTTACGTTTAGTTCGGTGGAAAGTAAAAAGTTGACCTTGGATTTACTTTCGTCAGCCTCGTACTCTTACTTCCTTTATTTTGTCCTTTATTTCTCACACTCTACGAGAGATGTTTCCGGTAAAGGGGGAACATTGCTGTTTTGGGGTCGGAATCTATCGATATATCACTTATCATTAGCTAGTTTTTACCCTTGAAGTGGTATCTTTTTTGCTCCTGACATATGGTGGCTTCATGCCTTGTCTTTAGCGATAACCATAAAAAAGTTAGTTTTGTTCATTTCTAATTGATTAAAAAATAGTCGTCTGGCAAAAAAAGTAACACCGCATTTTTTATTTGTATATTTCAGTAAAAGTCCGAACTTGATTCGACTTTCTCCGCTCGTAGTTTAAACTGTTTACGTCACGATTACGTCACGACTGCATGCCTATGGATACTTATTCCTTAAAAGCACCGTGAATGTTATATTAGCATGTGTGCACTATTTATTTAACCTAAGATTGTTATTGGGATAATATGGATGTGAATATCTAAATACCTACCTCTAATTCTTGTTCCATTTCGGCCTTTTTCTCGAAGTACGCTCTGTTAAAATAAGAAAATACACAAAAAGAGTCTGTATGAAAAATCGCGAAACATCAAATTTCTACAAATTAATGTTTAAATGTTTTTTGTGTCAAATATGATATTTTCTAAAAATGCCTATTAATATAATATTAACATCAACTGGAACAAATACATAGAATACATTGCCAAGGCTGCTGCAAAGAAAGTTGGCTCCCCCTACCGAGCTAGAAAACTTGACAGTATCCTATATATCTACAAAACCACCATCCGCCAATGCATAGAGTAGTGTTGTCACAGATGGGCTCATGCACCATCCACTAGTCTCTCCCTCTTAGACAAGGTCAAAGAAAGAGTATCCAATCTAATAGGTCCCTCAATCTCCACCAAGCTCCAGACTCTGTTCCATCGCTGCAATGTTGCATCCTTGTGCTTGTTTTATAAACACTTCAATAGAATGTGCTCCGATGAACTTGCTGCTCTGATGCTCTATCGAGGTAAATACATTCGATCAACCCAACAATCAGCTAAATCTCATTCATTCACTGCGGAGGTCCCCAGATGTCAGACAGCCTTCTACTCCAATAGCTTCTTTCCTCGAACTGCCGGCTTTTTGAACTGTCTTCCTGCTCCTTATTTCCCCGACAGTACCGACATGCAAAAGTTTACAACTAATGTGAACAAGCATCTCGCTGCACAGCTTCCAATTCAGGATGACCCCATAAACTGTCACCTTTATTCTCAGTGGCCCCTGACGTCTATAGTGTCAGCTTGTCTTGTTTGGGGTGAACTAAGTTTTACAAAAATATATTCAACAGAACATGTGTAAAACTGCAACTTGTTTCACATATGCAACGAGCCTGTAGGAAAGTGTGTGTAGATATGTGAATGATGTGGCATAAGCACACCTGCTTAATAGGCAATCAGTATATTTGATGTCACGAGCTAGTGTCATCGGCGTGTCATTTTCCTTATTCAAGAGCCTAAACTTTTAAATCTGCTCATTATAATCGTAAGTAAAAATAGTTTCATGATTCTCTAGTGTATCATGATTATTTAGATGCATATATCGTAGTGTGTTGTTATGTTATGCCATATGTTGCACATTTGCAACATTATTTATTTTTGTTACATATTTTTTTATAAAACTCATGTATACTACTTTATGTTTCCTCTATGAAAGGTGTTTCACTTGATAACATTTTTTCAACCCAAAATAAAAATAAAGCCTTTAAGCGTTGATGTATTATTTGACCCTGTAGAGAGAGAAGCAATATCAAAATAAATAATGACAAAGTCGATTTATGCAAAAATATTTTTTAGTGACAACTTGTGAAGAGAAGTTAAGAATAAGATTTCGTAAAAATATAAGAGTTCAGAGTATCCAAGGAAT
Source organism: Sepiola atlantica (assembly GCA_963556195.1). NCBI lineage: Eukaryota > Metazoa > Mollusca > Cephalopoda > Sepiida > Sepiolidae > Sepiola > Sepiola atlantica. The sequence goes on from OY744519.1 coordinate 156,182,405, forward strand.
ATATTAGTCGGATTATTCAGACTACTATTCTCATCTTGGATGTTATTCTCACAACGTGTCGGCCAATGTAACCTCCGACCATCTTCAGATGCATCTTACAAAATCGGGAATCTTTCTGTCAAACTTGGGAATCTGTACGAAATTTCGAACGGAACTCTTTATTTAATAAACGTTAGGGGGTTAGTGTGTTCTCTTTCCGTCAGCAATGACTAGGTGGGAGTCTTAAGTAATTTTTAATTCTATTCTTAGTAACGCCCATACTGGGGATTGAACCTTAAACCTCTAGAAAATTGTACATTTAAACTTATTAACACTTAGAATGTTATTTGTTACGCCACAGGTCCATTCAGGTTGTGAGAATAACATCCAAGATGAGAACAATCCAAACAATTCTCATCTAAAAATTCTGAGACATAAAATCCAAACAAATATGAAAGAGTTGTTTTTCACTTGAAGAGAAATTGAGCAGGCATGTTCATTTCGGCTGGCGTCGTGTACATTTACGTGTGTGTAAATTCGATAGAAATTTAGACGTGTGTGTGTATATTAACGCGCCTGTTTTATTAGTGAGAGAAGGTATGTACGACCTTGTGTGAGATATAGTTTGATAAGCATTGTGTATATGCTGGCACTGTGTTTAGTAGTTCATAAATGTCTGCCGTTGCGCCGTGCGCTATGCCCACAGCATAGCGTTGCGGGACTAGTTTGTAAGAGCCGTCCTCAGACGCTTTTACTCTGCAAGAAAGACCGGGAAAAGATAAGAAAACAACTTTGTGTTTGGGTTTTTATAGTTCGTGCAAATTTTCGATATTGAATATTTCCTGATGCTGGGATAGGTTAAAAAACTAGTGAATTGAGCATTTTTCCAATCAAGAGTCCATACATAAAACAATCAGTGTCGCTGTTACTTCTAACGACACTTACACTCTATGCTAATATAATAAAACGAGTAAGGCCCTATTTGTGGAAGCTAGAGATCACATCATTTGAAAGCCTTGCGCCAGACTTTCCACCAGACAGTCCGCCATCTTGAAACATCAGTTTAGAGACCAGCACTGACTCTTAACTGCGGTTTCAAGATGGCGGACTGTCAGACATGTTAGAGCAATTCCGAATGGCGAATGTGAGTTCACCGTTGATTTATGGACATTTATCTTTCATGTCACGATCCGTTGTATTATTTTTAAAACTAAGTACTTTTTGTTTTCCTGAAGAGCTCAAAGACATCTAATATTGACATACTAATGTTGGTTGGTCTACTTTTCGCGAAACAAATTCATAAAATAATTGCATTAAAGAGTATCGTTTTGAATTTTTTTTTGTAAAATAGCTTTGTTAATGTAAATGAACTCTCTTTACTCATATATATATATATATATATATACTATATATATCTATATATATATATATATATATATATATATATATATATTTTAAAGGAGAAACAACTAAACACACGTTCGGGTTGTACACAATATAACATATTTAGGTCAAAATATGTTATATTGTGTACAACCCGAACGTGTGTTTAGTTGTTTCTCCTTTAAAATATATATATATATATATATATATATATATATATATATATATATATATATATATATATATATATATATATATATAAATAGGGTAAGGTACACGATAATTTATGAAAAAGAAATGTCGTGGTGGACAAAATGTGTGAAAAAATGACAAACGGAAAAACAAGTTAAAGTGAAGGAGAAAAACAAAAACAAAAGATGTTGACCGGTTTCGTTCTGTTGGAGAACGTCTTTAGAATTGAAGGTATTAAAATAGTTTTATTTTGAAGGCACATACATGGGATGAAGAGAGGATGATCTGATTGGACCATATGAAGAAGAACTTAGGTGATGTTGAAAAATGATGGGTGGGTGACACAGTTTACTATGTTTCTTATTCTTCTGTTTATATTTCTATTTATCTTCTTTCTCTTTTTTTATTTCCACACCTAATGAGCTAGTATGGAGAAGGTGGTGGAGGAGGGAGAGATGCGACAGGAGGAGAGATAGTACAAGTAGCTGACTAGGGTGAGCAAGTAGGGGTGGGCATGAAATTGATATGCTGGACCCCAGAATCCAAAGATTAAGCATGATGAGTTGGGAGTAAGTCTGCTAGTTTATCATAAATTAGGTTTTTAAACAGTAATAAAGGGTCTTACACACGACACACACACACACACACACACATATATATATATATATATATATATATATATATATATATATATATAAATATATATATATATACATATATATATACATGTCAATTCTGTAAATACATATATACACATACCTTATATATATATAAATATATATATATACATATATATATAAATATATATATATATATATATAAATATATATATATACATATATATATATATACATGTCAATTCTGTAAATACATATATACACATACCTTATATATATATATATATATATATATATAGAGAGAGAGAGAGAGAGAGAGAGAGAAAGAGAGAGAGAGAGAAAAAGCGAGGGAAAAGAAGAGATATAACGAGATGATATGGGATCAAGGGATAGTGTGGATGTCTTTCAAATTACCTGGCCTTTACGATCGCTTTTGGAAATAATTTTTCATTCATCTGTAACTGTAGTTCTAATTCCGCAAACGTTTTCGCCGTTCGACTGTGCTCTTCTTCGCTCATTCTCTTCTCCTTTTCGGCTTCGACAACCTGCAAAATTGTGACGTACATCAATAACAAATATGAGTAAATCAGTGAACCAAACATGTTCCTTATTTTATAAACGTTATTATTTTTATGTCGCTCAATTTACTGCTGCCAGAAGAAGTTCAAAAATAAACGTCATCTATTGTTAATAACACGGTGTTGTCAGTTAAAATCGAGTTGTGTATGAGCCCTTTTTCTTTCTTACAGTCCTTTTATCACAGAAGAGACGTTGATAGTCTTTCTCTACTCTATCGTTATTTTTATCGTAGGTGCTCGACTGAAATCCAATCTCTGCTTCCTAACTCTAAAATATTCCCAGCATGAGGTCGTCAAGCAACAACCATTGTAAATAACTTCATTTTCTTCATTTTTAAAAATGAAAATCGCTCCAGACAAAACACAAAGGCACTTGATGTAAGGAGCTAACACTAAATTCAACTCCTAGCCACTCATGTATGGATAGATTCTGACCCAGAAAACAGCAATTCTCCCCGTTTGTCAGAAACATCGCTCATGGAATGTGAATACTAAAGCGAGAGTTACGAGACTGTCGAAAGTAAACCCAAGTTAGACACAAGTTGTGTACTATAAAGCCAACGGAACTTTCATGAACAGAGGTTATTTCTAAGAACTCCGGATCTGTAGAACACTGTACAACTGAGTTACTTCCCCGCTGACTACAACACACTTCTTTTTACTTATCGAGTCCTCTTAGATAATCAAAATCTGTTTTTCCACCCATCATTACATATTCTCTTATGATGTTGTTCTTAATCTATCTGAAAATCTCATTAACCTTTATCCTCGAGTGGATTTTGGATTTGGTAAGTGGTGACTCATTTGTATATGAAGAAAATTGGATCAAAGTCTTCTTTCATAACCGCAACTAAAATCGGAAACACACAAGGCAGACGATCATGGGCTTCATCTGCTGCCACCACGACAATGCACTTGATCCTGTGTGGCGTCGTGACAAAAATCGCTTTGCTATATCCGATGCTAGAAGCATTGTATGCAGGAACCCAGAACCAGCCGAGAAGTATAACGACATTCTACCAATTAAACAGGTGGCACATCTCTATACTCAAGCCTGCATTAAAGTATATGTGTCGACCATGAACAAATTGTCAATACATTTTCATAATTTAAATGTAGTATCGTACTGATAAATTGTTATGTGAAAAAGAAGCCACGTGTTACCCGTTTTCTGCGTGTGAAAGCGCTATGTGTGGAATTAATTTGTTAATATGTATATTCCGCAGTATTACGGAATGTAAAAATGTCGTTTACGTAATATATGTACAGGAAGGTCGACGTAATTTAATGTATACATCTAAATAAATATAGTTTTTGCTTTGTATAAATTAACTAATATGATTATAAATAGAATTAAGTAACTGTAAAATAAAGT